>OY728165.1:270703905-271953905 GCA_963277665.1 Viscum album
ACTCAGACTATCCGTTGGTTTGTGGATGGTACGTTGTAATCAATCTCAGCTAATTCCTTTGGGATTTCTATAAGATGTTCCAAAAACACGATGTAAAATTTGTGTCTCAACATGACACATTTGTCTCATGTTTAGGTCCATTTTAGTGAAGATATAGAGAAGGCTCTTATTGTCTGTATAAAAAATAAATATCTCACCAAAGAGATAGTATCTAAAAAACATCAGAGCATGAATGACTATTACCAACTCTAATTCATGTGTAGGGTAGTCCTTATGGTGAGGTCATAGTAGACGAGACCCATAGGAAACTACCTACTCTCATTTCATTATAACAACTCCCATACCAACACCTGATGTGTCATAGTACACTACATAACCAATACCAATATCAAGGAGTGTTAGTACTGGAGTTGTTTTCAATCATCTCTTTAGTTTGAGAAAATCCACTTCATGCTAGTCCGACCAATAGAATCTCAATCCCTTCAATGTCAGTGCTATTAAGTGTGCTGATAATTAGAAGAAGTCTTGGATAAACTGTTGATAATATCCTACCAATACCAAGTGGTTTCTAATTTTAAACATGTTTTGGGGATGTGTATGAGACCTATAATCCTATACCTTCTCTAGGATTATAGATATATCGATCTAAAATACCACATGTACTAGGAATATCACCTCTTTAATTCGGAAGTCACATTTTGACAACATCGTGTAACACCCATGTGCTCAAAGAATACTCAATATTATCTCTTGGTTCCTAGTATATTTCTCTATTGTTAGTGAGTAGGTGAGGATATCATCAATGAACTGTATAATTAAAAAGTCCAATTCTGGATGAAATATCTTGTTCATGAGGGCCATGAACACCACTAGTGCATTCTTCAGCTTGAAAAACATCACCAAGTACACATATATTCCATGTCTACTCTGAAACATAATCTATGAAATTTCCTCCTCCCAAACTCAAAATTGGTGGTATCCCAACCGAAGATCTATCTTAGAGAAACACCGTGATCCATATAGCTGATTAAAAAGATAATTGATACTGGGAAACATATATCAATTCTTCACCATCACCTAATTCATCTTCCAGTAATAAACACAAAGTCAAAGACAACAATATGTCTTCTTGGTGAACAAAATAGGCTCACCCTGAGGTGAAGTACTAGGTCAGATAAATCCATTCCTCTCCAATTCATCTAGTTATACCATGAACTCATTTAGTGTGGTTATCACCATATGATAAAATATTATCGAAATGGGATTTTCACTTATAATGAAATGAATATCAACTTAATTTTTCAATCCATTAGATTCTCTACTAGGTTATCCAAAAAATATATCAACCCATTCTTTAGCATCCTAAGATAATCTGATGCTCTGGAAGGATGAAGAATGTTGGAGTTGAAAATCATGGAATATTAAACCACTATTCTGAACATCTATTACTAAGAAAACACTAAGTGAAAGACTTATAGTAGAAGAATCCTTTCTAACTATACCACATTGAAAGTGAAGGAAAAATATTTACTACATTCTCTCATACATCCAGTGGTAATGTTGAAACATTCTTCCTTATAGAAATATTTCATACTGCTTACAAAGTAGTTTGATAAGACTACAAAGAGGTGATATCTTCTATTACGTGAAAGAACACACTTAAGAAAAGAAAAATAATCATTAGAATAAACTATAATTAGTTTATGGGATCACATAACATTTCTCTAAACCAGTCTATAGGATCAAACCAGGTTTTTGTAGGAGTCTACCCTTAAACCACGGTATACCCCTCATACTAATAACCCTTGTTTCCCTCCATACATGTTAGTCGCAATCATCATATATATACTAAAACAACAGCATGCTCAGTTCAACTAATTAATTCCAATAAAGATATATCACACAACATGACAATACAGATATATCACAAAACAATCTATCTCGAACAAATAGCACAAATCAAGGAATTTAATTAATGAACTATTATGAAATATAACAACAAGTATATATATGTCATGTAAACGTATGTTCCTATTCATGATGAATTAACATGTGAAAAAACTCATAAATCACATATAACATCATGTGTTTCAGCTAAGGTGAATTTAATCAATGGTAAAAACAAAACAAAATTTCTCATTTATGGAAACTCGGAGGTCCACTACACAATGTTGTCCAGCCACTAACATAGTGATCCTACCCGATTATTAATCATCTTATCTCCAATATAATATATCCCAACCCAAAGAAAAATAAGAATGAGTTAGTTAGTCATGATACTCTGATACCATTTTGTAACATCCCAACCTAAACCAACAGGTCTGATCTGAAATGTTATGTGACCTCATAAATGTCTCCCCATACGTAAACGGATATTGAATAGCAGTGAGGTTCTGAGTCCATTAGTGGGGATATTATACCCTCAATATCATTTCATAAGATCTATAATCAACAATAAACATTATAATAAATAATCATAGTAACATGTAGAAAAGTTTAAAAAATGGCATACCTGTAATACATATAAAAAATCTCCCGTAAGTTGTAAGCATGTTCAAATAAAATAAAGTATATAAAGAAAATAAATAAATAGAGGATCCTCTGGAGTCTATCCAAGTCTATTACTATCTCATCACACCTTTGTACAACTATCAACCTTAGGGTCCTTTTATTTCGCTAGATCCCGCATACAATCTACAAGCGCATCGAAATGCCCAAGTATGGTGTGAGTACAAGACTTATTAGGACACCACCAATAAATCCTTAACCTAATGTTCTCAACTGTACAAGTGTATCTCATAATAATTATAAATGAGAAACAATAATAGTATCACACAATAAAAAACGGAGTGGTCGTGCGCTAACCAAGACGCCACAAACCCTCAGTTGTACCTACTTCAGCTCCATTCCCGAAATATACTATATGTTGATGAGTATATAAAAACATCCACAAGTTCGTTGTCAATTAACTTAGAATCCACAAGGAACTGATTAAAAAAACCTACCCGAAATCCAAAATTCATTAGGTAATACAAGGATTACATAGGGCATCGAGTATCTGTAACATACCTAGATTCCACAAGGCATCACGTAACACTTGGAATCCACAAGGCACCAAGTGTCAGACATCTAATCCAAATCCACAAGCCACTGAATGGATTCTAGTTTACAAGGTTATCATGCTATGCTTGTGTCATCACCACAAATCATGTTTTCACCCCACAATGAGTAATCATACCATGAAAGCCACTTATCAAGTATACACAATACCAATCCTCTAAAAGAAAACCATACCAAGCCAAATCATGATAACTACTATAGAAAATATCATTAGAAATATAACATCATTATATAAATCAACATGTGATTCATACATCATCATGGAATCAATCTATCACATCAATCTCATGGAATAAAATGTCACATATGGTTCTTAGGGATACACACATTCCCTCATGTTATCACAATATAGTAAGGTAATCAAATTTGTATATGCATAAATCATATTAGGAAAATATATGTAACAAATACTAGAAAGTTAAGGAACTTCCTACCTCAAAATCATCATCATCAGTGGCAAGGATAAACCACCTCATGTGGTTAGATACATCTGCTTGAGGCTTAATCATTACATTTTTCAATACATCAATGCTCGACATTCATCATGGGTTTCTAGAAAAAACCAGATATTTTATTTCAAAAAGAAATAAAATATCACATGCTATAATACATTATCTCTCTTGAATAATTTCTAAGTTATCATTTTATAATTATCTTTTAATAATTTCTCATAAATTATCTTTTTATAATTATATTTTTATAATTTCTCTTAAATTATACTTTTATAATTATCTTTTAATAATTTCTCATAAATTATCACTTCATACTTATATTTTGATAATTTCTTTTAAATTAACATTTTATAATTATATTTTGATAATATCATATAAATTATCCTTGTATAATTATATTTTGATAATTTCTCATAAATTGTCTTTTATAATTATATATTGATATTTTTTCATAAATTATCCTTTAACAATTTTCTTTTGATAATTTTCATAAAATATCCTTTTAAAATTATATTTCAATAATTTTTCAGAAATTAGACTTTTATAATTATATTTTGATAATTTTTCAAAAAAAATATCCTTCTATAATTATATATTGATAATTTCTCATAAATTTCCCTTTTATAATTATATTTTGATAATTTCTCTTAAATTATCCTTTATAATTATATTTGGATATTTTTTCATAAATTATCCTTTTGTAATTATATCTTGATAATTTCTCATAAATTATCATTTTATAATTATATTTTGATAGTTTCTCTTAAATTATCCTTTTATAATTATCTCTTGATAATTTCTCATAAATTATAATTTTATATGCATATTTTGATAATTTATTACCAATTATCCATTGTTAAATCCATGCGATAATACTTTGATAATATTTATTCTATAAATTATCCATTGATAATCTAGTAATTATTCTTTGATAAAATCGATTATTTTTTCACATAATAATTACCATATAATTATCCTTTAATAATTGAATAATATTATCTCTGATAATTTCATGCAATTATTATGTGATAATTCATTCTAATTATCTTTCTATAATTTTAATCACTCATCCTTTGATAATTTTATTTCAAATTATCACTTGATAATGTGTTGGAATTATCATTGATAATTTGATAAAATTAAAATTTTAAAATTGTAATTATTTTCCTTTTATTAAAAATCCAAAATAATTTTCATTATAAATGATCTATTTAAAATTCGAAAAATATAATTAAAGAATACCTTGTTGTTTTCAAAATAGAAATAGGATTCAGTTTCTTCTTGTCAATATGAACCCAATAGCACCAAAGATGCATAAATCTGATCAATAATGGAGAAGTTATCAAAGAGATAAGTTTTGATGAAATAAAAAAAATAACAAAGTTATTCTTCTTCCACGCAGCGCCCAATTTGAAGGAGAGATCGTAGGGAACTTTGGCTTTGCGAAAGGGCTTCTAAGATTAGATTAATGGATTCACTAACATGTGTGAATGAATTTTCCCAGACTCATAGGTGATATTTCATAGAAGGGTAGAGGTCTATTTAAATTAAACTGAATGCATAGTGTTTTTCCAAAACCAAAAATTAAAAACCTAGTTTTTATCCTTTATTCAATTTAAAATTTAATACGGAGTCAATGATTTCTCTAATTTAAGACATTTATGGTTTTTAAATGTTCAAAACACCATATTTTGAAGCTTTTGAAAACACCCTTAGGCGTTAATGATGGTACGTGTTGGTATCATCAAGAAGATGAATATGAATTCTTAAATTTAATTAATTAATAAATTAATTATTTAATATAATTATCAAATAAATTAATTTAAATTAGTGGCATTCCTAAACTCCCATTTCATATAAAAGATATAATCTACCTAGGGTAACCCTTCCCTCCCCCCCCCCTCGTTCTAGACCCAACTGTGGTCTAAGTTTTCTCACACAATACATCGTTTGAGTGATATTAATTATTTAATATTTAAAAAATGGTTTAAAAAATTAATTATTTATAAAAGGGTTATTTTTGTAAGCCATGCATCTAAACATCCAATGCTTATAAATCTTATACCTCACCTTGGGTAAACATTGTGTTTCAGACCAAATTGTGGTTTCATATTCGTTATAGGATGTACCATTTGAGAGATAAAAAATTATTTTAAAAAATAATATATTAAATATTATATAATAACATTATATCATGAGTGAGACATTCAAAAGTATGATGCCTTATAATTTTATACTCATCCTAAGGTAAAAAATCTATTTTGGGCCTGGAGGTGGCCCCAAATATTTCAAACAACACACCGTTTTGGAGTTTTTTAATTATTTTTTAATAAATTGTGTGGGCTTAATATAATATATTAAATATTTCTATTATGTATTCACCAAGGCCTTGCATGCCTTTAAATGTATTACTAACTTAGTTTCTCACTCCAAAAATATTTTCTTGAATATTCCAAAGTGTTAACTCAGATTTTACCGTTCTAAAGAGTCTTTAACACATTTTAAGTTATTTTTCATTGATAAATCATTTTTTCACATATGAATTAATAATTTTTAAGATGGAATTTATTCTTATTGTAAAAATCAGATTATTTCACAACGCAAGAGAAAAAGTGGGAGATGAAGTACCACTAAACAATATGATGGAAGTCTTGTTTAGTAGAAGACCCTCTTATGGTTGGAATTAAATATTTTATCATTATAATAGGTTATAAAGCACTTACATATTCAATAGACGTGGATTAACCTGAGTTCAAGGATATTCTCTAATCATTGTAATCCACAGGTTGATACTAGTGGGTCATGTGATCACAGGTGATTTGGAAGCACACCAAGGATTAGCCCTCTCATTTTGAGGGGTGACCCTTGAAAATTTGTAGTGTCTGGGTTTTTTTGTTCATGTGTGAAATTTAAGTGAATTCAACTCACTCTTACTAGTGAAAAAGGGTTCTTAAGAATGGGAAACAAAAAAAGAACTCTTAATCACTAATTACCCATGGTTATTTCACTAATCTTCTAGGTGGATTTCTAGATATGACCCTGCTTGATATTTCTAAGTGTGTTGTGTTGTGAATTGGTAAGTAACATTTTATGGATTATTATTTCATTGGATATTCAAGTTAATTTAGAAATTATATAATTTATTAACTATTAAGTACTCTTTCGAGGAATTCATAATTTATTGGTTTATTGCAAGATCACTTTTCTAGGATTCAATGTCAATCTTGTGGCTTCACAATATAAATTTTTTATTTAAAAATTAAATCATGAGCTAGATTTACAATTGGAACTTTCTAATGTTAGTTTGGTATTATATATACTAATTGGATGTACTATTTTCTTGATAATTATATGTTAATTAATGTGAATAATAATTATTGATAATAAGGTAATATATTTTTATCAATGAGTAAATTATTGGTGAAAAAATATATATTTTTGGATAAGTTTTCATTTGCAGGAAAAACTTTTTTATGGTTAGGTGGTTTTGAATTGACTTTTATATTCATTTGTAAATTTTTAAGGTTTATAAAACAATATTTGGGGGTTAATTCAATCATTAAAAATGTGTTTGAATTATTCTAATTATTTCCATTTATTTTGATGAATAATTGAAGTGGTAATGTATATATATTGAGGTATTATTACTTGAAATGGTTTATTTTTGAATTATTTTATAGACATTTGTGGGGATATTTTAGTTTTGGTTTTATATGGTTTGAAAACATTCAATTAAACTTAAAGCACTGAAAATTTAATTAAATAGGAATATTGGGATGTTGTTTTATAGTTTTTTGGCTGTGAATTATTATTTTTACATGTTGAATTCTCATAAATCATTGGTATGACAACTAATAATTTTTTTATGATTTAATTATCATGTTTGTGTTGTGTATAGTGTTGTTTGATTGAGTCTGCATTTCCCAAAAAGGAATGTTTTCATGGTTTGGTGGTTTTGAATTGTTAATATTTTTCACTTTTGTATTCATTAGTCAATTTTTTAGGTATATGAAAAAAATGTGGTGACTTCAATATTTATAAATTTTATTGAATTTTGATAATGGTTTCAATTGATTATGATGAATCGTTGAATTAGGAATGTGATTATTTTGAGGGATAATTATATGGAATTTTTCATTTTTAATTTTTTTTATGAAATTTTTGGGATAAGTTGTTTTTAGTTACTTATGAATTGAAAACTTGTAATTCATTATTTATCCACACGTTATGTGACTAAACAGTCATATAAGAATTTTCTTCAATGGTTTTTGGTTTTAAATTATATTTTTTCATATTAAGTTCTTTAATAGATATATCTTTATTACCATTAGTCCTATAAGGTTCTATAGATTTTTATGACTTTTTTGTTGTAGTTGAACCAAAGATGAATCCATTTGGTTATCATATACTCAATGAAATCTTATAAAACACTAGTATAATAAATGATAAATTATTTTATGATGAAAGTATGATATTTTTAGGTTTATGGAGTAGTTTAAGTGAGTTTTATCTTCCAAAAAAAGGATTTTTTTCATGGTTTAATGGTTTTAAGTTGTTAATATTTTGAACATTTATATTCAGTTGAAAATTATTTAGTTTTATGAAAAAATGTTTGATAGTTATTTCAATCTCTAGAAATTTGATTTAATTTTGATAGTGGTTTCCATTTATTATGTTAAATCATTGAATTAGGAATGTGTTTGGATTTAGAAATTATTACTTGAAATAGTTCTTTTTGATTTTTTTATGAAATTTGCGTGGATTGGTTGGTTTGAGTATCATATGGATCGAAAACTTATAATTAAATCTTGAAAACATGTAATATGACTAGATAAGAATATGTGGATGTGGTTTAATGGTTTTTGGTTGTGAATTATGATCATTCCATGTTGAGTTATTTGTTGAGACCGCATTATATAAGATGTATTTATTGTTAAGAGTTTTCAATATGATGTGGAATTAATTTTAATATTTGATATATATAATTATGTTCTTGTATTTGGAAGCATTTTAATATATTTATTATTTAAGGAAAAACATTATTCGATGATTTGGATAAACTGTGAAGGTGGATTGAAAGAAAAGAAGGAAAGAATATGAGGTTGGAAGTTGAATATGGTGTTTGAAAATTATATTTTACTATGGAAATATTTTTTGAGAAGTTAGAGAAAAATCTATTAACTCATGTCTAGTTTAACACCTCTTCCAGCCAAGCATCCACAGGTTAATTCCATCTAGCACACATAAGTATATCCATCTTTGAAGGATCTATAAAAATAGAAAAATCTTGTGCATAGGTCTGGAAGGTCACATGCAGGGTATGCATGGGTAGAAAGGCATGTTTTGTTGTTAGTATCTCTAGAGAGGGGTGGCATGGGAGGATAAAGTGTGAATACCAATACCTCTTTGGTGTGGTATTCAGATGTAGTTATTTGTGGCCTATTATAAAGTGAATTCAGTTTTAGGGTTATTCCGATGTGGGGTTAGCAAAGCACGAACACTTTATCTCTACTTAAAAAACATAAAAATATATTATGGATCGTCTGATCTAATAAAGAAACACCATTCAATCCCTGTTTTCATCATTTTTAACCTTTAAATGATTTCAGGTTCTACATGTTAGGTATTTAACATGTGATATCCTATATTCCAAGTAACTATTAAAAATAAACCTACTATTTGAAGTGCATAGAATACTATAATAATGTCAAAACAATCTCATGAAGTCAATGACTTATTGTGATATTAAATTAGAATTTTAAGTGACTATGATTCACATGATAGCTTTAGCTACTATGAGAAAGTGACAACACGAAGTAATGTGAAATGACTGTATGAAGAAGTGAAGACCAACTGCATGTTATATAGTGGATCAGTTAGCTGCAATACTTATAGAGGATTAAGTATCCATATTTCATATGATTGATATAATAATATGAATAATTTATAAGGAGTTATGAAGTTTGGTAAGAAAAATAGTTACATCAAATTTACATGGTCATTTACAAATCATAGCTGTTTGAAGAATGAATAAATCTGTGAAATGGAATAACCCTGAAGATTTACGGATGACGATGAACATCATGAAATCTATATGTAAAGTTAAATATACAAGGGTTATTGAGTTACATAAGGGTACATATCGAGGTGTATTAAAATTTATAGCAATATAAATATTTTTGTGGAAAGATTTTTACCATGATGGAGGTTCCATGACCATAACAGTTATAAGAGTTAACTAATGTAGTTTCAAGAAATTCAAAATGAAAAATATTTTAAAAACTCATTCATGTAGAATATTTGATGACTATGAAAATTATGAAGAGGAGAAAATTTAGTTGATTTAGTTTACTCCAGTAGAATTAATTCTTTAATAAAAAAATATAATACTCTATTTATCATATTCCAAGTATGTATAAAATAAAAAAAAGGTTTGTGGGATTATCTTATGTCATAAATAGAGGTTTTAAAACTGTTGTAGGTTTATGAATTTATGTATATTTATAAAAAATAATTAATGTATGAATATTATTCAAATAATAGTATTTAGGTTTGATGGTAATTATGAGGAATAATTCCAAGATTGAAATTACCACGATGGTGTCACTATACCATGCATGTATTGATCCATACATTGTGATTTAAATTTGAATATGATTTCATGTGATTAAATGTGTAAGAAAAGTAGGTTTAAATGAGGATGAAGTGGATATAATATTAATTTTTATTTAAATGCAATCACATATAGTTATAGACTCATTTTCTTATAGTAGTCATTGTTAATACCTTGCTAATTATTTTGGATGTATAATATTTATAGATACATTATTTTAGGGAGTTTTAAATTGGTGAGAAATTTTTATAATTGAATTCATAATGTATTATGAATTAAAAAATAAAGAATATTGAGGAATTAAAATAATTAAATGATGTTGGAACTATTTATTATTATATATATTCATATAGGTTGATGAATATGTTATTTATTTTGGAAGTATTATTTATTTAGAGAACAATTCCTTGTTCCAAGAAAAAGAGATACCTGTCACATATATTATCCTGAATAACTTATTTATATCGAAGATAGAGAAGTTATAGTGCAATATGTTTTTCCACTAAATTAGGTAATAACAAGAATACTATATAATAAGGAGAAGTATACGAATACTTAGAAGGGGAAGCTGGCTAAGTTGGTCATGAATTTCAAAAAAAAAGTGGTTTAAAATGATATTTTCATATAAAAAAGTAGAAATAAGAAGAGATCTAGTAGATAATTAGTATGAATGGTAATAAATGAAGAATTTTTTTTATGTAGTGTTGTGAATAGAAAAGGAAGAAGTGGATTTATACTATTAAAGGGAAGAATAAGTGGAAATAAGTAGCACATCAATAATAAGGAAAAATTATATATTTGTGTTGGAATATCTTGTTGTTATCTGTACAAATAATTATAAAGGTATGGGATGTAACTTAGTATGAGATGCACCAAAAAAATATAAAGTATTCAAATTTTACACTATCATAAGGCAATAGTGTATATTTCACATAATGAATCTACTTGGTTGTGTGATCATAGAGAAATCTAGTTCACACCAAGGACAATCCTTCTCACATTAAGAGGTGAAACTTGTATATCATTGTGTCATTTATATGTGTTTGTGTTTGGTTGTGTTATAATGAATAAAAAAAATATAGAACAATATAACCAATCACCTAATTGTTTAATATGTAAAATAAAATAAATAAATAATTTAAAGTTTAAATTGTAATTAAAAGGAACCAATAGTGATTCATCCCTCATCTCAGTTTGGTTTAAATCCCATATGGTCCCCTTAATTTTTATTAGAGGATAGGTTCACCTCTAATTATATTCACTATATTTCAATTTTTTTGCTTTTGAATAGTTTGGGTCTCTTTAATATTTTATAATCAAGTATGGTTTTGGGGAAGAATTATCTATTTCATATCCAAATTTAGTTTCTAAAAATATCTTAATGAATTGTAGAAAGGAAGAGAAGAAGTATATGAGAAAGTTATCACTATTATCAAAAGAAGATGATGATTTCCAATTGCATTATGAGAAATAATATAGATCTAGAATATGTGTATAACAATAGGTGGTTCAAATTACCACCAATGAGGGATGTCTCAACACCTCTATTTCTCATGAGGGATGTGTAAAATCTTATAAAAATTTTCCTAAATTGAATATAAGTATCAGGGTAAGTGATTATACATTTTTATATTCCCAAAATATATCTTATGAAACATTAAAAGTTACTCTACATTATTTTTCCCAGGTAATATTTTATTTTATTTTTTGTTTTTTTTTTAAATTCAGCATTAAGAAATCACCCAACTTGAAGGTGAGGAAAAAACATAGAGAATGTTTTAAGAGAAATATCTTTAACTATCATTCAGATTTCTAAATAAGTTAATTTAAAAGAAGATAAAAATGAAAATCTTAAAAAAAATATGCTCCAAATTTGGATATTAGTGGCTTAATTCAATCCATAAAAAGGATTAATCTGATAAAGATCCTGAAAATAAGATATATGCTTTATAAAAATATAAAAAAACATAATTAATGCCAAAAATAATCAATTGGATATTAAATCCATAAAAATTAAAGATCTTAACACTTTGTTACAAGAAATGTTCAAAGTGAATGATAAAGAATTTTGAAATATGAGGAAATAATTTGAAGAGAAAAATTTATTGAAGATCAGAATAATCCTCTCAATATGAAGTTTCTAAAATTTAAAGTTAACCTAGCCATATTTGAAGAGACTCATATTCAGTATTCTCATTTGAAGAAGAAATGAGTTTTTATCACAAATTGTTCTAAAATATTTTCAATATTGGAATACCTATATTATGTGATAATAAGATCGTGATATCATTTGATTATCTTTCTCAAGTATACTCAATGATAAAGGTACCATCCATACCCATTTTTAATAACTTTTCTAAATCTATTTTTGGAAACAATGGAGGTCTAAATTCAAAATTTACACATTTATGTAAAAGAAGATATGAAGATAATACTACCACCATATCAATAGTGGATAAATGAATGATTAAGGAATCTATTTCCCTTCTAAAAATCCAACAGGTGTGGAAGAAGCTCAAAAAATAACATGCTCATATATCTAAAAATTTTGGACTGTATGTGATGGATAAAAGAAGATCAAGGTTTGTGGGACTTTTTTTGTTCTATAATAAATTTAAGCATTGTGTAATGAATTTTTGGTACAATAACTAAAATGTATAAGATAAATGGAATCACATCTCAATGTGATCAATCCAAATAATAAAGAACCACAACAATCACAAATTAAGAAGAATTTTTTTAATCAAATAGATTCAAATAGCTTGATGATTTCTATAATGTTTTTAGTAGTGGTGATCACAAAAATAGTGCCTAATCATCTAACAATATATCTATATTAAATTATAAAATAATTACACTTGATTAGAATGAATAATAATACTTGGGAATAAATCAGAATAATATTGAAAAGAATAACTCTCCAAATAAGATATCAAAGAAGTTATGTAAAGGATCCTTGGAAAATAGGAAAAATGAATATCATATTCAAAACAAGTCCAAGAATATCGAGAATATTTCATCATTTAAAAGTTCAAATGATATGAAAATAACTCATGAGAAAACATGTGTATACTCTAATCAAGCATCTAATATACCAAGAGATATCTTAGTAAATTGTTTGAAATATATAGATAAGGAAATAAAGTTAGGAGAGGCACAAGAAAAATCTAGAGCCAAAGGATAATAAGATTTCTCAAATGACAAACCAAACTTTTAAGAGTGGATATAAATAAATAAAAACCCTTTTTTTATATAAGTTATGTGTGAAAGATATAATAAGGCTAGAGACACTACAAGAGGTTGTTTAACAACATTTCTAGTATAATAAGAATCCATCAAAATAATGGAGATTGATCAAAGCAGGGTATATGATTATAAGGATAAAGAAAGTAGAGTCATTATACACAAAGAAATTAAAGTTGTAATGAGTACCATGTTTCCTAAAACAAAATAAAATCTTAATACCAGATGTGGTAACATGAAGATTGAAACAACTTGGTTGCAAAAATCCTCTCAACCGTTTTGTTCATAATGAGTAAAAAAAATATCTACCATATTCCCTTAACCTTAGTTTGTTGTATTTATAATTACAATGCAGTGGATTGAAGGTGAAGAATATTATCAAGGGGTAACATAAGATTTTAGATGTTTTTTCAACACTTGAAAACATCCTTTTAATAAGACACCATCCTGGAATGATCCCTATATTGTTATTAATGAAAAACTAAATAAAATATCATCATTGAAAAAGATTATATAGAAGTTTTAAATATTTTAAAGCCACATAAAGTTTTGGGTAGATATGTGTGAACATTAAATAAGCTTCTAAAATTATCCATTCCATGAAAATATAAATATTCTAGAAATTTTGTTACATAAGTTTCATAAAAAAGGTATTTTTTCTAATTCACTCAAACTTGATTACAAAAATCAGATTCAAATATAATGGGGGAGTGATTTTAATAAATGAAATAAGAGGAGAGGTTTGAAGAAGTGGTAGGGTTTTTTATTACCCTAGTATGCTTATTAATGTTATAATATGTGTATTCAAGGGGAATTAGTAAGTTTATGTTGATATGTTTCATGTTAATTTTTTTCTCAACCGGTATTTTTTACTTATCACCATTTTAAAACAATTGAACATACCTCAAAGAATATTTCTGAGATTTATCATTTAATTTGGTATGATTTAAATTTTAAAGGGATATATTAGTTATCTAAATCATAACCTCTTGTTTTATACACTAAGAATGGCTCAATAGACTTAGAGTGGAATGATTCATGGGACTTTTCTCAGTATTAATTAATTCCACTTTTCGAAGTACCTTTTATTTATTTTCCAAAATAGGGGGGTTTAAATGATTGATTGATGGGAAAGAGGTGGATAATGATATTAACATATCAATTGAGAGTATTGGATGGGATATGATACACATTAAGAGGGGGAGAATTGGTATCAGTGCCTTTTAATTATAATTTACAATTTAAAATATTTATATATTTTATTTGACCTTTTTCATGATTATATGAGTGGTTATATTATTCCCTATTTTATTATTTTTTCTTTCTTGTAGTGAAACCAAACACACACACATCAAAAAATGACTTATCATTATAAATATTTCACCTCACAATGTGATAATTCATTTCCTTATTGTAAACTAGATTCCTCTATGATCACAAAAACCACTAAAATCATCATGTGATATTTACCCTATTATATCTAGATAATATAAAATGTGCATCATGCACATTTGGTTGGTTCATCCCATAATAATGTACATCCCCTAACATTACAATGATTTATAAAGGTACCAACAAAAGATTATAACAGAAATATTTAATTCTACTTTATCATTTATGTGAGGCTTATTTCCTCTTCGTATTCCATTTAGAGGTAGAAAGTCACTTCTTATATTTGTATTCACAACACTGCACACAAACACTTATTCTTCTCTTCCCATGTATAACAATCTTATATTGGATATAATCTTATTTTAATTCATTACCTTGAAAATTCTAGCCCACAAAACACCTTTTTCTTTAAATTCTCATCTAAATTAGCCAAATTATTATTTTTATTACTCCTCCTCTTCTCTTTTATTATATTTTTCTTTTACTTATACACATAAAAATATTTCACTGGATCTTCTCTAGATTCAATACTCATAAGTTCTCTAGGATAATATTTGTTCCAAGGATCTATTATTCCTGGCACTAATAATTATTCTCTTAAGAAATAATAATGCTAAACTCAAATACAAATTCATTGAACTGAAATAATATATATAATAATAAGAATTTGTAACATCAGTTACTTATTTTAGTTTCTCTTTCTTCTTTAATTTCTAAATTCACATTAAAATTTGAATTTAAATCGTCAAATTTCCCACCAAATTAATACTCCCTGAAATAATGGATATAGAAATATTATACATCAAGGATTATGATTGAGGTATTCACAATAACTACCATAATAAACTAATCCCACAATAGGATTTAACTACATGTAAACATGCAGAAATATCATAACATCTTCACCCTTCTTTATGCTTTCACATCTTCCACATTTAGTCTAAAGAAATCAACTTCTCATTTAAATCACCATGTATGCATTAACATATGCATGGAACAGTGATGTGATCATAGAAACTTCAATCTTGGCATTATTCCTTATAAATACCATCGAACATGTATCCATTTATTCCCAAAAGATTTATAAATGAAATATTGTATATAAATATGCATAAATTCATGAACATATTGTGGTCATGGAACCTTTATCTATAGTATAAGATAATCCTTCAAAACTTTCTTCAATTTTATATCCAGTTGAAATATTATAAATAGAGTATCATAATTTTTCCATTAAATAATTTCTTATCCTCACATCAAATAAATCACTCAAATTACCTCATCTTTGTCACTTTCAATCTCATAAAAAATACCATGTGAATGTTTTTCTAAAATATATTGAATTTTTAATTTATTGAAACTACGTCGTTTAACTTCTACAAATATTGTGGTCACTGTGGATATGTTAATTTATAATGGAAATTTAAAAGAAGTAAATAAATTTGGTTTAAGGGACCTATATGGCATACCTATGCACAAGAAGGCCAGAACAACTCCTGCCAGTACAACCTAAAGGTATAGCCCCTAGGCTGAGGACCTACGAAACATAGTTATATCAAGGAACCTACACAGTGGTATATGTTTTACACCCCTGTGTGTGGGATCTATTCCAAGGGTATACTCGCATGACTTATGCAGACCACTTCCTTTAAACCATCCCCCATCCTTTTATATAAATAGGACCCTTGGGCTCCCCATTTTTACAACTAAAAATTTGAAATAACTCTTGAATTTTTCATTGTGTAGATCCTTTTCTCAGGTCCCCCAAATTTTCTCATGTAGCTCTCTAAAAAATTATAGAAGAGAAAATTGAATGGGATAACCAATATCAAAGTCCCATTAGGGTCGAAAATATAAGATACTTTTTTTGAGGACCCTCCTTACATAAGAAGAAGTCACCTACGCATGGTATTTTCCTTAAGAAAAGACATGCGTGAGATTTTTTCGAGGACATGAAGGGGCATCCAGGGTCCTTAAGTTAAAACCTCACCCAAGTTTTTTTCCATAATAGTCCGTTTCCCAATGAATATCAATATTTCATAGGATTATCCTTCTGGTATTAATAATTTTTATATTCCTCCTTAGACATGCATAGCATACCTATGTAACATACCTGTGCATAATACCTACGTAGACAACCTAAGCAAGATATCCTTTTAGCACTATTTTAAGCCACTCATGGAAGTTCATATCCTTCCTTGGCTCCCTTTCCTGAAAGGGTCCAAGTTGAAACCTCCATCAAGGCCTCCAAATTTAGTAGAACTTTGTGAAAGGCACATCAGTGTGTCTCCAATTTGGATTTAGATATCTATGGTCAGGGGTATCCCACCCTTGTCTTACCATAGGGTAAGGATTCTAGGAGTGTCTATAGACCTAGATATCCATGGTCACATAGACCCTTACCCTAGATACAATGTTGTGGAGTTCCCAGTCTCTGATTATGAGTATATGAATCTATCTTCTCCTCCTCATCTCCAAGACTCGAAGCCTCCGGTCCTTCGTAGGAAGAGTGAGGATCACAATTGGTTTTCCCTTCTATAGGGAATTGAATACTCCTCCCACGATGGGACCTATTTTAGGGAATCCCTTATGAAGTAAGCCCATTGAATTTTTTTCTGAACCCAATGACCTTCACTTGAATTTCACATTGAAGGGTTCATTTCTCCACGGCCTCGTCCACCGTCTCACTGGATTCTTTTTCCATAGGCCCAAATTCTTTAATCAGTATAGTAAAAAGTGTGTGGTTTATTGAATCTTTAACAACATCATGTTTCTCATACTGATCATGAGTCACATGGGTTTAGAGATTCATGATGATCCCAGTATAAAAGTAATCTACCTCATATCTTGAACTATAAGAACTCTGATTCTCATCCTAATTTGGATGCATAGGAATCCTTTACCGAGGGCCTGAGCTCACTGGATATCCTCTTTAGGAGTCCAACCCTAATTCCCTTAGTTTGGGAATCCTCCTTAGGAATAGGCCCTGAATTAAGTCCCCCTTGAATATCCATGAGTTAAGAAATCTCTCATGGACCTTGTTATAATGATATCCTCTTTAGGGGTAATCCCTAACCTATTTCTATTAAAGATCCATACTCCCTTATGAGACATAACGAACTACGTGGGCTTTGATTCCAATCCAAATGGGATATGTAGGAAGCCATTCTGAGGATCAAACCCAATAGTTCAAATCAACCCTTTTCTCTCTAGTCCACATTTCTAGAAGGTTATAATATAACTTGGAAATGCATATCCTTTCCAAGTTCTTTGGGCTTCTCCTGTATAATTCCAATGCCAATATTTGACTAGGAACCTTTGACCTAGATGTTCTTGTCACGTAACATTATACTGTATGGTTAGGTCTTTATCACATGACCATAAAAGGTATGATGTGTCTTATTAAGTAACACCGAACAATGTGGGTTTTGATTCCTTTCACAATGAGAAGTAGGAAGGTCATTTATGGGTTTTATCCCAACATCAAAACAAAATTTGTCTCACTGGGAGATGATAAATTCTAGAGTGTCCCATTGAGTTGATTAAAAACCAGTATTGTCATAATAACGACCAAAGAATTTCTAATATGTATATGAGAGGATACCCTTGATGGAGAACCTCAAATATATATAGAAATATCTATTAATGAAGAACCTCAAATACATACATATGATTTTGATTTCCATACAAGATAATAATTGATTGTAAATTTCCAGGGAAATCTACAATATAATTTGTAAATTAATAGTGATTCAGGAACCTATCTAAAATCTATAAGAGTTTTCCAAAGTATGCAATAATTCCCCCCAAAAGGGTGTGATGATCCCAAACTCCCATCCTCTCAACCAATGTGAGTTCTTAAGTATCATGGGTCAAAATCATTAATAAACACTTTCCTTTGGAAAGAAGGTCCATTTGGATAAAAAATTGTTGGGTGTTTTTGGTTCAATAAACAAATCCATTGGAAACTGTCCAAAAATAGTGATTCTCAAATAGAACATGCATTTTGGGGGAAACAAACACCTCCATTATGGAACAAATAATACTATAAAACTCTTTCTCTTTGTCTTAATTTAAATCCACCTTGGCATGTACCATTATGTAACTCAAAAATCCATGTCTAGCTGCATTTACGTAAATATTTCATGATGTTCATAATCATCCTTGAAGCTTCAGAGTTCTTCCACTTCACTATTTCATTCATTCTTCAAACAGATCTACTTCATAAATAATAACCAAATTTTAGAACTGCTCAGGTATTCTTCTTCTTTTTTGATCAATAATATGACATATCTCTACTTAATGTAACATAAGGATTGAAGTCAATTAACCTAGCATAATTCATGAAGATAATATTTAATTATTCATGTAGTGAGTTTTCATTACTTCATATGGTGCCTTTATCACATTATATTAACCTACCATATGAATCATAGTCATTTCATCTTCCGTGTGAAGATCATGGTAGGTCATCACCTTCATATAGTCGGTTTTACCTAGTTGTGGTAGTTCCATGCACTTCATATGGTAGTTTTATTTGGAACGGTTTCTTGGAATGAATGATCCCACATGTGAAATAACTAACATAAAAACCCCTAACCCATATTAAGGTTGACTATGACACAATCAATAATTGAACACAATTTCTTGGTTAGATCGGGCAGGCCATAGTCTATCTGTATGTTTTTTCAAGAAGAGCTATAGGGTATAAGCTTTGTTGATCCCACATTAGAATAGAAATGGTACTAACTTCACTAAATAATATGACACACATCACCATACCACCATAACAAGACTAGGGGTGTCATTAGCCACCCTACAGCCACTTTTTCCACCCTGTAGTAGAGAGGCCAACCACCAAACATGCCTACCTACCCGTATTCTCCCTACCTGCGCTCTTCCTGACCTATCTGCAAGGTATTACTCTCTTCATAGTCCCTTCACGTTTGGATCCACCTATGTGAGTTGGATGGGCTTCCCTTGTGGAGTCTTGTATGAATTAGGTGTTGGAATGGCTAGGAGTTGGGAAAAAATTAATACCTCAAAATATTTCCAAAGAAAAATATAAATTTTAAACACCATATTTAACTTCTATCCTCATATTATTTCATTATTTTCTTTCATTCCACCTTAAAAATTCATCCAAATATTAAAATATTCTTTTTCACCCAATAATAAATATATTCCAAAGATTTTAAGACTAGAATAAAATTTATTATATGAAATATGATAAATAATTTCATATCATATTAACATCTCTTGACAAAAAATACAACTTTCAAAAAGTGGAATCACCAATCTATACATTTGTATTTGTTGTAAATACCTATACCTTCTCTATTTCCTTTTAAATGATATATAAATTTCATTCTCCCCATATTTCTCATAACCAAGTCATTGTTATTATTTCTTGTATGAGGTTCAAATTTTGTTATTTTTTATTCATAATAGTTGAACCAAAGATGAATCAAAATGGCTATTCAACTAAATTCTTTAGTTATAAATGCTTCATAACTAATGAATGAATCAATTCCCAATCATTTCATCACATTTCATGAGTTTAAAGGAGAGTTCTATCCAAGTTGTTGGGTGATTCAAAGAAACTTGTGGATACACCTAGTATAAGGGAGATTTTTAGCTACCCTTGATTGATCTTCATTAATATCATAGGATTAATATGGTTTCTATAGCTCTATAGTGTAAGGTATGTAAAAAAATTCTTCATTTTGGAGTGTACATGGTTTCAAGTATTATCACATGGTACATTTTTTGTTTGGGTTGATGATTCATTTATGTTTCCCTGTATAATTATTATATGATCCTATTAAACTCAGTAATGGTTCCAAAGCTTTACCATGATCCTTGAACCTCTAAATCATGATTAAAATGAAGATGTGGTTGTTACTGCAAAAACTAGAGTGTTGTGGAACAATTACGATATAGGTGATATTGTAATGGATAAAAAATTTAATTTTATATAGGATAAGGCATAATCCATCATGTATTAATCCTAAACATTGTAGGTTTAATCAAATGCAGGTTGAAAAAAGTGAAAGATTTTCCCTATATGGGAATTATATCATTACTATGCAACCAATTACAGTTCATTTTAATCTTTTCTAGTGAAAAATTGATTTATCCTGACACATTTCTCACATAGCTATCTATAACCGAAATGAAAAATTGATTTAACATATTGGTTATTGAATAACCAATGTGGTAAATAAAACTTTACGTATTTCATGTTGGTTATTCAATGATCAAAATTAATATTGGGTTTTCCATGTTGGTTATTGATTAATCGATGTAGAAAATAAAACACCAAAATATTTCACATTGGTTATTCAATAACCAATGTGAAAAAATGGTTTTCCATGTCAGTTATTAAATAAATGACTTGAAAATGCTAATTATTTGTGTTTTTTATGAAATAACTGATGTTTAAATTCTTTATAATTTTAATCTTTTATCATGTGGAGTCATATTTGTTTCATTATTTCATGTTACATCCATCGTTTTTCTCTCACGTGGAAAACCCTAACCCGTTAATCTTTGATCTGTGGCATTGAATATATTCATTCTTCAATCAAGGTCCTAAAATATCTTATTTCCTTTATCCATAGATTTGAATTTATTTCATTTTATACCCACCACCACTATCCAACATCACTCATTATCGAACACCACTCACACTTCCATCCATTTGTGTATCTTATAATAAATCTGATTTCAATTTATGGTTATTATTTATTGTTTCCATTTTTTGTTCATTCAAGCTATTTGTAATTGAGTTTTCAATTTTTCTTTATTCTCACTTTATATTTTAGTTATCATCCACCATCATCATCCATTTTCAATTGCATCATGCGACTTGTAACATCCCCCGATCCGGAACTCTCTCACATGGCCAAAAAGGGCTGGTTATGAGACCTTAAGCATGCATCCCCATATGCCAGAGGCTACCGACTAGGATTGGTGGTGTGATATGTATAGTGAAGATACTATACCCCCTAGTATGATGTGTCATAGTAGTGGAAATAATCTATATAACCCAAATCAATCATAGTAATATACATAGAAGAAACTATATAACTGAACTAGGAAAATAAAGGGGAAACCAATACTCCAAAAATAAGGAATCATTTAATTTTAGGATGATATGTATCTAAATTAAAAACCTAAAATAATAAAAATAAAAGAATCATTTTAAAAAAGATAAACCCAAAATTCATAAGTTCTGAACCCCATGTTGGACCCATATCCTAACATCAGCCCATTTAGTAGGCAACAAGTTAGTAACAAGGCCCCTTTCCCTTGTCCAAACATGCATCCATGAAATCTACTAGGGTACCAAATGAGAACCTGAATAGGGTGTGAGTAAAACTCAGTAGGTTGACACCACCATGTCTAAAAAAACCAATATGATAATAAGTAAATATAACAAAGGGATGAACATGTATATTAATTAATTAAAAAATTAATAAAACACAGCAACAACCTACTTCAACACCTTGCTGGAATATCTATAACTATTTCTCACAACCATGCCAACAATAAACACATAGTCATGGTGAAACATAACCTTCCTCAGTGTCATTCCATAATGTCTCTGATCATGTCTCACAACCATTCCAACCAAAACCATATACCCATGGTATAACAAATAACTAGGCTATGCCCTCTATATAAGCATCACAACATGTATCAGGGCCAAGCTTGATATATAAGCATCTCAGCATGTGCTAAGGTCTAGTCTGGTATATTATAATATCAGTATGTGTCAATGCCTAGCCCAGTATATATGAATCTCATCATGTTTCCAGACATATCCCAATATATTATCATATGAACATGTGTTAGGGCCTAACCCATTATATAAGCATCTCAGCATGTGTTAAGGCCTGTTCTGATATATAATCATCAGAATATGCATCAAGGAATATCTTTGTATATAAGAATCTTAGCATGTGTCAGGGAATTTCCCAGTATATAATCATCTCAACAATTTTCAAATCATATCCTGGTATATAAGCCTCTCAATATGTGTCACTAGTTCATATCAAAAAAACAAGAATATCACAACATGAACATGTAAAACCAAATGGTTAATTCTTCCTATTACCATTTGTCTTTAAATTTACCCATTATTGCAATTAATCCATTAATCAATTTTCCATGTTGAATCTATATCAATAAATCACCTAAATTACATGTCATGAAAAAAATACTTTTTAATATAATTCTAGTTCATTATTTTCAATGTTTCACTCAACCAACAGGTAACCATAATCTAGTTCACATCATCAATTGAATTCAAAGGGATCCAATGAAGAATCCAATATAGGATTATCATCATTCTATTCAATTAATAAATTATTGCACATATATGTTATCATAATTACAATATTGTGCATACTTTGAAATTGAAGATCACACCATAGTGTTAAGATTTAGACCCTCTACCTTTAACTTGTGAAGAAGACAACACTTCCAATGGAAAAAAACCAATAAAAATGAAGGTGCATAAGATCTCATGGATAACCTAGATCAAAATTGATCAATATGAAAATAAACAATAACCACAATCTAGATATTACACCTAATCAGTCGGAGAATGATGGAAGAGGAAATAAAGCCAAGAAAATCCACTTACTAGGAATCAATTGCATAAAAAGGGCATCCAAAAACAAGGGAGGCACACCGAAATCACTCAGAGACAACCCTAGGGTAGATAGAGGAAAACTAAATGTGATAATGAGGAAACATCAAATGCATGACACACTTAAAACTAATTCTCAAGAATATATTCAATATATAGTCCCTTTATACATTGAATATTAATGTTTATAGAGATACAATAAAAAACTATTTCCTTAGCTAAATATTAAATTCACCCAAACATTACACATCGTGTGATTGTTTCCTGATGTGTAAACACTTCATGTCATGAATCAGTTCATGATAATAGTTTGGTGTCTTTTATAAATCATGTAACACATTTACACTGTGTGTAAATGTATTGTAGGTAGTTTTCAGTCAAGATTCCTTATAAAAACTCAAACCCCATTTAATGATTCTAAATATACCCAAAACCCTTAGTAACACTTGACCCATTTATACCTGAAATCCATTAATTCAAAAAGAATTCATGAACCACACCCCATGTGGATCCTCTCAAGTTTTCTCAAGTTTACTCAGAACCCAGATTTGTGTCTAATCAAACATACCAACATCCACAATGAGACAATAACACCAAAATTTAAATATGAGCCAAAACTCAACCAAAATAAGATTAACAAAAATATCAGATAGATACAAGTTTGGAAAAAGATAGTATCTTACAACCTCCTCATTATAAAACAACTCGTTCCTGAGCTACTCCAAGAATCATTATGGGGTCTTATCAAACAAGTCTGGACATTGTTCTTGCATATCAGACTCCCTCTCCCAAGTCGCCTCCTAAACTTTCCCATGCTTCCACTGAACTTGAACCAACAACATAGTCTTACCCCATAAATATCTCTCATTATTTTCTATGATCCATATCAGATGATACTCAAAGGACACAACTATATCAAGTTAAATTTATTCTATGTCTATCACATGAGATGGGACTCGATGAAATCCCAAAATTTGTTACATGTGAAACACATCATGCATGGAATTATATCATTGTGCAAGGACTAACAGATACACCATTGGGATGACCCTTGTCACTATCTCAAACGGTCTAATAAAACTAAGTGCTAGCCTTGTCATTTTTCTGATATGATATTTCCCAATCTAGGAAACACCCAAAGGAAAACCTTATGACAAACCTTGAACTCCATAGGTCATCTATGATGGTCAGTGTATTATTTCTTATTAATCTTTTGGGTCACCAACTACCTCCTGATCAACTGAACTAGCTCAGATGTCTCTTGCATGAGACTATGTCCAGCAAGTTGTGACTCACCTGTATCCAGCCAACAAAAAGGAAAACAACATGACCTTCCATACATATTCCTAAAAGGTAACATATGAATCGATACCTGGAATCCATTATTATATACAAACTCCATGAGTTCCAAATTTTTCTCCCACAAACCACTAAAATCCAAAACACGTGCTTGTAACATATCCTCTAGAACATAAACAGTTCACTTGGATTAACCATTAGTCTAAGGATGATAGGATGTTTTCAATAGTACTTTTAATACCAAATCCTTAGGAAGACCCAGCCAGAAATATGAGATGAAATGATGATATCTACTAGAAATGATACTCCTCAGAGCATCGTAAAACTGAACTACCTCACACACATAAATACTACCTAGATCATCAACTATAAAGTTCTCTATGAAAGGAAATAAGTGGGATACAATTGTTATTAGATCCATAATCACCCATAATACATCATTATTATGGTTTTTCCTAGGTAATACTATCCCAAAATCCATAATGAAATCATCCCATTTTTAATCTAGAATGGAAAAAGGCTACAAAATCCCAGATGACCTATGATGCTCATCTTTCACCTACTGACACATGAAACATCTCACCAAAAATCCTACTACCACCTTCTTCATTACTGAACAATATTACTATCTACATAGATCATGATACATATTTTTCAAAATAGTATGTACAACCCATCTAGAATCATGAAACTCCCTCATCATCTCCTCGCATAATCCCATAAGAACCCATACTCGACCATATAAAAAAAAGATAATTACCATTCCAAAGAGACCATCCTGTTGGTGTCTCCCCATTATATAATATTTATATTAGAAGATATCCCTTCATATTAGATAACTAATACATCTTGATCAGGTCCAAAATAATGGGTATAACAAATTTTAAAGTCAGAGCTAGTCATCCTTGAAACTTCTAAACACCTATTTTCATTTCTTCAAATTGCTCTATCATCTACCACTCATCTCAATAATCCCATGCTACTAATTTTTGCATCCTTCAACTCAATGCATCAACAATGACATTCCCATTTCCTAGTGTATAATCCAACTAGAAGTCTAAATACTATAGATACTTGACCCACCTCCTATACCGAAGGTTTAGGTCCTACTGAGAACAAATGCATTATAATGTCTCCAAAATTCCGTGTAATTTTTTTAAATTATATGGAATTATTCTTAGACCACATGCTTTTACAACACTTGATTCCATGGTTTGGTGATCCTGGAACGGAATTTTGAACTTTTTTAAGTAGACTTAAATAAATGTGGGAGCAGGTTTATCTAACTTGTGAACCAGTGCTCAAATCAAAAATCCTAGGGAACCATTGTATTCATAATGTTGGGATTCACCTATAAAAGACTTAACTTTGGCCAACAAGGGTCGAACGGAAAATTTAATTTCTGGACTTTTCAAAAAATAATAAAATAACTTTAAAAATATATTTTATTTTCTATTCTCATTTGTTGAGTAGCGGACAATGACCTTGCAGTGAGGCAACACGGCATATTGATGGGGCTCATTAATGGCATGTTCACTCACAACGTAATGATACTTTAATGACACATAACAGCAATGTTGTTTCATAAAAGAAACAGCGTAGCCATTCTACATCGTAGCATAACAGAAACATTAGGACATGTTTTCCTTTTATTTTAGTTGACATTTTGGCGGAACAAGGAATTAAACTGCGAGGATTCTCTGAAAAACCTCCAACAAACTTCCTCTCCAATAAATAATGACAAATTTCGATGAACATCAAACATCTTTGATGCACCTCGAAGAACAGAGTCGGAAGTGACAAATGATGTCGATTTCTTCAACCCTATAGGATGTGATGTTGCAACAATGAATGTTAAAGAGGTAGGGTTTATTAGATTTTAATGTTCTTGCTCATTCATTTTTTTGAAAAAAAATGAATGCGAATCAACCCATGAATAGGTTGATCCATGGATCATGAGTTCTAGTGGGAGGGTAACTTTGTTTCTGATTTCTCTATCTAGGATTCAAAAATAACTTGTCTTGATTAAACTAAAATTCCCCAGACATTTCCCTTATTAAACCTATAACATATAGGGCGTGGGATGACACGATCAAGTCCCAAGAACCTATTCCATGTGTGTTTTTTTGACCACACCCTAAAAGTGTCGACAAGATGATTCCTGGATCTTTTTGGTGAAGAGGACGTTCCCCGGAGAGAATAGGCACAGGAGGTGTTAAGAAAAGACCACCAGAGCATGTCCAGTGGTCTAATAAAAATATACCAGCACGTCGATGTTGAAAGTGACTCGTGACAATGACCACGAGCCGAGGTGGAGGTAAGATCATCGACGCGCCACGGTGGCAGGAGGTCGCGACGGTAGTGGGGAGACGGGGCGCCTGCCTAGCACCATGTGGAGGGATGGCCCATGTCTGGATCATCTGGGTGGTTGGCGAGCCAATGTCCCTCAACCTCGGTAGGAGGTCCCTGCACGTTTGTGGGGTATCTGAGGTCATACGTAGAATCCAACCTCATCCCAGCTGGATGACGCACCACTAGCCACCCATGCAGCTGGGATTCGGGTTGGCGGGCCACACCCCTAGCCAGTTGGTCGGACCCACACCCAGTAGGTCGAAACAATGCCGGTAGGCCGGAACCATGCACTTCGGGTGGGGCCAGACTTGTTCAGGTCACCGGGCGACCCGGCAAGCAAGACACTCAGCCAAACCGAGTCGGGTCCAACGAGGCCCATTGGGCCTGGCCCACTGGACAGGTTGGACTAGACTAACCCAAACCCAAACTGGGTCAGGTCGAGTCAGTTTAATTAAATCGTGGTATGTATGACCCCCAGTCCAGGTTAGTCGGGTCGATCCGATAGGGTCGGACTGGACCTAGACGCAACTGGCCCCTGTTATCTAAAATGTTTGTATCTTTCAAACTGAGGGTATGATTGGTGATATGTTTGCGTAATTGGGACCCTCTTGATGATGAGGATATTTTGGAATGATTTACGGTGTCTTTAATGGAATTTGAGATGAAAGGAATAGCTTGAGTAGCGGTTCTTCCAAGCGTGCTATGTACGGAACCCTACGGTTGGCTAAGACCTAAAGATTGCTGACTATCGACCCTGTGAGACTTGATGACGGCCTAGTGGGAAGTGGATCTATGTGACCCAGTAGGCCCATGGTGGTTAGTATCATTGTGTGACCCTGAAGTCCCATGGTACTCGATAGAAGGATTACCTTAGTATGGCCAAGGGGGGAAGCAGCTCTATGTGACCCAGCAGGCCCATGGTGGGGAGTGGCTCTGTGTGACCCAGCATACCCATGGTACTCATCAGGGATGATTACCACAATTGTCTAAGGTTATTTGGAAGAAACTTCTATATGACTCGATAGGCCCACTATAATTGATATAGGAGAATTTTTCTAGCATTTGAGGTGTTTGAGGATGTGACTAATGTTTCAACTAACACTACCCTAAATACATACCTAGTGTGAGTTGTCTTATGCTTCATTCTTTACTTTGAGGACTTATGTTTGGTCTTTACTTTTTTTTGGGGTCCCTACTGATTATCGTGTTACTCACCCATACACAGGCTTCACCCACTCATGTTGTGACCCATGTAGGATATCGGCGTTTCGACATGGACTTAGGTGGATCGGGACCCAGAGGTGCTCAAGGGGATGGTACCAATAGAAACTATGATGATGGAAATGGTGTCCTAGGACCAAGAAGGACCTATTAAGACCAAGCGCATAGGATGTACTACTTCGTATTCTAGTAGCTACACTACTCTTACAATCAGGAGGGGTTTTTCACAGATGGACATCAGAGTTCCTTTTGTACTTTACAGTATTTAGTTCTTTTGTTGGGTTTTTATTCTGGCCCACTTGTATTTGTTTTACTTGTACCCAACTTTGATTTATGGATTCTTGTTTCCTTTTTAGTGTGTGGTACCTGGTTTAGGGTGTGTGTGTGTACGAGTACTTAGGAAAATTCCTCCCACTTGCAGGTTGATGCCTTCGGCGCTAGTCACCAGCCCCTGGAATTTGGGAGGCAGGCTTGGGGTAGTCATGACACGAGCCTTGGGGGACGGGTCGTGACAAAGTGGTATCAAAGGGAGTTTATCCAACCATAAAGATTAGGAGTCTGTGTTTTGTTTTGGGGTAACAGTGTTAAGTGTTTCATGTCAAACATCCAGATTTAGGGAGTTTAGTATGGGTGCGGAGGCCGACGTATCCATACACTAGGACCTTGAATTCTAATTTTCAGCTCTATACATGAAAACACTAGTTATATAAGTGTTTCCTTATGTTCTTTTGAATAAAATTTATCTTACTTGGTATAACCTTCTGACCATGGTATATATTGTTCTATCTCAGGATGCCTCTATATGGATGACCTATCAGGATCCTGAAACGAGGTTGTGAGGACAACCTTCCTAGGGACGAGGCCTTCGTTCAGGAACCAGTTCTAAAGATGGACCCACCAAGTGTTGCACTAGTGCTACCACAACCCGATGGTTATCATCTAATATTAGTGGTTCTGATAGAGGACTTGCATAAACTCAGTTCCCTTGATGAGTTTCAGAGATAGAGACCTCCCAGGTTCAAGGGATAGACAGATCCTCAGGTCGCTAAGGACTGGATGGAGGTAGTTATGTGGGTCTTCCACTTAGTGAGGACACCACCCAACCAGATAGTGATCATAGCAGTGAGCCTTCTGCAGGGGTCGGTAGGGAGATGGTGGAGCTTTACCACCAAGAAAAATGATGAGGCGACCCTCACCTTAGAAGAATTCAAGCGGCTTTTCTATGAAGAGTTTTTTCCAACTACATTATGCTTTGTTCCCATTTATGAGTTGCTTCACCTACAACAAGGAAGTATGATGGTGGATGAGTACTCAACGAGGTTCATCGAGCTATCTCACTACTCAAAAGATATGGTGTGAGACCCTTTCTTCTGGGATCGATCCTTTGAGAAAATACATAGGCAGGAGATTAGGGCATCAGTATTGTATCTTAGAATCCCTACTCAAGATAGGGTTTTTCAGTGATCCCTTTTGGTAGAGATCTCCTTGGCCGAGCAGGTTCCCGTAGCTAGAGCTAAAAGAATACCCCAGGTAGTGGAGTCTTTAGAAGTAAGCAGATAGCAGATGCAAGGGCCCAAGTAGGCTGGGTCATTTTGAGGATGACCCCAGGACTCCGAGTCAGTAGTGAGGGGCTCCCAGTTCAGAGTGAGTTAGTAGGTATCCAATAGTGCTTCGCATGTGGCTGATAGGGACACATGGCGCATGACTACATGACCCACCACATAGATGACTAGAATATAGTCATGGGGTCACTGAGACCGAGGTAGTTGTTCGAGCGAGGAGGTTCGTAGGGTGGTTGACATGGTATGGGATCAGTTCGAGCAGGAGGCAGTGGGTGATGGTTTGAGGTGTTACTGCCACCACCCAGGTGTTCCACCCAGACCTTAGGGAGCAGGTGGATAGGGGCGAGCACAACTTCAGGAAGCAGAGGCTAATGACTATTACACTCCAGATATGATCTGAGGTACAATATGTGTCTTCTCCACCGTAGCTTCAGTTCTTATAGACACAGGATCTAGTCACTCCATCCTTTCCCTGGCTCTCAATCGGAGCTCGGAAATTATGGTGGAGTCATTGGTTTGATCCTTATAGCTAGAGACATTTACAATAGGGGATTTGATGATTATACACTAGTTCTGGAAGTGTGATATCACTCTAGGAGGTGATAGCTTTCATCGGGTGACCTGGTGAGCTGGACCCTCAGCAAAACTGGGCCAGGTCCAGTGAGGCCCATTGGGCCTGGCCAACTGTCCTAGCTGAATCGGACAGACCCAGACCTGAAACGGGTCTGGTCGAGATGTTCAAATTAAACCAAGGTATGTGGGACCCCCGGGTCGGACCGAGCCCAGACACAAGCGGTCCTTAATTATAAAATGCATGTATCTTGCAAACTGAGCACCCGATTGATGATTCATTTGTGGTGTTAGGACCCTCTCCACAAGGTGGATCTTTTGGAATGATCTAAGGTGATTTTCAGGGATGTTGATATGTGAATAATATCTTGGGGAGCAGTTCTCCCAAAGAATTCTATATACAAGACCCTACAGTTTGATGAGACCTGAAGATTGAGTACTATCGACTCTGTGAGACTCGAAAAAGCCCCAGTGGGAAGCGTATCTATGTGACCCGGAAGGACCATGGTTGGGGGAGGCTCTGTGTGACCCGGCATACCCATGCTACTCGACAGGAGGAGTACCTCAGTATGTCCAAGGTGGGAAGTGGCTCTATGTGACCTAGAAGGCCCACGATGGGGAGAGACTTTGTATAGCCTAAAAACCCCACGGTACTCATTAGGGATGAGTGTCACAGTAGTCCAAGGATAGTGGGAAACAACTTCCGTGTTACCCGGAAGGCCCAATCTACTCGATAGAATAATATTTTTCCAACAGCTAAGGTGTTTAATCATGTGACTGATGTTTCTACTATCACTACACTAAATTCATACCTGGTGTGATATGCCTTGTGCTTCATGCTTTACATTGAGGATTTTTGAGTGGAATTTCATTTTTTTGGGTCCCTAATAAGTATCGTGTTACTCACCCATGCACGTGCTTCTCCCACTCATGTCGTGTCACATTCTAGAGATTAGTGTTTTGTATAGGGACTTAAGAGGATCAGGACCCAGAGGTGCTCAGGGAGACAGGACTGATATATGCTATGATGGTTGACCTGGTGTCCTAGGACCATGTAGGACCTAGTAGGACTAGGAGGATAGGACATACTATTTCAGCTTCCAGTAGCTACACTACTCTTACGATCTGGTGGGGTTTTCATGGATGGGCATCAGAGTTCCTTTTGTACTTTGTAGTTTTCAGTTATTTTGTTGAGTTTTTATTCTGGCCCAATTGTATTTGTTTTACATATACTAATCTTTTTTTAGTGACACGTTTTATCTTTTTAGTGTGTGAGATTTGGTTGGGCATGTAACGCCCCGACCCTAGTTACCGAGAGTTAGTGTATTATTACATAACATTGGCATGATCACAAAAGATCAAGTCTCGAAAGACTGATTAGTTTAGTAGTCTTGGAAACACTAGATACATTCATAAAATTTACATTACATCATAAAGTGAAAACTACAACAACATCTTGTCTCCACACTCATATTCCCTTATACTATCCCTGCATGACTTTCATAAAATACTTCTTCACATCCAGGGATAAATAAAACATAGAAAGGAGTGAGCTCAAATGCCCAATAAGGATAACAATATAGCGGAAACTTTCATAAATAAACATAAAAATTTGAGGCAATGTATAACTAAAACAAAAGCCTTTTAAACTTGATCTTCAGAATAATATGGAAAAAATAAAATGAAATAATGTCATTTACTTATTCACATGGATATTCTACTAGTCGAATAATTACATGCAATATCAATAACCACTTTCTTAATGATGGAATGCATAATTCTAGACTATCATAACCACATAGTCAAGGCCTCGTGCCAAGACTACAAATAATATTTTTTCAAGGCCTCATGCCAAGACATGATTTTGTCTCATGAGACCTACCGATGCATCGAGGAGCTATAGAAGGCTCCACCCGTCACATATTAAGTCCAATACATTCCTCATATGAACAGGTTTAAACATAACATAAACATTCATATTAAAACTAGCATAAAAAATGTAAATAATTTCTCCATAAACCATGAATGGTATAAAAAAACACATCCACATTCAAACATATCACAAAACCTTCAATACAATATGGAAGTTTTGTATCATAATAAATCAACTTCAAATAAGCTTAAAATCTATCAAAGGATGTTGACATAGATGAAATCAAAACTATTTGAGAGAAATATTTCAAAGTCACATAATTATAAAATAAAACATTTACTTTGAAAATATTCTTATAAGCTTGAAAGGGAAGCTTCGAAGATTTTATAATGGCAGAAAATAGCCGCACCCGCCGTATAAGTAAAAAAACATTCTTACCTTTCTGTCGAAATGGTTAAAAAGGACCTTGTTTGGAAAATGACAGAAAGATCCCTTTATAAACTTCTCATAAAAAGTCAACAAGGGTAGAAATTTATTTATCTCATAGTGATTAAAATAGTAAGAATTATTTGAAATACATTTTAAAAAAACATGGATGTGGATGATAAAGATGTCCCAGTAGATAATTACGTATAAACAACCTCAGATAATGAAGAGATTATGAAATAAACCTTTACCAGTTTGGTAACTTACGAAACATACATCCCATGAAAGAGGTATCATACAATGAATATGTAAATACACATAAATTAAAGTGTATTACACAGAGAATACAATTATGGGTAGTACATACACTACACAAAAGGTAATAGTGGCAATATGGCATGAATCTCATGGGAATAAGGAGTGAGATGAAAACCCCTTACCTTGTACTTTTCCTTGGTTTGGGGTTGGTTAACCTAATGTATAATGGTGAAATAATTGTTATTAAATTATACAAGAATCGTATACATTAATATGATATCATATATGATCTTTTAACATTGCTTTGTTAATAATATCTTAGTATTATCGTCGTTTCGGGTGTTAACTTATATGTTTTGTTACATAAGCTGTGTTTGTTATGGATATGTTGTATCTTATTCATATCCAAAATTATATCAAGTCCTTATAAATTATTTTTAATCATCAAATTAGAATTAGTCTCGAATGGATACGATGGGGAATGAATCACATCGTGTTTGTGGAGACGGTAGTATGTACGTACGCACGAGCGACAATATCATTATTTTGATATTAAAATAATATATAATTGGATGTTATATCATATATAGAGAATAATTATCATGTCATATTTATTATTTACATGAATTAAGCATCATTATTATACCTATCCATATAATAATGTTTTGAATAACATTTACACCACGACGTGGAGACGGTATGTCGTACGTATGCACGTATGGTGACATGTCATTCAAAGGATGGATAGAATACCGAATATGGTTGTACCATGATTATAATAACATCAAAATATATATAAGATACTGGAGTTATTATTTTATAATGGGAATAACAAAGAAAGAAGAAGTGTAAGAAGAAAGGAACTTGAAAAAGGGTGGTGAAAACATTACCTCTTCTTTGGGTTCTTCCTTTTGATTTTATCAAGAGGGCTCATTAGGTTGGCTTTTTGATCAAACTAAGGCCTATAGGATGATTTGAGGTAAATTTAGGGAGTATTTGGTTAGGTTTTGGACGAACCAAAATTCTTTGAAGGTGTGAATTAGTGAGAAGGGGGAGTGCCCTTTTATAAGAGGGGTGAGGGGCACCTTTGGAAAAGCTAGAAATATTATTTTATAATAAATTCATATTCGGTTTCTAATGGCTCCAAAGTGGATTATTAAAAGTATATGGTGGGTATGAGTCGAAATAATTTCAACCAATAGAATTTATATAGGTTTGGGTCATTATATTAACCTTATCTTTTAGTTTTAACTCTTAGTTAATTAGTTTGACATTTACCATGTCACTTTGTATTTTTATATTATATAGTTAATAAACATACTATATACATCTAAGTGACCCCCAAGTGGTCCATTAATTATACACCTATTATGATATAAGTCCTTTGTCCGATCCTTAGATTTTTAGGAATAGAATATCAATTAATAATATAAAATTTGTTTTAAAAACTCATTTATGTCAATTTTGACCCTATTCAATAATTGATTTTTGTTAAAGTCTTAAAAACTTTATTAATTCAAAAGAAAATTATTTAAGAAATTATATAATATCATATTAACCAATAAAATTCATGGATTTCATAAAAACATTCAGATTATATTTATTTTAACATTTATAATACCAATTATTTGATTCTTTCATTAATAAGGAAAATACTACATCATTATTGTGTCATAAATAATATTAATTATTAAATGTCTAAAAATTATAAATAAAATATAATTATGTAGGAAATATTTTTATCTTTCTAATTAATATTTATCGTTGAAAATCCAACATATATTACCCTATTTAAAATTTCTTTTTCTAAAGGATATATGCTTATGTCATTTTTGTATTTATTTTAACTTAATTTATATATAGTGTCCTTATCACATACAAGTGGATCCATGGGGTCCCAAAATCGACTCAAATATGACCATGGTCGGACATGTATCAAAAAATAAGGTTAGGATACATTTTAGGGTAATTTATTATTATTATAATATTATTTGTTTACCCTTATTTACCAGATTTACCCTTTAACCATGGTGAATAAAATATTTACCGAAGTAATTATTCAAAATGTCTAAAAAAAGTTAACTATTTACACAATTTGAACATCCTGATTCCAAATATGCAATCCATTTTTCAAAATTAAAAACACAGAAGTGGCAGAAATTAATTTAAAATTAATTCCCGTTGTTAAAACAGAAAGTGTGTTTTTAAGAGATAATAATTATGAAAATATTCACACTTTTTTATGTCTGGTTTAATTGTGAAATTATGTCCAATGAACAAAATTGTATTAAATGGTAAAAATATATTCTAAATATACATTAAAACCACTCAAATTCATAATTTATCACTAATAATTATTTCGATTAAAAAAGTTTTTTTAATTAAAATTTAGTAATTTTCATTATTCATCAAAATATAAAAGTTATCCAAAAAGTACCAAAATTTTACCCTAGGCTAATTTAAATATTCTGAATCCAAAAATGAATTCCATTTTGAGAGATAAAATTTATAAAATTTCAAAAAGTGATTATTACTATTCATAACAACTACTTTGATTGGTCGCAGTGTGTTAGAATCTCAAAGTTGCGTACAACACACACAACTGTATTATTCAAGGAGAATCGTACCATGGAATCTTGGGGTGTTACATTCTCCCCTCCTAAAAATAATTTCATCCTAAAAATTTCTAGAATACTACCACATGAAAAGACTCGGGTGGTTCTTTATCATAAGTTCCTTGGGTTCCCACATTTCCTCTTCCATCTTATGGTTCCTCCATAGAACTTTTACTGGACGAGTCGTCCGGTTTCTCAGCACTTTCTCTCTTATATCAAGAATCTTAACAGGATCTTCGCAATAAGACAGATCGGGTTCCATTTATAATTTCTCATAAGAGAGTACATGCATTGGTTCAGGCATGTATTTTCTCAATAGTGATACATGGAACACATCGTGACCTTTGGAGAGACTTGGCGGCATTTCCAAACGGTAAGCTACATCCCCAATTCGTTCTAGAATTTCGAAAGGTCCTATGTTCTTGGGACTCAATTTACCTTTCTTTTCGAAGCATATAACTCCCTTCCATGAAGATAACTTCAAGAAAACATAATCTCCTACCTGAAATTCCAAATCCTTCCTTCAGTTGTCAGCATAGTCATTTTGCCTACTTTGAGCTACTTTGATGTGGTTTTGGATTACCTTCACCTCTCCATAGTTTCCTCCACCAGTTTTAGGCCTACAAGTTTTCTTTCACCAACGTCATCCCAACAGGTTGGTGTGCAACATTTCTTTCCGTATAATGCTTCATATGGTGCCATTTGAATACTCGAATGAAAGCTATTGTTATAGTAAAATTCTACCAGAGGAAAATATTGATCCCACATACCCTGAAAGTCAAGTGAGCAGGATCTCAACATGTCTTCTAAGGTTTGAATAGTCCGTTATGATTATCCATCTATTTGAGGGTGGTAGGCAGTGCTCAAATGAAGTTCAGTATCCAGGGATTTCTGAAGACTTTTCCAGAATCTTGAAGTAAAATGGGGATCATGATCAGAAAACATCGATAGGGGTACTCCATGAAGTCTCACAAATTCATTAATATATAGTCTTGCTAAACATTCGAGTGGTAAATCATCGCTTATAGAAAAAAAATGTGTTGACTTGGTAAGATGATCAACAATAACCCATATTGCATCGTTCCTTCTAGGAGTCTTTGGTAGCCCCATGACAAAGTCCATTGTAATATTATCCCATTTCCACTCTGGTATGGAAAGTGGTTGCATGACTCCTCTAGGCTGTTACCTTCCAGCTTTCACTTGTTGAAAAACCATACATCTTGACACAAAATCAGCAGTCTCCCTCTTCAGGTTGTCCCAACAAAAATTTTCCTTCAAATATCTATACATTTTTGTGCTCCCAGGTTGTATAGAGAAATTAGAACTATAAGCATCGTCCAGAAATTCCCTTTTTAGATCAGGTATATCGGGAACACAATTTCTCTTCCCAAATTTCAAAATTTCATCTTCATACACAAAGTCTCTCAATCTCCCATCATTCACAGCGTTAATCTTCTTTTGAAATTTTTCATCATCAGTCAGAAAACTCTTAATCCTTTCTAGTAAAGATGGTTTGGCAACCATTTGAAAAATAATTGATGTTTCACCTTCTATGGTTATTCCTTTGTCCATATTCACTAGATCCATGAAAATTGGATCCCTTTCAATTCTCATGTTGTTAAAAACTGCATTATCTTTTCTGCTCAAAGCATCTGCCACCTTGTTTTCCTTCCCCGGGTGGTAGTGTATCGTTCAATCATAATCCTTGAGTAATTCCAGCCATCTCCTTTGCCTCATGTTGAGTTATTTTCGTGAGAAAATATACTTCAAACACTTGTGATCAGTATAAATCTCACATTTTCACTGTAGAGGTAGTGTCTCCATATCTTCAAAGCAAAGATCACAGCTTCTAACTCAAGATCATGAGTAGGATAGTTTTTCTCATGATTTTTCAACTATCGTGATGCATAGGCTATAAACCTATCTTTATGCATAAGAACATAACCAAGTCCTTTCTTCTCTGGATCACTATAAATAACGAACCCATCATTCCCCGATAGTAGAGTCAATATAGGATCATTAACTAATCTTCTCTTCAGTTATTCGAAACATTCTTCACACTCTTTTTTCCAAAAAAAATTAACCCCTTTAAGTGTGAGCTTTGTTAATGGATTAGTCAACCGGGAAAAATTCTGGACGAAACGTCGATAACAACCTGCTAAACCAATAACACTTTATACCATAGTTATACTCGTCAGTGCAGGCCATTCTTGGATTTCCTTGGTCTTAGAAGGATAAACAGAGATTCCATCTTTATAGAAAATATGGCCAAGAAAAGAAATCTCTTAAAGACAGAATTCACACTTACTAAACTTCCCATATAATTCATGTCTTCTTAGAGTCTTCAGGATAATGCACATGTGATTTTAATGATTATCGTATCTTTTGGAGTATACCAAGATATCATCAATAAATACCACAAAAAATTCATCTATATATTCCTTGAAAACTCTATTCATTATATCCATGAATACAGAGGGTGAATTAGTCAGCCAAAAAGGCATTACTGTAAACTCGTAATGCCCATACCTGGTTCGAAATGCTGTCTTTGGAATGTATTCCTTCTTCACACACAACTGATGGTATCCAAACCAAAGGTCAATCCTTGATAAGTATTGATCTCCATGAAGTTGGTCAAATAAATCATCAATGAGAGGTAGGGGATACTTGTTCTTTATTGTTATAGAATTTATCTCTTTGTAGTCGATACATAACCTCATAGATCCATCTTTCTTTTTAACAAAAAGAAAAGGGGCTCCCCATAGAGAAACACAAGGGAGAATAAATACCTTATTACTCAATTCTTATAATTGTTTATTTAGTTCAAATAATTCCACAGTGGCCATTCTATAAGGGGTCTTCGATATAGGCCTTGATCCACGACTTAAATCAATGGAAAACTCAACTTCTCATTCTGAAGGATGTCCAGGTAAATCTTCCAGAAACACATCTACATATTCTTTCACAATAGTTACATCCTCTATTTTAACATTACTTTCCTCACCCATAGTAATTTCATTCTATTCCTCCCCAATAATTGAATTTAGTTGAGCTACTGGGGGTGGATCTAGATAAGAATTAGGTGGTGACAATTCTGCTCTAAAGATAAGGTGTTCCTTATCATCATTGTAAAAAATTGTAACCTCCTTATTCTTACAATAAATCTTCGCATCATGGTCCTAAAGAAAATCCATACCAAGGATTATATCAAACTCAATCATAGGTATAACGATGAGATCAGTGGATAAAGAATATTTATGTGCTCTAATGGGGACAGATTCACAAAACATTGTTGCAATGATACTTCACTTAGGAATTTTAACTGAAAAATCCCTTGTTAAATCAAATTGTAAATATCTAATTTTTTTAGAAAAATGGGAAGATATAAAACAATGCGATAATCCAGAATCAAATAATGCATTTTCTAAACTTGAAAAAAAACCATTAAATTACCCGCCACCACGTCTTTCGGAGCTTCTACCTCAGTAGTAGTGATAGCATAAGCTTGGCCTTTATCCCTTGGAATTTTCTGAGGTAAGCTCCTCTGATGCTTAGTAAATTCATTTTCATAATGTCCCATCTCTCTGCAGTTGTAGTATTGAACATTGGTAGCTTCTTTCTTCCCCTTGCAATCACGAACTTGGTGGCCTTTTTCACCACACTTGTAACAGACTCCCATTCCCTTCAAGTAAGTACCAGGGTGTTTCATCCCACATTTACTACAGGATGGATATCCAAATTATCCCTTATTCCCCTTATTTCCATTCCTAGAGTGATCAGTATATCTCTTCTTCTCTTTCTTTGCTTTAAATTCATAAGACTTAGAGAATTCTTTTTTTGTCTTGATATCACTTGAGACAATATCTCCATACAACGAGAAGGATTGTGAAACTAATGCTCGATGAAGAAATGGTTTTAACCCATCAAATAAATGATCAATATTACTACTTGGGTTACGTATATAATCTCCATCATACTTTTCTAACCTTGTAAAGTGAGCCTCATACTTTGCGATATTCTCATCCTCCTTTTGTCTCAGACTCAGAAATTGCCTTTCTATATCTGCTTGATGGTCACAAGGAAAGTATTTTTCTAAGAAAATATCTTTGAACTCCCTCCATTACATATTTGATACTCAATTATCTTCCTTCGTGTTTTGAATCAATGACCACCATTGATTAGCATCTCCAGTGAGGCGATAAACTACCATGAAAACTTTTTCTCTTTCACTACTCCCCAAAGACTGAAATATTTTCTCTAGGGAACTTATCCATTGCTTAGCTAATAATGGATTTGTACTACCATTAAATGTTGTTGGTTTCTTCCTCATGAAGCAATCTAACATTGATCCTCCATTTTGTGGATCAGGGTGCTTTATACGGGTAAGGTTATTATTCATAACCTGAGTGAGTTGTCCCAGTATGGTGATTAGTTGATCATCACTAGTTACATCACTAGCTCCACTATAATTTTCTTGAGTAGGAGGGCAATCCATACATGGAGTGCGTGCATTGATACGGTTTCCATTTCTTCCAATAGGCTCCATTTCTAAACAATGTCATAAACTAGATCAGTTTATGAATCAAAATACATAATTCCATAATTGTAAAACACTTAACATAAATTGAACTATTTATGGATATAATCCATAGTCATAAAAATGTTTTCTTTGAGGAAGTATATACTCATAAACCCTTCATAATGGTTTGTAAAGAAAATGAGAATTATCTTAAGCATATCCCCTAGGAGTGTCGTAGCTAAGAGTGCAACAAGGACCGTTGTCGTGCACCAGTTCTCGTTCGAGTCTAGCTCAAAGCGGTGTTTTTGGGTTTTACCGCTAGGTACATCTGTGTCAGATCTGCCCCTACCTGCTCGTATCCATAAAGGGATTTATTTCTTGGAAAACTCAAAAAATTTCTACAATACCAAAATTATAGGAAGTTCTTCTATAATAATCCTCAAAGTCCTTCTTAGATCTATGTGTACTAATCAGATTTTATCTAAATCTAGCTTCTAAGGTTTGTACTAAACTTCCTATAATACCAACTATAACACCCCGGCCCTAGTTACCCAGAGTTGGTGCATTATTATATAACATTGGCATGATCACAAAAGATCATGTATTGAATGACCGATTAGTTTAGTAGTCTTGGAAACACTAGATACATTCATAAAGTTTACATTACATCCATAAAGTTTACATTACATCATAAAGTGAAAACTACAACAACATCTTGTCTCCACACTCATATCCCCTTATACTATCCCAGCAGGTCATTCATAAAATACTTCTTCACATCCAGGTAAAAATAAAACATAGAAAGTGGTGAGCTCAAATGCCCAGTAAGGATAACAATATACAGGAAAATTTCATAAATAAGCATAAACATTTAAGGCAATGTATAACTAAAACAAAATCCTTTTAAACTTGAACTTCATCATAATATGTCAAAAATAAAATGAAATAATTCCATTTACTTATTCACATATATATTCTAATGGTCGAATAATCACATGAAATATCAATAACCACTTTCATAATGATGGAATGCATAAAGCCAGACTATCATTACCACATAGTCAAGGCCTCATGCCAAGAATACAAATAAGATTTTGTCAAGGCCTCATGCCAAGACACTAATTTGTCTCATGAGACCTACTGATGCATTGAGGAGCTATAAGCGGGCTCCACCCATCACATATTAAGCCCAATTCATTCCTCATTGAACAGGTTTAAACATAACATAAACATTCATATTAAAACTAGCATACAAAATGTCAATACTTTCTCCATAAACCATGAATGGTATAAAAATAACACATCCACAGTCAAACATATCACGAAACCATCAATACAATATGGATGTTTTGTATCATAATAAATCAACTTCAAATAATCTTAAAATCTATAAAAGGATGTTGACATAGATGAAATCAAAACTATTTGAGAGAAATATTTCAAAGTCACATAATTATAAAATAAAACATTTACTTTGAAAATATTCTTATAATCTTGTAAGGGAAGATTTGACAATTTTATAATGGTGGAAAATATTTTCACCCGCTGTATAAGTAAAAAAAACATTCTTACCTTAATTCTGTCGAAAAGGTTAAAAATGACCTTGTATGGAAAACGACAGAAAGATTCCTTTATAAAATTCTTATAAATAGTCAACAAGGTTATAAATGACTTTATCCCATGGTCTTTAAAATATTAAAAATTATTTGAAATACATTTTTAAGAAACATGGATGTGGATGATAAAGAGGTCCCAATAGATAATTACGTAGAAACAACCTCAGATAATGAAGAGATTGTGAAATAAACCCTTACCAGTTTGGTAACATACAAAACATACACACCATGAAATAGGTATCATACAATGAATATGTAAATACACAAAAATTAAAGTGTATTACACAAATAATACAATTATGGGTAGTACATACACCACACAAAAGGTAATAGTGGCAATATGGCATGAATCTCATGGGAATAAAGAGTGAGATGAAAACCCCTTACCTTGTACTTTTCCTTGGTTGGGTCTTGGTTAAACTCCTGTATAATAGTGAAATAATTGTTATTAAATTATACAAGAATCATATACGTTAATATGATATCATATATGATCTTTTAACATTTCTTTGCTAATAATATCTTAGTATTATCGTCGTTTCGGGTGTTAACATATATGTTTTGTTACATAAGTTGTGTTTGTTATGGTTATGTTGTATCTTATTCATATACAAGATGATATCAAGTCCTTATACATTATTTTTAATCCTAAAATAAGAATTAGTCTCGAATGGAAATGATGGGGAATGAATCTCATCGCGTTCGTGGTGACGGTAGTCCGTACGTACGCAAGAGAGACAATGTCATTATTTTGATATTAAAATAATATATAATTGGATGTTATATCATATATAAATAATCATTATCATGTTATATTTATTATTTACATGAATTACAAATCACTATTATACCTATCCAAATAATAATGTTTGGAATTACAATTACACCACGACGTGGAGACGGTAAGTCGTACGTACGCATGTATGGTGACATATCATTCAAAGGATGGATAGAATAATGAATATGGTTTTACCATGTTTATAATAACATCAAAATATATATAATATACTGGATTTATTATTTTAGAATGGGAATAACAAAGAAATAAGAAGTGGAATAAAAAAGGAACTTGGAAGAGGGTGGTGAAAACATTACCTCTTCTTCAGGTTCTTCCTTTGGATTTGATCAAAAGGGATCTTTAGGATGACTTTATGATCAAACTAAGGCCTCTATGATGAATTTAGGGAAGTTGAGAGAGTATTTGGGCAGGGTTTGTCTGAACAAAAAGGCTTTTAAGGTGTGAATTAGTGAGAAGGGGGAGTTCCCTTTTATAAGAGGGGTGAGGGGCACCTTTGGAAAAGCTAGAAATATTATTTTATAATAAATTCATATTCGGTTTCTAATGGCTCCAAAGTGGATTATTAAAAGTATATGGTGGGGATGGGTCGAAATACTTTCCACCAATAGATTTTAGATAGGTTTGGGTTATTATATTAACCATATATTTTAGTTTTAACTCTTAGTTAATTAGTTTGACATTTACCATGTCACTTTTTATTTTTATATTATATAGTTAATAAACTTACTATATATATCCTAGAGACCCCCAAGTGGTCCATTAATGATAACAATATCATGATATAAGTTCATTGGCCAATCTTTAGATTTTTAGGAATATAATATCAATTAATAATATAATATTTGTTTTAAGAACTCATTTATGTCAATTTTGACACTATTCAATAATTGATTTTTGTTTGTCTTAAAAACATTATTAATTCAAACCAAATTCATTTAAGAAATCCTATAATGTCATATTAACCAATTAAATTCATGGATGTCATCAAAAATTTCAATTTATATTTATTTTAACAGTTATAATACCAATTATTTGATTCTTTCATTAATAAGGAAAATACTGCATCATTATTGTGTCATAAATAATATTAATTATTAAATGTCTAAAAATTATAAATAAAATACCATTATGTATTAAATAATTTTATCTTTATAATGAATATTTATAGTCTAAAATCCAACATATATAACCCTATTTAAAAAAATCTAAAATATATATACTTATGTCATTTTTGTATTTATTTTAACTTAATTAATATAAAGTGTCCTTATCACTTACCAGTGGATCCATGGGGTCCCAAAATCGACCCAAATATGCCCATGGTCGGACATGTATCAACCAATAAGATTGAGACATGTTTTAAGGTAATTTATTATTTTTATAATATTATTCTTTTTACCCTTATTTACCGGATTTACCTTTTAACAATGGTAAATAAAATATTTACCGAAGTAATTATTCAAAATTTCTAAAAATAAAAGTTACCTATTTAAAAAATTTGGACATTCTAATTTCAAATATGGAATCCATTTTTCCAAATTCAAAACACAGAATTGGCAGAAATTAATTTAAAATTACTTCCCGTTGTTAAATCAAAAAATGTGTTTTTAAGAGATAATAACTATCAAAAGATTGACACTTGTTTATATCCGGTTTAATTGTGAAATTATGTACAGCAAACAAAATTGTATTAAATGGTAAAAATATATTCTAAATATACGATAAAACCACTCAAATTCATAATTTATCACTATTTATTATTTCTATTAAAAAAGTTGTTTTTAATTAAAATTTAGTAATTTTCACTATTCATCAAAATATAAAAGTTATCCAAAAAGTACCAAAATTTCACCCTAGGCTAATTTTGATATTTTGAATCCAAAAATGAAGTCAATTTTGAGAGATTAAATTTATAAAATTTCAAAAAGTTGGTATTACTATTCATAACGGCTACTTTGATTGGTCGTAGTGTGTTAGAATCTCAAAGTTGCGTACAACACACGCAACTGTATTATTCAAGGAGAATCATACCGTGGAAGCTTGGGGTGTTACAGGTAATGTGTGTGTCTACAGGTACTTAGAAAAATTCCTCCCACTTGCAGGTTGATGCCTTCGGTGCTAGGTGCTAGCACTTGGCCTTTGGGAGGCAGGCTTGGGGTAGTCACGGCACAGGCACCGGGGGACGGTTCGTGACATGCGCCCAAAGGATATTGTGGTTTGTGCATACCACAAACCTCTCTCCCATAATATAATGTCTCAAATATCTCATGGAATGTACCTCCACCACTAACTCTATATCATGAGTAGCTTAATTCTTCTCATACAGTCTTAGCTGCCTAGAGTCATATGCAACCACTCAATCCTCTTGCACCATAAACACTTCGAGTTCAACTCTAGATGCATCAAATAACATGGTAAATTAATTAACTAACATGGGTAAAGTGGGATAGGTAATGAGTTCTTCCTTCCTTTTAGCTCCTAAAGATCTCTCTCGCAAGCATCCGACCAAACAAACTTCACTCCTTTTCTGGTCAGTCCAGACATCTGTGCTACCAGACCAGATAATTCCTTGATAAAATGTTGATAATAACCTATCAAACTAAGAAATATCTGAATCTTAAAGACATTATTGGGATACTCTCAATATACCATGGATGCAACTTTTTCTAGGTCCATTAATACTCCCTCCTCTATGATGACATGGCTCAAGAAGTGAACTGTATCAATCCAAAAACACACTTGATTAGATCAGTATAAATATGATGCTCTCTCAACGTTCTCAAGATGATTTCAAGATGTTGGACATTATTTTCTACTAACTAGGTGTACACTAATATATCATTGAAAAAAACACCAAAAACTGGTCCAAAAAAGGATAAAATGTTCTATTCATCAAGTCCATGAATACCACTTGTTCATTAGTCAACAGAAACAACATCACTCAAAACTCAAACAATCCATGCCTTCTACTAAAAGTAGAGTGGGATATGTTTGATGGTCTCACCCTTAACTTATGGTATCTTAAACAAAAATTGATCTTGTAGAAGCACTTCACACCTCTTAGCTGAACAAAAAGATCATTAATGCGTGGAAGGGGATTCTAGTTCTTGACCATCATCTGGTTCAATCTGTAATAATCTACACACAATTAAAAGTCCCATAATCATTCTTGGTGAAGAGAACAGAAGAACCCTAATTATATTTACTAGGCCATGTGAAAGCATTACTTCCAGACATTCCAACGGAACCTTAAACTCTCGAATCACTTCAGGTGTCATTCATTATGTTTGAATAGAAATTGTCTATGCTCTTAACACCAACTCGACCGTAAAATCAATCTCTCGCTCGGGTGGTAAGATATAGATCTCATCAGGAAAGAAATCATAAAAATGATATACCACTATAGTAAAATAATAATGCTTCAATCAACCATCATCTAGAGAAATATCAGTTATCTTATCTATTAGAAAATCAAATATGCACTGAATTAGCTCTGCCCAACCAACCTAAAGATCTCACTCACCTTTGTGAGAATATCTACTCCTTATAGAGATAGAAAGGTAAGTCTCTTCTAGTAACAGTCGATATGTGCCTAGTATAGAACTTGTCCATCCATAACAAGAATCCAATAAAAACATGTCATTTCCAGAACAAATAGTTCCCAAAAGAAATGAAAACCATATATCTCTAAAAAAATCATCTTTAAATGCTTGATATTATCTTATCGCACTCCCAAAACTGTGTCAATGGTCAAAGAACAATCTAATATTTCCAAAAACAATACCAAACTAATTTCAAAAGGAGAATATAAAAAGGAATGTGATTCTCTTGTATCAAAAAAACAAAATCAAAGGTAGATAAAACAAGAATCAATCCTCTGATGGTAGATGATCTTGTATCCACCATAGCCAGAGTAGCTTTCATAATGTGTAGCTGACCATCCCCTCTTCCCTAGGCTCCAACATAACTCTCTAGAGCTATAAACTCTTCCTGATACTATCATACCTACACTGGGGTGCCTTGTCCCCTTCTTCAAATAGATCGTCTTGTGGAACTCTAGCTACATGTCTGTTGAGGGGTAGTTGAGCCCCTTCCGGACATAGATTTTTATCCTGATCCCCTACTACTAGTATATTATAGAAACGTTCCAAAAAACTTATAAATATGAACCATATTTCCATATAAATGACACTAAACTATTGTTTAAGGACATTTTGGGTGCTTGCAGACAAATTTCCACTTTGATATCACTGTAACAGAACACACTCGTGAGTGTATATCTGCTGCCCTGGTTACTCTTAACACTACTTACTTGGAAACAATTTCCATAGTGGTTCTTCTTGTTACCTAAATAAGAGATCCTAGTTCTCTATATTGAAATATTTTGGTCGTTACTCAAGGCCTCTCTGAGATTCCCCTCTATGGTGAGTTCATTATTCATGACATCTAAAAAAATTCTCAGACGGAACACGTTCACATGTGACCTGATATCTTAGTGAATACCATCTTGAAAATATCTCCCCCTAGAGATCTCATTATCTTCCAAAGATGGAACAAAGCACTGTAGTTTAGTGAAACATTCCTCATAGTCCAACACTGACATAGCCTCCTGTACGAGATACATGAACTTGAGATTCTTATCATTCCTCAATGTATCTAGATATAAGTGTCTTAGGAACATCATCACAAATTCCTTCCAAGATAACTCGTCTTTATTTCTAGATTTCTCCAGAATGTACCACCATTTCTTGGATATTCCATAAAGCATATATGCAACAAGCTTCACCTACACATCTATGGTTCTCTCAAGGTGCTTGGAGATTTTTTTCACTGACTCAGTCCAAAACTCAGCTTCCTAGGGGACTCCCTCCCTAGTAAACATAGGTGGATGTCTTATCTAAAACTCTCTCGTCAGATTAGACATTCAAAGATACAGTATGAACAGTCTTTCTTTCCATGGATCGCATGCCCTTCAGGAATCTGTTTGGAAGATTAAAATCTATATGATTCTCAAGAGCTAGAAGAAGCTATGGCTTAGCTATGTTAGGAGCATGCCGATTTCCACTCTCCTAATGATCAATTAGAATATTATGAGGAGGAATTTTCTCTATAAGACAAATGCACACCTTATAGCACTGGGTGACAACAAGGTAAAATTCATTGGGTGACTACAATAGAGAACCACTAATTGGTAGTCTCTCTAAACATGGATTAATAAGTGATTTAGAATTACATAATAGTTCATTCATTTAATTTATTAGGTATAATACATATATCATACCATACTCTACACAGGTAATAAATCACATTCATATAAGTATATACCCATCATGAACCATGAATATTAGTATATATCCACATGTTCCTATCAGGATGCATGAATAATCATTTTACGTTACACTAGACCATGAATATAAATATCAAGAAATAATAACATCGCACAACATGTGAATCACCCAAGGAGAAATGACAATAAACCATAACAATCGAACATTATGAACAAAAATCTCATCCTCGAGCACTCAATTTTTCCACCGTATATGTATCATCTATTCCCATGAATAATCTCATTTCCAATTCATGAAATATCCTCGTCTCATTTTTAGCTTTCCCAAATAGTAAAACAGTAGAAAATAAAACCAAATCCTCTAATACCACATTGTAACATCCCCCGATCTGACACCCTCTTACATAGACAAAAAGGGTTGGTTACCAGACATCATGTGTGCCTCCCCAAATTCTAGAGGATTCTCACTAGCACTGGGGGTGTGATATGTATAGTAGAGAGACTATACCCCATGGAATGAAGTGTTATAGTTGTGTAAATAAACCATATAATCAACAAAAATCAGTGTAATAGACATAGTGTAAACTATATAATAAAGTTTTAAAAATAAAGGAGAAACTAATATACCAATAATAAGGAATCATGTATTTCCCATATGGTATGTGTCTAATTTCTAAACCAAAAACTGTATAAATAAAAGAATCATTTGACACAAGATAACCCCAAAAGTCTCTGGTTCAGAAACCCATGTCAGACCCATATTCTAACTCCATCCCATCTAGTTATAAACAAGTTAGCAACATAGACCTTTTCCCTTGTCCAAACCTTTATCTTGAAAAATCTACTCGAGTTCCAAATGGTGGACCTAATAGGGTATTAGTAAAACTCAGTAGGTCAACAAGACTGTGTCTAAACAAAACAGTCTAATTAGAAGTGTATTCAATAAAGATATAAATAGGTTTATTAATTAATTCAACAATTAATAAAATAAAACAACAACCTGCTTTGACACCATTCCATAATATATCTGATGACGTCTCACAACCATGCCAACCATAACTATATAACCATAGTAAAACATATGTTTTCTTAGTTCCAGGTTGGAATGTCTCTGAGCATGTCTCACAACCATGCCATCCACAACCCTATACCCATGGTATAACAAATCACTGGAAATATACCTCTATATAAACATCACAACGTATGTTAGAGCCTTGCCCAATATATAAGAATCTCAACATATTATAGGGACTATTCTTGTATATAAAGATCTTAGCATGTTTCGAAGCATATCCTGATATATAAGAATCTCAAAATATGTTAGAGCATAGACCGGTATATAAGTATCCCAACATGTTTCAGGGCCTAGCCTGATATATAAGCATCTCAACATGTGTCAGGGCCTAGCCTAGTATATAAGAATCTCGGTATGTGTTAAGGAATAGCCATGTATATAAGCATCTCATCACATATCAAGGCATAACCCAGTATATAAGCATATCAACATGTGTCACAAGTGCATATCACACTAGAAAGCATATCACAATATGATCATATAAAACCAAATGGTTAATTATGATAATTACCATTTTCTTTAAATTTACCGATTATTTCAATTTGTAAGTTAATCCATTTTCTACAATGAATCAATATAAAAAAATAACATGAAGAACTTTTCATGATGACATAATATGTAATCCATTTACAATTCATTATTTTTGATGTTTCACTCACCCAAAAAGTATCCATAATATAGGTAACATCGTTAATTGAATCCAAATGGGTCTAATGAAGAATAAAACACAATATTATCATAATTCTATTCAATTAATTAATTATTGTGCATAGTAATTATCACAATCACAATATTGTATGTACTTTGGAATTGAAAACCAGACCATAAGGTTAAGATTTAGACCCCTACCTTTAATTAGTAAAGAACATAACGCTTCAAACAACAACCACTAACAAAGATAAAAGTATAGAAGATCACAAAGAGAAAATAGATCAAAATCAAACAAGATAAAAACTAACAATGACCATGGTCAATTTATTACACCACAATAATTGAAGAATGATGGAAGGGGAAGGAAAATAATGAAAAAACACTTACTGGGAACATATCACATAAACGGTACATCATGAATCAAGGGAGGCACACCAAAATCACTTGGAGACTACACTAGATTTTAGAGAGGAAAGAATCATGTGAGAATAAGGAAACATAAAAGGCAAGACACACTTAAAACTACTTCTTGGGAAAATACACATCATGTAATCCCTTTACACATTGTGTATTTCATTTTAGAGGGATATACTGAAAAACCCATTGCCTTGGTTGAATATTAAATTTTACTGAATATTTAGTGTCTTGTGATTTGTTCATGAAGTTTAAACACTTCACCTCATAAATCAATTCACGACATGAGTTTGGTGGATTTTACACATTGCATAACCCATTTACACAACATTTAAATTTCCTGCAAATAGTTTTCTACCTAGTTTCCTTATAAAAACATGAACACGGATTGAGGATTATAAACTTACCAAGAACCCTAGGTGACACTTGAATCATTTATACCATGAATCTATTAATTCAAAAATAATTTTTGAACCTATCCATAAGTTAATCCTCTTTGATTTTATCAAGTTCCCTCACAACCCAATTTTTCGTTTAATCAAAAAATGGAAATCCATGATGATAAATGGCCAATGAGGTTTAAATATTAGGTAAAACTCAACAAAAATAATTTTAATGAATAAATAAGAGAGAGGCGTACCTAAAAAAAGATGGGATTTTACACAACTTCTGCGCATTTGTTTCTACATTTCAATCATTCGAGTTCCAATATAAATTTATGGTTTGTATTTTTTTTTTGATTTTATGTGCATCCAAGGAATTTTTATTTTTATTTGGGGTTACAATTTTTCATTAATGCCCCTTTAAATTTCAATTTTAACTCACCATCGTCATCTACCATCACCCATCATCGGCCTCCGCTTGCACCTTCTTTTTACTGTTATCACCTTCTCAATCATCCTAGTTACAATATCACAATACAGTTTGTGTTTATTTTTTTAATTTTCTATACTTCCAATATATTTTCATTTTTATTTTGGGTTCTAATTTTCTATTGATATTTATTTATCTTTTCTATTTATATTTTCAGTACTGATTATTTACACATATTATATATTTTTAAATTGATGAATGGATGTTTTAAGATTAAGTATTGTAATTTTGTTATAATGAATGATAATTTAATATGTTCAAAATTATATTTTTTTACCAGATATGCTTTTGTTGTTTTTTCATGAAATATTTTATTGTATTATTATTGTTATTTATAAAATTAAATTTGAAATTATAATAACTTAATTTAAAATTTTGATATTTGTTATAGATAATAATCAGTCGAGGCTGGAATATTATAATTTTAATAAGTGATGAATATGAGGAAGTTGTGGATGATTTTTTTTAAATTTTTTCAATGAAATTTTCCAAACAGTGACACATTTGTTTCCCATGCCTGAAATGTTTGAATATGGAAAACATTAAAATCAGATAGATCGATGATCATTTAAATTTCTATGGTTTTAATCTATGTTATAGCCCTTCGATTTGTCTTTGTGAAACTAGGTATAATTTCATGTCTATTGATGATTATTATTTTCAAGATGACAAGTCTAATCAAATTGAAGAAATGATTATTTATGTTGATGTATAGTAAATTCATAAAGAACCTACAATTAAACATCTTGATGGTGATTCTAAAAAATATTGTATCTAGGTTATAAAAAATCATGGTTTTATGGATTGAGTTAAGATTGATTAACTTTATGGTGAAAATGGATGGAGTGAAAATATTTTTATATATTTGATATAATTTTATAAATATATACTTTATAAAGATAATTATCTTCCATATTCACATTATAAAGAGAAAAAATATTATACCCGATAGGTTTGGGGTATAAGAAAATACATGATTTCCTAAATGAATGTGTTATATATAGGGAGGAATATAAATTTCTATCATAGTATCCAAAATGTGGGACATCATGATATAAGTTTAAATAAAGGTCACAGGCTGATTTATCCATTACAAAGACTCCCGCCAATGCATTTTGGTATCTTCCTATAATTCCTCATTTGAAACATTTATTTTAAAATTCAAATAATGAAAAAAGGTTAAGATGGAATGTAGATGACCAGATATATGATGCTAAATTACATCATCCATCTAATTGTCCACTGTGGATGAAAATTGATCAATAGTTTCCTACATTTAGAAATAAAGATTGAAACATCATACATGGATTGTGCATATATGGAATGAATCCATATAAAATCCGTAGTAGAACACATAGTTCATGGACTATTTTATTGGTAATTTATAACTTATATCCTAAATTTTTTATGAAATAAAAATATTTCATGTTGAATTTAATGATTTCTAGACCAAAATATCTTGGGGATGTTTTCTTGTCACCATTAATTGATGATTTGAAACTTTTATAGGTGGAACGTATTAGGGTGTATGATTCTTATAAAATGGAATATTTTCAATTACATGAAATTGTTATGCTCACTATAAATGAATTCCCATCATATGTAAATTTTCTTGGATACAGTGTTAAGGGACCTAAATCATGTCTAATTTATGGAAAACAGACTTTACATTATCCTACAACATTGGAGAAAAATAGTATACATGGGTCATCAAAAGTTTTTGTATATGTATCACTCTTATTGAAGATTAATAAAGGAATTAAATAGATCATAAGAATTTTATATTTCTCCAAAACCTTTTTCCACTAATCAATATTTTCATATGGTGAAAAATAGTGATGTGAGATTCAGAAAGACACAAAAATCTGGGAGTGATAGAAATATTTGGAAGAAATAGTCAATTTTTTTGAGCTAGCATATTAAAGATATCATGAGGTCAAACCTAACATTGATTTCATGCATATGGAAAATAATATGTGTAAAATCTAGATTGAAACATTGATAGATATAAAAGGAAATATTAAATATGGGTTAAATGTAAGATTGGACTTACTCCAAATGAGAATATTTTTAGAGTTATTTTCTACTCCAAATGGAAGGATAATATACCTACCTGGGGATTTTCATACATTATATAAGAGGGTGAAATTTATATTTTGTCATTGTCTTCATGATATCAAATTGATACAAGGTTATTCTTCAAATGTAAATTTTTTCCCACTAAAGGATATGAATTTTATTGGTATGAAATTTCATGATTGTCATGTCATGATGAAATAGCTTCTACCAATTTAATTGCATGGAATATTTCCCATCCATTTCAGAATGAATATCATGAAGGTGTGTTATTTTTTCAATTCAATTTTTTATAAGGGGGTTTATTTGAATTCTTTGAAAATTTTGGAGAATGGATAAGTTTTTATACTGTTTCAATTAGAAATTTATTTTCCTCCATATTTTTTTGATAACATGGTGCATTTAGTGGTTCATTTGGTGTGAGAAATAATTATTTGTAGACCTTTATAACTATGTAGGTTGTATCCTTTTGAAATTTATATGAATATATTGAAGTGTTATGTTAATAATTCATATCAACCTGAAGCCTCCATTGTTTAGAAGTATATTTCTATAGAGGTTGAATTTTTTTGGACAAACTACTTTTCTGCAGTGGGGCACATTTTTTTTCCCACATCTCACCAAAAACAAATAAATTATGGGGTAAATGGTATGTATGGGTTAAAATTAAAATCATTGATTGGTGAATAGATAAATAAGGTTAATTTATAAATTTTCAATAAAATAGATGATGTTCATCCATATATAATATTTCATATTAATGTATTAAATAAAAGTTATGTAATAAAAAAATATAAGAGGATTTTAAATGAGGGTAAAAAAACTTTTTTTTCATTGTTTAAAGAGACCATTATAGGATGATTAGATGCATCAAAATCATTAAGATGGTTATTGGGTGGTATAAGTTTAAATTTGATAACATGTTCTGGGTATGAGATTAATGGATATAAATTTCATATAAAAGATCAAGACAACAAAAGTGCAGTTTATAATAGTATTGTATTGGTGTTTATAGAAGAAATTGATTTTTTGGGTGCCAAATAAAAAAACCCAATCTCTACAACAAGTTCATATTATAGAGACATTTAATAAATATGGGAGGTTTATTACATTTAGTTTCAAGTTCAAGTGTTTAATTCCAAATGGGTTAATCATAACAATAGTGTTAAGCATGATGAATTTGAAATAACACCAGTAAATCTGAATATATTGGAATACAAAATTGATAATTTTATCATGGAAACACGTGAAAAACATATTTTATATGTTCTTTATCATTCCGATGTGAAGTGGTCAATAATTTTACAAGGAAAAAATAGTATGTTGGTGATGAAAAACTTGATGAAAATTCAAATTTATCTGAGAACCCTACTTCCATGTAAATATTAATAGATAATATTGATGAGTATATTATTGACATGGTTTGTGCCATGATGAATGAACATGAGGAAATAATTTAGTAAAAATTTCCTTCATCAAATTCCTAATATTATAGGTAACATATTTTTATTTCTTGTTTACTCTTTGAAATTTCATAAAATTCTATATATATTAGTTTTATTTTCATTATTAAAATTGATATTATAACTAATAAGTCAAAAAAAATTATATTAGGTTTTTTTTTACCATTTTTACCCTTGCTTAAATTATCTATTTGTTAATTTTTTGGAAAAAAAATTATTAATCTAATACATTAAATAGAAAATAAAAAAATTATATAAAAGGGTATATTCAAAGTATTATTTTTGGTGTAAAAATGGTGTAAAGCATTAAAGCATTTTTACTATTTTTACACCATTTTTTTATTTGTTTTTATTTATTTAAGTAATTTCAAATCTAATTAATGTTATAAGATTTTTTGTTAATTAATTTAACAAATATGAATAAATATGTGTTCAGTTTAGTTTACTTTATATTGGACAATTTTTCATACATTCAAAGAATATTCTTTTTGGTGTAAAAAATAGTTTAATACATTAAATAATTTTTACTATTCACATACCATTTTTTGTATTTTTATCATTCTTTTATGTAATTTCATATCTCATTAATTTTGTTATAATTTTATTTAAATACATTAAAAAATAATAATAAAATATATTTAGTTTAATTTATTTTATTTTATCTTTTTTCATTTTTTATTTAATTTAATATGGAATATTTATATTTCTATATTTGTGTACAAGTTGTTTGTTACGCACACATAATTTTTGGATTTGTTTTAATTTTTTTTATTTCAACATTAATTAATATTATCTTCATTTTAGTTAACTATAGAAAATATGAATAAATTTTTTTTTAGTTTAGTTTACTTTTTGTTTGATCATTTTTCATTTTTAATTTACATTTTTATATAATAGTTGGATTTTTATATTTGTGTTATAATTTTTTGTTACTTTGTTTTTTAAGAAAATGGAAGATCAAACATATGATCCACCAAATACTCTTTTAGAGGATCATATATGTACCTCTGGGGAGGACCATACACAAACTCTTATTGATGAACCTCATCATCCTTCTACATAAGATGCATCTAATTCCATATGGGAAAAAGAGTTTGAGGGTTGGTAAACATGGAAGAACACATTTAACAAAATTATTAGTTTCCCAAAGCTGAGACGAGAGGAAACTAGTTTACTTTTATGATAATTATATTCCAAGGGGTCCAAATTCAACACAATTCAAAAAAGTTATTATAGCGAATGCTAAAAAAAATTTGGTATTTTGAATGTTGATTATAGAATTGTTAAAAAAATGAATATATCTCAATTATTTAACACAATTTTGGTAAGATCATTTGTTATTATTTTACTTATCATGAAATTTTTATACTAATATATGTTTTTCCTCTTATTATTAGATGAGATAAGATATACCTAATACTAGAGGAGTCAAGAGGAAATTTTTAGCATTGATTGTTAATATATCGAGTGATTTTAAATCAACCCTCACATAAAATTTCATTTTTGTGAATATAAAGCATCAAAACCCATGTGATATATATATATATATATCAATTTATAGATTAATATAAATTAATGGAATTAGTGGAAAGTACAAAACAAGAAGCATTTTTTGTAAGTTCAATGTTATCTTTTAAAAGTTTGTTATATTAATGATTTATTTATTATTAATTTTCAACAAATAAATAGATCTCAATAGAAGATCCAATCTAGAAACATATACGCTCATACTTTATCTTATGGAGGGTATATTTTTCTAGAAGAAACAATTATAGTTGAAAAACATAAAAAACTGAGAGATGTGTCTTCAGTCTCTATAGAGGTTGACCCTCCCCCCTAGATAGACATGAAAAATGGGAGGGGGATCAGAATACCAAAAATGGGAAATATCTTAAGGAAAATTTGAGGGTTATAGATTAGAGGATTTCAAGATGTTTACTTTATTTATTTATTTAACTTAAATCAATTCATTATATATTTTTATTCACTATGAATTTTTTAAAATATTATATACAAAAATATGATGAGGAGAATAGACAATTGGGGACCTTCATAGATGAGGGTATGAAGGATATTTTATCTATTTAATCAGGAAACACCAAACACTCAGGTCATGTACAACGATACCCATTTGGTGTATTGGTAAAAAAAATGTGTTTCACCATTATGAATCTTTTTCAATGGATGATGTTTAAAAAATAAAAAAAGAATATTTATAGGTTAAAGTTCAGGATATTCATGATACTATGGAGGATGAGATTAGATCATTGTTATGATTGATGTTTATAGACATACAAAGATAGTTTCAGGATACTGATCCCACTCCTCCACCTCCATTTGAAGATCCTACTCCCTTACCTCCTCCCACTTATCCAACTCTTATGCCGCATCCTCCATAACTTCTCATTTATTGGGAGTGATATATTGGTGATCCCCGTCATCATATTATTATATATGGGATGACATATTATATTTTTGATTTCATTCATCATCAACAGATAGAGATGAGAATCATAGGGTCATTGTGTAAGGTATTATAGATAGATCAATAATAATACCACTTCCTAGAGATGAGGTCAGTACATTTGTAAAAAGTGTCATATATTATTTATTTTGGTCATCTAGAACTATTTGACAGATTACCACAGAAGTTTGGGTATATTATATATTTTATTTAATATTACTGTTAATTTTTTGAAATTTTAAAGTTTATATATTTATCTTTTTTTGATCAAAATACTTTAGAGTTAAATACAAACTATATAGATAACAACTAATACAGTCTACTACGACTTTAGATACAACTTATTCTATTCTTAATAGATTATAAAAAATTCAAATTTTTTGTTGTATTATTAAGACATTCCAATGTAATCTGACATTTTTGAGCATGTAATGATTGTGATTCTTTTAAAAAAATATCATGGAGCATGTAGCTGGAGATGATTTGGGTATAAAAAAATGAAATTATTTTCCATGTAAGTCGATTAACATATATATTTCTATTATTTTAATTTATTGAAACTTTATAATTATGTTTGTTTTTTATTAGGTATCTTTATAAAAATTTTATGTAGTATTATAGGAAAATAGTTTATATATTTATGGACCCACAATTTATTTCACCTATAGTGAGGAAAATGGCTGATGCAGAAAGAATGGTTTATATTTCCAAAAGAATTAAAAAGAATGAAATTATTCAGGGTTGTATGCTTCCTTATCTTCAAAATTATGAAACATATATTCCATAAACTATTATATATCTCTTAAAAAATAACCACTAACATTATATTATTTTATCTATTAGTAAACATTGGATATTCGGTGTTTTTTTTTCAATAGAGAAGAAACATTACTGGATATGCTCTATCAATGGTAAAGTATGATATAATGTTATGAATGTAATGAACACATAAGTTTAAATATTTGAATACTTGTATATATTATAATGACATTTAAATTATTTAATACATATTATTTTCAAACATAGCATGGAATTAATTTAGTGAGACCAAAATAAATAATAGTGAAAAGATCAAATATGTAAAATCAAATGTGGATTTTCATTTACAATTACTATATTTTGTCTATAAGTAAATAAAATGTCATTAAAAATATATTTTTTTAGTAGAAGTGTCAAAAAAATATAGAATAAATAAATTAGGATACTCTATTCTAAGACTTATGTTTTAAATAATTTCAACTATGATAGTTACAAAGTTCCAGAAGGTTTGCTTTTGTTATAAACCTTTCCATTAATTTTTTATTCATTTTATTTTGAATACTTGTAAAATTATTTTTTTTTTAATTTGAATATTTCATGTGACCCTTGTCCTTACAATGGAAAAGATCCAAGACACTTAAAATTGAATGGGTGAATTATTTCACAGATCTAATTGGGTTTTATCTTATTTGTATTATATATTGTAAAGTTGAAATTTCAAATTTTAAATGTTTTTTTACTACTAACTTTCTAGTGTGCTACTATTTTATACTTTTGTTTTTATAGTATGTTGTTGTATAGTTTGGAGTTTTGAATTAATTAAATTTTATTTTTAAAAAAATATTTTTCCCACTTGTTATTCTATAACTGATGTGAAAAAATTTAAACAATATTTACCATGTCATTTTTTATAAAACAACAACATGGTAAAAGATTTTCATATCAGATATTTTAAAACTAATATGGAAAACCATGAATGATATGATTTTTTATATTGGTTTTTATATAACCAACTTGAAAAAAAACCATGATATACCTTTTACATTAGTTATTTCATAATTGATATGAAAAAACTTCCTAAAAAATGTATATATAATGTCTTTTTTATTAACTGATGTTTAAAACTTATTTACAATGTTTCCTGCAATAAATCCATGTAGTAATCGGTGATAAATACAAAAAAACCAATGTAAAATATCCATTTTTTCACTATTTCTAACATTGTTCAAACACTGGAATATTATGCAATGGAATATCATATGGCATGATTGTTTGTTCCACATAAAGTTATTCTTATATAGGGGTTTCCCATTGCGATAATCTCATAAAACACTAACCCATTGAGCTAATGTCATACAACACTTAGATTAATCCAACATAAATAACACATTGAAAAACTAGTCCTTTGAAAACCGTTTTGAATCATTTTTAATCCTATGTGAGTCTACACTAAGTTAATTCAATATTGGTTTCAGTACAAACTCACTCATTATATATAAATAAATTCTTTATGTTTTATCTTACATGAGTTAATATTATGAAAACCAATGTTTCACATGATTAATTGTATGAGGTGCACTAAGTTAATGGTATTTGAACCACCCTCTCTCTTGTTTCTCCATTTTTAGTTCTTTACATATGGAATTATTGCTGCATGTGGTAATCCAATCCCATGTGATTTAATCTTAAATTTGGTGCTGACTTATTTCTACGTGAGTACCCTAAGTTCTTAAGCATGATATTGAAGAGAAAAATTATTTTTCATAATATTTCAATTATGACTTGATTTAAATAATTTATAAATTATTTATAAATTATGGTAAAATTTATAATGCGATATTTTTTTATTTAATAATTTTTCTATGAGTTAATTACTTTAAATTGTTTATAAGTATTTACTTAAATTTTTATAATTTTTTTTAAAATAAATATTCTATAAATATTAAATGTTAATATTAAAATACAATTTTCAAATTATATAGCATGATTTATTATTTAGATATAAAATTTTTATATGGAAATTAAAAGGAAACTTTTACAATTATTTATAAATTATAAATAAAACATATCATATAAAAGTTTTTATATTTAAAATTATGAATTGATCATAATTATTAATTTAAATTGTATGAATTAAAATACTTTTTTGAAAAATTAATTAGATCGTATTGAAATAAGTTTTGGTGATTGATTGGATAAATTTTTAAATTATATTAAATATGTGATATTTAGATTATGTAAATTATTTAAATAATATAAATTGATATATAAAATTTTTATATTCAATTAAATATCATATATTTAATTTAAATTCAATATAATGAATAATATTGATGAGTTCATTTTATAAATAAATATAAAATGTTTAAATTTATTTATATTATGTATTGTCCATGATGAATAAATAAATTATAAAGTGTTTATTTTAGCTATATTTATGAATTTCCTATACATGTTTATATCATGTTTAAATTCATGAATTATTCATTTTTTAATTTTATTCTCTTGTTTATTATTCATAAATATAAATTTTATTTCATGAATAGATACATGATTTCATTAAAATTGTTAAACAACTTCTAAATTTTCATACATGAAACGAAGGAGTTACATGCTAGTTATGGAAAGTTATTTTGTTTTCATCCACATTGACTTTAGCTTATACAAGGTTATAAAAATGAATTTGGATGTTAATTTTGATTTTTGAATAAGATTAAATGGTTTCATGTACCTTATTTATGGGATTCATTTGAGTATATATAGAAAAAAATTAATTTGGGTTAGTAACAAAAGATATGAGCTGTGTCAAGAGTTACACATCAATGTAGTTCGAACATGTTGATTTGGTGGAAAGGGAATGGGATTACAAACTAAATCATTTTAATCATGAATACATATAAATAGAATAACCTGAGATAAGATGGTGATATATTAAATCTTCTTTAAAAATATTGGGTGTCAGATTCTATCCAAAGCAAGTAAATGTCAAGACCTCGATCATTTAATCGGGTAGGTTCTATTAGAGTAAGGTTCCCATGTATTATCTTGTGAAAGGAATGGCGTGAATAGATAAACCTAATAGTTAGGTAAACAAATATCACTATGATATTTGGGTTACACTTAGCTATGAAACATTAATATCTAGGAAACCAAAGGAATGGAATTGATTTTATTCATAGGATATACTAGAAATTAATTATATGTTCAACCATACAAGAGTTATATATAATATGATTGACATAATGTCATACCTAAATAATTATGTGGTGAGAGGAATTCCAAGGCAGACTCATTTATTAATGAAATATGGATCTTGGAAACTAATTGGTATGATGAGTTTATAAGGGGTTATCATTTTTGTGGGAGCACATTTATTAAAAAAAATTATTAAGTGAATTTAAAATAGGGGAATCCTAAGACAAAATATTACTTTGTAGATAAATATCATTATCAGCATTAAACAAAACTTTTAGATTAATCCTTGAAAATGTGATGCTATTTGTAATAATATCCTAATGTTTGTAAAATAAGAAAAGTTTTAAAGTAAGAAAAATTCTACATGTTAGACCAATACCTTCACGAATAAAAACATTTTTGATGTTTTTAAACAGATGAATCTAGGTACTTTTGTGATGAAGAAAATTATTTACTTAAGTTTTCAAATGCATTAAATGTATAATGACCAAAGGAAATTTAATGTCCACTCATATAATTAATGTGATTGAGTATACCAATGACTAGGTGAGACTGAATATATCCTCTAAGGATTATTATAGTTATAAAATTAATTTAATTTTCATCATTGGAAATGTTCTTACTATGTGAATGATTTTAAGAAATGTTAACCCTATTTTCTCAAAGTGTTGATAATTGATTAATTGGGCATGTGATATTCATATTTTGGTCATTTATTGATTGTACAAGTGGGTAAACCTTTAAACCAGAAGAAGAAAAGTGAGTTGAAAATTCTATTTATAGTTCTTCTAGATGAAATTTGAGGTTATTAAAACATATAGTTATCAATAAGGGAGGAGTAGTTTTTCTATGTGATTGAAGTTTCTAATATACCAGAAGAGGTTTAGAAACTCCATATAATTTCTATATGAGGTATCAGTTTTATTGAAATAAATTATTTGGTTTTGTAGGTTATGTGATACTAAATATATACATTAAAATATTTATAATATATAGGAGATAAAAATCTAGTTAGGAATTAATTCATCTTACAGTTTGTATTCAAGAGATAAAGGAAACAGTTGATATGTCAAATATTTTAATATAAAAGAATAAATCAAGTTCAGATTAATTTTTGTAAATGATGTGTATAGTTATATCATTTATCTTATATATTAAGATAAATTGTTTATTTACAAAGATTTGTTTTGAACAATATGACATTAATACACATGTTTTAGGATTAATCAGATTTTATGACATGTTTGGAAAGAAAACAAGGATGAAAATGTTTTGTAATGGATAAAAATGTTTTACTGGATGTTTTTTAAAATATAATGAATTTTATCCCCACAACTTCAATATATTATATTAAAAAAATATTATTTTCATAAAATTTCGCCAAACACATAGAATAACATATAAGATATGGATGAAATAGTTTACTAGTTAAATATGTCTACTAAAGGGAATGAGATTTTTTTTCATAAAAACAGAGTTATTTAATCTTAACATTATATTTAAAAGATAATATAGTGTATAAGAGTTTAGTGGGAGTATTTTTTACTTTAATGTGTAAAAATTTAATGAATAATGGTTTATATGAGTCAAAATTCAAATGGAATATCACCTTATCCTAAAAGAGTTTAGGATGTGTAGGTGAAGTAGTAATGTAAATAGTTTCATTACATTTCAAGGAAAAAGGTTGATGGAAAGGTTTTTTATAACAGTGATGATTTATTTTGAAATAGTTATAAGGGTAAAACAAAGGTTATTTACATTATAACATTTATGTTATGGAGTTAAGGAGTCTGAATATGTTTAAGTAGTTTAACATTAAGAATATAATTGGTAAGTTTCACCATTATTAATTCATAAATGTTACTCTATAAATAGTTCAGTGAGAGGGTTTTATCTGATGGTCACATAATTATGATGTATAAATTACATAGAGATGCAATGAGTTTAACAAAATCCGTGAAAGTGTGTCGAACATAAGGATGATTTGGTAGTCTATCATATGTGATATCTTAAATAGGAAATTATGTATGGTTTTGTTAATTGTTCCTAAAGTAGTTTAAGAATATAAAATATATCATGTTATATAAAAGTAATCTATACTTTATCATTATTTCATGTTTTATGCATATACATATATACTGATATATGTATCATTAATTGAAATAATAATTAACCTCTTAAAGTATACGTTTTGAGTTCAATTTAACCAATATTCATCATGGAGTATTATATATTATAATGAAATGTTAAAGTTAGTGTGAGTATGAATCTTGTATTGGGATATAGAATATTTTAATGAGGTAAAAAATGGGTTTTGTTCAAGGACCATCATAGTATACCATATAGAGTGTCATAATATATTTATCTTATATACTAGGGGTGTATGGTTCATATTTTGAGTCCTTAATACCATAGTTTTTCGAGATATCTATCATGATAACCTTCATACTTTGATACTTTTCTTATTAAAGCCTTGAGACTTATCTAATAAGGGGGTGGTTGGTTAAGTTTTTCTTCATGTTGTTAATTTGAGCTTAACCAAGATGGGATTTATCCTCTTAAATAAAGAGTGTGACACATGGTCCCTCTATTGAGATAGACCAAGGAAGTGAATGGTCATACCTAGATAGTACATATGATGCACTTGTCTATTAGGTGAGGGGAATGTGATGTGATCATCCATAACGGTGAATGACATGTGATGTATTCATTTAAATTGTTAGTATATACTTAGATAATCATGAACATATGAGTAGGATATATGGGATTGATATACTCTGGGTCTCATAATCACTTTATATATTAGATAAATAAATCATATGAAATTGCATTCTTGTATATGGTGTGGCTGGTGGACATAAGTATATAGATACATATGTTTAATGGATATCATGTCAAATACCTTGATAGATTGAGTATAAATAATGTTTTTATAGAGGTTTCCTTTTACTTAAATTTATATATTTGGTTATTCATATTTTTTCCAATGTTTTAAAGTCCCACAGATTCCAAATTTGTGGTAAACTAAAGGGGGTTTGAGTTTGATTCAGATAGCTACTTTAAAATTGTTTTAATTTTTATCCAAAAGAAGATTTAGATGGGAATAAAAAAAGTATTTCATATGATGTAATGTATTTAAAGTCAATGATAGATTTAAAAAATCATTTTTATAGATATCAAGGATTTTTCAATATTTTTCCATAATATATTTTATATGATACAATATAAGGTGAAACAACACTAATCCTGTGAGGATTTAGTGAAAGTTGAATATTGATACATATATTCCCTAATTCCTCAAGGCATATGGTGCTTCTGGGATATATATATATATATGGGTATAATTTAAGGCATGTTATAATAAAACATGATATTTCTTCCATCAAATCATCGGTTATTACTGAGATATATCATTGGATATGATATATCATAACAACTTCCTTTTCATGGAAGAATTTTTCATAGGAATGGAAATTTTAATAGTTAATGTTTGATAAATCCTCCACATAATCTCTCATTATGTTAAGTGTTTCATGTGATGAAATGAGTGGTAATTGATTCACTTTTTGATTATGAAGTATTCATAACTGAAGGTTTTACTCAGGCATTACAGAACATTCAATTATAAGCTATACAAGGCTCAATAATTCCCTGATGTGTGTGTGTGTGTGTTTGTGTGTGTATAAAAACCACTACCATTGATATGGGTGAGTGTGTGAACCTTGATAAGTCTCTCCTGGTCTAAAATATCTTTTCCTTCTCTTCTCTTTACTTTGAGAGGAACTATCATTCTATGATTTTAAAGGAGGGCCCTTCTCAAGCTGTTGATTAATTTAGGTAAACCTATTTGTACACCATTAAGAGGTGAGTTCATTGGATATACTTAAACGATCTTTATCAATATAATATTATGAATATGGTTATTTAAAATATATAGTTTATCATTCACAAATTAGTTATCTATTTTACAATATACATGGTTTCATGTATTATCACAAGGTAGATCTTGGGTTTGGATTTCTAATTCATTTAAACCGCCTTATATAAGTGTTATATAATCCTATGAAACCCAATAGTTTGTGTGGTGTATGGAATTTTTTGTGTGAGTTTTCATTTTTAAAAAAATATGTTTTCCTAATTTGTTGGTTTCGATCTGTTAATATTTAGATCTTTTATATTCATTTTTAAATTCTCTACTTTTATGAAAATGTTTTGGTGGTGATTTTAATATTTACAAATGTGATTGAATTGTAATAATGGTTTCCATTATTTATGATAAATCATTAATATAGAAACTTTTTTTATTTAATGAGTATTACATGAATTTATTTTCATTTAATATTAATTATGACATTTTTTGGGATATGTTGGTTAGAGTTTCATATGAATTGTAAATTTAAGGGCTTGGGTATTTATGAACCCTTCCTTCATCATTTTTTGTGTTTCAAGGGAGTCTGGGTAATTTTAATGATAATTTTTGAGGTTGTGTAAGGTTTATGTTATGTTAAGATTTAGTTTTAAAGTAAGTTTGTGGTTTCATAGGTTATTTTTCAATTCTAGAAGTGAATCGATAATTTTTTAAGTAATTATAATTTTTTGGAATATTTGTTAATCTTGGGATAAGTATAATATTTTACACATGAATTTAAAAATAGTATATATGAAGAAAAGATTATGTATTGGTTTTTGAAAAATTCAAAAACCTAAAATATTGACAGTAAAACCAACACATAGATAAAATATATTATATATCATCATATATATTATGTATTCTATAGAAATATCTTACACATTGATAAAATATATTAAATATGGAATTTTGGTAATGTAAATAATCTTATACACGATTAAATATCTTATGTATCATAATTATATTATTTATAATAAATAAAAAAGCCTAAAAAATATATTGAATAAATATCTTATGTGCTAACTCGAAATATTACATATGAATTTCTTTCAAAGAAAAAACCTTACATATTATATTTTTTAAAGTAAATTATATTACACATTGTATAAAATATGTTGTGTATCATATTTTATCTAAGGGAAATATATTATCTATCATCTATAAATATTACATATCATAGGGAGGACCATTCCTTTGTTAATTATCTCTTATTTAAAATATCACATGCTTTCCATTTTAAGGGATATGTAACATATATCCCTTTGCACAGTTTCCATTTTGTCCACTTAATACAAGATCGTATATTATGATTTAAAATGAAATTATAAAATAAAAAATAATTAAAATAATTATTACATATCATCGGGCATGTTCAGCTCTGCATAAGACAACTAACCTACCATCCTTATAAAGGTGGAGTACTGATATCATGACATTTGATGGGGAGGAGCAGTTCCAAGTTATCTTTTCTAGGTGATTCCATAAGACCTACGGGTCATGTAATTGTCTATTAAGCTTTCAAGACTTTTAAGGGTTCTACCTCACCACTTGAAAGGTGTATTATCAAAATAATAAAAATTGAAGGCCTTCGGGCCATTCAGAATAATCGATGAGTTATTTAAATAAGAATTAAGGGTGATTTGACCCAATTTATAGGAAGGAATAACCGAAAATATTTCTATATAGTGGGACCACTATTGTTTTAAAATTTATAAATCCCCTCCTTTTAATACTTTTAGTTTTCTCACACATAGATGACCATAGAATCTCCCATCAAGTATAGAGAGAAACATATGATCAGTACATAATTTCCTCATGAGTTTAGGCCTATGGTCATCATTCTTTCTCCATGTACATGTGCAGTCAACCATCAAACAATCACATCTAGGTAGGGTATTCAAGAACTCTCTCTATTTTTTTGTAAACCATGGAATACCATGAAATTGTTTTCATCTGAATAAATGGTGTGAATTGACATAAAAATATAATCACTAGAATTCAAAATTTAAAGGAAAGTTCTTTTCATGTGGTTTATAAGTTTCTTTGTTATTTCATGTGATGGTTACTTGATGATATCATTGTTGTTTTTTTTAATTTTTTATTGTTATTTATGAACTTTTTCTATGATAAATTTTGGAATCAACCCTTGTAAATGGATAATAATTCAAATATGGTGATGAATGGGTTGTTTCGTTAATATGGTGATGGAATTGTTATTCTTATAGAAATAATGACTTATAAGTTGATGTTTTATTAATGAGTTGATGCTGATTTATTATTTTTATATATGGGGGATTATGTCATTTTTTTTAAAAAAATTGTTATGGAATGGGATGATGAAACTATTTTTATGGAAAGCGATTAGTTTTTTTGGAAATTATGGTGGTTGTTGTCATGGGTTGCATGATGGTGGTTGTGAGGTATGGTTGTGTGATGTGGGGTTATGATAATAGATGATTATTGGTATTGAATGTAACGTAATATAATGGAAAATAACTAATAATATATGGGTATTAGGATGAAATTTAATATGTGGTAACCATTAATGATTGATGTGGTAATAAATGGAAATGTATGAGGATGGGAAGAATATGGTTGTTGGTTTATAAATGGTTTTTCATTAAATATGATTAGTGAATGAAATAATGAATATAATATGACTGGTAAATGGTAAACCCTTAATTATATGATTACATGATTAAAAAGGGATTCTATGGTTGTTGTTTTGGTTGTCTTATGTGGAATAGTGGGACTGGTTGGTTGATGTTGTAGGGAGTTAGTAGTTGTTATTGGAATATTGTAGAAATGTAATGCTGATTATGGGGTGTTATAGGGATGCTTGGTATAAAACCTTTATAGTAAGATTTTTTTATTATATAGTCATGTTGTATGTTCTTTTTATTTTATATACACCCACCCAAGTTAAATAACCAAACTGACACACAAAATGTATTGGGTTTCGAGTGTCTTCTCCAAACATTTAGGTCTATAAGGGAACAAATGGTTAACTACTCCCTCTTCGATTATCTCTATTTAAAACATGGAATGTCCATTATGGCCGAAGGTTTATATTCAGGGGTAGTGATGGCTAGAGTTAAAAATTGAAATTGATATATTGATTATGGGATGTTAATGTGATATATAGTGGGGGTTGTGTGTGGTAAAAGGATGGCATGAGGTTTATGTCATTTATATTCATAATAACCTACTAATATGGGAATGATATTTGTGGTTGATATATGGTGTGTGGTATGTGGTTGTGGATACATGGTTATTTTATTGTGATGTGATCATGTGATATATGGATGTTTGGATATGGTTATGAGGATATAAAAGGAATAATATCACCATTGAAGTTTTTTATTAGGGTGTGAAAGTGGAAAAACTAGTGTAGAAGTTGTTCTGAGTTCCCTTTTTCTATATTTTCTAATTTTATTTTTGTATACATGGAAGTGATATTTTTTTAGTGATCCTTGTTCAAGTTGGGTTTGTTGATCGATTATAGGTGCGTGTTAGTTTTGTTATTTACTCACTAAGGCACGAGTATAATTCTTTCAAATTTTCATGAGAGAACTTAAGGAGGATCATACAAAGTATGCATGTATTCTTTCCTTTATATATAAAAATATTATTTATAGGTTTCCAGAAGTTATTTAGAGATCAAGATGGACATTACTATCTTAGAGCTGAGATATGTGGTTTTATTTGTTACCTAAGAGTTTATTTTGGTATTTTATCATTGAGACTTATGCTTGTTTGATATTTTCATGCATTATGTTTATTTTGAGATATTGGTTTTATTTATATTATCAAGTTTATTAGAGAGTTTTTATTCCATTCCCAGGATTGATGAGGCTAATGTCTCCCATTTTTTCAATGTATACCCTCAGTGCTTGCCTCCAACACATGGCCTACTTGTAGTGGGATTCATGGGGAACACTCATATCCATTACAGGCCCAATAGGGGTTATTATAGGGAGTAGGTTCTGATTGAAAACTTATAATTCAATATTTAAAAAAAATAAATATAACTAAATACTCATATTGGGATATGGTTTGATGGTTTTTTATTATGAATTATGATTTAGGAATATTGAGTTCTTTAATATCCATGTTTTTATTTCTATTAATTATTTTATGAATTCAAAAGTATATTTAACTATATAAAAAACTACTTATCATATTTTTTATAATATTTCTATCATAAATGAATTGATAGTGGTTATTGTTTTTTGGTTTAATTGACAATGGTTGATGTTTTCTTATTTTGGAAGGTTAAGGTGTTGTTTGGTTAGCCACTTTTCTTTTTTAAAAATTGAACCTATAGTTTTATTTTCATTAACTATAACTATTGTTCATCTAGAGTTATAGTTTATTCAAAAAATAAAACTATAATTGATTTTTAGTTATACTTTTTACAACTATGAAATTATCACATTTTTAGATAATTATAGTTATGATTATTGTAAACCATGAATAAAGGAACTCTATAGTGAAAGTTTATTCTTAAAAATGACTATAAATATATACTAATAAATATTACATTGAATGAGATACCATGAACTCATACAACTGGATATGGTGCTAAAAACATATTCTTTACATAATGGAATTGATACCAACTCAGGAGACCAAATTTTAAACATCCATAATTAAAAAATCTAAAGAAATTATTGAGTCACATAGACACCCAATACCTTTTAATTTTAGAGTTTTAGTGGGTTGGGGAAAACCCTTTAAATAATAAAACCCATTTCCTTCCCTAAAAATGGGAATTTTTTCTTTATTCCAATAATTAATTATTTCACATAATGACTTAAATATATCCCACAAAATTATCCACAAATAATAATCTTCTAAAAATATCATTTCTATTACTCTTCTTCATAAACTGGGGAAATAGAAACATACAAGGAGTGATCATAAACTCTTATCAAGGGGTTGTTTTCATCGGATGTTTTCATAGAATAAACAAGGGATAAATAATATGGAAAGAATAAATGATAATCAAATAATTCCATATAACTAAAAACATAAGCGTGAAATATATCTATTGACAAAAATATATCCAATCACATGGACATCAATTACTGGTTTCATGGGTATGGAATGCCTAATTTTTAACTTCATAATCTTACCATCAAGGCCACAGACAAGACATCTTATATACAATTAAGGCCTCATAAAATATATCATGCATACCATCAAGGATTTATCCAAGATGTCATATATATTTTCAAGGCCTCATCCAAGCCATCATAAATAATTGGGAGTGAATACATTGAATACTCTAACTAATTTGTCTCATTTAACCTATTGATGAATCCAGGGCCTATATAATTCTTGGCCCCAATTATCACTTAAGCATGTCAAAAGAAATAATCAAATAAAATATATCATTAATAAGACTTATTAATAAATATGTATCCATGTTGAATTAAGTATAAATAATGTTAATATTTCCCCAAAACATAATCAATAGGCTATAGAAGTTAATAATCATCTATATAGAAATAAAAAGTATGAAAATTATAAATATTTCATTAGTCAATAACAGAACTATAAATCTTTATAAACACCCTCCAAACTGATTTATATATAATAGGATATTCACAATTTATAGATTATGAGTATACAGATAATTGAATAATAGAAATTTGTAGAACATATCTATAATAATAAAGAACATGGAAATGAAGGAGACCATCAATTCATCATAAATGAATGAGTTGTAGTAAATATAGGTCTTTTAGGATATAGAGAGGAAATGGGATTGAAGATTTTAAAAGTAAATTTCCTTGAAGATATTGTAACTTTTCTAAAAAAAAGTTAAAATCCACCTCTAAAAATATATTCATGATATGTTAAAAAGAATATTTAAAAATTATTTGAAAAATAACAGTGATGGAATTTTAAAATAAACTATGATTAAGTAAGAAAATATCGAATGAAAGATAAAAATATACATAAGTAGAATCAAATACCTTTTCACGAACTTTAAAAATTAATATAATTTTCCTTTAAAATATTAATATAATAATGGGAATATATATTGCATTGGAAAACCATCAAAACTAGGAAAGAAATATAAATAATTAGGAATGGTCATGATTATGGGAAAAGTCATTCTTGTATAAAACATTTAAAAGGATATTATTTTCACACTTTTTTAAATAAATACAAAAATTAATTTCTTAAAAAATGTTAAAAATATTCATTTTAAACATTTGAATATAAATCCAATGTTAACTGAAATCTGACTTAAGAAATCATTGAATTATATAAAATAACTTTCTTGAAACAAAATAATTAATATGAATGTGGAATGGAAATTTTCAAAACCAAACAAGGGAAATATGGTATTCTTTTCTTATATCGACCCTAATTTTTCTTACATAACTATTACATAATTTTTAGGATAAAAAATATAATAGAGATACAAATCATAGATCAAAAGGTTTAGTATCATGGGTAAATTATGAACATACGTCACTTATTCCTAATAAAACATAAACATTTATTTAAAATATTCCAATTTATCCTTCTAAATATTACATTATCCTTAGTTCATGTAGCCACCTGAGGATATACATCGAAGAAAGCGACGATCTAAAATCATATTAAGAGGATAAATAAGGACATGAATCAATATAAAATGTCTGAGAATATGCATCACCATTACAAAATAAGCATAGTATCATCATCATAATCATGAAAGGAAGCATTAGATAAAGGAATGAAATGTGGAAATGCATCAAAATGAAACACCATGTCTTAGTGGTCAAATACCACACATAGTCATGTTCACGCATAACATATGTTCATAATTGTAACATCATCATTCTGAAAAAATATAGAATAATGTTCACACATAATACACATCATCTCTTGATATACATAAGATTACCCAATGCATTAGGGGACTATATAATTCAGCACCCACCTATCACATCATAACATTTACATAATAATGCATGCCACATAGAAAAATTAACAATAATAGTCATCAAATAACTCATGGAATGGAATGAGTTTAATAAGACTTTCATAAGGATTAAATTAATGAATAAAAATTGGAGTTCCTAGATGGAATATTTAAAAGAACATATTTGGTATAAGAATCATATTTTTTGAGTGAAGAAGAAATAACTCAAGAGGAGTCAATATGTGCTTTGGAAAGAATAATTCTTTTTGAAAATCATTGTATTTTTCATAAAAATAGATTGAAAACATGTATATCACATATAATAGAAGGTAAGAACATTAAAATTATACTTAAGGACAATTAAAAGAATATTCAAACTTAAATTTGCCATGAAAGAGGAATAATGAAAAGAAAATGAGTTCAGTTTGAGAATCCCCTTACCTTATGTTCGGATGTGTCCTGCACTTGCACTTAATATCATGAATAATAGAATTATATTCATTAATTTTTAAATTAATACCTATTCAACTTGTATTTTTTTATTATAATTTTATTAAGATCGCTTATATCCATTTAGATGAATTATAATGTTTAATTTCATCATTTTGGGAGTGTTCATTTTCATGGTTTCATGGTCGGTTTACTTGTATATAATTAGGGAAGTTATTTTAAAATGTAAGTAAAAATAAAGAATAGGAATTAAATGGTATTAATATACTTAAATAATTTTAAATTTTCTAATGTAAAATTTTATTTTTAGTATTAGGATGATTCATAAGATTAAACATTAATGAAAATGTTTTAAATTATTTTGGTGGTTTTTACAACAATCGCGAACTACTGTAATTTTATTTAATATCATATTTATATATTAGTTTCAATACATGATAAAAGTTATAATATTTATATTAAAATATTATTTAACCATAATAATTTTTTATTACTATCATTTAAGGAAATGATGTAAAATGAAAACTCATTGTCCATGAAGGCGATGAATCAACACATCACGAATGATGTTTTTATTTTTAGAATAAAAGGATAAGAGAAGATATTTGATGATGGATATCCCATTAACATAATAAAATTAAAGTATATATATGATACTAGGGTTATAATTCCTCTTTTTATAAGGGAGGTGAGGATAGGATAAAAAAATAAAATAAATTAAATGATAAAGAATGAGTATTTTACCTCTTAAATATTGTCTCCTTGAGAACCTCCTAAATGAACTTGGGTTTGGTCTTTTTCTGATACCACAAGCTCTTGGAAATTGGGAAGAGTCTTTGAAGATTAATTGGTTGGAATTAAGACAAGATAAAAGTATTAGAAGGTGTGAGGAGAAGAGGGGGTGAGGGCGGTATTTATATGGGGAGGAGAGGGTGTTTTTTATTATTATATTTATTAGTTTATTATTTTGGATCAAGACTATAAATAATATTTATTATTGTGACTAATTACAGTAAAGATTGCATTTTATTTTGATCCTATGGGTTCTTACATCATTCATGACTCAAAAATTCATTTATTTTGATTATAATGTTAAATACCGTAAATTACTTTATTTCACTATTCACCAAAATTTTTAACTATTTTAGAAAAATCCCAAAAACGTACCCTAACCATTTTTCAATGTTTAGATTTACCGATTTTAATATTATAATCAATTTTTTGACCCTTTGAAAAATTAATTAATGTCTTATAAAATGGTCTTAAAAATATAATACAACATAAAATTAATTTATTAATATGAAAATAAATTTTATTTTAAATCATTATATTAATTATAAAATTGTAAATAAACATTTAGGTTTTATAAAAATACCAAAAAATAATTTATCATTTTAAAAAAAAATTATTTACTTATACCATGATATAAAAATATAATATTTTCATTTATAAGACGCCTAAATTTTATTTATACTTTTATATGTGAGGTTACTATTCTAATGACTAGATCACTATTCTTAATGGTCATATTACTATTCCAACAGTCAGGTTATTAATAAATAGGTATAAGTTCCTTAATTTCTATAAATATCACTTATTTTATTCTTCATTTATGATAATAATTTTTTGATCAGGTTATATATGTGATTAATGTGTTTTATGGCATAATTTTAAGAAGGAAAATTCAATTTATAAAATTTTGGGTTGTTACATTCTTCCCCCATTTTAAAATTTCATCCTCGAAATTTTACTATACATACTAAGGTGAAAACAGGTGAGAATACTTTTTCTTCATTACTTACTCTAGTTACCATGTAACATCTTCATACTTATGGTTTCTCTATAGTACCTTGACCAAGTGGGTGGTCCTGTTGTGTAGGACCATGTCTCTTCAGTCCAAACTCTTTACCAGCTACACTTCATAAGAGATATCATCTTTCAGTTGTACCACCTCTAAGTTTAATACATGTGTAGTATCTGGTATGTACTTCCATAGAATGGATATATGGAATACATCATGCACTTGAGATATTTATGTTGGAAGTTAAAACTGATAAGCTAGTGCTCATTGCGATCGAGGATCTCAAAGTGGTTAATGTACGTTGGGATAAACTTCCCTTTCTTAAAAAATACATAACTCTCTTCCATGGTGATATTCAAAAGAATAATTTTTCTCTAACATCGATATACTAATCCTTTTAATGGTTATCAGTATAACACTTTGGTCAACTCTGAGAATCTTTTATGTTTTTTTGGACGGCTTGAACCTTCTCTATTGTCTCTTGAACAAGATCATACCAAGTAACTTCTTTCTCTAACTTCATCCCAACAAGTTGGAATTATACATCGCTTCACATACAGATATTTATATAGATCAATCTGAATACTCGATTAGAAGCTATTTTTGTATGAAAACTCAAGAAATAAGAGATGTTGATACCTTCCTTCTGTGATTTCCAAGAAGTAGGCTCTCAGCATGTCCTCAAGCGTCAGAATATAACTTTCATGTTGGCCATCTATTTGGGGGTGATAGGCCAGGATGATATTCAATTCAGTACCCAAATCATGTTTAATACTTTTCCAAAATTTTAGATGTGAACCTTGTATCATGATCATATATGATTTAAAGTGCAAAAAAATGCATCCTCGCCACTTTCTTCTCATATATATTGTCAATTTGTTCAAGAGATATATCTTTCTAGATAGTGGGTAATCTTGGTAGGTTTATCCACCAAAACTCATATTTCATTGATTCATTTATATGTATTAAGAAGACCGATGAAAAATTCCATAGTGATATTCTCTCATTTCAACATGGGTATATAAAATGGATGCATCATCCCTTTGGACTTTTATCATTATTCTTTAACTTGATAGCATACCAAACACCTTGAGATATACTTCACAACCTACTTCTTCATGTTGTCCCACCAGAAGTTTTCTCAAAGATCATGATACATCATGGTACTTCTAATATGGATAGATAAATATGATCTATGTACATTATTCAATAGATCCTTTTTTATCTCAGGTGATGAAGGCACACAAATCCTTGTTCTAAACCAAATCACACCATCATCATTGATATGGAACTCTTGTAGATTCCCATCCTTTACCGCTTTCACCTTATTTTGTAGCTTTAGCTCATCCCTTTATTCCTCCTCGATCTCCTATTAGATAGATTTTTGGGAAATAATTTTGGTAAAGGTAGAATGTATTCCATGCTATTATGATTTCCAAACCCATTCTTTTCATATCCATGAATATGGGGTATTTTTAAATCCACATCATTAATAGAGTAGTAGGTTCTTTTCTACTAAGATAATTAGTTATATTGTTTGAATTTCCTTGATGTTAATGAATAGAGAAATCATAGTCCTTGATTATCTCTAACCATATATTTTGACGCATGTTGACCTCCTTCTATGTGAATATATTCTTCAGACAATTGTGGTCTATATATTTGTAACACATCTCACTAAAGAGGTAGTTCTGCAAAATTCTCAATGAAAAGATCCATGCTTCTAGATTCAGATCATGCATTGGGTATTTATGCTTATAGATCTTGAAATTTCATGAGATTTAGGCTATCATTTTATCATTATTCATTATTACACAACCAAATCCATTCTTTGAAGAATCAATGTATATCAAAAACCATTCTTCACTTGTTGTTATTGTGAGTACAAGTGCAGTTATTAGCCTCTTCATAATCTCCTTAAATCTTTCCTCACATTCTTATGTTGATACATGCTTTACCCATTTCTAAATTAACTTATTTAATCGGTTCATACAATCATGATAAATTCCTAAAAAAACATCATTAGTATCCATCTACTCCAAGAAAACTATGAAATTACATGACACTAGTGGGTCTAAGAGATTCCTCAATTACCTTTGTTTTTTAAGAGTTTATAGAAATTCCTTCACATGTGATCACTTGTCCCAAAAATGTGACTTGATACATCCAAAAGTCACACTTTTTGATCTTGGAATAAAAATTCTCCTTAATATCTCTAGCAAAATCCTTAGATTCTCTTCATGTTACTCCTTTCTCTTGGAGTAAATGAAAATATTATTGATAAAAACTAACAAAAATTTGTCAAGGTATTCAATAAATTCTCTATTAATCAAATAACTAATGATTTTAAGGTAATTAGTATGTACGAATGGAATAATTATGAATCCATAGTGAACATACCTTGTATGAAATGATGTATTCTGAATATCTTCATTCTTCACCTTCATTTAATGATATACATAATGAAGATCCAGCTTTGATAAGTATCGATCTCCTTGTAGTTGATCGAACAAGTCATCAATACTTAGAATAGGGTATTATTTCTTTATGATGATATTGTTGAGTGTCTTATAATTGATACATAGCCACATTGATCCATCCTTTTTCTTTATGAAGAGCACGGTCGCACCCTAAGGTTATGCACTAGAGAATATTAACTTTTTATCCAAATCCTCATGTATCTTCTTCTTTAACTCCTCCAGTTCAATTGAAGTATTCCTATAAGGGTATTTTGATATAAGAGAATCTCTGGGTAAGATTTGTATTGAAAACTCTATTACATAATCTAGGGGATGTATGGGTAACTCGTCAGGAAATACATTAGTGTATTCCCTAACAATGGACATTTCTTCAAGTATGATAATTTCCTTTGACCTAAAAATTTATTCTAGGTATTCTTATTCACAAGGAATCAACACCCACATAATTGAGGTATTTTTCAATGTAGATTTGTGGTCTTCCTTTCATTTTTAGAGGAGCATGGGATTTTTCAAAATATGAAAAGATATTTAATTTTCCTGATAGTTGTTGTGTGATTTATATAACTAGAACCAATACATAACAATTATAGAGTCTAATTATACCAAGGGAAGTATTATGATATTGTCTTGATGAATATTCCCACATATTCCAAAAAGAGAAGAGTCCAACACTTGGGTTTAAATGATTGTTCCATTATGTGTTTTTTTAGATATCTCTACTTCAAGGTATCAGGGATTATATTAAATAATTATAGAAAATTTTCATGATATAAAGTAATATATAGAACCAAAATTAAATAATACTTTTTCCATTCCTCAGTGAATAGAAAGTTTACCTTGTATGAATTTGTTTCCTTTCTCCAATTTAGCAGTAGTGATGGCTTAATATTTCTCGTGCTCAGTTGGATTTGGTAGCTGTTGATGATGATTTCCCTCAAGGACTTGAGGTTTAGTGCATTATATTGTATAATGACCTTTCTATCTATAGTTTTAACATTGAAACATGGGTGTTGCATTATGAGGTACCCTCCTTTCATTTATTATGATGGTTGGATTCTTCATATCTCTTCAAAATTCATGAGATTTATAGACTTCTCTCCCACACATGAATCATTTCTCTATCCCTTTGATGAAATTCCCATTATTTTCTTCCCACATTTTTGAAAAGTGGGTAACTGGATTCTATTTTATCCTTTTTCATTTGATCCATCAGCATGAAAATATATTCTTATCTTGTTATCTCCATAACCACGAGACCATTCTTCAAACTCCGTCTTGATCTTCAGAGCACATTAAACCAATTCTTAATAACTCTCAAAGTCTTAGATAGAAAGTTCCATTTGAATGTGTGGTTTCAAACCACTAAAAAAATTATATATTTTTCTATCATTATTGGTAACAAAACCCAAAGAATTTCTTGTAATCCATGTGAATATTGTTCGGTCAATCATTGCATTGTCCTTCACATGGTTTTTTGGCCTATTTTTCATGGTTCCTAGTATTTTCTAAAATAGAAAAGGTCTGAACAAAACATAATTCAACATTTCATGAATAAATGATTTATTATTTTATGTAATTAAATCTAAAGTAATATTTTATGGGATCCCTATGTTTATTATTTTTATAAAATAAATATTCTTCGATGTTTATATATACTTAGTCTTATCCAATGGTTTTCACTAATGTTCTCTAATCCCAAATCCAAATTAACTAAATTGTGATTTGATACCAACTATAGTGACCCTAATTTTTGTTACATAACTATTATATCGTTTTTAGGATAAAAAATATAATATAGATAAAAATATAGCATAAAAGGATTTAGTATATGGGGTAAATTATGACCATACATCACTTATGCATAATAAAACATAAAAATTTATTTAAAATATTCTTATTTATCCTTATAAAACTCACATTCTCCATAGTACATGTTGTCGCCTAAAGATATACATAGAAAAAAGGAGGGATATAAAATCCTAATATGTTTCTAAATTAAGAGATTAATCATCCGTAGTACATGTAGTTTCCTAAATATATACATCAAATAAAGGGGTGATCTAAAAGCCTAATATGTTTATAAATAAGAACATGAATCAATATAATATGGGTGAGAATATTAATCATTGTCATAACATAAGAATAGGATCACCATCATAATAATGATAGAGAGCATTATAAGAAGGTGTGTAATGTGATGGTGCATAAAAATGAAACATCATGTCTTATTGGTCAAATACCATACATAGTTATGAACAACGATAGCATCATATTATTTCATAACATATGTGCATAATCATAACATCGCCATTGTGAAGAAATATAGCATCATGTTCATTAATAATTCACATCATATCATGAGATATATAAAATTAACCAATGCATTAGATGGATATATAATTCTAAGTTTGTATGTCACATTATAACATTTACATAGTTAGGCATGCCACATAGATTGTATAACAATCATAGTCATGAAATAACACATGGAAAGGAATGAGTTTCATAATAATTTCACAAGGAATACATTAAATAATAAACATTGGGATTACAAAATGGAAATTTTAAAGGAACGTATTTTTTATAAGAATAATCATTTTTGAGTAAAGAAGAAATAACTCAGTAGGATTCAAGAGGTTCTTTAAAAAGAATATTTCTTTTGTAAAATCTTTTTATTTATCATGAAAACTGATTGGAAACATGTATATAACCAAAACTATAAGGTAAGAACAAATAAATTATACTTAAGGATAACTAAAATAATATCCACATTGAAATTCGTCATGAAAGAGGAATAACCCAAAGAAAGGGAGTTGAGTTCGAGAATCCTCTTACCTTATGTACAGATGCATCCTGCACTTGCACTTCATATCATGAAAAATAATATTAGATTCATTAATTACTAAATTCAGAACCTATTATACATTTATTTTATTTATTATAATTTTATTAATCTCATTTATTTCTATTTCTATGAGTTATAATGTTTAATTTCATTGTTTCATGATCGTTTGTTTTCATGGTTTCATGGTCAGTTTACATGTATATAATTATGAGAGTTATTTTAAAATGGAAGAAAAACTAAAAAAAGTGGAATGAAATGGTATTAATATATTTACATAATTTTAAATGGTTCCATATATCATTTTTTTATATGAGGATTGTAATTTAGATAAAATATTAATAAAAAGGTTTTAATTTATTTTGTTGGTTTTAACAAACATCTTGAAATAGTGTCATTTTATTTAATATCATGTTTATATATTGGTTAAAATATATGATAAATGTTATAATATTTATATTAAAATATTATTTAACCATAATAATGGTTTTATGACTATCCTTGAAGGTGGTAATGGAAAACGAGAACTTGCCATCCACTAAGGCAGTGAATCAATAAAACACAAACAATATTTTCGTTTTTAGAATAAAACAAAAATAGAAGATATTTGATGATGAATATTACATTAAAATAGTAATATTACAGTATATATGATACTAGAAATATAATTACACTTTTTATAGGGTAGTTTAGGAGAGTATAAGAAAAGAAAATAAATTAAAAGAGAAAGAATGAGGATTTTTCCTCTTGATCATCCTCACCTTAAGAACCTCCTTAAGGCACTAGGGTTTTCTATTTTGTCAAGACAGAAGATCATTGAAATGGGTAAGTGGATTCGGAGATGAATTTTCATAATTTAAATAATCTAAAAGGCTTATAATGTGTGAGTAGAAGAGGTGGTTATGGGTGGTTTTTATAAAGGGAGGAGAGGGGTGTTTTTTATTATTATATTCATTAGTATATTATTTTGGCTCAATACTATCAATAGTGTTGATTCATATGAAAAAGTAAAATAAATATTGCATGTGAGTTTGAACCAATCGGTTCTTACATCATTCATGACTCAAACTCATGTATTTTACTTATAATGTTAAATACCGTAAATTATAGTATTTCACTATTCACGGAAATTTCAACTATTTTAGAAAAATACCAAAAATCACTCAATACATTTTTTATGTGTAGATTTCAAAAATGATCTCCATTTTTTGAAAATAATTTTCTAAATATGATAAATTTAATTTTCACTTAAAATCATAATTTATTCAAAAAATACTAATTTTAATATTATAATGGATTTTTTGACCCTTCTAAAAATTAATTAATGTCTCGTATAATTATATTATAATTATAATAAAACATAATATTAATTTATGAATCTATTTCATGAAAATAAATTTTCTTTTAAATCATTATATTAATTTTAAAATTCTAAATCAATATTTGTGTTTTTTAAAAATAACAAGACTTAATTTATCTTTTTTAAAAGATTTATTTACTTATACCATGATATAAATATATCATATTTTCAATAAAAATATACAAAAAATTTATTTATAATTTCATATATGAGGTTACTAATCTAATTTCTAGATTATTATTCTTAATGGTCATATTACTATTCTAATGGTCAGGTTACTATTCCATGGTATAGGTTTCTTAATTTGTATAAATATCACTTATTTTATTCTTAATTTATAAGAATAATGTTATATTGGGTTATATATGTGATTAATGTGTTTTATGACATTATTATAAGAATTATAATTCCACTGACAAAAGTTTGGGTCATTATATTTTATATAAACATTCCTTCAGTGGTTTTAAGTAACAAAGATTGAAAAATGGAAATAAAACATAAAAAACAAAAAATAACTAGATGAGAAGAAAATAGATGGGGTTTATGTACTTCTAGAAATACACCTATTAGTGACCACTAAAAGTGGTCACTATTGCTCTTTACAGACTTTCTACAGAACACCATTGGCGTTCATAGTTAGCCCAATGGTGAAGGCTTTTAGCGACCGCCAATGGCGGTCTCTATTGCTCATCTACCATGCGGCCATTTTGTGGCCACTATTGTTTCAGAATAATGATACTTATAGAGACTGTCTTTAGTAGTTTCTAAAGGAAAGTAAAATTTGAAAATAAAGTGAACGCTTCTCGTGGTCACTGTAGAAACAAAAAAAAAATGTAACTATTAGCGACCACCATAGGCGGTCCCCAACCTGAAAATTATTTGTTAATTTTTTTTCAGTTTCACTTCCCAAACAATAAAAATAGTGAAAACATCAAAAAAATAGGTCTGAATAGCAGAATCATCCATTATCCCGAAAAAAATTAATGAGAAACATACTTCCTTACATACCCAGCGATCCAACCATCTCCAATCCATTCCAATCTTTTGTCTAAATAAACCTATAATAAGATACAAATAAAACAACTAAACAATACAAAAAAAATTGGTCATATTTATTCATCTAGTATATATATATATAGAATAATCAAAATAGTTTATATTTTATTACTTATAGAAATGATTCAAAATCTAACATCAAATATATTTTCAAAGCACTTATAGTTAAACAAGGACTTTTAAAAGTAAATAAAGTTATCGTATACTGATCAATCCAAGAAATTCAGGTATCTGATCCATGTACTGATGCTTCTTGAAAATTATAAATGACTTATATATAATTTTCCAGAGATTTCCTATCAATCAGTGATCGTTTGGTCAGTTTTTACCCCTATAAACATAATTTGTTCATTATTACAAGAATGATAATAGTTGTGAAAATGAACATTGAATTGTACCGATCAATCAATGCATTTGATTGAATTATGGTTGATTTAAATAGACTAAAAATTCTTTGATGAATTTTCTCCTACCTTTTCATGTCAATTAAAATTAATTTTTTCATTTTGACCCATTCACAAGAGATGTGTCATTTTAATAACACTAAGCAATGTTACTTATTTTTTTTAATCATACCGAGCGACACGAGCATCTGATTGATGTGTCATTCATTCCTACATATCCAAAATATCATGATGATTGTTCTACCATTATTTCATGACAAAACAAGTGCATTAGGTTGGTATTGACATCATTTAAGTGATTTATTAGTTAACTCTTATTCTGAGGGGAAAACACCACTTTTGATCATACCGGTAAATTCAGGTATCTGATCCTTGTACCGATTCTTCCTAACTAATATAAATGTATTAAGTACTTTTCTCCAAACATTTCATGTCAATCGGTGCTCATTTTTTTGGTTTTTACCCCTACACACATAATTTTCTCATTATTACTACAATGATAATAGATGTGAAAATGAACTTTTAATTGTACCGATCAATCCACGCATCAGATTAATGCGCGGTTGATTTCAATATACCAAAAATTCTTTAAGGAATGTTCTCATACCTTTGAATGTCAATTAGAGTTCTTTTTCACATTTTTACCTCTTCATGGGAGATGTTTCATTTTAATAACACTAAACAATGTTACTTATTATTTTTAATCATACCGGGTGACACGAGAATCTGATTAATGCAACATTGATTCCTACATATCCAAAATGTCTTAATGATATTTCTCCCATGATTTCATGACAACCCAAGTGCATTAGGTTGGTATTGACATCATTTACATGATTTATTAGTTAAATCCAAATCTAAGGGGCAAACGCCAATTTTGATCATACTAATCAATTTAAGTATTCAATCCATGTATTGATTCTACATACAAAATATAAATGTCTTAAATATCATTTTCCTAATATTTCATGTCAATCAGTGCTCATTTGGTTGGTTTTTACCCCTACACACATGATTTTCTCATTATTACAATAATAATAATAATACATGTGAAAATGAACTTTTAATTGTACCAATCAATCTGCGCATCGAATTTATTTGCGGTTGATTTCAATAAATCAAAAATGCTTTGGGGAATGTTCTCATACCTATGAAAATAAATCAGAATTCATTTCTTCCTTTTGATTGGATTCAACCATTGGTGGTTGCTCTAAGGCCTTTGTAAGTAGGGTAAAGAGTTAATAATTCGTGAATAAAATGTTACAAGAATAATAATCCACCTGATATAGGCCAATATTAGTATATATAGAAGGAAATTTTACCATAGTTTAATTCAACTTAATAGTAGATACTAACTAATATTGGAGCATGTACATGGTTAGATATATGGCCCAAAAGGAAACCAATGGAATAGATTATTTCATTTCAAGAATAACCTTCCATCCCTAAATGTTAAATGATCCTTCCACATCAATTTCCTAGTAATTCATATTTGTTCATTGATATTCCCTTGTTGGGAATGCCCCCTGCTCCCCCTGTAGTTGCCTCTCCCCCCTAGATAGTGCCCCCCCCCCCCCGCACAGCCCTCCCACTCCCCACCTAAATCCCCCCAAACACTCCTCCCTCCCCATATTAATCCCCCCAAACCCCTACTAGCCCCCACCTCCACCCTACACAACCCCCACCCCCACTACCCCTAGACAGTCCCCCCCCCACCCCACCTAATCACATAAAATCGATGGTTATTTATAACAGGATATGAAGAAAACTTATAGTAAAAAAGGAATTATAATAACAATAATAATAAAAATAAATGTATGGGAGAAGAATGATACAAGGAAGAAGTATCTCTCTTGTAAATACCACTTCTGTAGGGGCTTGGTGAGACCTCCCAAAGACCATCACATGTAGTAGGTGCCGATATAGGCTAAATTTAAAATGAAATAATTCATTTCAAACCTATAGGACTCCCTTATTTAACTGCCACAACCAACTAGCATACAACCCCAACTAACACAAAAACTAATGAAAATTAAATTAAAACACTTCCTATGGCTTTTAACAATTTTCCCAAATGCCTGACATACATGAGAAACCCACAAACCTAACATTTCTCCTCACCCCACTATTCAAAACCGACCTTTTCCCAAAGGATGAATTCTAAAAATACTCAATATCTTTCTCACTAGAATAAAAACCTCCTCTCCCCCATTGAAGACAACAAATTTCATGAAAATACATCGGAAAAAATGGAAACCAATATATGTGGATAGAGTTTCTAAAATAATTCCAAAGAAAATGATGTTATCTATGATCCTCAACTATTCCCAAAGGATATTTCCGTATATATAAATTCATTACACTAATTATGAGTAATAAACTCCATACCTATTGGTAATCCACTCATACTTAGCTTCCTAGAAATAGTAACACCCTTGTTGTAACCATTACCTTGAATCATAGTACCCAAAGGATATTCATCTAATTCTAACCTAGATTATGAAATATGGACTTGCATCACTCGAGTATACTTGGGATGCTTTAACACCTCAACAGGACTCGATATATACACAACATCAACTTTACGACCTGTGTCATGGGATCACACACCACTTTAACCTCACCACTATATTTATATTCTCTTAGTAACCATCGCATGAGATACAAATCCAGAAAATGATTTAACCTCCTTGGGAACATTAGGTTCTTCTCTTAAATTATATTATTCAAAAAAATTATAAACACATGGGATATTTTCCTCCTCTATAGTAAAATTTGAAATACTAGAATCAGGAAGAATGAATTGTTTTTCATGGTCATAGTAAGTAAAATTCGAAATATCACTCCAAACTCCATAGAAATCAAGTGTTTCCATCCTTTACATTACTACTACTCCAATAAAATGCTTCAAAGATAAACCAAGAACAATTTATTCCTCTGTATCATGGGAATTACATACAATATTATCCTAAAATGTGGAAAATTAAATATCTATTTTTTACTATTCCTATTGAAATTCCCTTAACTCACGTATTACTCATCGGAGACCGGAGATCCGTTTTTTTAGAGTCAAAGGTTATTCCTGTTTTTTACTTTAAGGTCTTATACTTTCTCCCCATAATCTTGAAAGAAGTTCTTGAAATATTTTTTAATGATATTGTTCATGTTTCCCATTATTATCCCCCCCCCCCCACACTCCCCCCTATACATCCCCCAAACCTCAAAATTTCTTGATTATATCACATTTGAATCTGTTATGTGAATTTTGAAACAAAAATGATTCATGGTCACTTATGAGTCTCACGATCACTTGATACATCTCTAATCACTCAAATCACATAACCATTAAAAGTCCCAATAAATCTCATAAAACAAAATTAATTAGGTAATAACCCCTGAGATATAAGAATCACATGATGAATAACTGATTATTATCCCAATTTTTCTCATCAGTCTAATTATATTTATAGTTGGTTTTGGAAACAAAATGAGATAGTAAATTTGAACAAAAAACTAGAAAAATAAAACACACCTCTTGAATATGATGTGTCATGTAGGGCCATGGCTGCTACATCCATCTGGTGTGGTAGGGGCCTATAAAAATTATGAATATTTTAATAATGAAATTAATAGAAAATAAATAAATTAATTCAGTATAATACTACATCATATGATCCCATGCACCATTACCTGGATGCACATATTCCCACAGTTTTCTAAGATCAGCGATTAGTTGAGCACTTACATCCTCAAAAGCACACAATTATGCCTCAAAATCTATCATTTGTTGTGTCGTCTTAGCAACAATAGGACCCATAGCCTCAATATGTGAAACTGCAGAATGAGAAATCCTCATTCAATTGGTCAAACTATATCCATGCCCATCATGACCAATAATGTGATGGAATATCTCATCCCTTTGCATAGCAAGCTGTCAATGGTCCTCTGGAAGCTATGCTAACTCAGCATAGAATTGAGCCTATGTAATATATATATATATATATATATATATATTTGTGTGTGTGTTTGTGTCTGTGTGTCTTTATATACAGATGCATGTAAGTATTGGTAATGATTACAAGAACATAAGATAAGAGTTTCAGCCTCTGGAACATTTTGATCACGAGTCCTCATCCACACCGACATTTAATCAGTCGGTGCACCTTGATCCCATAAATATATACCAATAAAATATATAAATATATAAAAACCATATTAAATAATAAATTAAAAAATAAATAATAAATACATCATGTTGGATCTGAGACAGGTGACGAGTCCTGAGCCTGTGAGGTGGTCCCTACAATGCTCAATTCTCTGAATGATGTGATGATGCCTCTTATATTCCGTTAATTATAATTTAAAACATATAAAATGTCACAAATTCTTTAAAATATATATACCAAAATAAATAGACTAACTGAAATGGCATCATTATACCAACAAGAAACTAACTGACGCCACTCATACTGGACAACACCTCTCAGGACTTTTTCTAGAATGTTTGGGGCACCCAAATTTGGTACCCAATGCTCCCTCTTGACTCCACCTTTATGATATTTCCACATCTTATGAAATTTTTCCATACTTACTGACCAAAACACATGAAGGAATAATTTTATATAATTCTATTTAAGAAACCAATATCATATATGTTTGTATTTTTTAAACCTAGGGAAGAAACTAAAATTTTCCTCTTACCTGAACTTTCCTCCATATCCGATCTAATTTATCATGAGGGAAAGAAGCCCAGTTATGTGTAGTCAGTGAAAATTGGTATGGGTTTCATATGATATGACCGAACTAGTGAATAACTGAAGAGTAATTCATTCCCACATGATGAAATCTCTAATCAAATGATACGTATAAGATCCGGTTGGAATTCCAAGATGAAATGTCACAACCAACACCTCTCCTACGAGAGGAAGAAGTGGTCGAGTCTGATCCTATTGAAAACAATTTTATACATAATTAGAAATATTTTCATATATATATATATGTTTAGAAATTAATTAAAAAAACACAATTACATTCATAAATACCTCGACCCTGAGATGTATATGGATATACTGAATGATGTGGGTCTAGTGCTTGATCGACTTTACATTCACACACTAGATCAACTCAATTACACTTTAAGAATATGTATTTCAACCCGTGTGCATATACGACTTCAATGATGTCTGCCAATTGACAATAGTAATAACTAGAATCAATGGTTGGACAACCAATTCCACTATTTTGTGTTGCTCTTTTTTTCATTGACATATTTAATGAGAAATAAAAAACCATTAACATCTATATCTTTATATCAAAGAGCTGTTATAGATAGACCCTCAGCTAGTTGGTTAAATTCTTCAGTTAGTGTGGGGTCACCTAACTCTCTCAGGTTATGAACCTACAAAATTCGTAGAATTCAATAATGTTTTCTATTGAAATAAATGAGTATTATACTTCACTCATAATGAAAATAAATTTATACAAACAAAATCCTTGAACTAATCATGAAATGATGCATAATGAGATTGTTGAATTTGATACTCAATCCCATTAGACATCTATCCTTTTAGCTCATTAATGTGTTTCCTAAAAATGATAGCGTGATGTTTAAATGATCAAATTTATATATGAAAACAAAACAAGTAAAAGTTAAACAATAAAAGTGATAAGAAACTTACTGCATTAATGGTGAAACTGATGGAGTATTGAACAAGATATATCGATGATCTTATATCCACTCGATATTGTCCATTTCAAATATGGTTCCTTCTCCAACTGGACAATCATGAATCCAAGAGGTCTTATCTAATTTTGCATCAACATTCATAAGATATTCTTCAAAAAATGTAGTACACTCACCAATCAAATAACCACTGGCTATTGATGCCTCTGGACGATCTTGGTTGCGTACAAATGGTTTCAATGTATTTAGATACCGCTCAATAGGATACATCCACCTGAATTGCACTGGACCAGCTGTAACACCCCAAGATTTTATGAGATAGAATATTTTTTAATTTATTTGATGTATTGTGTTGTATGATACACCAAGATTATCTTATGCTATATGTAACATCGTATTAACTTGTAGTATACACAACACTATTCTTGGCTTTTGTGACACACAATTCCAAGTTCTATTGATAAAATTCATTTCACGCAACATTGATTATTGATTTTTTTCAATGTATAAAAGAACTGTATTTGGATTATTTTATACTAAATACCAAAGGAATCTTTCTGTAAATGTAACAATGACATGGCTTGCAGGTAAGAGCAGCCTTCTATGATAGCTAGTGTTGTACACAATATCGAGTTACACCAAACAAGGATATACTATTAAAATATTATTATTTAGTTGGATATAAACTAGCCCTTATGAATATTATTATAAGGCCCCAGCCTTAAACATTACTTAATCTTGAGTTACTTCAAGAATACACATTGAGGATCTTTTTAGGTTTATAGTTTTAGATAATTAGATCATAAATCATGCATTACATTCCACATTTAAAAAAAGTGGTTACATAAAATATAGTAATCATTTTTCCAATCAATGGAAACATATTTAAAATAAAACATGGATTCTTTCTTAACACTTCCTTGACACTATCATCACATCATGTACCTTTCCCTTGACCTGTGAAAACATTTCAAAAACTTGGTATGAGCATAAAAAGCTCAGTAAGGGATATAAAAGTAAAAAATGAAAACATTAGTCCACATATGAAATCATAATTTACTCATAAAACAAAATAATTTTAACATACCTCATCAAATCATGAATAAATCATAGAAATCATAAGACATAAAGGTAACTTGAGGCATTCATAACATTCTTATGTAGGGAGTAACACTCATGGTTACATTTGAAATACTCATTACAGTATATTCCCTAAATCTCTTCGGAGAAACCTTAACGTTTAACCCCTTCACATTACCCAATTAATTGGAGAGCTATATCGGGCTCACCTACCCTTAGTTTATCACGGAACCACCCATCTTCATAATAATTCCCAAGAACCATAACATAATTGTATCACATAAAACATGCATAAAGGAAACATAACATTTCCACTTTTCAATCACAAGATATCAATACAAAACATTGATATAAAAACATTATGAAAACCATTTTCAATACCAAAATAAAAGAAAAGTGAAACATGGTATTTATTTTTTATTTTAAAAAAAAGTTATGTCTTGTAGAGGAAGTCGAAGCTCAAATAATGGTCATGGCGGCGGAGAAGTCGTTGTCGCCGCATACGTACGACAAAAAAACATTCCCTTTTGTCGTTTAGTAAATGCTTTGTATAAAAAATATTACTTTTGAATAAATTTAAAAGTCAAAGGGGTTTATAAACCGTATAAAAGAAGGTTGTGTATAAAAAAAATATGCCCCAATGAAAGGAGATTGAGACGAAGTCCCTTACCTCGGGTCCGACTTGACTCGATCGTTCTTTAACATCCTGAATAATAAACTTGAGTTAATTTATACTTGCTTAATAACCATTTTCAAGTTCATTATTCCTTTTATATCACTTGTTACCATGTTATTAACACTATGTAATTATTTAAATAATGGTTGTTTTGTCGACCCTTGGAACTTGAGTCAAAAATAATCTTCTTGTAATTACAAGTTGTTCATGTGGTAAAATATCCATGATATCCAGAATTATATTCATGATGTAGATATCATATATACCATATATATCCAGTATATAAATTCATTTATAATATTACATAACATTTAGAGGTAAGAAATGAAATGCACCATTCATGGAGACGGTAAGTCGTACGTACGCATGAATGCTACTTTCATTTATATTTCGTATTTAATGGAATAGAATCATAATGATATAAAGGTATATTAAAATTATAGTATAATATAATATATAATATCATTAACTCCATCCTTTATATGTCCCACATATGGCACTAACAAAACAAATCACTTTGGGGGGGCGGTAGTCTGCACTTCCTAAAATGAAGATATCGTGTTTACCCATAATGGAAGCCACAAAGGTATGCTATAAATGAAAAATACAGAAGCTTAAGGAAAAAATAAACATATTATATATCATATATAAATATAGTGACATCTTAATGTCCACCTTCAAAAGTGTTATAAGAATATTGAACAATCATCGTTTCGTGAGGCAGAAATTCGCCATCCACGGAAACAGCATGTTCTTTAACCATTAGATGTAGGTGTGTGTAATTGTAGCTCGAATAATTATTATAACAACATCCTAGTATATTGAACATACTGGTTTTGTTACAAAAGAAATGAATAAAAAGAGTTTAGGGGGTTGGAGAAGCAAAATAAAACAAAAGAACATTAGAGAAGTCTTTACCTTTAAATCGGGTAACTCCTCTTGGTTTGAACCAAAAAGTTTTCTTAAAGAGCTTTTTGCCTAATGTAAGGCTTCTAGGATGAAGATAGGGATGTGGATAGATAAAATGATCAGAGATTGGCTAATATAATGGCTTGAGAAGTGTGTGTAAAGAGGTAGAGGTGGGGCCTTTTATAAGAGGAGAAGAGGGGCACTCTTGGAATGTTATAAAATGTTACTTTATATTGAAATGTGTTTCGGATTTAAAAGGTCCCGCATTGATATATTTCAAGGATAAGGTGATAAGGGTAAGACATATACTCATCCAATAGGTCTTTGACAAGTGTAAGTCTTAGATTTTACATTATCTTTTCATTTTATTTAAATCATTCATTAATGAGGTAATCGCTGCATCATCATGATGTCATAAATAATTTAATTTATTTAATGTCTAAAAATTATAAAAAAATACTATGATTTAGGAAATATTTTTAACTTTACAATGAATATTTATAGTCCAATAGATCATTTATGTAGGCAAAATTAAATTTTTTTTACTCAAGTGATACATTCTTTGTTATATTTAACTTTCCTTAAAAATAAAAAGATAAAAAGTCATTATCACACAAAAGTGATTCCATGCTTAAGATTGGATTTATTCTCATTTTAAGCCTCTAAAAAACTATATATTTCATAAATACACATATATAAGAATATTTATTATTCATTACTTACTTGGGATGTTACATCCTTCCCCCCTTTAGAAAATTGTGTCCCTTCAATTTATTTAATTATCGAATAAGTGGGGGTATTTATCCCTCATTGTATTTTTAGATTCCCATGTTGCCTCTTCAATCATGAAATTTTTCCATAAAAACTTTACCTGATGTATCACCTTTTTCCATAACACTTACTCCTTGTGGTCAAGAATCTGGACTGGTTGTTCCTCATAAGATAGATTCTCTTCCAGCTGAACTACCTCTGGACTCAAAACATGATATGGATCTGGCATGTACATCCTTAAAATTGAAACATAAAAAACATTGTGTTCCTGAGATAAACTTGGAGGTAAAGCCACTCGGTATGCAACTGATCCAACTCTCTCCAGAAGTTCATATGGTCCAATGAACCTTAGACTCAGCTTTCCTTTCTTACCAAATCGCATCACACTTTTCCATGGTGAAACTTTGAGAAAAACATGATCACCTACCTCAAAAGAGATATCCTTCCTCCTATTGTCCGCCTAACTCTTCTGCCTGCTCTGAGCTGTTCTCATGTGTTTTTGTATCAGCTGAACTTTTTCTACCAAATATTCTACCGATTCCAGTCCCATCAACTTCCTTTCACCCACTTCATCCCAGAAAGCTGGAGTTCGAAACTACTTCCCATATAATGCCTAAAATGGTTCCATCTATATACTGGAATGAAAATGGTTATTATAAGAAAACTCAACCAAAGAAAGATGTTGGTCCCAACTTCCCAGATAATCCATCAAACAAGAACGTAGCATATCCTTCAAAGTCTGAATTGTTCATTTTGACTACCCATCTGATTGAGGATGAAAAGCTGTACAAAAATTTAATTCAGTACCCAATGACTTTTGAAGTCCTTTCCAAAAGTTAGAAGGGAACCTGGGATCACGATCAGATACAATGGAGAGAGGAACTACATGTAACTTGACTATCTCTTTAAGATACAAATGGGAAAGTTGATCTAGGGAAAAGGTATCTCGTATAGAAATTAAATGAGCAGATTTAGTCAAGTGATCAACTATAACCCAGATTTCGTTATTACCTCGAGGTGTCTTCGGCGATCCCACAATGAATTCCATGGATATATCCTCCCATTTCCACTTTGGCACTGGTAAAGGTTGAAGTATCCCTTTCGGTAACTGCCGCTCTACTTTTACCTGTTGACAAGTCAAACACATCATAGTAAAATCAGTCATATCTCTTTTCATTTCGTCCCACCAGTAATACTTCTTAAAGATCTATATACATCTTAGTACTTCTTGGATGAACTGAAAATGGAGAACTATGAGCTTCACATAAAAACTCTCTCTTTAACTGTGAATCACAAGGCACACACAACCTCTTCCTAAATCTCAAAAAACAATCATTATCAATATTGAATTCAGGCAACTTTCCCTTGTGAACCAGCTCTACATTATTCTTCAACTCATTGTCTTGCTTCTATGCTTGCTTAATTCTGTCTGATAGAGAAGATTTCACTGATACCTAAAACAAAAAAAGGGTAAATCCTGCACTAACAACTTTTATTCCAAAGTTCATCAAATCCTTAACTAAAGGATCACGTTCCAAAAGCAACATTGTTAATGAAGCATTACTTTTTCGACTCAAAGCATCAGGCACTTTATTTTATTTTCCTGGATGGTAATGAATTGTACAATCATAATCCTTGATTAATTCTATCCATCTTCTCTTTCTCATGTTCAATTCTTTATGAGTTAATATATACTTTAAACTTTTGTGATCGGTATATATTTCACACTTTACTCCATACAAATGATGCCTCCAAATTTTTAAAGCGAAAACAACAGCAGCTAATTCCAAATCATGTGTAGGGTAATTTACCTCATGAGTTTTCAACTGACGTGAAGGATAATCAATTACCTGATCATTCTTCATTAGGATGCAACCAAGTACTTTCAATAAAACATCACTGTAGATAAAAAACTCCCCATTCCTAAATGGTAGTGCCAAAACTATAGCATTCACCAATCTTATTTTCAATTCTTGAAAACAATCATAACATTATTTTTTCCAAATAAACTTAACACCCTTCTGAGTTAGCTTAGTCATTGGACTAGATAACCGTGAAAAATTTCTAACAAACCTTCGGTAATATGCTACCAAACCAAAGAAAACTACGAATCTCGGTTACAATTGTGGGTCTTGGACATTCTTCCACAACCTTTGTTTTGCAGGATCAACAGTTATTCCATCTTTAGAAACAATATGACCAAGGGAAGAAATTTGTTGCAACCAAAACTCACACTTTCTAAATTTCCCATACAATTTTTTTTTATTAAGGTATGAAAAATAACCCTTAAATGTCTTTTATGCTCCTCTTTAAATTTAGAAAACACCAAAATATCATCAATGAAAACAACCACAGACTTATCCAAGAACTCATGGAAAATTATATTCATAAGGTCCATGAATACAGCAGGTGCATTGGTTATCCCAAAAGGCATAACTACAAATTCATAATGGACATATCTTGTACGAAACGCGGTCTTCGGAATACTTGCTTACATTACCTTCAACTTATGGTACCCTGATCTCAGGTTAATCTTTGAAAAATACTTAGCTCCCTGGAGCTGATCAAAGAAATCATCGATATGAGGAAAAGGATATTTGTTCTTAACAGTGATGTTATTCAAGGCTCCATAATCAATGCAAAGTCTCATTGAACCATATTTCTTTTTTTAAAAATAAAACAAGAGCAACCCATGGTGATGTTCTAGGTCGAATGAAACCTTTCACTAATAAATCTTTCAATTGCTCCTTCAACTCTAAAAGTTCAATTTGAGCCATTTGATAAGGGGGTTTTGAAATTGGCTTAGCATCAAGAACTAAGTCAATAGTAAACTCAACTTTCTGATCTGGTATTATTCTAGGAAACTCATCAGGAAAAACATCAGGATACTCATTTACCACTGGCACATCATTAATCTGAATAGTTCCCTTTTCTCAACAATATGTGCAAGGTAACATTCATTTCCATCTTTTACAAGTTTCTCAGCCTCTTGATATGTTATCAGCAGTAAGGGTTCATTATTGTACACAAACTGAAAGTGTTTCTGAAAATAAACTTCTTTAGCTCTACAATCAATCTTATCATGGTAAACAGAGAGCCAATCCATACCCAAGATAACATCAAACTCTACTAGAGGTAAAACAATAAGGTTTGCAAGTAGGTTATTTCCACGGATAAGGATAGGAAGATTCTTATAAATTCTTTTTTCCTCAACATTTCCCCCATGTGTTTTTACCACAAGTTCAAGAGTCATTTCTTGAGATGGTATTACCATTTTACTAGAATAGTTTTCAGAGATGAAAGAATGTGTAGACCCTGAATCAAACAACACACTGGCATAATCTGAAAAAACAAACAAAGTACCTGATAGCACTTCATTTGATGGCCCAACATCTGATGAAGTGGTTGCAAAGTATTTCACCACCCCTTTCTGCTTTTAGTATAACTGTTTCCCATCACTTGAGCTCTTTGTCGGACACTCGTTTGCAAAGTGACCCACCTCATTTCACTTAATACATTTCACTAACTGTAAATCAAATTTGGTCTTACCATCACCCTGATCTTTTTCAATGCAATCACGAGCTTTATGTCCTATCTTACCACATCGGTAGCACTTTCCAGAATTCAGAAGACATTCCCCAACATGCCTTTTACCACATCTATCACAAATTGGAAACTTAGTTTTCTTACCAGCAGACCTTTTTGAAGAATTCTTCCCTTTCTCCTACCACCTTGGTCTCTTCTTCTATTGGTTTTTATAGAACACTTGATCATCAGAAAACTCCATTTCCACCTTCTCAGCACATCGAACAAGCTTTTCATAACTTTTGAACTCAAGAGAAGCAAACGCCCTTCGATATTTTGGCTTTAATACTAAGTAAAAATGATTGATTTTACTATCAAGGTCTCGGATAAAATTCAGAGCATACCTTGCCAATCGAGTGAACCTCTCTTCATAAGCAGCCACTGAGTCGTCCTCTTGCCTCAATTCCAAGAATTTGTTTTCCATCCTAAGTTGAACAGCCTTAGGAAAATACTTCTCAAGAAACATACCTTTGAATTCATCCCTGTCGAGAGAATCAATCTCATCAGCGTCCCTGATATTTTTAACCATCGACCACCACAGATCTGGTTCACCCTCCAAAAAATAAATTTTAAGACTAACCTTTTGATTGTCTGAACACCCCAAGACATAGAAAATCTTCTCTAGTTCTTTAATCCACCCTTCAGCTAGCACAGGGTCAGATGATCCTCTGAATGATGAGGGATGTTTCCTCATGAAATGTTCCACCACTGACATGTTCCTCTGCGGTTGATCTGGCTGATCTCGTGCATGGATACTACCACCATTTATCGCTTGAGTCAGTTGTGCAATTACTGCAACAAACTGTTCAGTTCCAATTATGACCATCTCAGGATGATGATTCGAAAGGTCATTTCCTTCTGTATGCCTTCCTAGCACTGCTTCCTTGTTTCCTCTGTGGAAAACCATTCTGAGCAAACATTTCTTAGATGAAGCAACATGGTAATCTTCAAATGCTATATCATTTCAATTTGACCATAAAAAATATTTTTGGAATATAATTTAATAGAATTATAACTCCTAAAGTTATCTAAACCGACCTCTGATACCAACTATAAAGCCCCAGCCTTAAACAATACTTAATCTTGAGTTACTTCAAGAATACACATTGAGGATATTTTCAGGTTTAGATTTTTAGAGAATTAGATCATAAATCATGAATTATATTGCACATTTAAACAAAGTGGTTACATAAAATATAGTAATAATTTTTCCAATCAACGGAAACATATTTAAAATAAAACATGGATTCTTTCTTAACACTTCCTTGACACTATCATCACATCATGTACCTTTCCCTTCACCGGTGAAAAACATTTCAAAAACTTGGGATGATCATAAAAATCTCAATAAGGTATATAAAAGTACGAAATGAAAACATTAATCCATGTATGAAATCATACTTTACTCATAAAACATAAGAGTTTTAACATACCTCATCAAATCATGAATAAATCATAGAAATCATAAGACATAAAGGTAACTTTAGGAATTCATAAAATTCTTACGTAGGGAGTAACCCTCATGGTTACGTTTACAATACCCATCACATTATATTCCCTAAATCTCTTCAGATAAACCTTAACGTTTAACCTCTCCATGTTACCCAATGCATTGGAGAGCTATATCGGGCTCACCCACCCTTAGTTTGTCATGAAACCACCTATCTTCATAACAATTCCCAAGAACCATAACATAATCGTATCACATAAAACATGAATAAAGGAAACATAACATTTCCACTTTTCAATCACAAGATATCAATACAACACATTGATATAAAAAAATTATGAAAACCACTTTTAATACTAAAATAAAAGAAAATTAAAACATGGTATTTATTTTTCATTTTAAAAAAAAGTTATGGCTTGTAGAGGAATCCGAAGCTCAAATAACGGTCATGGCGGCGGAGAAGTCATTGTCTCCGCATACGTATGACAAAAAAAAACATTCCCTTTTGTCATTTAGTAAACAATTCATATAAAAAATATTACTTTTGAATAAACATAAAAGTAAAAGGGGTTTATACACCATTTAAAATAAGGTTGCGTATAAAACAAAATATGCCTCAATGAAAGGAGATTGAGACGAAGTCCCTTACCTCTGGTCCAACTTGACTCGATCGTTCTTTAATGTCCTGAATAATAAACTTGAGTTAATTTATACTTTCTTAAGAACCTTTTTTAAGTTCATTATTCCTTTTATATCACTTATTACCATTTCATGAACACTATTTAATTATTTAAATAATGGTCGTTTTGTCGACCCTTGGCACTTGAGTCAAAAATAAACTTATTGTAATTACAAGTTGTTCATGTGGTAAAATATCCATGAAATCCAGAATTATATTCATTATGTAGATATCATATATATCATATGTATCCATTATATTCATGCATTTATAATATTACATAACATTTAGAGGTATGAAATGAAATGCAGTGTTCTTGGAGATGGTAAGCCGTACGTACGCATGAATGCTACTTTCATTTATATTTCATATTTAATGGAATGGAATCATAATGATATAAAGGTATATTATAATTACAGTATAATATCATATATAATATCATTAACTCTATCCTTTATATTTCCCACATATGGCATTAACGAATCAAATCACTTTGAGGGGGCGGTAGTCCGCACTTCCTAAAATAAAGATATCGTGTTTACCCATAATGGAATCCATAAAGGTATGCCATAAATGAAAAATACAGAAGTTTAAGGAAAACATAAACATATTATATATAATATATAAATATAGTGACATCGTAATGGCTACCTTTTAAGGTGTTATAAGAATATTGAACAGTCATCATTTCGTGTGGCAGAAATTCAGCATCCACAGAAACAATATGTTCTTTAACCAGTAGATGTAGGTGTGTGTAAGTGTAGCTCGAATAATTCATATAAAACATCCTAGTATATTGAACATACTGGTGTTGTTACAAAAGAAATTAATAAAAAGAGTTTAGGGGGTTGGAGAAACAAAATAAAACAAAAGAACATTAGAGAAGTATTTACCTTTAAATCGGGTAACTCCTCTTGGTTTAAACCAAAAGGGTTTCTTAAAGATCTTTCTGCCTAAGGTAAGGCTTCTAGGATGAAGGGATGGATGTGGAGAGATAAAATGAGTAGATCTTGGCTGAGCCAATGGCTTGAGAAGTGTGTATAAAGAGGTAGAGGTGGGGCCTTTTATAAGAGGAGAGGAGGGGCACTCTTGGAATGTTATAAAATGTTAGTTTATATTGAAATGTGTTTCGGATTTAAAAGGTCCCGCATTGATATATTTCGAGGATTAGGTGATAAGGGATCGAAATATACTCACCCAATAGGTCTTTGACAAGTGTAAGTCTTAGATTTTACATTATATTTTCATTTTATTTAAATCATTCATTAATGAGGTAATCGTGGCATCATCATGATGTCATAAATAATTTAATTTATTTAATGTTTAAAAATTATAAAAAAAATACTTTTATGTAGTAAATATTTTTATCTTTCCAATGACTATTTATAGTCCAATAGATCATTTATATAGAAAAAATTAAAAATGTTTTACTCAGGTGATACATTCTTTGTTATATTTAACTTTCTTTAAAAATAAAAAGAAAAAAAGTCATTATCACACAAAAGTTATTCCATGCTTAATATTGGATTTATTCTCATTTTAAGCCTCTAAAACACTATATAATTCATAAATAGACATAGATAAGAATATCTATTATTCATTACTTACTTGGGATATTACAATTATTAACCAAATTTTGAATTTTATATAACATTAAAATTAATAATATATATTTTCTTGACATTATATAAGAACAAATTCAATTTTTCGGATAAAAGAAGTATTTTTTAAAACTGCAGTTTTGTCACCTTTTGATGCTGCAACCATTTAAAATATATTTTGTAAGACTTTTATATATTATATTTGACAAAAAAAATTCTTATTTGGAAGAGGGACATTAAAATTTAATTCGGTTTATTTTTTGGTATTTTTTGATAAAATTCATATTTAAATGAATAGTGAAAAATACTGCATTTTAATTTAAAATTTTCTTTTCATCTAATTAATTTGTATAGTTATATTATATTTTTTACTGGTTTTAAATTTTAATTTTATTATTATTTTATAATTTAATCCAATTTTGGTCATTTTAAGTTATTGAACTTTTAAATTGGACATAAACACAAGGTAATCTTTTGATAGTTTTTATATCTTAAAAACGCGCTTTTTGGTTTAGTCAAAGGAAATTAATTTTAAATTCATTTCTAAAACTTCTGTATTTTTAATTTGAAAAAAATAGATTATATATTTGGAATAAAAAGGCCAAAATTGTGTAAATATGTACCTTTTATTTTTTGAAATTATTAATAGTAACTTCAGTAATTATTTTTATTTACCATGGTTAACAGGTAATTCTGGTAAATAAGGGTACAAAATAATATTATAATAATATTAAAATACCCTAACACATGTTATAATATTATTTTATGAGTCATAGGCAACCAAAAAAACACGTAGGCTGAATTTTTTTCATTTGAGTACCACTTGGGTGTGAAAACAACATGTTATAATAATTAATTTAAAGTAAAGGGAAATATAACATAAACATGTATCTTTTTACTAAAACAATTTTAATGTGGGGATATATAATGTATCTATTTGAATAAAAATAGTTATTAGAAATATATAAATATTTCCTATAACATTGTATTTATTTTATAATTTTTATACATTAAATAAATAAATTTATTTATGACACAATTTTGATGTAGTGATTACCTTATTAATGAAATATTTAAATAAATGATATTATAAATATGAAAATAAATGTAATTTGATCATTTTAATGCAATTAAAAGAATTTTTAGGATTACATTGACATGTGATGTATGAGTTAATGTATTTATTCCTAAGGAATCAAGTTGTTATGACTTTAAACAAATGAATTACTAAATAGTGTCAAAATTGATATAAATGAGTTTTTAAAAAAAATAATATATTATTAAATTATATAATAGTCCTAAAAACAAATATTCATCCAACTGAATTAGATAATTTTAAAAAAATTATTAATGATCCTATTTTGGTTCTCTTGTCATTTTATAGTAATTATAGTGACCATATACTGTAAAAATACAAGTAGACATGGTAAGAGTTAATCTTTTTAACTAAGGGTCAATGCTAAAAGATAAGGATAGTTTTGTGACCTAAACTTGTCTAAAACCTATTTTTTGGCATTATTTGGACCCATACTCATCTTATATTCTAAATAAATGAGTTTGGGATCATTATAAAACGAAAATAAATTTATAATAAATTAATATTCCAAGACTTCTCAAAAGTGCCCCTCCTCTCTCTTATAAAAGGGAACCACCTCTACCCACTTACTCACACATTTAGAGCCCCTTAGATTATCCAAATTCTACTCAAGTAATCTCCCAAAATACCTAACTTCCTTCTACAGTCCACACTTTGGGAATAAATCCATCCTAAAAATACCTTTTGTGAAAATCAAAAAAGAAATACTCGAAAAAAATGTAATTGTTTTGTCACCTCTTTCAAAATTCATTTCTTTTGCTACTTACTATTCTTGTGTTTTTTCCAAAATAAAGTAAAAAATTCAATATCTTATAAATTCTTAGATGTTATTATAATTATGGTATAACCTTATACATCATTTTATCCATACGACAAATAACAATATCACCATGCGTGCGTATGTATGGCTTACCGTCTCCACGTCGTGGTGTAATTTGTTGTTCAAAAATACTTAATTCAGATGGGTATAATGATGAGTATAATGGATTTAAATAATTAATAAAACATGATAATTATTTTTTAAAATTAATATACCATCTAATTTCATACCATTTAACTGTTAAGTGAATGATATCGTCGCTCATTCATACGTACGACCTACTGTCTCCACGTTAACAATTCAAGAATGATTATAAAGTATATAAAATAAATAAGCATGAAATATATGAAATAATAATTATACTATATTTACATGTATATATATATATATATATTTCATTTACTTTATTTCATTCTCTTCAATAAGGAAACAGAAACAGTGTTCATGTAAATGTACGGCCTACCTCTTCATGAACGATGTATTCCATTTCATTTATCTATCCATTATTTATATTTCTATATTGAATATTTGTGATATATAAATAATTTTTTACATTATATAAGTAGATGAATCATTATCTAATTAATAATATCAATAATAACAATTCAAAACACGTACGATAAATAAAATGATTATTACCCAAAACATTGCTTTAACATAAATTTGATAAATGAACACGTAATATAAAGTCATAAGTAAATCATATATGATATCATAAATAATATTATGGTTCTATTAAAAGTTAATAATAAGTTTAAACCCACTATATATGAGTTTCAGATACATATTATGCATATCAAACCTAAGGTAAGGGATAATTTCATAATCTCATTATTATCCAATATTGTTTATTCGTAAGTATTTACAAGTGTATATTTATCATTCAGGTCCATATTTATTAAATATATAATATTATATATATTATTATACTATATTTTAAGTTCAATTTTACCCATTGGTGAATTTTTATTAAACAATATAAAAGGAATCTTTCTCTCATTTTTCATACGAGGTACTTTTTGACTTTTCCGGCAAGAGTACGAGAAAAATGTTTTTTAACTTATACAACATGAACGGATTTTTATATCCTCATAAAAACTTATTTCCATGAAGATTAATCTACAATATTTTATGTTTATTTTCAAATAAATTCTTCTCTTTTAGAATTTCGTGACAATTTGAGAAAAGAAAACGTTTTTGAAGAAGAATGTATTTTTTCCTCAAGAATTAATTTCAAGTATTTTATCAAAATTATTTTCATCTAAGATGACATAGGGTTTTGTTTCTATCTGTATTATTACTTTCATTTTATTTTTTTATGATGAAATTATTTTTACGAAATCCATTTGTATGGATTATGATGGAATCATGTTTAAGAAACCCATTTTTTGTTCATTGGGTTGTGCTTTGATGAGTGGTTTATGTTTTTCTGGCACATGTAAGAATGATATCTTTATGAGATGGGTGGGACCTATATCTCCTTCTAATTCATTGGGTAAATATTTATATATCATGAGATATAAATGACTAGAATGAAAAGTAAATCTAGTTCAATAATACAAGTCTGGAATAAAATGTAAATCTAGTTCAGTAATACATGGATGGAACAACATGTAAACCCAGTCCAGTAATGGACTTTTTCCACTATGACGGTCTTAACAGAAATTACTTGGATACTATGGAAGTCATATTATGTGCTTATTTTTTCCATAATTCCATGTTTTATGCCTATTCTATTTTTTCATGGTTCATGATTCCATTAACATTTATGCCTTATGAACTACCTAGATTTATTTCATGACTCATGATTTTGGTATATATTAAATGTGATATGTTTTTTTATGTTATCTTCATGTTTTTACATTCTTATTTTTATGTTTTGTAAGATAGTTTCCACGCTTACCCTTAATGATAATTTAATCTCACCCCTTTTCGTGTTTTATTTTTCCCAAGATATAAAGAAATGTTTTTGGTACGAAAAAAAGGGGAAGATCTTTATGGGAGATATTGAAGATCTTCCATCAAGTTAGAAGATTATGTTCCAAGTTTCCAAAGACAATACACTAATACAGTATTTTAGGAATTTTTTTGTTTAATGTATTATGTATTCCACATAAGTAATTTAATGTTTATATACATCAAGATTGGGCCATTATAGTTAGTATCATAGAGAAGTTTTAGTAAACCATTGGAAACTAGGATGCAAAAAATTTTGTGATATGCCTAAAGATATTTCTATGGTATGTCTATGGATTTCCCTAATGGTATGTCTAAATATAGGTTACAATCCTATAATTATTGAAATTATCATGAATAACCTAGGATTAAACCTAAGATGTTATAGATTGAAAGTACCCACGAATTATGTTGTTTTCCTAGTATGATTTTTGCCTCACACTATTATTTTTGGGTTTTATAAAATGGTGGAAACTTGAATGAGCTGTGTTAATGATCGATGCACTGGGAAATGAAATTATTATCCTCTTAATTAACCAAATGTTATGGGATATGTAATGAAAAATCATACTGTTATACTTACACAAGCTATGAATCATTCTAGACTTCCAAATGATTAGAGAAGGAAATAACATTCTGTTGAGTTCTTCATGAGGCAATTTCCACCTTCTTTTAGTGGGTCTTCTGATCCACTTGTTGTTGCAAAATTGATCAATACCATTGAAAATATATTTTCCATCCTTCACTATTCAGAACATGAAAAAGTCATTTTTACTATTTATCATTTAGAAGGCGATGTAAACTAGTGGTGGATTATAATCAAGAATACAATGAAGCAAGTTGAAATTGAATCTATGGAATGGGATGAGTTCAAGAACATATTTTTCAATAATTAATTCCCTCATATTATTTATAAAAAATATGAAAAGGTAGTTCCTTGATCTTAAAAAGGACAATGAATCGTTTGGTACATATGAGGAAAAGTTTACAAGACTTTGAAGTCATGCTTCTCGTCTTATCATCCAACCTAAAAGTAAAGTTGATTGATTCTTTAGTGGATTAAAACCAATTCTTAGAAGGGAATTATATTTAAGATACTTTAGTAGTTATGAAGATATTGTGAATTGTCTTGTCAAGGTAGAAATAAAAGTTGGTGTTACATATCATTATCTTGGTTTTTACATGAAACTAAATATGGAGTTCAAGGTAAAATCTCAAAACAATGGTGAAAAGAAGATAAATGTTTCCTTATTCTCAAAGTGTGGAAATAATCATGTTTTAGATTGTATTAAAGGGGTTAAAAAATTATGTGAGGAAAAGAAGTTCATTGAGCATTTGAGTTCTGAATTAATGGAAAAAGGTTACTAATGATGTGAATAGAGAAAAGGCTATAGATAATGAATCATCCACACTTCAATGCTACAAGTGTTAAGAAATAGGGAATTATTCTAACCAATGCCCAAAATCCAAGGGTTAATGATGATGACCAATGTCAGAAACCTCTTAAGGAAAATGACAAAGGGATGTCACATGCGATCACTATTGGAGATGCTGAGTATAACATCAAAGTGGTGGAATAATTAAGTGTTTATGTAATGGGATTCCAAAATAGTTTTGTAGAATATCTTTTTTAGTATTATGGAATATTGGAATATCTATGTATTGGTCCATTGTGGTTTTCTATAAGTATATGGTATCTATAACCATGAAAAGTGATTGAAATATTTTTGGAAAGAACATGATATGAACATAATGAAGGGATAAGGAGATAATGAGATGTTTGATAGTATTAATGACCTCATGACTGATATAAGGACAAAATTATATCATGGTTTGAGTGCATATAATTTTCAGTATTTTTGGTGTGTGGAAAGAGTTAATTTTGACAGAATGCATGTTTTCACTAAGGTTATATCGTAATTCATGTTTTTATCATGTTTCAAGAGAATAAATAATTAAGTTATTCACATGTTTGGAATGTGAAAAACAAAAACTACCTTATAAGATATGGGAGATAAAGTTTAATTCGATTTAGTTCACCTCTTTCTAAAGTTTTATATTTTTAGTTATTAGAAGGATTGTAATGTTATAAGTGGACTTATGCATACTTGATTAATTTAGCTAACCATTTTGTTGAGACATATGGAATGACCTATAATTCTAACACATAATCTGCTAAAACTCCAAGAATGAAAAATTCAACTTTATTTCTTTGAATAAGAGATGATGTAGAAATTGTTCACGACACGACAAACAATGATATTGTACTGAAATCAAGTAAGTATTTCTTCTCATGTTCTTTAGCTTCAGGGAAATGATCCTGAGAACCAAAAATGTTATCATAGTACCTTCTAATCTGATGAATTAGATGTCCCCTTGAATCATCATAGATTTATAGCTTTCTAGTTGTTAACTTTCTCCAAACCTTTTTCACTATCACTATCCATCAGAACTTGATGGTCAGATTTTTCTTGTATATCCCTATTTTAGCTTCCCACTTATGTTATCCTATGCGGAAACCCAGTGATAAGTTACGTGGGGTAACCATAATTTTTATAAATTTCCTTCTTTAAAATGATGTTTTAGTATTCTTTTTTACCATGTGGGTTTATATGAAATAAACTTTCAAGTAGTAAACCTTTTATAACCCCGACGAATTTCAAGGGTGAAATTCATCTTAAGGGGGGTATAATGTAACACCCCGAGATTTTATGAGATGGATTATTTTTAATTTCTTTGATGTATTATACTATATGCTAAACCAATATTAGCTTGCACTATATTCAACACCATATTATCTTCCAATATACACAACATTATTCTTGGCTTATGTGACATACAATTTCAAGTTCTTTTGATAGAATTCATTTCATGCAACACTGAAGATTGATATTTTTCAATGTATAAATGAACTATATTTGTATTATGTTACATGAGACATCAAATAAATCTTTCACTAAACACAACACTAACTTGGATTACATGCAAAATTGACCTTCCGTGATAGCTTGCATTGTACGCAATACTAAGTTTCACTAAACAAAAATATATTATTAAAATGTTATTATTTAATGGTATATAAACAAGACATTATGAAAAGTATTAACCACATTTTTAATTTTAAATAACATTAACATTCATATTATGTATTTTCTTAACATGATATAATAACAAATTTAATTTTTTGGATAAAAGATGTATTTTTCAAAAAATACAGTTTTGCCGCATTTTAATAGCGTAGCCAATTAAAATCTAGTTTTTAGCACTTTTATATATTATATTTGAAAAAATAGACTTCTTTTTCAAAATCAGGACATAAAAATTTACTTCAGTTGAATTTTTGGTATTTTTTTATAAAATTCATCTTTTAAAGAATAGTGAAAAATACTACATTTTAATTTAAAGTTGTCTTTTCATCTAATTTATTTATATAGTTAGACTATATTTTTATTTGGTTTTAAAGTTTAATTTGATTATTATTTTATTATTTAATCCAATTTTGTTCATTGTATGTAATTTCACTTTTAAATTGGACATAAACACATGTCAATCTTTTGATAGTTTTTACTTCTTAAAACCCCGCTTTTTGGTTTTGACAACGGGAATTAATTTTAAATTAATTTCTGAAACTTCTGTGTGTTTAATTTGGAAAAATGGATTATATATTTGGAATTATAAGATCTAAATTTTTTAAATAAGTACCTTTTATTTTTGGATATTATGAATAGTAACATCAATAATTATTTTTATTTACTATGGTTAAAGGGTAAATATGGAAAATAAGGTACAAAATAATATTATTATAATATTAAAATACCCTAACACATGTAATAATATTATTATATGAGTCATAGGTGACCAAAAAAATCCTTAGGCATATTATTTGGTATTTGAGAACCACTTGGCTGTGAAAATGATAGGTTATAATAATTAATTTAAAGGGAAATATAACATAAACATGTATCTTTTTACTAAACCAAATTTAATGTGGGGAAAAATAATTTATCTATTTGACTATAAATATTCATTATAAATATTAATATATTTTATACAACATAGTATTTTATTTATAATTTTTAGACATTAAATAAATAAATTTATTTATGACACAATGATGATGTCGTGATTACCTCATTAATGAAATATTCAAATAAATTATATTATAAATATTAAAAAAATAATTTTAACATTTTTATGCCATCCATGATTTGTTTTGATGAAATTGACATGTGAGGGATGAGTTAATTCCTTTTCTTCTAAGGGATCAATTTTTTATGAATTTAACAAAAATCAATTACAAAATAGTGTTAAAATTAACATAATTGAGTTTTTAAACCAAATACTATTTTTTTAAAGGATATAATAGTCCTAAAAATATAATATTTAGAAAACTAACTCAGATAATTTTAAACAATTTATTAATTATCCACTATTTCTTCTCTTGGCATTTTATATTAACTATAGTAACCATATGTTATAAAAATACAAGAAGACATGGTAAGAGTTAATGTTTTTAATTGAGGGTTAATGTTAAAAGATAAGGTTAATTTTGTGACCTAAACTTGTATAAAACATATTGGTTGAGATTATTTATACCAACACTCCCCTTTTCTTATAAATAATTTAGTTTGTCACTATTATAAACCCAAAATCAATTTATAATAAAATAATATTTCAATACATTGCTAAAGTGCCCCTCCTCCCTCTTATGAAAGGGAACCACCACTATCTAATTATTAACACCATTAAATACCCTTAACTCATCCAATTTATGCTCAAGTAATCTCCCCAAAACCCCTAATTCCCCATAGAGTCCAAAATTTGGTAATAAATCCAACCTAAGGATACCTTTTGTTCAAATCAAAAGTAGATACTTGAAAAAGAGGTAATTGTTTTATCGCGTCTTTCAAAATTATTTTCTTCTTCTACTTTCTCTTCTAATGTTGTTTTCATACTAAAGTAATGAATCTTGTATCATCCAAATTATGAGATGTTTTTATAATTATGGTATAACCTTATACCTCATTTTATCTATCCTACAAATAACATTATCACCATGCGTGCGTACGTACGACTTACCGTCTCCACGCCGTGGTGTAATTAGTTATTCAACAATACTTAATTCATATGGGTATAATGATTAATATAATTGATTTAAATAATGAATATAACATGATAATTATTCTATATAATTAATCTTTCATCTAATTTTATATCATTTAACCATTAAGTGAATGACATCATCGCTCATGCGTACGTACAACCTACCATCTCCATGACACAATGAGATTCATTTTCCACGTTAACCATTCAAAAATGGTTATAAAGTATATATAATAAATTATCATGAAATATATGAAGTAATAATTCAAATATATTTTCATATATATATATATATATATATATATATATATGTATATATTATTTACTTTCTTTCATTCAATTTAATAAGGAAACGGAAACCATGTTTATGCATACGTACGGCCTACAGTTTCCATGAACGGTGTATTCCATTTCATTAATCTATCTACTGTATATAATTATATATTAAATATTTATGATATATAAATAATTTTTTACATTATATAAGTATTTAAATCATGATCTATGTAATAAGATCAAGAATAAAAAATCAAAACACGTACAATAAATAAAATTATTATTACTTAAAATATTGCTTTAACATGGAATTGATAAATGAACGGGTAATATAAAGTCATAAGTCAATCATATATGATATCATAAATATTATTATGTGTAGGTTAAAAGTAACTAATATGTTTCAAACTACTATATATGAGTTTCAAATACATACGAAGCATATTAGGCCTAAGGTAAGGGGTAATTTCATAATCTCATTATTATCTGAGATTATTTATTCATAAGTATTTATTGGGGTATATTTATCATTTAAATACATGTTTACTAAACATATAATATTATCTCTATTCTTATAGTATTTTTTAAAGTCAATTTTAACCATTGGTGAATTTTTAAAAATGGTATGGAAGTAATCTTTCTTTCTTTTTCCATATGAGGTACTTTTTTACTTTTCTGGCAAGAGTACGAGAAGAATATTTTTTTAAATTATATAGAATGGATGGATTTTTACATATTCATATAACCTTATTTATATGAATATTACTCTATATTATTTCAATTTTATTTTCAACTAAGTTATTTTCCTTTAAAATTTTATGGCATTTTGAGAAAAGAAATTGTTTTTGAAGAAGATAGGATATTTTCCTCAAAAATTAATTTCAAATATTTTATCAAAATTATTTTTCATCTAAGATGATATAGAGTTATGTTTCTATCCCTATTATTAATTTGATTTTATTTTTTTATGATGGAATTATTTTTATGAAATCCATCTATATAGATTATAATGGAATGATGTTTAATAAACCCATTTTTTCCTTGGGTTATGCTATGATGAATGGTTTAAGTTTTTTTGGAACATGTAATAATTATTTCATTATGAGATGGGTAGGACCTATATCTCCTCATAATTCATTGGGTAAAGATTTATATCTCATTATATGGACATGACTAGAAAGGAAAGTAAATCTAGTTCAGTAATACTAGGCTAGAATGGAAAGTAAATCTGGTTTAGTAATACATGGATGGAATAGAAAGAAAACTCAGTTAATAATAGACTTTATCTACTATGTTGGTCATGGAATCAATGCCTTGACTACTATAGAAATTATATCATGTGTTTATTTGTTTTCCAAAATTCTATGTTTTATTCCAATTCTATTTTCTAAAGGTTCATGATTCTATTATGATTTATACCTAATGAACTACCAAGATTTATTTCATGACTCAAGATTTTGGTATATTATAAATGTGGTATGTTTTTTTACAGTTATGTTCATGTTTTTATATTCTTATATTTATGTTTTGTAAGGTACTTTACATGCTTACCCTTACTGAGAATATGATCCCACCCCTTTTCATGTTTCATTTTTCTTGGGATATAAAGAAAGGTTTTAGGTAGGAAAATAAAAGGGTATGATCTTTAAGGGAGATGTTGAAGATATTTCATAAATTTAGAAGATTATGTTCCACGTTTTCAAATACACTAAACTAATATGGTCTTTGGGAATCTATTTGTTTAATGTATTAATTATTCCATATAAGTAATGTAATGTCCATGTACATCAATCTTGGGTCAATATACAAGCAGACATTACTTCATCATTTAGGTGCACTGTCAAGTAAACCATAACATTGAAAAACGAGGGGGAAAATAGTTTCTCAAAGTGTCATAGTTTAAATACAATTTTGTGCTACAAAATTTTTAAATCACCAATTCATTTATTTCTTAAAAAAAGTTGTCTCAAAAAAATTCTCATCTCAATCAATGGTTGAACAACATTGGGGGATAAACAATCACAAATTATGATTGGAATCAGCTGCTAAATTAGTATGTGATTGTCATGAATTTTTAACCCTTGAAATGTTTTTCTCATCATATTCAAACACTTTGAAATATTATATGAGTAACCATTAGTCACATTGACCATATTCAAAATGTAAAGAAATGTCTCTTTCTCTATTTTAGTCATCGTATACTTTGCAGCAGGCATATATACCTTGTTTCCCTTAGCCAACCGTAAATGAAACTATTTCCTTAAACCCATTTCTTCCAAATCCCAACGTGTGTTATCATGGTCCTTGGATTTTCCATTAAAACCTAAAATGGTCCACAATATATTTTCACAAAAAAAAATTTCAATGTGAATGACATCCAAATTATTCCTTAGCATATTAGTTTTCCAATAGGAGAGATTGTAAAAAATACATTTCTTTTTCCAATTTTGATTGCACTATCTACTCGCACCATGAATATTAGGAAATGGATGAGACACAAAATCCTAAAGTTCATATACCATGTGGATGTTTTCTTCCACAATCTTTCATAATATTTATACTTTTTTCATGATCTTTTGTACTGGGTTGAACTCTCTAGAACCATCAAATGACACTCTATCCTTTTTAAACCTATGTCGTGGGGGAGAAACTGTATGTGACCCATGTATTCCCATTTTTTAGAATGTTTAATCCATACAGAATTTTTATTTTTATTGAAACAAGGGAAATAAAATTCCCCTTTCGTACTCTAGCCTGATAAATTTGCATAAGTCAGGAAGTCATTGATTATACACAATAAAGCAGTCTGAAATTTGAACAATTCATTGGTTTCACATTTATAATTCATCACACCATCACCCCAGAATTCATTAAACTCTTCAATCAATGGATGGAGGTAAATATCAATAATAACCCCGAACTTCTAGGTCCATCAAGAAGAGTGGAAAGTAATATAAATTGTTGCTTCATACAAAGCCACATAGGAAGATTATACAGAACCAATACAATTGGCCATGTGCTATGAGTTACAAAAACCATAGACCTTAATGGATTGAAACCATCTACTACCAACCCCAATCATACATTACGACTATATTTAGCAAATTTGGTTTTTCTTTGATTGAAATCCTTCCACGCACAAGAGTCTTCTGGGTGGGTTAGCATATCACTTTCCTGATTTCTTTCCACATTCCATCTCACTAAATTAGGAACATTAGATGACATAAAAAATCTTTTCAACCTTAGATTTAAGGGAAAGTAACGCATTAGCTTTACAGAAATTGATTTTCCCTATTTTTTAGTCTGACTTTGATGAGTTTAATTTCCCATGATATCTTTCCACCTAGAATCCTCAAAGGATTTAAAAATATCCAAATGGATAGTTTATTTTCTAAAAAACATACAGTTGTTTTTAAATGCATATATGGTCTCATTTGTAAAACCTATTTTATTTGTAGACTTATAAGCATGCTAATACGACTCAGAAATATTAACGTCGACAGAAAGTACCTTTTCCCTTAACACCAACTGCTTGTCGAACGATGTATCTGACCAATGATTCAAAGTCTTCAAATGAAACAAATCCCTAATAAATGATAATTTATTGTAAGTAGTACATCAAGAATATATTTCAGTTTTTGCATCATCAACTATTTCATAAAGCCTCCTCAAAATCACAATCTGCATAGAGCATATATTTATCTCACTGATCTCAACATTATAGATGTCAATTCCTTCATGAGCCAACCCACATACCATTTCAGTAAGCATTTCATGCATTGGATCATTCATCCTCTCATCAACATCCATCTAAACTGTATATATATTTTAACAAAATATATATTCTTCCCTATGAAGAGTCCAACTCTTATAATTTTTTAGAAATCCATTCAAGAATAGGTTCTCCCTCATGAAATCTCGTGTGAATTGATATCTATTTACACATTTTCTACATGAAAAACTAATAAAGACACTTAGAAATCCTCCAGTGAACTCAATAAATAGCATAATGCCCTTAAAATATTCTCTAGATATTCGATTAGGAAGATCAATCAAACTCTTATCAATATTAATATCTGTATAAATAGTAGTAACATTTACAGAAGACTTCATATTACAGAAATTTTTCAAATCATAAAATATATTTGAAATAAATACTAACCAATTTCATGTAGACCATAGATAAAATAAACAATTTATATCTCTGAATAATAAATATAAGAATAAATATAAACTATTGAACAATATATATATTCAATAATGAGATAAAAATTTATGAATAAATCATTCAAACCAACCAATGAAAATGAACAATTTATATATTTAAACATGAGATATACATTTATGAACTGGGGATTCATATTGAAAATATCATTAAAAATACATCTTTCAAATCAACCAATGAAATTTAATTCCTTATTCAAAAAACAATTTTTTTTTACTAGATATAGAGAAAGATATTTTTTTTATAATAAATAGATTAATACATACAATGATAAATTTTAAATATAATAATCCAAATACATAAAATGAGATATACTAAAAATATCTTGGGTTTTTTGTAGAAAAAATAATATAGTTTTATAGAGAAAAACATGTGAGATATTTTATGGGTGATTATCTGATTTGGCTATATTGATTTATTTTCAAATATTCTCTCTATATATTTTATATATAAATAGACAGGTGTATATTTAATAGTATTAATGATTGTGGTGTTCTGGATTATTAGGAGAGGCAAAGGGTGGAAATGATGGGAAGCACACCGCTTTGGATCAGTTGCAGCGACAGGTGATGCGTGAGTAGAGGGAGTCGGGGTGAGGGAGGAGAAGGTGGAGCTAGTTTCGGAGCTGGGAGCTGCGTGGGTGTGGTGCGGGTGCGATGAGGGGGAGGACGGGTGGTAGAGGTGTTAGCTAAGGGATAGGACGGGTGGTGTAGGGTTTGAGAAGGGAGGAAGTGTGTGGGGGATGTGTAGATGGAGCTGGAGGCGAGAGCACACGAGTGTGGTGAGGGAGAGGACGAGCGGCATAGGATGGGCGGTGGAGGATGAGAGAGGATGGACTGTGGAGGATGGGTGGTGGAGGACAGTTAGTAGAGGACAAGAGAGGATGTGCGGTGTAGGATGGGCGGCAGGAGAGGACGGGTGATGGAGGATGGGAAATTGAGGATGGGAGAGGATAACCAGCGACCACTAAAGGTATTCGCCCATTCTAGGGAGCTCCAAACCCAAATTTTTAGTAGTGTTACATATCATGGTAGTAGGGGTAGTTAATGAGTATTGAATATCACAAAAATTATCCACCAGGTATTGAAAAAATAAAAAACATCTTGCAATGAATGGTAAGGAAACATGGGATGACTGAGGCACAATTGCAGGAAAAGATAAAGGATTGAATGGGAGGACATTGACAGTTACTATGACTAACATTTTTAATTTCACATTAGAAAGACCATAAAAAAACAAAAATATATATAATAATTAAATATCCATTATGAAATAATTTCATATAGGAATGGTTTGTGCATGAGATAAATCATTTATAGTGAACAATGCTACGTTAGGGAGACAATGAGTATGAATTTTTTTTGGAATATGATGGAGAGGGATGGTGTGTGAATGAGTGTGATGATGAGGTAACATAAGGTTCAATATATGAAGATAAGTGATTAAGTGAGTAAGTGATAGTTTTAATTGGTGACTGGGAGAAGAATAAAATGGGATATGGTGATAAAAGAAATTTACTAATTACAGTGAGATGAGTTTTTAATTGGATGATGCTTTGACCGTGTGATCGTGGTGTGCGAGGTTGAATTGTGGGCTACAATAGTGGGAGGATGGAGATACATGATTATATTCCTTGGATATGGTTAGGGATTGGTTTAATATTGGTATATGTGGGTTTTAAAAATAATTAAAATTAAATAGACTACCATAATCAGTCGCCAATAACTACCATTGGAGATCATCAATGGCGGTCTGGAATTCTCCCATCCACATTTTATCATATTTCTACTAGTGCACATTTTTACTAGATGAACTGAAATCCAAGATAATCATTGGAATGTAACCATGAGCATGTATAATGTAATTAAATAATGTTATGGTATCTACAAGGCATTACCATAGAACTTGTAATTTTTTTTGAAGTCTTGAAAAAAAATATCAAGTAAGGTAGAACCGAGTATTATTATAAAACTGCTAAGAAATAATAATTGGGGATTCTGTAATATAACATAAACACTAGATTCAAAATGAGTTAAAAGATAAAATAGGACAAACATGGAGCTATGTGATGGGGAACAACATTCTTGATATGAAGTCTTTACTCTCTTATTTTTTAATTAATTCGGATTATTATTTAATCATACTAAGGTTAACATTATTTTAGTTATCTAGATTAATAGTAAATAGTATTTTTAATTAATGGGGGTTTATCAATAAATGAATATAGAATTATTTATCATATTTTTTCTTATAAATTTGATTTATTTAACCCCACACAATTGATCCTTGGGGAAAAGTGAGGAAAATTCTGGTTAAATCCATTCTAGGTACTGAGAATACAAACTTGTTACCTTAGTAGTGATGATTATCAAGGGAGATATTGAGAAATTAGAATTACTGTATATAATTAATTAATTTATCAAATTAAGAATAGTATTAAACCTTATAGATACCTACATTTTTAGGATGAAGATATAACTTTATGTCATTATGTGCAGCACTATGTCGTAGCTAGTGTTGCTTCAGAAGAGGATACAACATGAAGAGTTCTCCTGCATCATCGGTAAGGAAGAAGAAAAATGATCTATGGGGGAAGGATAAAGGTTGCTTTGTAGGGTTTGGATATTTCATGAAGGTGCTTAATTTGGAAGAACAAAGGTGAGGGATGTGAAGGACGGTTGTAATTGTTGTGTGTATGATACACCATAGCCATGTATAGATGATAACACATGAGATTTATGTTGTTATACAATGATCTATATACTCTATATGTTTTTCTTTTATGGGTAATTTTAAAATACTGATATCTTCAGGCTACACAGATGTTATGGGAGATCTTTAGGTTAAAACTTGAAGAACAGTTATGTATGGCCTTGACTACACTTATGGGGTTTAAAACACTCAAAACAGCCAGGAGAAGAGGCCAAGATGGAATTAACATATTCAGAAATAATAACTTTTTGAAGGTTTAAACAAGATTAAGACTCATCCAACACACTTTATTTTTATGAATAATGACATATTTTTAAATGGAGAAATGCAACATGAACACCAATAAATCTGTGATCCACTAATATTATAATGCGTAAACTTTGATACGCTATAATCAAAACATATAAAGAAAATATAAAAATAGATAGAAAATTGATAAATCACAAGAATGAAAAAAAAATATAATAACCTACATGTTCCTATGGTAAATGAAAAAAAAATCAACAAATACTAATCTTGGACTATAAACCTTAGAGACTAAGCTAATTCCTCCTAATAAATCAACAAATATAATTTATGATGGAAGTGGACAAAATCAATTTGTGATGGAAGTTCCCAAAATCAATTTTGTGATGGAAGTGTCAAGTTGTGATTGAAGTTCCCAAAATTAAAACCCAATAACTAAAATTAGGTATTTATTAATAGCGTGACAAATCTGGAACAAATTTTTTATGGAAGTACCAATTTGTGGCAATGAGCTAGGAATGAGCAGATGGAGCCAAGTAAAGGGAAGAAAAGGTGAAGGTGTAGAGGGTAGTCTGGGAGGAAGAGGGAGATAGAGCATATGTCATGGGAGAGGATGGGGGTAGAGATGAGTCAGAGGTAGAGGCAGGTGCGGAGAGGGAGAGGATGGGTGGCGGAGGCCAGTTAGTGGTGGAGGTGGTGAGCTAGAGGCGGTGCAGCGAGGGAGAGGAAGGGTGGTGTAGGTGAACCGATGGTGGAGCCAAGTGTAGAGAGGGAGAGGATAGGATATGGTGGTGATCCAGAGGCATTTCAACAAATATGGTGTGGAGAGGGAGGGGATGGAGGCGTTATATGGTTTCTCAAGGGAGAGCGTGAGGGAAGACGGGGGACCGCAGAAGGCGAGCAATTTTTTTTAAGCCCTGCGACCGCCATTGGCGGTCACCCATTACAAGGGCCTCCAAAACCAAAAATTATAGTAGTGACGAGATAAATAACATATAATTTCCCTTAATTTCAATTTAAACATAAACAATCCCAATAAGAAGTGAGATAATAAAATAAACCCTCATGGGTTTTCATAACTTTAAAATCAAAAAAGCCATCAAAAGTTAGAACATTATATGGTTCTATAAATTATATGAATTATATAAATGATTATTTCAAAATATTTCCATGATTTATTAAATAAACCATATAAAATAAAACACAATTCATAATATGAAATGTGTCTCAAGGAATTGAAATTGAGACCAAGAAACCTTATGGATTTTATAACACCTAAATCAAAACCTCTTGAAAGATAGAACATGAAATGGAACTTTAATTACCATTGTTAAATATTTTATTGTGGTATAATATTTATAACAGGAATCATATACACCATATAATTTAAATAGGTTTTTAATTCAAAAAATATCTCAAATAAGTAAGTTTGAGATGAGAAACCCTTACCTTGGATTCCTGCTAAGTAGGGCATGATCTAACTTCTTTAATATTAAATTTAGATTTATTATACATGTACATATATATAATCCATATTTATATTTATCATAATAGATATTATTCACTTATAATTTCTTATAACCCATTTAGTGAAAATTATTTGTTAAAATCAATATTTTTTGTTAACTTTCATGTTTCCCATGCATGCTTCGATTCAGTGATTTTGGTCCTTGCACATTGGTCATGGTTTCATCACCTCAAAAAATTTCATGATGATTTTATATATTTATTTTATATTATTCTATACATACATGGATATTTCATATAATTTAGTGTAACCATTCATATGTAAAGCATGAAATTTTCATTTTTATGAAGTTTTGATTTCGTAGAAAGAATTGATTTTATTAAGACACACAAATACACACACATAGATATATATATATATATATATATTACCATTATATAATATTTAAAACATAATAAATTCATCATTATTACATAATATTACAGGTATATAACATTACTTAATCATTCATGACATAAAAATTAAAACAATGTTTACATAAGTGGTTAAATTGACCAAAATAAGAACACATTCTAATGGTTGAATGAGTAAGAATGTGTCATTTTATAAAGATAATATAACTCTTATAAAAGATTAATAATTTTATAATTATCATATTCTTTCATTAAATCTATTTTTATAACCATCCAGGTAAGGCGGTAGTGGAAAATGAAATGTGTTGTTTATAGAGGCAGCAGTCCGCACATACACATTGAAGACATTTTCATTTTTTAAAATAGATGGTTGGGAAAGAAGGTAGATAATGATATAATTTTATATAATAATAATTATTTCATATTTATAATATTTATTTAGTAAATATATATTTATAACCATCCATGTTAGTCAGTGATGAAAAATGAAATACATCGCTTCATGGATGTGGTACTCTGCACATACACATGAGTGACATTTTAATTTTTCAACGGAGGTAGATAATGGTTGTTCCATAAATATAATAAAATTTAAGTAAACTAATGATACTGATTAAATTATATTGGTATTGTTATAATATATTTTGATTATGTGAAAGAAGAAATTAACTTGAAAGAACTTGTTTAAGACAATTACCACTTCCATTAATATTCGCCTCTCAATTGTACTTAAGGGCTTTGGAAGAGAGGTTTATAGTCACACTAATATCTTAGAGAAATATATAGGGATATTTTTAGAGGTATTTGGAAAACTATTTGAGATAAAACCTAACTCATATGTGTCTTTAGTAAGGTTAGATTGATTCCCATTTTATAAGAAACAATTAATAACATTTTTTCAAATATTAAACCTTTATGGGTCAAGAATGAAAATACATGGGGGTTATAAATAGAAAAATTATTGTATAACCATCCATATCTCACCCAAATATGAGTTAATATAATATTTTATGATGTTAACTAATTTGTAACTAATTTGTAACTTTAAATAGTCTTTAAATTCATTTTTACGGTCATTTTCATAATTTGACTTTAAAAAATCATGAGAAATATTGAAATAAAATTTATATATTTATAAACCTTATTAAATATATTTTCTATTCCTGAAAACATTAAAATGTTCAATTTCATCCAAATATTATAACTATTATTATTTTCAAAACTATTTAATTTAACGTTTCTATCGCATGCACAAGTGTTGTGTCGATAATACGTAAGTATTTTAGATGATTATATTATTATCTAAAATTAAAAATAAGTTAATGAAATAAATTAAATTTATGAGTAATAAATATTAACATTTATAACCTTTCATACCATTTTTTTATCCTTATAATTATCATGAGAAGATATTAAGTGAGAGAGAGTGACATTTTATAAATATTAATTTATTAATATAAAAAGGAAATCCATTCTCAGGGAAAGTAAGTCAATTTTTTTTTTAAAAAAAATATTTTATAATATAAGGTGTTGATAATGAACTCTTCCACTCATTTAAGATAATATTTTATGATATTTTAAGTTTTTCACCCTTGATTTAATACTTATCTGATTTTATTCTTTACCGCAGTGACTAACTTTTAATATGGTAACATATTTTTATGAATAAAAATGAAGTGGAAATTATTATCTAATTTAAAGAATATGATTAAAAATATGAAATCCATTTAAAAATATACAATCCCTATATTTTTTAAAAATTACTTTCAATATATATATACAAAATGTAAAAAAAAGTTCTAAAAAATATATTTTTATGCATAAAAAAAATTTATGCTAAAATAATGTATAATATTGATTATCGTAACTTTTATTAGTTTATGATTAATAAAGTTTTATTTTTTTTAATTTAAAACCAATCCAAAATAAAATGTAACCTTGTAAAACTTAATTAATGGAAATGATAAAAATGGCTCTTTTATTAGAATAAATCTTCACTTAGTTTTTAAAATGTAAAAAATATGTTTATAAATTCAACGTAATATTTTAAATATTTTATTTAAATACTTATACACATATATAGTCTATAAAATTTTTTATAAACTTTTAATTAATCATTATATCATGATTATGTATTAAAAGTGATGATATTTGTAAAAAAATAATTTTGACTGTTCACCTAAAAAAACCATTTCAGAAAAATACCAAAAATTAACTCTAAGAAAATTTTTAAATTATGAATTAAAAAATTAATTTAATTTCATAAAATTAAAATTATAAAATAAATTTATCAAAAAAATATGAAAAAACTAATTTTATAGAAAAATGACATTTTAAACTTTAAGTATTTTTATTCATATTCATATCCATTAATAATTAAATGATAGTTAATGTATTAGTTAATAAATTGAAATATTATATTTTTTCATAATTATATTTTACAATTGATAAATTTTATTTATTATAATAAATACACAACTCTTTAAAAAACTCTTTGAAAAATAATCTTTTTTATCATTAAATTATATTAATTATTTATCCTTTAAATGTAATCATTTTTAATTCATTACTATATTTATATTTCATAGAGGTGTTATTATTATTATAATTTTCTTAATAATGTTAATCTCATATTCCATTTCCTGTTTTAGTTTGATATTTGTGTGTGAAATAATCTATTTAATATAGTATTTATTCAAATGAAAATTATATATTGAAATCTTTAGGTGTTACATTCTCCCCTCTTCAAAAATTGTGTCCCCAAAATTTTATATTTTACTTACTAAAATGAATGTATATTAATATAGGTTTTATATCATATGTACAGTGTATCATGATAATTAATTTCAAATTTACTAATAGAAAACATAGTATTTCTTAATTAAATATTTCTAAAAACATGTATGTATCATTATATGAACTATATTGAACTTTCAAAATTATACATTGATATTTAAGTGATATTATATATATATATAACTCAATATATTTATCTTTTTATTTCATGATTTTGAAGAGTTATCTTACGATTGATATATAAAATATGAGAAAATATACTTACTTTATTTCATTCCATCCTATACACATAATTTCATCCTTTGGTTGTGTGTTGATCAGTTTTCCACCTCTACTTGATCTCATACTCTATATGATAGAAAACCATGATTAATTTTTCATTTATGAAGCACCAAAATCAACTTTTAAGGGATCATAATTTCCATAAAATAATTAAAACTTATTCCTCATGTCTTTAGTCATTTACTAAAACCAAAAATGGTTTGCAGAAGTTAAGATAATACTCAATATGATTAAACCTTCTTGTGAATAAGTAATACATTAATCTGTAAAATAATAAATAATGACACCCAAATTTTAATTTGAATCTTTCTAAAAAATATTCAAAATACTCTTGATCATATTTATACATGAATAGACCAAATGCCTTCTTTTTATTTATTTTTGATAATCCCCCTTTCAAGGGATGAGGGGGATCCCTTACAAGGCCTATTGTCTTAGTGGATTACATGACCCAAAGGTCTTACAGGAATTCATCCCAAACATGACTACTTTAAAATTACCCTCCCCATCATCTAGATAATAAAGTCACCATCCCACCTTTGCATCACTTGTTCCGCTAGAAATACTTGTGCAGAGGTGAACATGCCTAGTCCTAATGGAAATTTTCATACCCTATCATTCTTCATAAACCCAATAAATCATGGAAACCTATGTTCCCAACATTTAAATTAAACTTTATCCCCAAAAAACATTAATATCTCATAAAATCACATACTATTCAATATATACCTTAATCATGTATACTCCCAATTTTAACCATCCAAAATTATAACATCAAAAGAAGTTATTGGATATCTTTCACACCCAATAACTTTAAGTTTTGGAGTTTTATAGAGTTATAAAAAACCCTTTATGTTAAAAAACCCATGTATATCTATCCAAATGGTAATTTTTTCATTATAAAAAGAATTTATTATTTCACATAAAGCCCTTAATATCCCCCCAAAAATTCTACACAAAATATAATCTTCTAGAAATATCATTTGTATTATTGTTCTTTATAACTTGGGGAAATAGAAACATAACAAGGCTAAGCTCAAACACTCAACAATGGTAGAGTTCATTGGAAGCTATCATATAATAAACAATGCATGAATAATATGAAAGAAATAAATTATAACTTAATAATTACATATTACTAATCACATAATCTTGAAATTTATCTTAGTGTAATAATATAAAAAATCACATGGATGTAAATGACTGATTTCATAGTGATGGAATGTATAATATATAACATCATAATCTTGTAATGAAATCCCCAGTGAATAAATCATGCATACCATCAAGGCCTCAACCAAGACACCATACATATCATCAAATCCATAGTTAAGACATCAAAAATAATTGGGTAGGCATACGCTGAATACCCAGGCTAGTTTGTCTCGTGATGCCTACTAATGGATTAAGGGGGTATATAATTTTATGACACACCCATCACTTAAACAGGTCCAATGAATTCAGTATATACAATACATTCTCAATAATCCTTATCAATATATGTGTATCTATATTTAATCATGTATACATAATTTCAATATTTCCTCATTATATAACCAACTTTCCATATCAGTTAATAGTCTTCCATATCAAACTAAAAATTATATAGATTATCAAAATTTCCTTATTCAATAATTCAAATATAAATCTTGAGTAACACCCTCCAATATGATTTATATATGATAGGGTATTCACTCCATATAGAGTAATGAGTATATAGATTAGTCAATATTAGAAATGATGTAGAATAAATCCATGATAATAAAAAAAATGGACATGAAAGAGACCAGAAATTCATTATAAATGAATTTTTAATATTAAAGACAATTATTTTTAGATATAGATAGGAAAGTGGAAGTGAATATTTTAAAAATAATTTTCCCTAAAGCTTTTGTAACTTTATTTCAAAATGAAGTTTAAATTCACTTCCAAAAATATTTTCCTGATATTTCAAGAATACTTTTAAAAAATTATTTATTAAAAATAATAATAATGGAATCCTGCAAATAAACTATTCTTAATTAAGTAAATTTACATTAGAAGATAAAAATATATATAATCGAAATAAAATCCCTTTTCAAAACTATTAAGAAATAATATACTTTTATTTAAAAAAATAAAAAAAAATGGTAATTGATATTAATTTATAAAAACATGAAGTAATATAAATAATTAAGAATGGTTATGATGATGGGAAAAAAATTTCATGTATAAAACTTATAAAAATAGATTCTTTTCAAACTTTTGTAAACAAAGTCAAAAACGTCTTGTTTGAAAATTGTTAAAAACATTCCTTTTAAAATTTTGAATAGAAATAAAGAGATAAAATAAATTTACCTTGATAAATAATTATATTTTATAAAACATATTTCTTGAAACAAAATAAATAATATGGATATGGAAGAGAAATATTCATGACCAGAAAAAGAGGAATAAGTTTGAATTTTTTTATAATAATCCCTTTAGTGGTTTTGTGTACCAAATAGAGTGAAAATATAAATAATACTTGATAACCCTATAAATAACTAAAGGATATAAAAATATATGGGTTATTGGGGAGAAATTATATATAATTTTACTCAATGTAAATTGAAACATAAACAATCTTGATAAAAGTGAGATCGTAAAATAGACACTTATGAATTTAGTAACTATCAAATAAAAATACATAGAAATTTAGAACCTGGTATAGTTTTGTAAATACCATGAATTAAATTAATGATAATTTAAAAACATATTCATGGGTAATTAAGTAATCAATATAAAATAAAACATGTTACACAATATAAAACATATCTCAAGGAATTGAAATTGAGACTAAGAACCCATATGAATTTTATAACGCTTGAATAAAAAAATATTGAAAGATAGAAATTGAAATGGAACTTTAATTACCATTATTAAGGATTTTATTATGATATAATATTTAAAATAAAATTTATATACACCATATAATAGAAATAGTTTTGTAATTAAAAATATATCTCAAAAAAGGAAGTTTGAGATGAGAACTCTTACCCTGGATTCATGAAATGTTTATGCGATATAACTTCCTATATAATAAATTTTTATTTTTTATAAATATATATAAAAACCATATTTATATTTAAATTTCTTTATATCATTCAGTTATAAATTCTTATTACCAACTTATTAATAATTATTTGTTAAAATCAATTTTTTTGTGTTAACTGTCTCATTTCCCAAGCATGTTTCAATTATGAAGTTTCTATCGTTGCACCTTGTTCATGTTTTCATCACCTAAAAAATTTGAATGATGATTTTATATATTTATTTAAAATATTTTATATATTTTTAAGGATATTTCATGCAACTTATAGTGATTATTTGCAAGGAAAGCTAAAAAAATTTCTATTTTTAAAATATTTAATTTCTTGAAAAGAATTGATTTAAAGAAAAATATATACATGAATATATATATATATATATTAATGTTATATAATTTTTAAAAAATCCAAAATATATCAATATTACATAATATTATAAGTAAATAACATTCCTTAGTCGTTTTTTAACATAAAAATTATAACAATGTTCATATAGGTGGTAGAAATGACCAAAGTAAGAACATTTTATAACAATTTAATGAGTAAGAACATGTTATTTTATAATGGTAATATAACTCTTAAAAAGATTAATAATTTTATATGTATCATATTTATTCACTAAATTCACTTATATTACCAGCAATGTAATGTGGTCATGGAAAATGAAATATGTCGTTCGTGGAGGTGGTAGTTTACACGTACACATGCATAATGTTGTAATTTTTTTAATGGATGGGAGGGAAAGAAGGTAGATAATGATATAAGGTTATAGAATTTTAATTATTTCATAGATATAATATTTATTTATTAAATCAATATTTATAACCATCCATATATGGTGGTTATAGAAAATAAAATCTTTCACTACATGGAGAAGGTAGTCTGCACGTACACACAGTTGACATTTTAATTTTTCATTAGATAAAAAGAAGGTAAATGATGGTTGTTACCTCAAAATAATAAAATTTAAGCATACTAATTATACTGATGTAATTATATTATTATGGTTATAATATATTTTGAGTAGGTGGAAAAAAAAATAAATGTAAAAGAACTTAGTTAAGATAGTTACCTCTTCCTCTGATATCCTCTCTTCAATTTCACTTAAGGCCTTTTAGAGAGTGGTTTATGGTGATACTAGGGGATTAGGGATGTGCAAATTAAAGTTTTTAGAGGTATTTTATTATTATTTTTCTAGAAAAATTAAATCATATGTTTCCTTAGAATGGTTATATTAGGTTCCCTTTTATAGGAAAAAATCATTGGCTTTTTCGCAAATATTGAGTCTTTAAGGGTCAAGAATTACATTTTAAAAATAAAAGTGGAACATATATAGAAAACGGATGGTATTATCATCCATATCTCACCCAAATATGTTTAAATATACTATTTTATTATTTTTAATAGATTTATAACTAATTTGTAACATTAAAAAATCATTAAAGTAATTTTTTGTGTCATTTTCATAACTTGAAATTAATAAACAGATAAAAATATAGATTTTGAATTTAATAATTTAGATCACTTATTACCTAAAATTTTTATCCATAAATTTGTTTAAAGACTATGTTTCATCCAAATATTATCATTTTAAATATTTTTAAATCAATTTATTTTTACATTTCTATTACTTACACAAGCATTGCGTCAATGCTGTATAATAATTTTGGATAATTAAAATATTATTTAAAATTTAAAAAAAATAAGAACATAAGTTTAATTTATTTATAATAAATATTATAATACATAATAATTCATAACATATTTTTATCTATATCATTACCATGAAAATAAATTAAATGAGAGAGTGACATTTTGTAAATATTAATTTCTTAATATATAAAAAATTCACTCTCAAAGAAAATCAATCAAAATTTAACAAAAATGAGAGATGAGATAAGTTGCTATTGAGAAATACCTTACCCTCTCAACTCAAGATAATTTTTTGGGATATTTTAAGGATTTGACCCTTGATTTAATACGTTTACCATATTTTAGTCTTTACTGTGGTGAGTTACTTTTTCTATGGTAATGTGTTTTTATGAATAAAAATAAAGTGTAAATTAATGTATAATTTAAATATTCTAATTAAAAATATATAAACATTTTAAAATATTCAATATATAGAGGTGGTAGAAATTACCTTCAAAATAATTTCCCAAAACACAATGAAAAATATTATCTAGAAAAATGCGTTTTAAGAATAAATATGGATTTACACTAAAATCAAGAATATAATTGACTACCATAACATTTATTGGTTTATTTTTTAAAAATGATAGTTATGTGACTTTAAAATAAATACAAAACAGAATGAAACCTTTTAAATACTTAATTAAAAATGATAAAAATAGTTATTTTATTAGCATAAAACATCACATGGGCCCACATGTGTGTGGGTTATTTAACTTATTATAACCTCAAAGACCTTAAGGAAATTTTGACATTATGAATTCAAAATTTAAGCTTATTTCATAAAATTAAAATTCATAAATTCATAAATTTAGCTACAAAATATGAAGAAAAAAATACTTTTATAGAAAAATGAATTTTAAAATTTAAGTGTTCATAGTTTCCTTTTATATCAATTAATAATTTAAGGAAGGTGAATATATTAATTCATACATTGAAATATTACATAATATCATAATCATATTTTAAATTTGATCATTTTAATTTATTAAAATAAAATACACAACACTTTAAAAACATTTTTTTGAAAAAAAATATTTCTTAACATTAAATCATATTAATTATTTATCCTCTAAATATAAGAATTTTTAATTAATTACTATCTTTTTATTTAAAAATGGTTTTATTTTTTTATATTTTTTTAATAATTTTTAAATAATATCTCATGGATCATTTTAGTTTGATGTTGCGTATGAAACAAGCTATTTAACACGGTATTTATTTAAAGGGAAATCACATATTGAAATCCTATGGTGTTATATCCATGTTTCCATAAACCATCATTATAATGTATAGTGATGGTTTTATTCCCTCTAGCCATAGTTTTTAAATATTGATAGAGGGTGAGTATGTAGTATTGTTACTTTTAGTAATATCAGGATTGATGAATTTTAGTTTCATGGGTTTTGATATAATGATAAGAAATAACACTTCATTATTATTCAGAATAAGAATACATCAAGAGTTTATATTTTTATTAAATATAATATAATAAATAAAATAAATAAAATTGTTTATAGACAATTATTTATACTGAAATATTATTTCAATTATAATAGAAAATATAACTACAATATGGAGGACTAAAAACATCAAAATAAAACTCATAAAACTAATATTATAATTTATAATTTTTTTATCCCACCATAATCTATTAATAAATCTTTCTTGTGAGTGTTTAAAATAAATAAATATACACACTGTGTTACTAGTTTTAGAACATTATCTCATGTACTAATTTATTAATTTGACCATCCAATCAGATGATGTAAAATAAATAAGTTAAAACTGTATGGGTTGGTGGCAAGCTGAACTTATATTGGTAATTAATTAAATTTTAGAAAACCATCCAATCTAGTAGTAAATAAATAATATTTTATAAATAATTAGAACTATCCAACCAAGAAGTGAAAATAAATCATAAAATTAAAAAAAAATACATTGCTCCCTTTTTGAGTGTTCATGTTGATAACATGTTATAAAAATAAAAAAAATGGAAAAAATTTAAGTATCAAATAAATATAAGATATTGAGAAAGAAATTTTTTTTAGGATTTTATCATCATTTCTCATATGTTTTCACCACCCTTTTATAGGCAGTGTAGTGAGGGATGGGGAATTGGTGGGGGTGGGCGGCCACCACCATTAATCTACAGTAGCTGCTGAATGTATTTGGATACCTAATAGTTATGTTTTAAAAAAAAATTATAATTAAATAAGCTATATAGTATGAATTAAATTAATTACATATTTCATTTTTTTACATTTATAATTATTATTTTATTAATATACTTAAATATTTATTATATTTTTCATTGATTTAGGAAATAATTGCATTTAAAGATTATTTAAAACTCATCATACTTTAATTACATTTTGTTTTTTAAAATTTCAAATTGATTTAAATTTATAATAATTATTTAATATTAATTAAATAGAAAATTTTGTTTCAAATTATATTATACTTATCATAATTATTTTTAATTATAATTATTACAATATTTAAAGTGAGTGATTATGATTTTATGATTAAGAATTTTTCAATTAAAATTGTAATTAATTTTTGAATTATAATATATTTATAAGTTTCACATTATTATATCCTTCATATAAAAGTATAAATATAGTTAGTTATCATAATTTTTAAATTTTATTTTAAGTTGCAATTACATTTTTCAATTAACATGTTTATTTATTTAATATTTTTTAATGAAAAATCAATAATTTTATATATTAATTATTATATTATTTAATTAAACCACACAACAATTATTTTCTTTCATACCACATTTAATTTTTTATGTCTCTTTTCATTTTAATAACTGTACATTGGGGTTGAATATTGGTTTTCTTGTGATTGTGACCGATGAGATTAAACCTAAATAATATTTATAGAATTATCAATTTTACATTTAATTAATAAAAAATTGTATTATTTTTTAAATTCTAAAGTGTTCATATTTTTTAAAAATATATCTTTAAAATTTTTAATTATTTTTCATATTAATTTAAATTTTTATCATTCTAATTTTTTAAAATATTGGTTAACTTATTTGTGTGGTGCTAGTAGTTCAAATAACATAAAGGGTTATTCATCTTTATTATAATTTATTTTTTAATGTGTCTAATAGATATATATGATAAATTAAAATGAAACAATTTCTACAAGTTTTCTATAATCAAATATTATAAAATAAAATATCAAAATAAAAGTAAAATTGATTTGGTTTTCATATGCAATTAAAAATTGAAGCAAACTCAAACTTTTACTCAAATTATTTTATAAAATACTAAACTTTCATGAATAAATTACACATAAAATAATACAAGGTATAATATGAGATTCATCAAGAACATAGATCACTTTGATACACAAAACATACATATCTTTGATGCAATGCATGTTCCTTTTAATCAAGTATTACATGTCAATATAGTCAACCAAAATTCCATCCCAAAATCAATTGATATTGGGAGAAAAATTTAACCTTAATCCAATGTAACACTAATAATTTATTTCACAAAAAGATTTTATATGTTCATATTCAGATAATATAATAAGTCAAACATGCATTTGGTTACCTTCATGTAATGTAAATTGGGATTTTGATTCCATTTCAAAATATCACATCAAAATCAATCGATAATAAAATGTGGTAACTCAGTGAAAGGATTTTAACCCTACTTTTCATAAAAAAAATATCATATCTTTTTTTCATATGAGAAATTTTTGAAAATAATAGGTAATAAATAATTTCTGTTGGTATTTTTAGGCCTCATATAGATGATACTGATCACGTTGTTGAGCACGTCAAATTAGATGTTAAATTTTACTAGAATTACTGCAATATAGTAGTAACCCTAGGTCATCTATTGACCGAGCCTTATATCATTAATTTTAAAAGAATGTTTTGATTATGAAAATAAAATCGGAATGGATTTTTATAAAAATTTTGTTTTTTTACTAAAAACTGAAATTGAAACAATATTACTAAGTTAGAGAAATTTGTTGGAGAAATCGTGATCAACCTAGGTAAGTGTCCCATGATGCTCAATCCATCATCGCTCTCAATGGAATAAGAAGGATCATTGATTCCTAGATTTATACACACTAAACCCAGTATGTTATTGAGTTATTACAAGGTTAACACCTTGGATTTGATCGATCAATGATAATGATTTTTTGCGGCTGCTCAAAATCAACAAACATGAATCGATATAAAAAAGGAACTCAAACATGACATCACATGAACATCATCATGAGATGACCAGATTTGTGTTAATGATAAAATATTACACAAGATAGGAACATGAATATTCATGGTTTCAATCTCTAGGAATTTACCAACTAACATAATCCATTCACACACTCATGAAAGGGAAGGGGTGAGAAAAGAGGCAACTGTACTCAAATCATCACAAGATCTGAGTTATGCGTGGAAGAATGAGGATTATTTTTTCATTGATTTTTATTCGATAATACTAGAATTAAAAAATTAATAAGGTATAAATTAAAAAAATTTGACAACAGAACTATAAATTTAATTATCTTACAAAGAATACAAGAATGGAGCTAGGGATTACCACAAAGAACGCCCCCCAAATTGATAACTATGAAATTTAGAAGCACATTATGTGGAATAAGAATACAATGGATTAATATAGCTCTTAAATTAGACCCACCTTCACCTATGGTCTTCCAACATGAGGTAATTAGGGGGAGGGTGATTTTATGGACAATTACATCAAAATTTTCACACAAAACGGTCAAGTGTTTAAGGGACTAGGTGACTATTCATAGAAGACTTGTTTCTACCTTATCTTCCTGGTTGATTGACCAAAACATGTTAAAATTCCTTCAAATTCAGTTTATAGGTGTATATTCGAGGTATATTTCTAATGGAGGTTGTATCATCCCAATTGGAGTTACGAGTCCCGAGTTATAGGCCAAATACATAAGGGTGGTACAATCTGGTCGGCCCAGAATTTCTTCACAATGTGGACCTCTTTTCCTCCTCAAAATGGTAGAATTGGGCTACATTATCTTCTTGATAAATTTATCCCATACTTTTTTAAAATGTATACAAATTCCTAGCCAAATTGGATACATAGATTATCCACCGTAGAAATTGAACTCCACAAGTGTGCTCATGCTCTCATGCGGTTCAACCCATTTTGATTGATTTCTATCCTAGGATCTCCAAATCACCTCCTCCTAAAATGTGAACATTAAAACAAGAAAAATTAAACTATATAACAATGATAAACATTTAAATCATTTAATATGACATGAATTGAATAATAATTAGTGAACATCCTCTTTTCTCCATTTTTTCTTTTGTTTTGTCTTTTTATGTATATAACTATATATTTTTATATAGAGTTTTTTGGAAATAAAGAAGGAAACTTGTATAACATAATGATATAATATGGATTTTGGTCTCAATAGACAAAAAAATTTATGCACCCTTTCTATTATCCCATAACAATGATTATTTATTGAGAATTCATATGGAAACACCTTATCCCCCGAACTTTATGAAAATAAAACAAGAATGTACACAATAAATGGTTTGGTAGGGAAAGCTTGGATTTTAATGTGGCTAACTAATAGGAATTTCATGGTCTCTAAGGCATGAAAAGGGTAAAATTACAATGTGGACAAAAATAGAGGTTAATTGAACAAAGGGATTTTCAATGAATGATGGACTCTATAATGAGTGTAAAACACTTTGAATGTTATGTCTTCAAATAGAATTAAGGAAAGTTCTAGTTTATCTACATGACCTGAGAATCTCAATAAAGTGATTAAAAGGAAGAATATTTAATAAATATCTTATCGTGTCTCTCAGGTAAGGGATTAAATTATTGGTGAGTGATAATAAGGAATGGGTTTCAAAAATCCATTGAACACCTAATAATTGTTTGAAAATAAAAATTATAGAAAAATAATTTATATCAACTTTCATTTGAAAAACATTTGTCCAAAAAATATCTGAATTTTACACACAATCTTCTAAAGCATGAAAAAGTATTTGGGATATTCTTTTTAAGATCAATTTTTAGCTAAAAACACAAAAAAAAAGAAATCAAAAATGAAAACACATTTTTTTGTTTTGTTTTTGTATTGTTTGTTTTTTTAATCCTAACTATAACATGTCATCCTCCCCCACACCTAAAAATTACATTGTCCTCAATAAAAGTATTTTAAATAAATAGACATGTAAATAATGATATGGAGAAGGTACAACCTACTAATTGGTGTCATATATGGCATCCATCAGTTGGATTTCCTCCGCGAGATGCTTTAGAAAATCCTCATAGAAGTGTTTGAGCCTATTCTATTTAAAATTAAACCTTTTTCCACTCTTATCATGAAAAAACTATATATCACCTAAAGGGAAAACATCAGTAATAGTATAAGGACTGAGCCATTGGGAAAAAATCTTACCTGGTGGAGCTTTATCCTATAATTATACATGAGGACCTTATCACCAATATGAAAATTCCTCTAATGAATCGTCCATTCATGAATTTACTTTGTTTTCTCTTTATATATTCGGGAGTTATCATATGCATCACACTGAACATCTTCCAACTCCAAAATCTACAACTTCCTATGCTCACCTGCATCTGAGAAATTCAAATTACATTATTTCACAGCCCAATATACGTGATTCTCAACCTCCACTAGGTGGTGAAAATACTTTCCAAACACAATCATATATGCTGAAATTTCAATCAGTGTTATAAAAGCTATATGGTACGTCCAATGTGCATTATCCAAGTGAAAACTCCAATCATTCATTCTGGGTTGTACCCTTTTCTCCAAGATTCTCTTAATATCCAAATTTGAGATTTATTCTTGTCCGCTAGTTTGAGGGTGATATATAGTGGAGACTTTATTAACAAACCCATACTTAGAAATAAATTTTTTCATGTTGCGATTGAAAAAATGTGAACTCTGATCACTAATGATGAATATTGTCAAACCAAACCTGTTGAAAATCAGGGACCTCACAAAATCAACAACCACCCGAGATTCATCAGTCATGGTAGAATTTGTTTCCACCCATATAGATATATAGTCAGTAACCAATAATATGTACACAAATACAAATGAATTTGGAAAAGGCATGTTGAAGTCAATGCCCCATGCATCAAAGATATCACAAAATAACATGGTTTGTTGTGGAATTTCATTTCCCTTATAGATATTCCTTGTGAATTGACATCGAGTACATGAATTGAAAAACAAATGGGAATCCCTATAAAATTTTGGAAAATAAAAACCAAATTCAAGTACCTTTCGAGCTATACGTTGAGAGCCAACATTTCCCCCATAAGACAAAGTGTGGCAGAAGCTCAAAAATTTGGGGAACTCATTTCCAGGGACACATCAAAAAATAACATGGTCACTAAAAATTCTCCACAAGGCTCATCCCAAATTTACCATCTTGTATCATGCTTAATTATCTAGTATTTTGAAGTGTTGAAATCATTGGGGATCCTAGATGATGCTAGAAAATTCACAATGTCTACAAACTAGGGGGTAAGGTCCATAACATCATAAAGGATCTCATGAGGGAAGAATTATCCAATGGGGAGGCATGAGTCAACATGGTGGTCTAGTGGTGGGTAAATCCTATTAATGTAGTCAGATATAAAAGTTTCCACTCACCTCTTATCTTTAATCTCATGTTCAAACTCCTGGAGTAGAAGCATCCACCGTATGAGGTGGGGCTTAGATCTAGGTATCTTTAAGAGAAAACTAGGGTCATCATGGTCAGAAAACACAATGAATTTTGACCCAATAAGATATGAATGAAATTTTTATAGGGAAAACAAAATATAATTAAGTTATTTTTCCATGGTTGTATATTTTACCTGGGCATGGTCAGGGTTACATGAGTAATAAACAATGACATGAGAAGCCCCTTCAACCCTTTGTGATAAAACTTCCCCAACTGCAATGTTAGAGGAGTCACACATAAGTTATAAGGGGAGATCTCACCTTGGTGGTTGGATGATCAGAGGTGATTTCAGACTCATTTTTAGTGAATTTAAAGCATCCTGAAAATTTTTATCGAAAACAAATTCAAAATACTTTTTCAATAATTGAGACAATAGGAGTGTGATCTTACTGAATTGTTTAATGAATCGATTGTAAAAACCAACATGACCCATGAAATATCACACCCCACAAACACATTTTGGATATTTAAGGGTTTATATTAATTAGATTTTTGATTTATCCACTTTAATTACCTCATTTTAATTAACATGGCCAAGAACTATTCCCAACTCAGCCATGAAATAACATTTCTCATTATTTAATACAAGATCCTTTTTTAATGAAATGGTAGAGGAAAAAACCTAGGTGTTCCAAACAGTCATCAAAATAAGATCCATGTACCATGAAATCATCCATAAAGACTTCCATACAATTCTCAAGGTACTCATAAAAAATACTCTACATACATTGTTGAAAAGTAACAAGAGCATTACATAGACCAAAAGATATCCTTCTATATGGAAATGTTCCAAATGGATAGGTACATTTTGTCTTTTCTTGATCCTCAGGGGCTATATAGATTTTTAAATAACCTGAATATCCATCAAGGAACAATAATGGGACTTACCATCCAATATTTCTAACATTTGGTCAATAAAAAGTAGAGGAAAGTGGTCCTTCCAAGTGGCTTGATTCATTCGATGGTAATCAATACAAACTCATCAAATATTTTGCACCCATGTTGGGACCAATTCATCTTATTCATTTGACACAACCATTATTATAGTTTTTTTTAGGTACAATTTTCACTGGGATAAACCATTTACTATCATATATAGTATAAATGATCCCAACGGCAAGTAATTTACTAACTTCCAATTTTACCACTTCAAGGAGAGTGGGATTCAACAAGCATTGAGATTGTCTTACAGGCTTATCCTCATCATAAAAAAGTATATGGTTCATAAAAATAGATGGGATAATCTTGAGAATATATTTCGAAGTCCATCCTACTACCTTTTTACACTCTCTCAAAAGCTCAAGTAGTTTTTATTCCTACTATAGAGAGAGGTTATTAGAAATAATGATGGGAAATTGGTCAATCCCCTCAAGAAATGCATATTTGAAATTCAAAGGGAGTAGTTTTAATTCCATCACTAGTGGTTTTTGGATTGATGGAGGGGATTTAGGGGGAGTGAGTTCCATGAAACTGTCTATCTGCTCATATTTATTCTCTAAGGAAAGAGAATCTATGGAAATAAGATTTTCATAATTATTGATGGTTATGGATACCTCAGAATGAACACAAAACTCATTAAATCACAAAATTTACTTTTTTTAGAACCCTCAAAACACCTGAAACATGAATCAAAACTCAAATCATTCAAGGGTGAAGAAGAGGAAAATGAGTCAGAGTTTGGGTCAAGGAGAGAATATATCGTGTGTGTGTGTGTCATTAGAGATCACTTCCATTAAATATATAGGAAGAGTGTAGTTCTCTTCAACGGGGTGTTTCATTGCATTAAGGATGCTAAAAATTACCTCTTCTCCATCGAACTCCATAGATAATGTACCATTGATAATATTGATGATCGTCTTTGTTGTTTTAAGGAATTGACTCCCATGTTTGAGAGGAGTATGTCCTTGGGTTCAGGTATCTTCTATCTTAAGAATATAGAAATCAACAAAGAATATGATATTATTCATTCTTATAAGGATATCCTCAATCACTCATGTTGGGTGCATAGTTCTCTTGTTGGAAAGCTACACAAAAATTCCTATCAGTTGAAGCTCTACAACCTGCAGAGAAGTATACAAAGAGTGAGGCATTACATTAATGGAATCACCTAAATCTGACATATCATCTAAAAATAATTTTTCCCCTATAGTGAAAGGTATTGTGAAAGTTATTGGAACCTTTCATTTGTATTTCATTGTTGGTTGAATCACGGTTGAGACATTCCTTCCTAGTTTGACTCTCTCATTCCCCTTCAGCCTCCGTCTATGGGTACAAAGTATTTTAAGAAATTTGGAATAATGAGAAATACTTTTTACTACATCTAATAAAATAATAATAACTTAAACCTTTTTAAATGTATCCATTATTTCTTTATAAATATCATTATCAAAAAAATCATAAATTTAGAGAGTCTTTGAAGGAAATTAAGAGAAATGTATTATTCATTTGAATCCTCAATGATATTTTTATTACCCTTTTTTTCTTGTTATTCTTTACATGATACATTTTAGGTTTGGGAAAGAGATTTTTCAAGAGGGGGACATACCTGTTGGTTTGAGTCATTGGAAAAAGAAACTTCTTTACCACTACAAAGTGTGATTTCACAAACATTGCCTTTTTCTTTTGGATTATTAATATGTTGGGATGGTATTTGTCCATAACCTTGCATCTTAATCACACAGATGGTGTTTTCAAATTGTCCCACTTGAGTTTGTAGGTCCTGAAAATCCAATTTAATGGTCTGTTGGAACTGGAGGTTCTAGGTTTCTATTTTATTCACTATATCCTCAAGTATTGGTCAATATTTTGGAGTAGGAGGAGGAGGATTATTTTTAGAAGGTGAAGGATAAAAGGTTTCATACCTTGGACTTTTTTATACCAATTGTTCTTATGGTAGCATGAGTTTCCTACTTGTCGATATTTTGGTTGTGCATGCCACATGGGGTTTGGATTTGGCCTGAATGGTTCTTTATTAAAGGGGGGTGCTTGTTGGGATGGACTCAATGAGAATACTATTTCACAAGACTCAGGGGAATCCTAAAGTTGTAGGAACTGTTCAGAAAAATGAGTATTATCATAAAAAATACCACAATGTAATGGAACAAGAATAAGATTTTGAATTACTTTGTTCTTGATCTAATTGCCTTAGAAGGGTATTCATATCATCAATTTTATTATCTACCTTTTATTGTAGGGATGAATGACTTACCTCATGAACTCCTTGGGTTGGTGCAATAGTTCATGTACAAAATTGTTGTGCACTTTTATCCATGTTGGATATTAAGTCATGAGAGGCGGAAGGAGTTTTTCTCAACTAGGGAACCACCAGTTTCAACATCAATCATTCCATGATCCATAGGGATAAGTCCCTCATTGTAGTATTGGATTAATATTTTTTCACTAATCAAGTGGTGGTGTTATCTTGAGCAAAGTCTTTTAAATATACCCCAGTATTCATGAAGGGTCTCTCCTTTTGATTTCATAAGGCCGCATATTTTTGGTCCTTCGGGTCATGTATTGGGCCTTGTAACACTATGACTATGGGTTATGTAAGGGTTCCCCCTCATCCTAATTAAAAATGGGGATTATCCAAAATAAAAAGAAGGCCTTCGGACCATTTGGGATAATTCCATAGATTTCTTTCCCAATTGATGCAGTTCGGGAGGAAGGGAGGAAATTCTCTAGAAAGAATATTTTTAGTTCATTCCTGCCCCCAATTGTGGTAGGTATATAAGGCCCTAGCCTTAAACATTACTTAATCTTGAGTTACTTCAAGAATACACATTGAAGATATTTTCAGGTTTAGAGTTTTAGAGAATTAGATCATAAAACATGCATTACATCCCACATTTAAACAAAGTGGTTACAATAAAAGACAATATTCATTTTTTTCCCATCAACGAAAACATATTTAAAATAAAACACGGATTATTTCTTGACACTTCCTTGACACTATCATTATATCATGTACCTTTCCCTTGACCTGTGAAAAACATTTCAAACACTTGGGATGAGCATAAAAAGCTCAGTAAGGGATATAAAAATATGGAAAGGAAACATGAGTACATATATACATAAGAATCAATGAAATCATACTTTACTCATAAAACATAAGCACTTTAACATACCTCATCAAATCATGAATAAATCATAGAAATCATAATAAATAAAGGTAACTTGAGGCATTCATAACATTCTTACGTAGGGAGTAACCCTCTTAGTTACGTTTGGAATACCCATCACAGTATATTCCCTAAATCTCTTCAGAGAAACCTTAAGGTTTAACTCTTTCATGTTACTCAATTCATTGGAGAGCTACATCGGGGTCACCCGCCCTTAGTTTATCACCGAACCACCCGTCTTCATAACAATTCCCAAGAACCATAACATAATCATATCACATAAAACATGCATAAAGGAAACATAGAATTTCCACATTTCAATCACAAGATATCAATACAACACATTGATATAATGAAAACTTTATGGAAACCATTTTCAATACCAAAATAAAAGAAAAGTAATACATGGTATTTATTTTTTATTTTAAAAAAAAGTTATGGCTTGTAGAGGAAGTCGAAACTCAAATAATGGTCACGGCGGCAGAGAAGTCGTTGTCACTGCATACATACGACCAAAAAAAATTCCCTTTTGTCGTTTAGTAAAAACTTCGTATAAAAAATATTCCTTTTAAATAAACGTAAAATTCAAAGGGGTTTATACACCATATAAAAGAATGTTGTGTATAAAACAAAATATGCCTCAATGAAAGGAGATTGAGACGAAGTCCCTTACCTCGTGTCCGACTTGACTCGATCATTCTTTAATCTCATGAATAATAAACTTGAGTTAATTTATACTTGCTTAATAACCTTTTTCAAGTTCATTATTCCTTTTGTATCACTTATTACCATGTCATGAACACTATGTAATTATTTAAGTTAATAATGGTCGTTTTAACGATCATTAGTACTTGAGTCAAAAATAAACTCTTTATAATTAAAATTTGTTCATGTATCCATTATATCCAGAGTTATATTCAAGATTTAAATATCATATATATCATATATATCCAGTATATACATGAATTTATAATATTACATAACATTTAGAGGTAATAAATGAAATGCACCGTTCATGGAGACGGTAAGCCGTACGTACGCATGAACGCTACATTCATTTCTATTTCGTATTTTATGGAATGGAATCATAATGACATAAAGGTATATTATAATTCCATTATAATATAATATATAATATCATTAACTCCATCCTTTATACATCCCACATATGGAATTAACGAATCAAATCACTTTGAGGGGGCGGTAGTCCGCTCTTGCTAAAATGAAGATATCGCGTTTACCCATAATGGAAACCATAAAGGTATGACATAAATGAAAATTACAGAAGCATAAGGAAAACATAAACTTTTTATATATCATATATAAATATAGTGACATCTTAATGGCCACATTTTAAGGTGTTAGAAGAATATTGAACAATCATCGTTTCGTGAGGCAGAAATTCTCCATCCACAGAAACAGTATGTTCTTTAACCATTAGATGTAGGTGTGTGTAAGTGTAGCTAGAAATATTCTTATAAAAACATCCTAGTATATTTAAGATACTGGAGTTGCTACAAAATAAATGAATAAAAATATTTTAGGGGGTTGGAGAAGAAAAATAAAACAAAAGAACACAAGTGAAGACATTACCTTAAAAACGGGTAACTCTTTTTTATTTGAGCTCAAAGGATTCCTTGGGAAAACTTCTGCCCAATGTGAGGCTTCTGAGATTAATATAGGTATGTGTAGAGACTAAATGGTCAGGTTTTGGCCGAGCCAAAGGCTTGAGAGGTTTGGGTAAGGAGGTAGAGGTGGGGGCCTTCTATAAGAGGAGAGGAGGGGCACTCTTGGAAAGTTATAAAAGGTTACTTAATTTTCAAATTCATTTTGGATTTTAAAGGTCCCACATTGATGTATTACAAGGATAAGGTGATAAGGGTTTGAAATATACTCATCCAATAGGTTTTTGACATGTGTAGGTCTTAGATTTTACATTATCTTTTCATTTTATTTAAATCGTTAAATAATGAGGTAATCACAGCATCATCATGATGTCATAAATAATTTAAATTATTTCATGTCTAAAAATTATAAAAAAATATCATGATGTAGGAAACTATTTTATATTTCTAATGAATGTTTATAGTAAAAAATATGTCTTGTATAACCCCATTTAAAAATTGTTTTAGTAAAACAACTCATGTTTGTGACATTTTTATTTTAACATTAAATAAAAAGATATTAATGTCATTTTCCTACCAAAGTGGCTCAATGGGGTCCCCAAGTTGACCCATGGATTGTCTTGGTCTACCATGACACATCCAATAAGTGTAGGACATGTTTCAAGTTCATTTCATGTTATTAAAACATTATTCTTACCTTTAATTACACTAATTACCTCTAAACGCGATTAAAAACATAAAAGTTACTATTCACCAAAAAATTATTTTCATCCCATTGAACCACATTTTACTTCTTAATTACAACCATGTATGTCGGATTTTTGAAATTAAAAACATAGAGGTGGTAAAATTTCATTTAAATGAAAAATCAGTTTTTTTAAGTACCACTTAGTGGTTTCACTATTCATCAAAAATTGAAGCTTTTCAGAAAAATACCAAAACATCACCCTAAGATATATTTGATATTCTGGATTCAAAAATGATGTCTATTTTACAAAATTCAAAACATATAAGTTACATTAATTAATTCCTGCTGTCAGAGAAAATAGCGTGTTTTTATGAAACAATAAGTGTCAAAAGATTGACACTAGTTTAAATCTAATTTCAAAGTGAAATTAATTTCAATGACCACTATTGGATTAAATGGTAAAAATATATTCTAATTGAACTTTAAAACCAATTACAAAGATAATCTAATCATATAAATAAATTATATTAAAAAGAGGTTTTGAATTAAAATACAACATTTTTTAACTATTCATTAAAAAAATGAACTTTATCGGAAAAATACCAAAAATTTACCCAAAGTAAATTTCAATGTCCCAATCATAAATAATAAGTTTATTTTGAAAAATAGAGCTTATAAAATTGTCAAAATTTTGATTTAAAAATGGTTTGCCATCAAAAGGCAGTAAAACAATCTTTTAAAAATATTAGTGTATTCCATGCTTAAGATTGGATTTATTCTCATTTTAAGCCTCTAAAACACTATCTAATTCATTAATAGACATAGATAAAAATATATATTATTAATTACTTACTTGGGATGTTACATCCTTCCCCCCTTTAGAAAATTGTGTCCCCGCAATTTATTTACTTATCGAATAAGTGGGGGTATTTAGCCCTCATTCCATTTTCAGATTCCTATGTTGCCTCTTCAATCATGTGTTTTTTCCACAAAACCTTTACCTGATAAATCACCTTATTCCGTAATACTTTCTCCCTGTGGTCAAGAATCTGGACCGGTTGTTCCTCATAAGATAGGTTCTCTTCTAGCTAAACTACCTCTGGACTCAAAACATGAGATGGATATAACGACCCCTACTTTACATACATTGTTAATACTTAAAAATTGAAGCATACTTATTACAACATATAACAAAACCACTAAAGGAACGTATTGTTATAGTGCCTTTAGAAACTGGGAAACATAAACAAATGGTTCATAAAGCGTCTACACTGTCTCCCATTTATTTCACCATATCTATAGTCCCTTTTGGCATATCTTACTTAATAAGCTTCTTCCTGACCTGGGGAAAGAAAACTTACAAAAGGGTGAGCTCAAATGCTCAGTAAGGGTAAACAAAAGAAATATCAATCACATCATATTCATAAGAACATAACATTTTGGAAATCTTAACCTGCAAAAGAGAGCATAATTTTATAACATGGGATAAATCATAGTAGTGAAATGAAATCCCAATAATCATAACTGAAAACATGAAACTTTGTGGCATACACACATAATCCTATAGAATCATTTCTTATTAGTCAGGACTCATTGCCAAGACTATCTTAGTGGACAAAGTCCATTTCTGAACCGAGTTCACTCCTCGTTTCAGTCCTGTTTCACTGAACCGGTTTAACCTACCGTTCCAGCCATGTCTATCTCATGAGATATAAAATCTTTACCCAATGCATTGGAGGGAGATATAGGTCCCACCCATCTCATAATGATACTATTATTATGTGTGCCACAAAATCATAAACCGTACATCATAGCATAACCCATGTAATAAAAATGGGAATCTTAAACAACATGACATCATAAAACAATTCATATAAGATAAAAGAATTAATAAAAATAATTCCATCACAAAATAATCAAATCAATGTAATAATAGGGATATAAATAGAACCCTATATTATCTTAGATGGAAAATAATTTTGAAAAAACACTTGAACTCCATTCTTGAGGAAAATATCCTTTCTACTTCAAAAACATTTTCCTTTCTTAACATGTCATACAATTTTAAACTAAAAGAAGTTGATTAAAAATAAACTTGAAAACTTGTAAATGAAGCTTCTTGGAAATAATGTTTTAAAAATCCATTAATGCCGTATAAGTTAAAAAAACAATCTTCCCGTACTTTTGTCGGAAAAGACAAAAAGTACCTCGTATGAAAAACGACAAAAGATTCCTTTCATATCTTTCACTAAAAACTCACCGAAGGGAAAAATTGGATTTAAAAAATTTTAGGTGGATGGAAATAATATTACATATTCAGGTAACATGGATGTGGATGATAAAATACACCCCAGTAAATACCAAAGTATAAACAATCTCGGATAAAAATGAGATTGTGATATTTTCCCTTACCTTAGGTCTGATTTGCTTTGTAAGTGTCTGAACCTCCTGTATAATGATTTAAATAATTTTATTGACTTATTCCAGAATCATAATTATTTTTATTATATCATATATGGTCATATTTTTAGCTTCTTATTAGTAATATTTCATTACTACTTGTTATTCGGGTGTTTATTACTTTTTGTTCTTATGCGTGTTTTGTCGAATAAATTCTTATTATTCTTTTTTAGGTTATAGATACCTCATTTCCAGAATAGTATTAGTGTAATATATATCATATTCACTCATTCAATTCACTTATATAATCATTATTCAATGAAGATCATGTAGAACGGGTCGCATCACATCATGGAGACGGTATTCCGTACGTACGCACGAGCGATGATATCGCTCCCATGATTGTGAAATTGTAATGGAGTGTATGTATACTATTTCAGAATCAATATCACTTTACAATAATTATATATAGTCATTATTTACACCATTATACCCATCCAAGTAAGGTGGTGGTGGAAAATAGATTACACCACGGCGTGGAGACGGTATTCCGTACGTACGCACGCGCGGTGATTTCATTTTCCGTAGGATGGATAGATGGTTAAATAGGGTTGTTTCATACTTATAATAACATATCAGTATATTAGTGATACTTATGTTATTAATTCATAATGAAACAACTAAATAAGAAGAAGTGGAAGAAGAAATAAAGTTGAAAGAATCGGTAACGGACATTACCTCTTCTTTGAAGCGCTTCTTTGAGACCTCCTTTTAGGGCACTATAATTGGTCTTTGAAGAATACCAGGACCTCTAGGATGTCTCTAGGGAAGTGGAGAGAAGAAATTGGCAGGGGTTGGCCGAGATTGAAGGCTCAATGTGGTGTGAGGATGAGAGGGAGGAGGTTCCCTTTTATAAGGGAGGAGAGGGGCACCTTTGGAATAACTAAAAATATTATTCTATTATAAAGCCAAATTCGGTTTTAAATAGCTCAAAATTTATTTATTTCAAAGATAAGGTGGGATGGTTCTAAATACTCTCATCCAATATAATTTAGATAAGTTTAGGTATCAATTTTAACCTTATCATTTAGATTTAACTTTAAGTTAGATAATTTAACTTTTACCGTGTCTTCTTGTTTTCTTACACTATAATGTTAATAAACATACTATATCAAGACAAACTAACCCCAAGTTGTTTATTATTAATATATATAATCTTATCTAAGTCATTTTTCCGAATCTTATATTTTTATGAATAAAATAACAATTAATAATATAATATTTGTTTTAAAAACTATTTTATGTCAATTTTGACACTATTTAGTAATTGATTTTTGTGAAACTCATAACAAAATGATTAGTTCGAAAAAAGTTGATTAAATAAATAATAACATGTAATATGAACCTATAAAATTAGTGAAATTCATAAAAAGTCTCAAATTACATTTATTTGGGTATTTATAACATCAATTATGTCAATATTTCATTAATAAGATAATTACTGCATCATCGTTGTGTCATAAATAAATTAAATTATTTAATGTATAAAAATTATAAATAAAATATCATTATGTTAGAAATCGTTTTATCTTTCTAATGAATATTTATAGTCTAATTTATCTTATGTATAACCCCATATTAAAAATGATTTACTTATTAAACTTTGATTTTAACTATTTTAACCGTTCTTTAAGTAAATTGATAATAAATGTCCTAATCTAATCCAAGTGGGCATAAATGGTCATATTTTATTCCTAAGGTTGTTTTTGGTTGAATTAAACTTATACAATAGAATTATTACATGTGTTAGGGTAATAATAATATCATTTTTACCCTTAATTACCCTATTTACTTTTAACCGTGGTAAATAAAAGTAAAAAGTTACTATTCACAAAAAATTATTTTCATCTAATTGAACCACATTTTAGTCCTTGATATTAACCATGTCTCTTGGATATTTGAAATTCCATTCACAGAAGCGGTAAAATTAAGTTTTATGAAAAATTCAGTTTTTTTAACTACCACTTAGTGGTTTCACTATTCATCAAAAATTGAATGTTTTCAGAAAAATACCAAAATTTCACCCTAGGCTAATTTCGATATTCCGAATCCAAAAATGATGTCCATTTTGAAAAATAAAATTAATAAAATTTCAAAAAGTGGTTATTACTATTCATAACGGCTAGTTTTAATAATGTTTTAATAGCATGTCATTGTTTAGTGAAACTCGGTATTGCGTACGACGCAAGCTATCGAGGAAGGCCGCAGTTGCATGTAAGGAAAGACAACCTAGTGTTGTGTGTAGTGAAAGATTCCTTTGATGATTTATATAACATAAAAACAAAATATTTCTCATAAAAGTCTCGGGTGTTACAATGGATCCGGCATGTACTTCCTTAACATTGAAACATGAAAAACATTGTGTACCTGAGATAAACTTAGAGGTAAAGCCACTTGGTAAGCAACTGATCCGACTCTCCCTAGAATTTCATATGGTTCAATGAACCTTGGACTCAGCTTTCCTTTCTTACCAAATCGCATCACACTTTTCCACGGTGAAACATTGAGAAAAACATGATCACCTACCTCGAAAGATAGATCCTTCCTCCTGTTGTTTGCATAACTTTTCTATCTGCTCTGAGCTGTTCTCATGGGTTTCTGAATCAGCTGAAATTATTCTACCAAATCTTCTACCAATTCTGGTCCCATCAGCCTCCTTTCACCCACTTCATCCCAGAAAGCTAGAGTTCGACACTGCTTCCCATATAATGCCTCAAATGGTGTCATCTGTATACTAGAATGAAAACTGTTATTATATGAAAATTCAACCAAAGAAAGATGTTGGCCCCAACTTCCCTGATAATCCATCGAACAAGCACATAGCATATCTTCCAAAGTCTGAATTTTTCATTCTGACTACCCATATGATTGAGGAGTAAAAGTTGTACTAAAATTTAATTCAGTACCCAACGACTTCTGAAGGCCCTTCCAAAAGTTAGATGTAAACCTGGGATCATAGTCAGATACAATGGAGAGAGGAACTCCATGTAACCTAACTATCTCTTTAAGATACAAACGGGAAATTTGATCTAGGGAAGAATTATTTTTTATTGCAAGGAAATGAGCAGATTTAGTAAAGCGATCAACAAAAACCCAGATTGCATTATTACCTCGAGGTGTCTTCGGCAATCCCACAACGAAGTCGATGGATATATTCTCCCATTACCATTCTGGTACTGGTAAAGGCTGAAGCATCCCTTTCGGTAACTGCCTCTCTACTTTAACCTATTGACATTTCAAACACTTCACAGTAAAATCAGCAATATCCCTTTTCATTCCGTCCCACCAGTAAAACTTTTGAAGATCTCTATACATCTTAGTACTGCCAGGATGAACTGAAAACGGAGAACTATGAGCTTCACATAACAAATCTCTCTTCAACTGTGAATCACATGGCACACACAATCTCTTCCCAAATCTCAAAACACAATCATTATCAATGTTGAATTCAGGAAACTTACCCTTCTGAACCAGCTCTACCTTTTTCTGCAACTCACTGTCTTGCTTCTGTGCTTGCTTGATTCTGTCTGATAGAGAAGATTTCACTGATATCTGAAATAAATCAGAAGAAAATCCTGTACCAAAAACATCAATTCCAAAGTTAATAAAATCCTTAACCAAAATATCACGTTCCAAATGCAACATTGTTAATGAAGCATTACTTTTTCGACTCAAAGCATCATCCACTTTATTTTCTTTTCTCGGATGGTAATGAATTGTACAATCATAATCCTTGATTAATTCTAGCCATCTCCTCTCTCTCATGTTCAATTCTTTCTGAGTGAATATATACTTTAAACTTTTGTGATCGGTATATATTTCACACTTTACTCCATACAAATGATGCCTCCAAATTTTTAAAGGAAAACAACAGCAGCTAATTCCAAATCATCCACAGGTTAATTTACCTCATGAGTTTTCAACTATTGTGAAGCATAAGAAATTACCTGATCATTCTGCATTAGGACACAACCAAGTCCATTCAATGAAGAATCATTGTAGATAACAAACTCACCATTCCTGGAAGGTAGTGCCAAAACTGGAGCATTCACCAATCTTTTTTTCAGTTATTGAAAACAATCATCACATTATTTTATCCAGATAAACTTAACTCCCTTCCGAGTTAGCTTAGTCATTGGACTAGATAACTGTGAAAAATTTCTAACAAACCTTCAGTAATAACCTGCCAAACCAAGAAATCTACGAATCTCACTTACATTTGTGGGTCTTGGCCATTCTTCAACAACTTTTGTTTTTGCAGGATCAACAGTTATCCCATCTTTTGAAAAAATGTGACCAAGGAAAGAAATTTGTTGCAACCAAAACTCACACTTTCTGAATTTCCCATACAATTTATTTTCTTTTAAGGTTTGCAAAATAACCCTTAAATGTATTTAATGCTCCTCTTTACTTTTAGAAAACACCAAAATATCATCAATGAAAACAACCACAAACTTATCCAAGAACTCGTGGATAATTCTATTCATTAATTCCATGAATACAGCAGGTGCATTGGTTATCCCAAAAGGCATTACTACAAATTCATAATGGCCATATCTTGTACGAAACATAGTCTTCGGAATATCTGCTTCCTTTACCTTCAACTAATGGTACCCCGATCTCAGGTCAATCTTTGAAAAATACTGAGCTCCCTGGAGCTGATCAAACAAATCATCGATATGAGACAAAGGATATTTGTTATTAACAGTGATGTTATTCAAGGCTTTATAATCAATGAAGAGTCTCATTGAACCATCTTTATTTTTAACAAATAAAACAGGAGAACCCCATGGTGATGTTCTAGGATGAATGAAACCTTTCTCTATTAAATATTGCAATTGCTCCTTCAAATCTAAAAGTTCAATTTGAGCCATTCGATAAGGGGGTTTTGAAATTGGCTTAGCATCAGTAACTAAGTCAACATTAAATTCTACTTCTCGATCTAGTATTATTCCAGGAAACTCATCATGATACTCGTTTACCACTGGCACATCATTAATCTAAACAGTTCCCTTGTTTTCAACAATGTGTGCAAGGTAACATTCATTTCTATCTTTTACAAGTTTCTCGGCCTCTTGATAAGTTATCAACAGTAAGGGTTCATTCTTGTACACAAACTGAAAGTATTTCTAAAAAGAAACTTCTTTAGCTCTACAGTCAATCTTATCATGGTAAATAGAGATCCAATCCATACCCAGGATAACATCAAACTCTACTAGAGGTAAAACAATAAGGTTCACAAGTAGGCTCTTTCCACGGATAAGGAGAGGAAGATTCTTATTAATTATTTTTGCCTCAACATTTCCCCATGTGTTTTTACCACAAGTTCAAGAGTCATTTTTTGAGATGGTATTCCCATTTTACTAGAAAATTTTTCAGAGATGAAAGAATGTGTAGACCCCGAATCAAACAACACACTAGAATAATCTGAAAAAACAAACAAATTACCTGATACAACTTAATTTGATGGTCTGACATCTGCTGAAGTAGTTGCAAAGGTTTTCACCACCCCTTTCTGCGTGTAGTATAACTGCTTCCCATCACTCGAGCTCTTTGTCGGACACTCATTTTCATAGTGACCCATATCATTGCACTTAAAACATTTCACTAACTGTAAATCAAATTTGGTCTTACGATCACCTTGATCTTTTTCAGTGTAATCACGAGCCTTATGTCCCATCTTACCGCATCGTTATCACTTTCCAGAATTCAAAAGACATTCCCCATCATGCCTTTTACCACATTTATCACAAACTAGAAACTTAGTTTTCTTACTGTCAGACCTTTTTGAACAATTCTTTCCTTTCTCCTGCCACCTCGGTCTCTTCTTCTGCTGGTTGTTATAGAACACTTGATCATCGACAAACTCCATTTCCACCTTCTCAGCACATCGAACAAGATTTTCATAACTTTTAAACTCACGAGAAGCCAATGCCCTTCTATATTTTGGCTTTAATCCTGATTAAAAATGATTTATTTTACTATCAAGGTCTCGGATAAAATTTGGAGCATACCTTGCCAATCGAGTGAACCTTTATTCATGGGAAGCCAGTGAGTCCTCTTGCCTCAATTCTAGGAATTTTTTTTCCATCCTAAGTCGAACAGCCTTAGGAAAATACTTCTCAAGAAACATACCTTTGAATTCATCCCAGTAGAGAGCATCAATATCATCAGCGTCCCTGATATTTTTAACCATTGACCACCACTGATCTGTTTCACCCTCCAAACGGTAAATTGAAAGACTAACCTTTTGATTGTATGAACACCCCATGACATCGAAAATCTTCTCGAGTTCTTTAATCTAACCTTCATCTAGCACAGGGTCATATGATCCTCTGAATGATGGGGGATGTTGCCTCGTGAAATGTTCCACCACTGACATGTTCCTCTGTGGTTGATCTGGCTGATCTCGTGCATGGATACCGCCACCATTTATCAGTTGAGTCAACTGCGTCATTACTGTAAAAAACTGTTCAGTTCAAATTCTGACCATCTCAAGACGCTGATTCGGAAGGTTATTTCTTTCTGTAGGCCTTCATAGCACTTCTTCCCTATTTCCTCTACGGAAAACCATTCTGAACAAACATGTCTTAGATGAAGCAACATGGTAATCGTCAAATTCTATATCATTTCAATTTGACCATAAAAAAAAAATTATTTTTGGATAATCATTTAAAAAAATTGGAACTCCTAAAGTTATCTAAACCGACCTCTGATACCAACTATAAGGCCCCAGCCTTAAACATTACTTAATATTGAGTTACTTCAAGAATACACGTTGAGGATCTTTTCAGTTTTAGAGTTTTAGAGAATTAGATCATAAAACATTCATTACATCCCACATTTAAACAAAGTGGCTACAATAAAAGATAGTATTCATTTTTTTCCCATCAATGGAAACATATTTAAAATAAAACATGGATTCTTTCTTGACACTTCCTTGACACTATCATCATATCATGTACCTTTCCCTTGACCTGTGAAAAACATTTCAAAAACTTGGGATGAGCATAAAAAGCTCAGTATGGGATATAAAAATATGGAAAGGAAACATGAGTACATGTATACATAAGAATCAATGAAATCATACTTTACTCATAAAAAAAAGCACTTTAACATACCTCACCAAATCATGAATAAATCATAGAAATCATAATACATAAAGTTAACTTAAGGCATTCATAACATTCTTACATAGCGAGTAACCCTCTTGGTTACGTTTGGAATACCCATCACATTATATTCCCTAAATCTATTTGGAGACACCTTAACATTTAACTAATTCGCGTTACCCAATGCATTGGAGAGCTATATCGGGCTCACCCACCCTTAGTTTATCACGTAATCACCCGTCTTCATAACAATTCCCAAGAACCATAACATAATCGTATCACATAAAACATGCATAAAGGAAACATAGAATTTCCACATTTCAATCACAAGATATCAATACAACACATTGATATAATAAAAATCTTATGAAAAAAATTTTCAATACCAAAATAAAAGAAAAGTAACACAAGGTATTTATTTTTCATTTTAAAAAAAGTTATGGCTTGTAGAGGAATCCGAAACTCAAATAATGGTCACAGCGGCGGAGAAGTCGTTGTCGCCGCATACGTACGACAAAAAAACATTCCCTTTTGTCGTTTAGAAAACGCTTCGTATAAAAAATATTCCTTTTGAATAAACGTAAAAGTCAAAGGGTTTTATACACCATATAAAAGAAAGTTGTGTATAAAACAAAATATGCCTCAATGAAAGGAGATTGAGACGAAGTACTTTACCTCGTGTCCGACTTGACTCGATCATTCTTTAATCTCCTGAATAATAAACTTGAGTTAATTTCTACTTGCTTAAGAACCTTTTTCAAGTTCATTATTCCTTTTGTATCACTTATTACCATGTCATTAACACTATGTAATTATATAAGTTAATAACGGGCGTTTTAACGATCATTGGTACTTGAGTCAAAAATAAACTCTTTATAATTACAATTTGTTCATGTATCCATTATATCCAGAGTTATATTCATGATTTAGATATCATATATATCATATATATCTATTATATACATGAATTTATAATATTATATAACATTTAGAGGTAAGAAATGAAATGCACCGTTCATGGAGACGGTAAGCCGTACGTACGCGTGAACGCTACTTTCATTTCTATTTCGTATTTTATGGAATGGAATAATAATAACATAAAGGTATATTATAATTCCATTATAATATCATATATAATATCACTAAATATATCCTTTATACGTCCCACATATGGCATTAACGAATCAAATCACTTTGAGGGGGCGGTAGTCCGCACTTCCTAAAATGAAGATATCGCGTTTACCCATAATGGAAACCATAAAGGTATGACATAAATGAAAAATACAAAAGCATAAGGAAAACATAAACATGTTATATATCATATATAAATATAGTGACATCTTAATGGCCACCTTTGAAGGTGTTAGAAGAATATTGAACAATCATCGTTTCGTGAGGCAGAAATTCACCATCCACAGAAACTGTATGTTCTTTAACGATTAGATGTAGGTGTGTGTAATTGTAGCTCGAAATATTCTTATAAAAACATCCTAATATATTGAATATAATTTATTTTCTACAAAATAAATGAATAAAAATAGTTTAGGGGGTTGGAGAAGAAAAATAAAACATAAGAACACAAGTGAAGACATTACCCTAAAAACAGGTAACTCTTTTTGATTTGAGCTCAAAGGTTTCCTTGGGAAGACTTCTGCCCAATGTGAGGCTTCTATGAGTAAGATAGGGATGTGGAGAGACTAAATGGGTAGGGGTTGGCAGAGCCAAAGGCTTGAGAGGTGTGGGTAAGGAGGTAGAGGTGGGGGCCTTTTATAAGAGGAGAGGAGGGGCACTCTTGGAATGTTATAAAAGGTTACTTAATTTTCAAATGAGTTTCGGATTTTAAAGGTCCCACATTGATTTATTTTTAGGATAAGGTGATAAGGGTTCTAAATATACTCATACAATAGGTTTTTGACATGTTTATGTCTTATATTTTATGTTATCTTTTCATTTTATTTAAATCATTAAATAATGAGGTAATCGCTGCATCATCATGATGTCATAAATAATTTAATTTATTTAATGTCTAAAAATTATAAAACAAATATCATGATGTAGGAAATATTTTTAGCTTTCTAATAAATATTTATAGTAAAAAATATGACTTTTATAACCCCATTTAAAATTTGTTTTAGTAATATAACTCATGTTTGTGACATTTTTATTTTAACATTAAATAAAAAGATATTAATGTCATTTTCCTACCAAAGTGGCTCCATGGGGTCCCCAAGTTGACCGATGGATTTTATTGGTTTGCCATGACACATACAATAAGGGTAGGACATGTGTTAAGTTCATTTCTTATTGTTAAAATATTATTCTTACCTTAAATTACACTAATTACCTCTAAACGCGATTAAAAACTTAAAAGTTACTATTCACCAAAAAATTATTTTAATCCCATTGAACCAAATTTTACATATTAATGACAACCATTTATGTCAGATTTTTTAAATTCAAAACACATAGTTGGTAAAATTTCATTTAAACGAAAAAACAGTTTTTTAAGTACCACTTAGTGGTTTCACTATTCATCAAAAATTGAAGCTTTTCAGAAAAATACCAAAACATCACCCTAAGATATATTTGATATTCTGGATTCAAAAATGATGTCTATTTTAAAAAATTCAAAAAATATAAGTTAAATTAATTAATTTAATAATTAATTCCCATTGTCAGAGCAAATATCATGTTTTTATGAAACAATAAGTATCAAAAGATTGACACTACTTTAAGTCCAATTTAAAAGTGAAATTAATTCCAACGACCACTATTGGATTAAATGGTAAAAATATATTCTAATTGAACTATAAACCCAATTCAAAAGATAATGTAATAATATAAAAAAATTATATTAAAAAGGGGTTTTGAATTAAAATACAACATTTTTCACGATTCATTAAAAAAATGAACTTTATCAGAAAAATACCAAAAATTTACCCAAAGTAAATTTCAATGTCCCAATAATAAATAATAAGTTTATTTTGACAAATAGAGCTTATAAAATTGTCCAAAGTTTGATTTAAAAATGATTTTCCATCAAAAGGCAGTAAAATAATCTTTTAAAAATATTAGTGTACTCCATGCTTAAGATTGGATTTATTCTCATTTTAAGCCTCTAAAACACTATCTAATTCATTAATAGACATAGATAAAAATATCTATTATTAATTACTTACTTGGGATGTTACATCCTTCCCCCCTTTAGAAAATTGTGTCCCCGCAATTTATTTACTTATTGAATAAGTGGGGGTATTTATCCCTCATTGCATTTTCATATTCCCATGTTGCCTCTTCAATCATGTGGTTTTTACACAAAACCTTTACCCGATGAATCACCTTATTCCGTAACACTTTCTCCTTGTGGTCAAGAATCTAGACCGGTTGTTCCTCATAAGATAGGTTCTCTTCCAGCTGAACTACCTCTGGACTGAAAACATGAGATTGATCTGGCATGTACTTCCTTAACATTGAAACATGAAAAACATTGTGTACCTGAGAAAAACTCAGAGGTAAAGCCACTCGATAAGCAACTGATCCAACTCTCTCCAGAATTTCATATGGTTCAATGAAACTTGGACTCAGCTTTCCTTTCTTACCAAATCATATCACACTTTTCCACGGTGAAACTTTGCGAAAAACATGATCACTTACCTCGAAAGATAGATCCTTCCTCCTGTTGTCTGTATAACTTTTATGTCTGCTCTGAGCTGTTCTCATGTGTTTCTGAATCAGCTAAACTTTTTCTGCCAAATCTTCTTCCAATTCTTGTCCCATCTGTTTCCTTTCACCCACTTCATCCCAGAAAGCTGGAGTTTGACACCGCTTCCCATATAACGCCTCATATGGTGCCATCTGTATACTGGAATGAAAATTGTTATTATATGAAAATTGAACCAAAGAAAGATGTTGGTCCCAACTTCCCTGATAATCCATCGAACAAGCACGTAGCATATCTTCTAAAGTTTGAATTTTTCGTTCTGAATACCCATCTGATTGAGGATGAAATGTTGTAATAAAATTTAATTCAGTACCCAACGACTTCTGAAGGCTCTTCCAAAAGCTAGAAGTAAACCTGGGATCACGCTCAGATACAATGGAGAGAGGAACTCCATGTAACCTAACTATCTCTTTAAGATACTAACAGGAAAGTTGATCTAGGGAGAAACTATCTCGTATAGCAAGGAAATGAGCAGATTTAGTCAAGCGATCAACAATAACCCAGATTTCATTATTACCTCGAGGTGTCTTTGGGAATCCCACAACGAAGTCCATGGATATATTCTCCCATTTCCATTCAGGTACTGGTAAAGGCTGAAGCATCCATTTTAGTAAATGTCGCTCTTCTTTAACCTATTGACATGTCAAACACTTCACAGTAAAATCAGCAATATCCCTTTTCATTCCGTCCCACCAGTAATACTCTTGAAGATCTCTATACATCTTAGTACTTCCAGGATGAACTGAAAACGAAGAACTATGAACTTTACATAACAAATATATCTTAAACTATGAATCACACGGCATACAAAATCTCTTCCCAAATCTCAAAACACAATCATTATCAATGTTGAATTCAGGCAACTTACCCTTCTGAACCAGCTCGACCTTTTTCTGCAACTCATTGTCTTGCTTCTGTGCTTGCTTGATCTTGTCTGATAGAGAAGATTTCACTAATACCTGAAACAAAACAAAAGAACATCCTGCACCAAAAACTTCTATACCAAAGTTCATCAAATCCTTAACCAAAGTATCACGTTCCAAACGCAACATTGTTAATGAATCATTACTTTTTCGACTCAAAGCATCAGCCACTTTATTTTCTTTTCCCGGATGGTAATGAATTGTACAATCATAATCCTTGATTAATTCTAGCCATCTCCTCTGTATCATGTTCAATTATTCCTGAGTGAATATGTACTTTAAACTTTTTTGATCGGTATATATTTCACACTTTACTCCATACAGATGATGCCTCCAAATTTTTAAAGCGAAAACAACAGTAGCTAATTCCAAATCATGCATAGGGTAGTTTACCTCATGAGTTTTCAACTGTCGTGAAGGATAAGCAATTACCTTATCATTCTGCATTAGGACACAACCAAGTACTTTCAATGAAGCATCATTGTAGATAACAAACTCACCATTCCTGGTAGGTAGTGCCAAAACTGGAGCATTCACCAATCTTCTTTTCAGTTCCTTAAAACAAGCATCACATTCTTTTGTCCAGATAAACTTAACACCCTTCCGAGTTAGATTAGTCATTGGACTAGATAACTGTGAAAAATTTCTAAAAAACCTTCAGTAATAGCCTACCAAACCAAGGAATCTATGAATCTCAGTTACATTTGTGGGTCTTGGCCATTCTTCAACAACTTTTGTTTTTGCAGGATCAACAGTTATCCCATCTTTTGAAACAACGTGACCAAGGAAAGAAATTTGTTGCAACCAAAACTCAAACTTTCTGAACTTCCCATACAATTTCTTTTCTTTTCAGGTTTTCAAAATAACCCTTAAATGTCTTTCATGCTCCTCTTTACTTTTAGAAAACACAAAAATATCATCAATTAAAACAACCACAAACTTATCCAAGAACTCATGGAAAATTATATTCATTAAGTCCATGAATATAGCAGGTGCATTTGTTATCCCAAAAGGCATTACTAAAAACTCATAATGGCCATATCTTGTACAAAACGTGGTCTTCAGAACATCTGCTTCCTTTACCTTCAACTGATGGTACCCCGATCTCAGGTCAATCTTTGAAAAATACTGAGCTCCCTGGAGCTGATCAAACAAATCATCGATATGAGGCAAAGGATATTTGTTCTTAACAGTGATGTTATTCAAGGCTCTATAATCAATGCAAAGTCTCATTGAACCATCTTTCTTTTTAACAAATAAAATAGGAGCACCCCATGGTGATGTGCTAGGTCGAATGAAACCTTTCTCTAATAAATATTTCAATTGCTCCTTCAACTCTAAAAGTTAAATTTGAGCCATTCGATAAGAGGGTTTTGAAATTAGCTTAGCATCAGGAACTAAGTCAACAGTAAATTCTACTTCCTGATCTGGTATTATTCCAGGAAACTCATCAGGAAAAACATCAGGATACTCATTTACCACTGGCACATCATTAATCTGAACAGTTCTCTTGTTTTCAACAATGTGTGCAAGGTAAAATTCATTTCCATCTTTTACATGTTTCTCGACCTCTTGATAAGTTATCAAGAGCAAGGGTTCATTCTTGTACATAAACTGAAAGTCTTTCTGAAAAGAAACTTCTTTAGCTCTACAGTCAATCTTAGCATGGTAAATAGAGAGTCAATCCATACCCAGGATAACATCAAAATATACTAGAGGTAAAACAATATGGTTCGCAAGTAGGTTCTTTCCACAGATAAGGATAGGAAGATTCTTATAAATTCTTCTTGCCTAAAGATTCCCCCATGTGTTTTTACCACAAGTTCAGGAGTCATTTCTTGAGATGGTATTCCCATTTTACTAGAAATGTTTTCAGAGATGAAATAATGTGTAGACCCCGAATCAAATAACACACTCGCATAATCTGAAAAAACAAACAAAGTACCTGATACAACTTCATTTGATGGCTAACATCTGCTGAAGTAGTTGCAAAGGATTTCACCACCCCTTTCTTCTTGTAGTCTAACTGCTTCCCATCACTCGATCTCTTTGTCAGACACTCATTTTCATAGTGACCCATCTCATTTCACTTAAAACATTTCACTAACTGTAAATAAAATTTGGTCTTACCATCACCTTGATCTTTTTCAGTGCAATCATTAGTCTTATGTCCCATCTTACAACATTGGTAGCACTTTCCAGAATTCAAAAGGCATTCCCCAGCATGTCTTTTACCACATTAATCACAAAATGGAAACTTATTTTTCTTACCATCATACCTTTTTGAAGAATTCTTTCCTTTCTCCTGGCACCTCAGTCTCTTCTTCTTCTGGTTGTTATAGAACACTTGATCATCGGAAAACTCTATTTCCACCTTCTCTGCACATCGAACTAGCTTTTCATAACTTTTAAACTCACGAGAAGCCAATGACCTTCGATATTTTGGCTTTAATCCTGAGTAAAAACGATTGATTTTACTATCAAGGTCTCGGATAAAATTTGGAACATACCTTGTCAATCAAGTGAACCTTTCTTCATAGGCAGCCACTGAGTCCTCCTCTTTCCTCAATTCCAGGAATTGTTTCTCCATCCTAAGTCGAACAGCCTTAGGAAAATACTTCTCAAGAAACATACCTTTGAATTCATCCCAGTCGAGAGCATCAATATCATCAGCGTCCCTGATATTTTTAACCATCTACCACCACTGATCTACTTCACCCTCTAAACGGTAAATAGCAAGACTAACCTTTTGATTGTCTGAACACCCCATGACATCGAAAATCTTCTACAGTGCTTTAATCCACCCTTCAGCTAGCACAGGGTCAGATGATCCTCTGAATGATGGGGGATGTTGCCTCATGAAATGTTCCACCACTAACATGTTCCTCTGAAGTTGTTCTGGCTGATCTAGTGCATGGATACCTCCACCATTTATCGATTGATTCAACTACGCCATTACTACAACAAACTGTTCAGTTCCAATTCCGACCATCTCAGAATGCTGATTCGGAAGGTTATTTCCTTCTGTATGCCTTCCTAGAACTTCTTCCCTATTTCCTCTGTGAAAAACCATTCTGAACAAACATTTCTTAGATGAAGAAACATTGTAATCTTCAAATTCTATATCATTTCAATTTTACCATAAAAAATATTTTTGGATAATAATTTAATAAAATTATAACTCCTAAAGTTATCTAAACTGACCTCTGATACCAACTATAAGTCCCTAGCCTTAAACATTAATTAATCTTGAGTTACTTCAAGAAGAGACGTTGAGAATCTCTTTCAGGTTTAGAGTTTTAGAGAATTAGATCATAAAACATGCATTACATCTCACATTTAAACAAAGTGGTTACAATAAAAGATAGTATTCATTTTTTTCCCATCAATGGAAACATATTTAAAATAAAACATGGATTCTTTATTGAAACTTCCTTGACACTATCATCATATCATGTACCTTTCCCTTGACCTATGAAAAACATTTCAAAAACTTGGGATGAGCATAAAAAGATCAGTAAGGGATATAAAAATATAGAAAGGAAACATGAGTACATGTATACATAAGAATCAATGAAATCATACTTTACTCATAAAACATAAGTACTTTAACATACCTCATCAAATCATGAATAAATCATAGAAATCATAAGACATAAATGTAACTTGAGGCATTCATAACATTCTTATGTAGGGAGTAACCCTCTTGGTTACGTTTGGAATACCCATCACAGTATATTCGCTAAATATCTTCGGAGAAACCATAACATTTAACTCCTTCGCGTTACCCAATGCATTGGAGAGCTATATCGGGCTCACTTGCCCTTAGTTTATCATGGAACCACCCGTCTTCATAACAATTCCCAAGAACCGTAACATAATCGTATCACATAAAAAATGAATAAAGGAAACATAGAATTTCCACATTTCAATCACAAGATATCAATACAACACATTGATATAATAAAAACTTTATGGAAACAATTTTCAATACCAAAATAAAAGAAAAGTAATACATGGTATTTATTTTTCATTTAAAAAAAAGTTATGGCTTGTAGAGGAAACCAAAACTCAAATAATGGTCACGGCAGCGGAGAAGTCATTGTCACTGCATACGTATGACAAAAAAACATTCCCTTTTTTCATTTAGTAAACGCTTCATATAAAAAATATTCCTTTTGAATAAATGTAAAAGTAAAATAGTTTTATACACCGTATAAAATAAATTTGTGTATAAAACAAAATATGCCACAATGAAAGGAGATTGAGACGAAGTCCCTTACCTCATGTCCGACTAGACTCGATCGTTCTTTAATATCCTGAATAATAAACTTGAGTTAATTTCTACTTTCATAAGAACCTTTTTCAAGTTCATTATTCCTTTTTTATCACTTATTACTATGTCATGAATACTATGTAATTATTTAAGTTAATAATGGTCGTTTTAACGATCATTGGTACATGAGTCAAAAATAAACTCTTTATAATTACAATTTGTTCATGTATCCATTATATACAGAGTTATATTCATGATTTAGATATCATATATATCATATATATCCATTATATACATGCATTTATAATATTACATAACATTTAGAGGTAATAAATGAAATGCACCGTTCATGGAGACGGTAAGCCGTGCGTACGCATGAACGCTACTTTCATTTCTATTTAGTATTTTATGGAATGGAATCATAATTAAATAAAGGTATATTATAATTCAATTATAATATCATATATAATATCATTAACTCCATCCTTTATACGTCCCACATATGGCATGAACGAATCAAATCACTTTAAGGGGGCGGTAGTCCGCACTTCCTAAAATGAAGATATCGCGTTTACCCATAATGGAAACCATAAAGGTATGACATAAATGAAAAATACAGAAGCATAAGGAAAACAGAAACATATTATATATCATATATAAATATAGTGACATCTTAATGGCCACCTTTGAAGGTGTTAGAAGAATATTGAACAATCATCGTTTCGTGAGGAAGAAATTCGCCATCCACAGAAACAGTATGTTCTTCAACCATTAGATGTAGGTGTGTATAAGTGTATCTCAAAATATTCTGAAAAAAACATACTAGTATATTGAAGATACTGGAGTTTCTACAAAATAAATTAATAAAAAGAGTTTAGAGGGTTGGAGAATCAAAATAAAACAAAAGAACACAAGTGAAGACATTACCTTAAAAACAGGTAACTCTTTTTGATTTGAGCTCAAAGACTTCCTTGGGAAGACTTATACCCAATGTGAGGATTCTAGGAGTAAGAGAGGAATGTGTAGAGACTAAATTGGTAGGGTTTGGCCTGCCCAAAGGCTTGAGAGGTGTTGGTAAGGAGGTAGAGGTGGGGGCCTTTTATAAGAGGAGAGGAGGGGCACTCTTGGAAAGTTATAAAAGGTTACTTAATTTTCAAATTAGTTTCGGATTTTAAAGGTCCCACATTGATTTATTTATATAATAAGGTTATAAGGGTTCTAAATATACTCATCCAATAGGTTTTTGACATGTGTAGGTCTTATATTTTTCATTATCGTTTCATTTTATTTAAATCATTAAATAATGAGGTAATCGCTGCATCATCATGATGTCATAAATAATTTAATTTATTTAATGTATAAAAATTATAAAAAAATATCATGACGTAGAACATCTTTTTATCTTTCTAATGAATATTTATAGTCAAAAATATGACTTGTATAACCCCATTTAAAAATTGTTTTTGTAAAACAACTCATGTTTGTGACATTTTTTTTTTAACATTAAATAAAAAAATATTAATGTCATTTTCCTACCAAAGTGGCTTCATGGGGTCCCCAAGTTGACCCATGGATTTTATTGTATGGCCATGACACATCCAATAAGGGTAGGACATGTTTCAAGTTCATTTCATATTATTAAAACATTATTATTACCTTAAATTACAATAATTACCTCTAAACCCGATTAAAAACTTAAAAGTTACTATTCACCAAAAAATTATTTTAATCCTTTTGAACCACATTTTACTTCTTAATGACAACCATTTATGTTAGATTTTTGAAATTACAAACACAGAGGTTGTAAAATTTCATTTAAATGAAAAATCAGTTTTTTTAAGTACCACTTAGTGGTTTCACTATTCATCAAAAATTGAAGCTTTTCAGAAAAATACCAAAACATCACCCTAAGATATATTTGATATTCCAGATTAAAAAATTATGTCTATTTTACAAAATTCAAAACATATAAGTTACATTAATTAATTTAATAATTAATTCCCACTGTCAGAGCAAATAGCGTGTTTTTATGAAACAATAAGTATCAAAAGATTGACACTAGTTTAAGTCCAATTTCAAAGTGAAATTAATTACAAAAACCACTATTGGATTAAATGGTAAAATTTTATTCTAATTTAACTTTAAACCCAAATAAAAATATAATCTAATCATATAAATAAATTATATTAAAAAGAGTTTTTGAATTAAAATACAACATTTTTCACAATTCATTAAAAAATGAACTTTATCAGAAAAATACCAAAAAAATTACCCAAAGTAAATTTCAATGTCCGAATCATAAATAATAAGTTTATTTTGACAAATAGAGATTATAAAATTGTCAAATGTTTTATTTAAAAATGGTTTGTCATCAAAAGGCAGTAAAATAGTCTTTTAAAAATATTATTGTATTCCATGCTTAAGATTGGATTTATTCTCATTTTAAGCCTCTAAAACACTATCTAATTCATTAATAGACATAGATAAAAATATCTATTATTAATTACTTACATGGTATGTTACAAGGTAGATAGTATATCTAGTATTTGGCTACACCATCAGGGGATAAAGAGAAGTCCCAAAACATTATTAGGTCCTGAGATAGATTTTGGGGTTTCATGGTGGAGCACACTATGTGAAACTTCTTGAGATGTTTGTGAGGGTCCTAACCAAAAATGACATATAATTTTTGAATTATGGGGATGAGTCCTAATCACAAATCAATTTTGGGTGATTATTTTAAGTATTAGGTGTACGTAGGTTGGTACTCCACATCAGGGGTGGTCAGTTCTTTTAAAGTTCAATTATTTGTAGCCATGTTTTCTGGGGTTTGATTTGGTTCAATTTTTTATTTGTTTGGGACCAATTTATGTTCAGTAATGTTTTCTTCTATGTTACCTTATCTTCCTACATTGGATTACCTAATTTATGAGTAAAGTGTCTTTTCAATTTTAGGGCATATTACCAATAATTCTCTTTTCCTGATTGGGTCATGTAAATAAGTTGAGAAGGTTGTTTGTTTTGTTTTATGTTTTTTTATTTTTATAATTGATGATGGATAAAATATAAATATTTAATAATAATTAATTGAAAAAAGAAAATAGAATGTTATATTATTGAATTAGAGAGAGAAAAAGAATAAAAGAAGGAGAAAGAGAGAGAAAAATCACACAAAAAACAAACACAAAAAAAGGAAGGGGGTATTTAAAAGAGTAAAAAAATGTAATAAAATATTAAAATTTAAAAAAATGATCTTGTATCCCGAAAAATAGAGCCAAAATTTTATCAGGTTGTCGAGCGCATCAAATTATATGTTTAGTTTTACTAGTATTTCTGTAGTATAGCAGTAACCCTAGGTTGTCTCTCAATGGAGCCATAGATCATTAATTTTAAAATAAATTTTAGATTATGAAAATAAAATGGGAATGTAGTTTTATAAAACTTTGGTTTTTTTATTAAAAATAGAAATTAAAACTATATTACTAAGTGATAGAAACTAGTTGGAGAAATCGTGATCAACCCAGGTAAGTGTCCCATGATGCTTAATCTATCATCCCTCTCAAGATAATGGGAAGGATCATTGATTCATTCATTTATACACACTGAAACTAGTATTTTATGTGAGTTCTTACTAGGTTACAACCTAGTATATTATCAATCAATGATATTGAATATCGACGATCACTCAAAATCAACAAACTTTAATCGATATAAAAATGGAATCCAATCAAGGAATCACATCAATAATGTGATGATATGATTAGATTTGTGTCAATAAAAAAATATTTTACATGAGAAGAACATTTATATTCATGGGTTCAAGATCCTTGAATTTATTAGCCAACATAATCCATTCGTACACTCATGAAAGGGAAGGGGTGAGAAAAGAGGAAACCACACTCAAATCATCACAAGATCTGGGTAATGCATGAGATAATGAGGATTATTTTTCATTTGATTTGCATTTGATCATAATATAATAAAAACAAATTAAAAAGTTGTAAATGATGAAGAATTTTCAACAAATATAGAAATTCAATTACCTTACAAAGATTACAAGCATGGAGCTTGGTATTACAACAAAGAACCCCCCCCCCCCACCAAAATTGATCACTATGAAATTTAGAATCACATGATAGAGAAGAGGAATAAAATGGATGAATAGATCCCTCCAATAAAACCCACCTTAAACCTTAGTTGTGAAAAATTATATAATGAGTGGTTGAAGTGATTTTATGGAAAATTACATCAAAAGTTTCACAAAAAAAGTGGCCAAGTATCTATGGGACTAGGTGACTATTCATGGAAGACTTATTAATCATTTTTTATCAATATAGTTGAATGAGGAAACATGAAAAACGATTTCAAATTAGGTATATATGGGGGCTTTGATTTATATATCCAATGGAGGTGGAATTGTCCCAATTGGAGTTTTGAGGCCCGAGTTATGGCCCAAATACAAAAGAGTGTTCTAATCTGTCTCGCTGAGAATTTCTTCACAATGTGGACCTCTTTTTGGACTCTAGATGGATGAATTGGTCTCCATGGTCTTCTTTAGAAATGTAGTACACATAGTTTTTCACATGTAAAATTTTTTTATCACAATTGGATGTATGGATTATCTACAGTTGAAATTGAACTCCACAAGTGTGCTCGGGCTCTCATGCAGGTTGGCCTGTTTTTCTTGAATACCAAATTGGGCTCTATAAATCAGCTCCTCCTACAATATAAAATTTGAAACAAGAAAAATTTTCCCATTTAATAGTGATAAAAATTCCAATAAATTATTATAACATGAAGTTAAATTTTTTACTTTATTTTTAATTTTCAATACAAAACCAGTTTAAAACAGTGGTGTAAGGGTGAAAATGAATAGTGAATCGATATGCAATCAGATACAAACAAGTGGTAACTCAATGAAAGAATTTTACCCCTAATTTTTATTAGGGGTAGGTTTATCTATAATTTTTTTCTTCAAACCACAGCACTTTATTTTATGTTTAAAAATAATTATTAAATTCCTATATCACTTTATAAAATTGCTTCCATTGAGTTTTTCTTTCTCTAGAATTTATCTGAAAGTCAAGTTTAATTATGATGATATAATTTTATCAAGGGAATAATTTTTTTATCAGATGATTATTATGTTTTATAATAATTTAATAATGAATTTTAATAAATATTCTGACTAAAATGAGGACCCCTTTTAAATTTACTTCATATCGATTTGTGGACTAAGATCTACATTTCATTCACACTTTGAGTGGGATTTGGTAGTTCTATTATCTCTTAGATATTTAGGTAAAAAATCATGTCAATAATGTCATATATTCCTCTGGGATAATTGAGTGGAAAACTCCTTTCCCAAATGAATCATATAGATTATCCCAACTCTATTCCTATGGAATTCTAACTTTTAGGGTTTCTCGGCTAAGTGTAACCCAAATATCATACCTGATACATGAACCTAATCTTATTATTGTCACCTATAACCTACATGAAATATATAACATAATTCATGCACACCGTTCTATGGTAGTGTATTCTTGTTTGGATGATCGAGGTATTAATAAGTGTTCATAGTATTTTAAGGGTTTTTAAAGTCTCACCATCGTATCTCATATAATATTTTTCATATTTTCATAATTATAATGATTTAGTTTTTGAATCATGTACCTTTAGAAAAATTAATATGTTCAAAACATATTAATTTACAATTATTTATATGATACATGATTTTTGTTAATTACCTAGATAAATATAATTAAATTCATACATGTCTAAATAGATCTAATTCATAAGGTAGATGAAAATATTTTATGTAAATATTTAGTGTGATACCGCCATGTTATTATTGTATTTAATATAATATAATTTTGGATTATTTTTTTTTTAGGATTTTTTAGACATATAAATTTTTTTTGTGCGTCACGCCATGACAGGTGTTTGGATTAGCCATAAATAGATAAATTATCCACATGATAGTAAATAAATTTACTCTTGAATAAGGGAATAGTCTTGCATATGAGTCCCACCCTTTGTGAATTTTAAAGTGAGGGGTAGGTCATGTCATGAAGGGAAGGGTAACATTATGATGTGGCCCTGGGGAAATGATTGTGATTTTGCCTAGATTTAGGGAGTGTTCATTATGCCATGAAGGGGGATTGTTGTTCCATGAGGGAATATCCATGTGGGGTTTTCACACCACAACTAGGAATTTTTTTCATGACACAACCTTTGGTACAGAGTATATGGCTTTGTGCCTCTTTATGGAGTCATGTCACACAGTTATAGGGGAGGTCATTTTGTGACATTCTTTGATCATTTTTTACTTTTATGGTTATCCCATTCCACCCCTCTTCAGTTTTAAGGGGGTGGGGTTTTTTTTTCTTTACCCACCTCTAATTCAACCAAACTAAGGATGTTCTAGAGGGATCTCCCCCCTCTTCTTCCTTATATCTTTCGCCTCCCCTTCGATTTCCAGAATAGTTATTAAAGGTTAGTCCTTTGTTTCTCTCTATTTCCTCTCCTTACTTCCATCCCCCTTGGTTTTTATTTCCCTTACGAACTCTAACAGTCATGATAGTAAAATTTAGGGTTTTTTATGGGTCGAATTATAGATTTTTGGTTTTCTATAGCTTATAATGTGTGATTTATTCCTTGATTTAGTTTCTCCATTGAAGGTGACTTGTTTTTCTTCAATTGAGGTTGGTTGTTTTGTAAAATTATTTTATTTAAAAATTTAATAAATGATTGATCCTTTTAAATACTTATTTATTAAATTATACCCATATATGATGGCCATTATGGGTTTATAAAATATTTTATTGTTTTTCTATACTTGGAATAAAGGATTTTCTATGGATTTTTAGTAATCTTTTAAATTGAAATGTGATAACAAGTGTTTGTGAAAATGATGAAGAGGCTCCTTTGAAATGAATTTGAGGTCTATAGAATAATTTCATCCCGACTTTGATTTCCAAATAACATAACCCATGTTTTAAGGTTTTTTTCAATTAAAGAAGTTTTTGGTTTTCAATTGAATTGTAAGGGAGGAAATCTTTGTTTGTTAATGTATTAAAACTTGATTTTAAAGTGGTGGGTCCTTGGTTGTTTTCCAAGGATGTTTTGTAAATTGGTTGTTTCGGTGGAATTAAAATCTTATTTAACACATGATTAAAAATACTTACATAGTGTGTGTGACATGTATGGTTTTATAACTTGGAATCATATGTTGATTTTAATGTTCTAATTACATTTTTTAAAAGTATGTTGATGATGGTTGTATACCCTAGTTGTGAGACCCTCATTTTTATGTCTTTTATAAACTTTTTTTCTCAATTATGGGATGTGATTTTTATCATTATTTTGAGGTTTTTATAATGTTAAAAGGTGTATTCTTCTTGATTGGTTTTGGTAGGTGATGTGATATTTATTTCTTTTATTTCATTATTGATCTATGTGATGATATTTTTTTGTTTCTCAACATTAATTGAGTTATATCATGGGAACCCTAGGTGCCTAATTATAATATTTATATGAGTGTTACCCTAGTTTAGACTATTCTATGAATAGAAGATCGTGGCCTGGTTTTTTAAAAAGGAAAACTGGGATGGATTATGTGGCATGATAAGGATAGATTATGTGTCTTAGATAGACCATGAGAGCTATTGTCAAGATAAAAATATTCACATGACCGGCTAATTGTTTTCTTATTCCATGTTTATGATCATATTACTTTGAGTCCTTTGGAGTTGCTTATGATTCTAAGTTGATGATTCCATTTGGGGATATCCTCTTCATTATTTGATTATATACCCTAATTATTATTTGTTTTGATGGAACTATTAACATAATTCTGATTGTTATATAATTATATTTTATATTATGGTACCCATTTATAAGATTCCTTCTTTCTTAGTGATGCAGTTTATTTTTCAAAACATGTTCAGAAAGGGGGTATTTTTTGAAATGTTTTAAAACAAGTAAAAATGATTTGTTTTTACATCATAAACTATAAACTACACAATTTTAATGTTTTAAAGTGGTTTTCTATTTTAAATGTTGGATTCCACCCCTTGGTTTATAAAAAGAGGATTTCAAAGGAATTTTTTTAGATTTTATAAATTTGTAGATAACATTTTGAATTACATATTTTATTATTTTCCAATTTTTTCTATTAGTATTGGAAAAATCTATTATACATGATCCTTATTTTTTTATAATTTATATATATAATTATTAATTTTCCGAATGATTCTCAAACTATCACTAATTAAATGTTTTTATAAAATGAATTTCAAAGAATCTTTGGTAAAATTCTATGGGTCATATTAATCTCACACCCTACATACACACTTGTGTGTGTATGAATCCTCTAGGTTTAATACAGGTGCTCAGGTTGTGATCTCGGTTTGGATATCATTTTTTGTAGTATTTTTATAGGCATCATGGATATAGTGAGTGATTTTGGGTCACACGGAGATCTTCAAGAGATTTCTTGGGATGATTATTTATTTTTGGGTTTCTTGTGTATTGTACAATTTTTATAGGTTTATTTTTCTTTTAGATTTATTATTTTTGATGATCATGATGCATTTATGTTTCAGTTTCCTTTATATAAGGTCCTGTTTAGGTATTCAATTGATTTTATATATTTTTATAAATGAGTTGAATCATTCCAATTGGTTATGAATCATTTGGATAAATGGTTTATTCAATGTTATTTATTTTATATACATTGAGGTATAATGTGTGAATACACTTGTCGGATAGTTGATTGTTTCCATTACATGATTTATTATTATCTTAGGGTGGAACTATTACCACCAGTTCATTATTTGATGTCCTAGCACTGGTTTCTAGACTCTGGTGATTGGGAACATGCTTTGAGCCTTATATAGGATTGGCTTGGGTATCAATTCGATTGAAGATAGGCCTGGTTTGTTACATTTAGAATCATATGAAAACAAAATCCCCATAATAGGAAACCATGGTGTAACAATTATTAATCCCCCATTTATCTAAAAAAAGCCTATGCCCTAGCATAATGAGCAGTCTGACCCAAAATATTATTATCCAAATATTAATACTCAATATAGACCTCAATTCCAAAATAATAATAACACCTAAAATATATAAATCATAACCAATATTTACTTTTAGTCTTATAACCTTAATAAAATCATATTAATGTTTGAATATAACTAAATCTTATGTTATATATAGAATATAACTCTATATGCATGGTATAAAATTTATGACAATCTTTTTAACAATTTAAACTAAGGAACATATTCCTAAATAATATAAATAAGATATATTCATGAATAATAAAGTAGGGAATAAACTAAATTAATGAAAAATTTAGAAATTTAGACAAGAGAAAAACATTTCATAAATAAATATTTAAAACAATTAATAATTAAACATGATTTATAGAAATTCCAATGAATAAACATGAACATTTCACATTTATTTAAATATAAACCCTTTTATATTATCAATATACATGAAATTCAGAATGAACTAATTCATATTATAAACATATGATATTTATGAAAACATATATAATCTTATAAACACTTCAAAATTTATGAAAATATTTTACATAAATTAAATATGAAATATTTTAATTTATTTAAACCATAGATAAAATCCACCAATTTATTTTTTCATTGTTTAAATAAGTTTAAAAAATAATTCCTCTAATATGAACATTTCATATTAAAAAATTGAACATTTCATAAAATAACATAAATTGTTTTATATTATTTAATATTTTATAATTTATAGACTATAAATTAATTAACCATGTAAATACAAATTAAACCTAGAACGTATCCATAAAAAATTGGTTTTGTTTAAATCCCCCTTCATTTCTACTCTTATAAGGGTTTTTTTGATAATTTTATTGAAAATAATTTTTCTTTGAAAATTATAAAACCATGAGTTTTTTTAAAGAATCCATGATGTGGTTTTCACTATGTGACAACTCTTTACAAGGGAAACCCACTATGTTTTATATGGAAAATCCATTTCAATTAGATACATTAAAAGTACAAATTTTGAAACCCCGACATGGTTGATCTCATTTACATTATAGTTTTATTATATAAATATCATATTTATACTAACTACACTCATTTTTAGTAAAAAACATGTTATAATTTTGTTTTATGATGATTTATATTTTAGAAAAGTTTCCATGCCCATTTTTCTTAAACCATGATTTGTTTTTATAACTATTTAAAAGAAAACTCATTTTTTTTAAAAATAAATTACCTTTATTAAAAATATTAAAAACCATTACCATTTTTCAAAAACACATTGTAATTAGATAAAACAAATTACAGTTTTTTTATCTATTAAAAGATCAATCCAAGCATAAAGAAAGTGGACATGATATCATCAAAGGGTTTTTGATGGTACAACCATTTCCATAAGTTAGTCGAAATAAAAAACAAAAAATATATTTTGTTATAAAATCATTTATACGCATAAACTAAATAAAATAAATGAAGAGTGCATACCTTTTTCTTTAATAATATAATTTTTCCATGATTATCTACACCTGTTTGATAGGGATCACTAAGAAACATCACATAGAGTCCTTTATTATTAGGTATCCATGGGATGGTAATCTCCCAACTCTTGGGAATGAATTAATTCAATCTATATTCCACTAAAACCTTTGGTTAAAGTCTTGAACAAAAATAAGAGTGAGAACTCAAGCTTCCGAATATGAGATTCTATAGAAAAATTTCATCCATTTTATAGTCTTGGACACCTTATATAGGATTAAAAGGCAATCATTGAAAACTAAACCATTCATAAACATTCATTTGTTTCATAATTCTTATCATCAAAACTATTAAATCTATAAAACCCATTATAAACCATTTATAACATTCATTCAAAATCAATTAAATTTTTAAATCTTTAAAAAATTCATATATTTCATAAAAACTTCTTAAAATATCATCCCATGATATTAAAACTGGTTATGATATCTTATAATGGGAGAATAAACTGTTATAATGTGTTATAAAATAACTTACGCACTACCAAGAACTAAACCATTTTGTAGTGACCCTCAATGAGCCATGGATTACTCTAAATAAAACGATAACATAGTTTATGTCACTATGTTTTGGTTAAAATTTAGTGCATATTTTTAATTTTATTTTATCTCTTAGAACTATTTAATAGTATCTGGAGATTAGGGAGTGTACTTGAAGACATGTGATGTCACAAACCGAATCTGGTTTCCGCCAAAACCAGCACCAAACCCATCCCGTGACATGACTCGAAGGGAGTTCCCTATCCCCACGAGCTGGCACAAGTGCCCGGGTATCATTAATTTAGGTTTGGGAACGATTTACCCGAGTATGAAAGCATAAAACATTAAAAACAATCCATAATATAAATCTGAAATTTTTGAGCCAAACAAGACTTAAGTAAAAACCAGAACTGGGTACATTAGTTTAATGATAATACAAGTTGTCCAAATAAAAATAATTATAGCATCAAGACAGCCCCAAGGACTCCACACGACTAGGGGTCATCGCCCCCAAGCTATCTCCACAACTCCGCACCAAGGATGGGAACTAACACCCTGAACCGCCATCCCCCTTAGCCTTTCCTTTACCTGAATCAAACATAACCAAGTCTAATTACACCCAAGGGGTGTAATTAGGGTGTGATCCTAAGCCCAATAGGATACCACCCAATGATTCCAAGGAGGAAGAAATACAATGTGAAAAAGCAAATAGTTTTCAAATGCATGGAAAAGTAGTGTTAAAATTTCAAGAAATGAAACCTCCAATTGAAAATAGTTTTCAATCCAAAATTTTTAGAATATTAAAACATTAAAATAGAAATGTTAGATACTATAATTTACTTACAAACACACCCTAAGACATGGTTAAATACTACAAATCCAATGAGCAACAACATTGGGAACACCCCTAGGCAATAGGTTGTCTTGGGCCCTATGTACCTCGTACCTCGGTGTAATGTAACCATAGAAAAATCCATTCACGTGTACGATACAATAGTAGGTAACATACCCATAACCTAGTGGTCCCCAATAATCATCCACATAGTTTAGTTATAGTTGTCGTTATCCAAATGCTAAGTGAAACAGGGACAAAACCAATCTGGTCCACTAGCCGTACTAGTACAAATCCACCCCACCTAGGTACCCAAGCTTCCCCTTTTGTGCTCAATAAATTTCAGCATGAAACATAAATAAATTTTCATATAAAACACCATTAATGGTCAAACACGACAAAAACAGTAGCTATAACATTTTATACCACTTAAAACACGCAACAAAACACTTATATTTTTCGTAAAACAATTCCTCAAAATCTCGTAGTGTTTTGGACACAAAACTCCTTATAAACCTCACTTGTATACTATGTGCACATTTTTTTAAGTTTCCAAAACAGAAAGGGCATCCTACTACATTAATGTGAAAACACAGAATCATTTTAATGGAAGCCCTATATGGTTCAAGAAACGACATCATTGCAAAATCTCCATTTTTACACAACACAACTCTTATAATTTCATGTGGTTCACAAACACAATTAAAAAAAGATTTTGCAGCAACAAACACAAGGGATAATCATTAAAAACAGTATTTTTATCCCTATTATAGTTAAATAAAATCAACTCATTACTTATAGGGTAGCCCCAATTAAACTAATAAAACATTTCTATGAAGAAACCCGCAATTTCACATGAAATTGGCATTTAGGATTCATTCTTAATACAAACACCACTAAAACTATTTTTTTCAGAAATAATAAAATTAAATAAGCATGAAAATACCATAAAAACAGTTTCCAATTCACAAATATTTCATACACAATGGAATCACCTACCAAAACCAAGGAAACCCTTGAATCCTTTGTACGAAAACTCAAACGTACCACCACCGCACCTCAAGGAAGGTAAACCAGAACTAAAACCAGAATTTCAGACCATGAAACACAAGATAAAACCATAATTTTTAAACCCTACTTTCTGGACATTAGGAACCTCAATGATAAAGGAATAAACCCTAAGTACATTGGATGTAACCCTAAACAAATTGAAAGAAGAAAGAAGGAGAACAACTTACTTAAAATATCTTGTAGAAGTCTCCCCCAAAAATACCAGTAGCTGATTCTAAAAATACTAAAACCTTCAAGTGAGGTTCAAAAAAGGATAAGGGGATCATTTAGGAATTTGAATGGGGGGAAAAGAGTAAAAATTGAGAGAGTTATGAAGCAATGAACTTACCTCTTCAAATATGGACGATTTGAGGAAGCCTATGAAGTTAGGAACCAAATCGTGATTAACCAGAGCTCCAAAGAGGGGGGAGAGAGAATGGTCGCGCGGTTGGGTTCAGTGGACTTGGGATCCACTTAGAATCACCGAAAAATCCCAAATATTGAATAAGTTATAACATAATCAACATTTATTTTTAAAACTGGAATTAGGATTTCGGGCAGGCCCAACCCCTTAGATAAATACCCAAATAAACCCTTTTTATAGATTTATAAAAGCTCCAAATTACCTTGGTGGAGTTAATAGGTTAGGGGAGGTAAAGTAGGAATGTTAATGGATGAAAAATGTTGAAAATTAAAAAAGTTATAAAAGATACAAAAATTATTTTTTAATCTGAAATTGGGCTCACGGTTTGGCCCAATTCATGAATACTCATCTATTCCTCCCAAAAACCTAGGGAAACCCCAAAACAAAGTAAGGATGTAAATTAAATGAAAAATACCTTTAAAATATGTCTTTTATGTGAAAATTATCCCCACCATAAATCATTCCACCCCCGGAATGCCACAACAAGACCAGATGCAAAAGCAAAGCCCAAACGATAGACCAAGATAGACTTCCTTGCCACGTTTTCACCCGCTTCAAAAAGGACAAACATCTCCAGTTGATCAAACAAAGGAAGATAATACTATCACCAACCAAAAATAACCCCACTTACTTAAAATTATGAAACACATTCAAAAAACATCCCAAAATAAAACACCTCAAACACTACAAGACGACGCTCAAGCAATCCACTTGAAACGAACAACGAACTCAAATAACGCTACCACAACATTACGTAAACAAAATCATTGGGTGTTATCCAACCCAGAATTTACCCAAGTAACAAATTTGTGGATTTATAGACTTGAAAGATACTAACTATTACCTAGAATACACCGAGGAGAAAACTATGTCACTAGTACGGGGTGACCCAATCCGGACATCCCACCACCAGGGACAACTCAATTTCTAAGACAGAATAAGGATAACAATTGGGGAAGGAACGAACGGTCTCCCCATCATAAGGGGTAAACTAAAATTATTCCTTTTCCAAGAGAACACACATGATACCCATGACGGGTCTCCCCACCATAATAACAAACAAAACTTTCCTTAAGACAAAATCTAGACACTAACAGGGGGCCTCGAACAGACTTCCCAGCATTAGGGGTAGATTAATATCAGAATTCTTCCAATGAAACTTACATGAGTCCCATTGTGGGTATAACCCAAAAAAACCCAACCATATTAAATAAATATTATGGGATAAAAACAACAAACAACAACAGAATTTTAAGGAGCTGGCATGGCCGCACGGTTAGTTCACATGGTTTGGGAAACCGTGAGTTAACTGTACGGATCATTCTATCCAAAGAGGAAACTTCACACAGTTTCCTTGTCCAAGGATCATGGACGTGTGGAGACCATGTGGTAGCTAATGTATCTTATCACACGGTCCCCTGGTTTGGCACATGGTTACTTCTAACCACGCACAAACTATGCACTTCAACCTGCTTAACCCAAATTTTAAAATTTTCTCAAAAAACACAAGGGACCCAAAGGGGAAAAAATCAACTCAGGGTATGACATGGGAACAAGGTACTCACACCTCTTTCCACAAAATGTGAGAAATTGGAACAAGAAGACGACACCAGAGGTTTAAACTATTCCTATCTTTCATATTGAGGATATTACCTAGACCAAAATTTTGAACGACTCTAGGATTTCCCCTAACTATGCGCCAGCTTCTCTCCGGGGCCTATGGCTGGATCTCAATGGATTGAAGCATCTTCGGTCTCGCAATTAGGATTTGGAAACCCCTAAACTGAACATCTTCTTCCAATTCCAAAAACAATTATACTGTAATCTCATATGGTCTCATTGAGACATGACACACTTCAAACCCGCTTTTCCCCAACCCATCATTTTACCAAAACAATAACTTCGAGGATGCACACACATCGCCCCTTTTTTTCTTCGGATGCTAAACAGCAGAATAAAAGCACATATAGAATCATATTCCTCTAGAACATAGGATTTAGAATTTCTTATAGGGAGACACACATCCAACAAAAAAAATAGTGACTCTCATAAGATTGAACAATCTTCACCCTTATAGTCAAATGAACACATGACATCGTAAGGCATCACCAAAAATAACCATTGTGGATAAAAGAAAACACAAGGAGAGGGACCTTGTACTGAGTCCCAAACAGAACATGATTCCAACAAGTGTCCATAATAGCCACTCTTGGCCAGATCTTGCACACTGGTGGCTTAACATGAACTCTTGCTTCAATGAGACTGACGAAAGACCCAAAGGCCCTTTAAGACATCATTCTACACTGACAAACCTGAACTTCATTGACCTTAGACAACTTAGGAAACATAATAAACTAAGGTCTATTTCAACCTCCCACAAATACTATCCCAATATAGGGGGATCCACATAATTGAAAATGAAGAGGGGTAAACACAATCTCTAAACCTCAAGAATAAAGTCCTTATGTTGATCAACTAGAGGATCATCCAAAGGTGAATCACCATAGGCCAAACATGAATCATACATTAACACTTTATGGGGGCATACCCTAGGCTACAGGAAAACCCAAGGACCCAACCAATCTGGTTATTTGGTCACAATAGACCACAAACCTGAACCAAACACATGAGGGAAGCCACCACATTGGCCTCCCAAACTTTTCCTCAAAAGAAACCACTGACCAACACTTCATTCCAACTTATCAATGAAACACAAACCCAAAACATCGTTCAAACAATAGGGGTTATTGAACTCGAAACATCCCATAATAATAATCCTGAAAACACATAATCCATACCTCCCAACCATACATTATCAAAACACAACACTTTCCTTCAAAAACATTATTTAAAAAAATAGTGTTTCTAGGTTGCGCATTTACCAATAGTATCTCATGAGCCTCACACATGCATGTTTACATGAGACACTGGGAACCACCTCATATCCATACATATTCCCAAATAAACCTATGCATGTGGTCACCCTTGAGAGCACCAATTACCAAAAATCAAACCTTTCCTCTTTTTAAAATCAAAACATTTAACCACACTTTACCTTTCTCAAAAACAATAACCATAATATCAAAACCCAATTTTTCATCTCACAAACCAATTTAGAAAAGAATCCATAATTCAATAAAAGCACATATTCATGCCTTTCACAATTGTTTCAAAACATTTCAACCCATTTCAAAACAAAATCTAATTTCATGAAAAACACCATTTCATAAATCTCTATTTAATTAAGAACTAAACTCTCCTCATTTCATGAAAAGGTTCTAAAAGTTCATAATTTTTTTTGTTTAGTAGTCACCAAAACCAAAATCCATCTTCAAACCCCACACAAAAATTCTAGAACACTTAATTCAATCCAAAACACTTTTCCACGGTTTAAAAAAAATTCCACTAGAAACATATTTTCAAAACCCCAATTAACATAGTTCATACGTTTAAAAGTGGTGTAACCACATAATATAACCTTTTGAAATAATTCTGGAATTTCATTTATAGGAATTAAAAAAAATAAAACCATTTTCACTTTACTAGAAAATAACTTCACAAAAATATACACTCTTTAAAGTGAATTCATTTTTTTTGCTTAAAAAAACCAAGTTTCCAAGATTCCAAAACAAAGAGACACAAGACAATGTGAGAGGAAACTAGTTTCGGTGGGTGACTTGGACATATGGTTGGTAGCCATATTCCAATCACTTCACCATCACAGAGAGTATTCTATGGAAATATCCACAGCTTCACATGGCTTTCCAGGCCCTACGATCTCACAGAGATTATTCGCCCAACTCTCTTTTTATTTCCTATAGTCATAATTAAACCAAGAAAACCAAAGGACTCAGATAAATACATACTTCCCTTGGTGACTTGAATCCCGTCATGAGGTGTGCTAGCTAGGCACACTACCCATGATGGAAATTTCAAGTCCCAAAAATCCTAGCTCCAGACTATGCTGACTCTTCCCCAAATAACATGACCCAAGGAGCGAACCTCCTCTGATACCATTTTGTCACGAACCGAATCTGGTCACCACCAAAACCGGCACGAAACCCAGCCTGTGACATGACTTGAAGGGCGTTCCATATCCCCACAGGCTGGCATAAGTGCCCGGGTATCATTAATTTAGGTTTGGGAATGATTTACCCGAGTATGAAAGCATAAAACATTAAAAACAATCCATAATATAAATCTGAAATTTTTGAGCCAAACAAGACTTAAGTAAAAACCAGAACTGAGTACATTGGTTTAAATATAATACAAGTTGTCCAAATAAAAATAATTATAGCATCAAGACATCCCCAAGGACTCCACATGACTAGGGGTCATCGCCCCCAAGCTATCTCTACAACTCCGCACCAAGGATGTGAACTAACACCCTGAACCGCCATCACCCTTAGCCTTTCCTTTACCTGAATCAAACATAACAAAGTCTAATTACACCCAAGGGTTGTGATTAGGTTGTGATCTTAATCCCAATAGGATACCACCCAATTATTCCAAGGAGTAAGAAATACAAAGTGAAAAAGCAAGCAGTTTTCAAACGCATGTAAAAGTAGTGTTAAAATTTCAAGAAATGAAACCTCCAATTGAAAATAGTTTTCAATCCAAAATTTTCAGAATATTAACACATTAAAATAGAAATGTTAGATACTGTAATTTACATCCAAACACACCCTAAGACATGGGTAAATACTACAAATCTAATGAGCAAAAACATTGGGAACACCCCTAGGCACTAGGTTGTCTTGGGCCCTATGTACCTCGTACCTCGGTGTAATGTAACCATAGAAAAATCCGTTCTCATGCATGATAAACTAGTAGGTAACATACCCATAACCTAGTGGTCCCCAATAATCATCCACATAGTTTAGTTAGAGTTGTCGTTATCCAAATGCTAAGTCAAACAGGGATAAAACCCATCCGGTCCAGTAGCCGTACTAGTCCAAATCCACCCCACCTAGGTATCCAAGCTTCCCCTTTTGTGCTCAATCAATTTCAGCATGAAACATAAATAAATTTTCATATAAAACACCATTAATATTCAAACACAACCAAAATAGTAGCTATCACATTTTATACCACTTAAAATACGCAACAAAACACTTAGATTTTTCATAAAACAATTCCTCAAAATCTCGTAGTGATCCGGACACAAATCTCCTTATAAACCTCACTTGAATACTATGTACACATTTTTTTTAGTTTCCAAAACAGAAAGGGAAGCCTAATACATTTATGTGAAAACACGGAATCATTTTTAGGGCAGCCCCATATGGTTCAAGAAATGACATCATTGCAAAATCTCCATTTTTACACAACACAACTCTTAGAATTTCATGTGGTTAACAAACACCATTAAAACCAGATTTTGCAGCAACAAACACAATGGATAATCATTAAAAACAGTATTTTTATCCCTATTATAGTTAAATAAAATCAACTAATTACTTATAGGGTAGCCCCAATTAAACTAATAAAACATTTCTATGAAGAAACCCCCAATTTCAAATGAAATTGGCATTTAGGAGTCATTCTAAATAAAAACACCACTAAAACAATTTTTTTCAGCAATAATAAAATTAAATAAGCATGAAAATACCATAAAAACAGTATCCAATTCACAAATATTTCATACACAATGTAATCACCTACCAAAACCAAGGAAACCCTTGAATCCTTTGTGCGAAAACTCAAACGCACCACCGCCGCACCTCAAGGAAGGTAAACCAGACCTAAAACCAGAATTTCAGAGCATGAAACACAAGATAAAACCCTAATTTTTAAACCCTACTTTCTGGACATTAATAACATCAATGATAAGGGAATAAACCCTAAGTACATTGGATGTAACCCTAAACAAATTGAAAGAAGAAAGAAGGAGAACAACTTAATTAAAATATCTTGTAGAAATCTCCCCCAAAAATACTAGTAGCTGATTTTAAAAATACTAAAACCTTCAATTGAGGTTCGAAAAAGGATAAGGAGATCATTTAGGAATTTTAATGGGGGGAAAAGAGTAAAAATTGAGATAGTTATGAAGGAATGAACTTACCTCTTCAAATATAGACGATTTGAGTAAGCCTATGAAGTTCGGCACCAAATCGCGATTAACCAGAGCTCCAAAGAGGGGGGAGAGAGAATGTTCGCGTGGTTGGGTTTAGTGGGCTTGGGCTCCACTTAGAATCACCGAAAAATCCCAAATATTGAATATGTTATAACATAATCAACATTTATTCTTAAAATAGGAATTGGGATTTCGGGCAGGCCCAACCCCTTAGATAAACACCCAAATAAACCCTGGTTATGGATTTCTAAAAGCACCAAATTACCTTGGTGGCGTTAATAGGTTAAGGGAGGTCATGTAGGAATTTGAATGGATGAAAAATGTTGAAAAATAAAAAAGTTATAAAAGATACAAAATTTATTTTTTAACCTGAAATTGGGCTCACGGTTTGGCCCAATTCATGAATACTCATCTATTCCTCCCTAAAACCTAGGGAAACCCCCAAAACAAAGCAAGGATGTAAATTAAATGAAAAATACCTTTAAAATATGTCTTTTATGTGACATGTGACATTCTAATTCAGGTCTTGGATTTTGAGCTCTTGGGTAGGGGTGTTACATTTTCACTCCACCTTTTCCTTGATGAAGTGATGTATGATCTCAATGTGTTTTTCTCTAGATTTTTCAGCTGAATATTTTACAATTATTTATGAAAAAATTATTTTCACACATGAAGGATATAGATATAGAAACCTATTCACCCATATATTCTAATTTTTCTTCATTTACATTAATTGAGTACATGCTTAAATGTTGGAGATATACTTGGATTATGTTTCATTAAATGATATTATATCTTGTTTAATTTTTATTAATGATTTTTTCACTCACTTTTTCCCAGGATAATAAGATTCAATTGGATGATGGAGATTTTAAGTGCAAGGATTTTGAGTCACACCCATCACCCTCTATACTTATCCTTCTACACCTGGGTCTCTATTCTCAAGTCTCATTAAATGAAGGGTGAAGTGTACTTGTATTCAACATTCCTTGCTTTATCATGCCTATTTACTTATCACGAACCTAGGTTTCAACACCCAAACCCCCTTATGTGAAGACCTTGCACACCTAGATTCCACACCTATGCCCCTTATATGAGGGGATCACTTTACTAGGGTGTAAGAAAAGGTCATACCCTTAGCTTCATTCCCTACCTTCTTTCTATATATAAATAGACCTCATCCATCCTATTTTATAGGAGTAATATAAATAGGATTACGAGAGGTCCAATAATCTCAACCACTTCCACTTACACCCAAGTCTCTAAATTCTCCATTAAAGGACTCCCTTAGTCAAACCCTAAGGAAATTAATTTTTTTTTATAATTGAATCATCTAGAGATTTTAAACTATACCTTTTTGAAATTACACTTACTATATACTTCTTCTGGACTAGGTAGAAGGGCCCCATCCCAGATATCCATGCCTAGGTGCCACTCTCCCAATCCATCCAGAATACCCAAACTAGGGTGCTACTTCACCCAAGTCCAATATTGGGGTTCCACTTCACCCTTATCCTATACTAGGGTGTTACTTCCTCTAAGCCCTATACTAGGGAACCACTTCACCCAGGTCCCATAATAGGGTGCCACTTTAGCCTAGTAACATACTAGATTTCTTCTTTTCTCATGTACCATACTAGGGTTCCACTTCACCCAGGTCTCATACAAGGGCTCCACTTCGACCTCGTCCCATAATAGGGAACCACTTCACCCAGGTCCCCTACTAGGGTGACATTTTCATAGTAATGAATACCAATACATCATGAAACCCACCTAGGTGCCCCGTTTTTTATGTTTCTTTAATTGGAGTACAATAATTTATCAAAAGAACTTTTTCACTGATTATCTCATTCTGACTTGATTCTGAGTTACCTCTATTTAGGAAATTGAAATAGCCTTCTAAAATATATTACTGAATTATGCATGTGAGATTTCTCTCTTACAATCATTTGTTCCTTTGATAATGGGGATCAAACATCCCATGATATTTCTTCCATTAGTATTTATCACAAACTAATAGGACCCCCAAGGTGTTATTGATCATGTATTCCCTTGATAATAAGGGCCCCTATCATTAATCTATTGATGAAACCTCCCCTAGATCAGGATTCTCATCCTTGTTTCTCCAAACATCAAGTAAACTTCCTTACATATAAAACATTATCCATACATATCATGGGAAACATATTAGGCATAATCCCCTTACCTACCTCCACATGATTCATCTTCTAGGTTGAACCATAATGGGCCAGTCATCCATAAACCCCAAACAAATAATTTATAAGTGCCTTTTACCTGTAAGTCCTAGATTCATGACTCTACATAGCATATAGTTCATTCCATGTTATATTAAACTCCTCAAATATGTTCCTTGACATACGATATTAAAACTATAAAACATCATGGTTCTGGACACAAGACCTTTAAAGTAACTTTATTAATCCAAATATGAATGACCCTAAAATTCAACACATTAGTCTTTATCATGTGATCTTAAAAGGTACAACCTAACCCATAGCAATACTAAATTATATGGGTTTTAATTCCATTTATAGGGATGCATAGAAATACCCTCTCACGGGCCTTATTCCAAATCCATAATATCTAACTCCTATCAGGATGGAGATAAATTCTATAGTGCTTAGTTTTTTGTCTTCAAACCATAGTATAATCAACTAGAAAAAGATATATAGAGAACCTATGATATAAATAGATATCCGCATTAATTCATGGTAATGACTGATCACTCTCACAAATAAGGTAATAAGTATTATTACTGAGAAGGATTGTATGAATACGTTTAAAATATATAATATATTCTTGGACTAGTCAATAAGACCCCTTAAATTATGATCCAAACTCTGATCCACTTATCTGAAAAATGTTCCTTCATCACCACCCCTGGTGATTAGGATCATGTACGCCATTAGAAATAGGGAGAGTTTCATGTGACCAAAATTAACCAAAACAAACCAGTAAGGAATGAAAACTCATTAAAAATAGTGAATCCAACATTAAATCATTTACCCTGGAAATAGATATATTGATCATGCACTTTTTCTTGTGATGTTTTACTGATGGGTTCCCTATTTATGATTCTTAACCCCTACTAGATCTCCTAACACATCCAAATGGAATCATCAAATGTATTATCACATGCCAAGATCCCTATATAGGATGATGGTAATAAAATATAACCTTACAGTATTTAATTCCATTATATGGTGAACTAGATATATGCCTCATCTATGATGAAAGATGTGGTCCTAGGGCCCAGACATATGTTGTCACAAACCCAGTGGCATCAACACCTATTGGTGAATGACCTGGTACGAGAGTAAAAACTCAAAATATCTATTCCAAATATAGAGGAGTATTGAGAGAGCCTCTAAGAGATGAATATATATAGGTGGTTCTACTAACAATGAGTTATATAGAATCAAGTGTCACATATTACCATGTTCAACAACTTCAGGAGTATGTTCCTAGAGCACTGGAACACTTACCTCCCTTACCTTAAAGAGGTAGAAGAGGTCATCGGTTGCATCACCACTACTATTAGGGATATTTATAAAAGGGATACCACTATTTTATATCATATACAACACCACATGACTCTATCCCCTTAAGAATATTTTGAGGATATCATTTTGAAGATCCCATCCTTGGTTATTTGAATAAAGACGCCCAAAAAGAGAGATTATCAAGGAAAAATGTCTACTGAATCATAAGAGTAGGATCATACACCTATTCATATCAAAACTAAATAAGTTCATTAGTATATTTTTACAATAACTAAGAATCTATTTGGGAGATAACATACTCATTTTGGTTGTTTCCCACACTACATGACCCTAATTATGATCGAGGTTCCAATCCTCATCACCTAATCCAAAACATTGAGAATGACTTCTCTCTAAGTAAAATATAAAATAAAATAGTATCACTATATAATTGATTAAATTAACATAATTTAGGCTCATTAAAATAATCTATTAGTAACATGAGGTTCTTACATCTCTTCATCAATGGGATAAGGAATCTATGGTCGTAGAGGTCCTCCCTGCAGTACCATATCCAAAAACTTTAGAGGGACTCCTTGGAGTATCTTCTATATAGGTCCTTCTTATGGAGATATATCAAAAAAAATCAATAGTTCCTTACCAGAGTATATTCTATGAGGTTTCTCCATGGAGAACCATAATGAACAACTCTAGAGGTCCTCCAAAAAGAATCTATTATGAAGGTCCTCCTTGTAACAATATATCCAACATCTCTATATATCCTCCTAGAAGTTTCTTCTATATAGTCATCATTATAATACCATATCCAATAACTCTAGAGGTTCTCCCTAGAGTATTTTTTATAAATGTACTCCATGAAACAACATGATCATCAACTCCAAAGGTCCTCCCTAGAGTACCTGCTATGAAAGTCCTCCCAACAATACCATGATCAACAACTCTATAGGTTCTCCCTAAAGTATCTAATGTGATATTCCTTTACAAAACATCATGATTAACAAATCATAAGTTCCTACCTATAGTATATGATTCAAATTTAATCCTCATGAAACCATGATCAATAACTCTAGAGGTCCACCCCATATAACCATATCAACACTCTAGGGGTCCTCCATAAAGTATTTTCTATAAAGGTCCTCCCCAAACCACCGTGATCATCAACTTTGGAGGATTACCCATAGTATCTACTATTAATTCCATCATAAATACACTATAATAAACAAAATTTGGAGGTCCTCATCACATTATATACTATAAAGTTCTTCTCTAAAACAACATGATCAACCATCCTAGAGTTCCTCCCCAAAGTATTCACATTAAAGGTCCTCCCCAAAACGTCATATCTAATAACTATGGTTGTCCTCTCTAAATAATATATCACATGGGACCACCCTAAAATAAAATACATATCATCCATGAAGGTAATCCTTACAGTAATAGATAGAAAATCATCATCTGCAAAGGTCCTCCTCATGGTTAGATGAAACTTAGCTCTGGAGGTCCTGCCATGAGAAAGCACTATGTAGGTCCTCTGTGGAGAGATATGAAGTTTGATCATGAAGGTAATCTTTATGATTCCATCTATGGAGGTCCAAACCATACTATGAATATGAACTAAAAAAAGGTCCTCCCCTTGATAACTCATCAAAAATTGGTAATTGTGGAGGTACTCCCCATGTAAAATGATCTAAAAACTCTTGAGGTCCTCCCTGGGGTATATATTATATAGTTCCTCTCTACAATAAAAAAGAAACTATTATGGAGGTTCTCCCCATTAAGAAAACCAATAAACTAGTAACCAAAGATACCCTTACTATGTAAAATAAAAAATTAACCCTAGAGTTCCTCTCTAGGGTATATGTTATATAGTTCCTCCCTATTATAGAACATCGATCCATAATGGAGGTCCACACATTATGATGAATCAAGAATCAAGAATGGAGGTCTTCCCCAGGGTGCCTATTGTGAAGAAACTACTCATAATAAATTATCATTATAGAATTAAGTTCCCCCACAAGTTTAATTTTTTTTAAATTTTCCCTCATAACGATAGGCACTTAAGAAACCAAGGTCAGATACACCAAGTGCCTCATCACTGACAAGTAGTGTTTTATCCCAATGAAAAGGAACTCTGAGGTGATGACAATAATTTGTGACACCTTGGGACCATTTATTATTTAATGAAACTAAGAAAATTATGAATGACCCCAATCCACTTGAAAAATAAATATATAAATGGCCTTTATGGTTGGTCTAGGATGAATAATCCTTCACAAAGGATTAATATAACTATGTGTTCATGTGGAAATAATTGATCGATAAAAAAATACCGGTCATGTTATGAACAATGTAAACTCTCATGTAGGAAATTATAGATGAATTTAAAGAATAATTTATAATATGATTCCACTAAAACATTTGGGTGACTATCCATCATCTAAAGACTGTATACATTTCTTACAAGGAGAGCATTAATCATCTCAAGATGATAAATGAGCTTTGCCACCAAGTTGACATGGCCACATTTTCTATGGCCCATAACCCTAATTCAGAAAAAAGGTGATGGTGTCTCTAATATATCTACCTAAATAGTATGAACATGTTCTTATAGATATTCATAGATACCCCCACATAATATTCATATTAGAGGGTGGAGTGAATACAAAGCACTAAATGTTAATCTTCTCACTTGCTAACATGGTTCTTCATGAAAAGTATCCTGTAATGTCATTAATTTAGGATAAATCTTAGTACCTATGTTTTTATATGTATTTTTCATGTACAATGAAGTATTTAAAACCTTATATCGTATAAAAATGTACTTAGTGGGAAAAATCCATTGAAATGCTCCTATATAAAACCACCAAGAAGGTTAAATAGACCTCATGTTCGCGGAAAAGAGAACTTTTAATTATAAAAAAACTATCCATAGTGAGAAAATATATCCTTAAAAATGTGTATCATCTATCCCATGTTATTATATAATATAAAAATTACAATAAGGATATTAAAACATTATTTATGGTAGTATATAAGAAATCCCAACTAGTAGGGATAGGGTAATTTTTACCACCACCACCACCCCTAAAATCATTAAATCTATAGTAGGGAAAGGTTGTGTTGGTGGAATAGAAAAATAAACCCCATCCCTTTGGGATAAGGGAATTATTATCTCCTTCCCCCCATGGAATTTTTTATTTTCCATACTAGGAGTGACTCTACAAGAAGTGGATCCATTGTTTATTCCACTTCATGATTCATCTCCTTCAATAAGAGTGTGTTCAGTAAAATATATTGAGGAAATATACCTACTGAGTGAAACTCTTATGCTAAATCCAATATATCTACTTTAGTGAATACTCTTCAATAAGAGGGGACTACTTAATCAGAAAGGGTATGGTCCAATAATTTAGTAATCCCAGGACCCAAAAAATCCTTCTACCTAGCCCCAATGGTCATGAACTATCAAGACTTATCTACTATAGGAAAACAACCACCACAATTTCAAGTGAGATAACCTACGATGAATCAAGATATTTATCAATAGTAGGCACATGTGAGTTGACCTCATTATATCCTACTCTATGCCTCCACATGATAATTATCTTGAGTTAAATTTCTATAAGTACTTCTTGATTTCATTTATTCCCTTACTAATCAAATAGAATTCATAGAGGGAAGACACACACTATAACGGTCCAAGTGGAATCCATAACTTGAATGGATGTACTTAAATCCTCTTCTGGACAACATTTTTATTCCCACATTCCCAATATTTAATGGTATGGGAGAACTGGAGAAGAACCTCATGCATTTTTCATCTCGATGTGTCACCATGATGGGAGCACTAGATCAATAGGAGGAATAAAATATCAGGTGATTCATGAAAACCTTTGGAGGACCAACATTAATCTAGTATAAAAACCTACCATCTATATCTATATTCAATTAGGAAGATATTATATGAAATTTCCTTTATAATTTTCACTATAAATTGATGAATATAATGGTCATAATCCTCTTGAATTATAAACAATGTAAAAATGATAGAGTTTTAGAGTTCATTTTTTGGTGGGGAGGATTAACCTGTTCACTAAATATATAGCTTCCCTAAGATAATTTTGTAGATATATGTATAAAAATATCCATTAAGGGTTGTAAACACTAATCATTTCCTTAAATATCCTTAGAGGTTTCTGAGAGTTTTCATCTATCATACGGTGCTTGGGGGATTCCATTTGATGTTCCAAATCCAAGTCGTGGTTGACACTATCAGTCCAAGGGATGACACTATGTATATTAGAAACTAAAAATAATTCTCAAACCAGCATTGATTCCATCTTCATCCTTTAATCCTATTCAATATCTTATGGTTCCTCCACATGAAAAATAATGATAGTAACAATTCCCTCATCAGAAGGGAAATAAGGATAAAAATATCTCAGATTTCAAGGAAAAAACTACAGTTTATTTCTTCCAAAATAAATAAGTTTTGGGATTTTTTATTAATTCCCTAAAGAATAACTTAGTTAACCTTTCAAGGATTAGAAAACAAAATGAAAATGGTATGATTAATAGTCCTTATTACCACCCCTTCCACCAAATGTTGGGGAATAATATCCAAAAATATTTTATTTCAATGATATAATTTAGAATATAATTGAATCAAGCTAGGTAAAGTTGGGTAAACCCCTGGTGAAAATGACATGTCTCTATACCACTCCCCAGAAATGATAAGTAGATTAGAAATGAATTGTAAACATTTTTTTGTATAATTTCAATGACTTGATGACTAGGGAATCAATTAGTTTGGAAAATGAAATACTCAGGGTGTGATTGAATCAACCATTCTTGACCCTAATTCCATCTATGATACTAAAGGCATAATATTCATCATCATATCCTTATAAGATTTATCAAAATCATTTATAGCATAAGAATGCATAAGAAGAGGATCTCCCACAAGTACCCAAGTTAGTTTAGAATCTTATGGACTTTTTACCCCATTCACTGGGAGCATTGGAACCACCCCACCAAATATAATCTACATCTAATGGAGATTCATAATATAGATTAATCAATATCATCCATATAATAGACCCCTTCACCAATGAGGACTAATATAAAACCGTTTTTACCATCCATAGTCAGGGAATATTCTATAGAGGTTATGGAAGAAAAAACTGTGGTTGACCCTAATAGTTAGGCATCATTTTCACAGAAGATATATATACATCTTAAACCTAGAGATGGGAACTCTGATGAGATCAATATAAAAATTGATCTGGTATTAAATCCTTCATGGATCATTTACTTAATTATATTATATAACCATCTTTTATAATGAAAATTTTCCTCGAAACCTTGAAACATGGGAAGCTCGGTTCCAACCAACACAAAAATGGCATAGAAGTCTCCCGATTCTGGTCAAAGAAAGGAGTTTTTGATATAGTCAGCTCTATCCCCTAAGCTTCAAGCCAGGTTGAAACCTTGGGATATAAAGTATAGGCCTCTACAAAAAAAATAATTATATTTTAAATAAACTTATTTTCATCCCATTTATTCTATAAATCTTGGATTCCCTTCATCTTTAAAAATAACTCAGGGGAACCAGTATTGAGTCTCTTTTAATCTATTAGGAGTTCCAAAATTAAATTAATTCATATAAGACATATTTTGTAGATACTAGATTTACGAAACTACACACAACCATCCCTTTCACAAAGAAAGACTTGGAATCTACCATACATGAGCATATCCATCCCTTGTACATACCTAGAAAGATAAAAAATATATACATCCATCAATCACTGGTCGATAATGGTTCTTGGATCAACATCATCATGGTATGAACCCTCAAGAATCTAGTTCATTATGAGGTATACATGTTTCCCTATAACCTGAAAATTTAAGGATACAACAATAGTGAATAGAGGCCCCTTAGAAAAAAAATCGAGGACTTAGTTTGAATACTTCACTTTCAAAACCAAATTGATGGTCTTCTAATAAGACACAAATTTGAATATATTTTTTAAAAATTCTTTGTATCTATATACACATAGTAGTTCCCTCTTATATCATCTGTACTTGAAATACTCTATTAATTAGAAATTTAGGGTACTATATGGTGATAAATTCCCTTTAAAGTTTGAAAATACTCATTACATAGATGAAGTACACCAAAAAGGGAGAGGAAGTAACTAAGGGTGGATAACTCCACACAAATTTATACTCTTAATGGTGTATAAATAACCCTTATTAATCCATAGAGATAACTTGGTGAAATTTTCTAAATGCCTGTCAACTAGATTGAGGTGACGATTCTAGATCTAGAAAATGATTATATCATAATGGCCAATGAAATTAACCCTACAATAACTTTCCTCTCATATGATGGTCAAGTTCATACCTCTATCGAGTATCTACCACCGATAGATGATAAGGACACTATATAGTTCATTCAAATCAATATTTTCCCTAAAATTATTTACTCAAATTTTTCTATGATTAACATTTTATTAACATGAACAAGGCTCTTAGATCAATTATACATGAATCCTAATATAATTACATGAGTTTTAGTCACATTCTATCCCATTATCATGGTTTTGGATGCACCAAATGAACCCATCCATTCAGAAGAAGGATGTGATTTTGATGGAAGAAAAAAATACCCCTGCATTATCTCTCATATAACAACCTTCTAGTACATCTTCTTCCCTCAATAGTGGTGCATAGGAGGAGGAAAAAATCATGTGTACTCAACCTATATTCAATGAAGTCATCTTGATTAACTTTTATGGACATAGAAAAGTAGATTTGGGTACGTATAAATATTTCTAACCTATTATTATTAGTTCTTGTATAACCCATGAAAAATAGAATAAATAAATATATTTACATAAATAGAGCTGAGATGTAATTGCATGGAATTTTACATACATGAATGGGTTAGATCCCTAGATAGATACCCATTGTTTAGGTTTTCTTGATGACCACTGCGGTTATAAACAAGTGGTAAGGAGAATTCATATGACCCATACTACCACAATGGAAGTTGAAGTTGATAATATTATCAAATCCAACTTCATTCAAGAAGTTTGATACCAAAATTAGCTCAATAAATCATCTGTATTAAGAAAAATAATAGGAAAATTGAGGTCTATATTGATTTTAGGGATCTCAATTATCACTCTATAAATAAAGATTGCCCAATCATGATCATGGAACTATTTAATGATGCAATATTTGGCTTCTTTGACTTCTCCTTTATGGATTGGAATTCTACCTATAACCATATATGAATATACCATGAATATGAGTACACCACTACCTTTAATACACCCCAAGGGATATATTTTTATCGAGTGATTCCCTTTATCTTGAGGTATTTTGGTGATACATACCAATGTGTCATGCACCATATTTTAAATTCCCTTCTAGGGAAAACTATGGAGTGTTATGTAGATGATCTGGTGGTTAAAAATCAATAATGTTTTGATCAAATTACCGATCTTGAAGTAGTTTTCAAAAAACTATGGCAACATATCTTGAAGGTGAGCCCCCTAAAATATGATTTTAGGGTAACATTGGGAAAATTATTTGGACTTATAGTATACCATCCTAATATCAAGTTATATTGTAGCACCCCAATCATTTTATGGTATGTTTCTCTTAAATGCATTCTAGTCATCACTTTGTTTCTTTAAAACAACACTAGGTTATTTAGGAGATAGTCAAAACCTAGACATTAAATATATATTTTCCAATTCTATGTTTTGAATTTTGAAAAATAGCCATCTAGAGTTGCGATCAGTAAGTCATTTGGAGTCTGATAGAATAAACTTGATTTTTGGTGAATAGTAACATACCCTTATGAATAGTAATATGAATAGTAATATGAACCTTATGAATAGTAAATAATAATAATATTTAATTTTCTTAAGGTACTAAGATAATGGGATCTTAATTAGTTTTTCAATGAGAAATAAAACTAATTGCACTTTAAGATTGTTATTTTTCAAATTAACTATGAATTTATTTAAAAATTTAATTAATAATATTTAGAAAATTAATTTTGAAAAATGGAGTTCATTTTTAAATTTTACACGTCAAAAAATGGTTAGGGTAAATTTTTGGGATTTTTCTAAAATTCTAGAATTTTTAATGAATAGTGAAATATGATAAAATACCGTATATGCAAATTATCAGTTAAATAAACTAATTATGAATAATAAGTAATGAAAGGACACTTGGTTTGAACTCACATTCACTTATTACTATTAGGGGTCACATGAAACAATACTATTGGTTGTCTAGAGGGAAATAATAAAATAATGAATTAAATATTCAAAATTTACCCCTCTCCTCCACTATAAAAACCCCTCACCACTCCCTCTTCTCTTCACTCCTCTAAGCCTTTAAGATCCTCAAATTTCTTCCCAAATACCCTTACCTAGTCACTCCCCACGACCATTAAGCTCTTGGTATTTCTAAAAGACAAAAATCTCTTCCCTTAAGGAGGTTCGCGAGGAAGTAATTTCAAGAGGTAAAACATCTTTCTTTTTCTTTTAGTTTCATTTGAATTTATATTCATTTGTTATCCTATCCTCACCTCCTCTATCCAAATGATCATGATAACTAAAGTATCATCTATATACTGGATTTATTTAATTTTAATTAAAGAAACATCATCAATATTCTTACTCCCTCCCTTTTATTTTTTTATAAATGAAATCAATGTCCATGAGGTTCCAATTTATAACCTCCATGGATGACGAAGTTTCGTTCTTCAATAATTCCTTAATTACTGGTCATGAAAAAATATTTATGGTTGAACTAGGTCACAATATATGTATTTTATCTTGATTAATGTTCTGGAATCTTTACACATACATAATATGGAATAATAATACAAAACAATTTTATTGAGCAAAAAAATGTCAAGCCAAATTCAAGCGTTTATTTTTTTTTCATCGAATGAGTCATCCTCATGGTATATGACCAGAATCATTATAATGTCATATATATCTCTTTAATGTCCCTAAAAATGTATTTAAACAATTATTTAAGTTTTAACCATATTTCAAACCAACTTACATTCATGAATACAAGTAAACAAATCATGAAACGAAGTAAGAAAATGATTCCAAAACAATAAAGTTGAATCTATTAAACCCATCAAAAAGGCCATTAATGAACTTAATAAGGTTATAAAATATCAATTAAATGTTTATTAGGTTCTTTAATTATTAATTAAAGAATCTAAATTTGATTATTCAGGTCATTAAGAACAATCAAGAACACCTTCGAGCATAAGGTAGGGGATCCTCTCTCTCACTTTTGTTCACGAATCTCTCCTATGTTGTGCCCTTTTATATTTATTTCCTAATGATGGGGTATGTTTTAGAACCTCCCCCATACTTCCCTTGTGACATATAAATAATTCAATACCCCTTTACCTCTCATTACTCCCTTGCAATAACATACATTACCATGCCCAAATGTTTGTAAGGGGTTTCTCATCTCACTTTCATTTCTGTGAGATTTTCATTGTTCACCACTTATTTCATATATGTGGTATAAGTGTACTTAAATTTGATATAAAATAACATGATTCTATTTATTTTCATGTTATTCAATGATTCATTTTATGTTCATTATGTTCTGGTCATATGATTCAACCGATTACATTGTGGTAAGATATTTTGTCTCAACTACTATTTTGTTGTAACAAACTTTGTGTTGTGCACCTAATAATACTTATGTGGTGTACCTACTGCCCATTTGAGATCAATTTTCATTTGAAATTATATTTATATTAAATATCCATAATCTCATATCATGGATATGTTTGTTGTCTAAACTGTATACCATTTTACATACGGTGTTTATTTGGAAAGTTATTTTAGTTATGGAAATATTGATAAATTTGTACACTCTACTCTATACGGATATTGATAAGGAATATTTATATTGTATTGAATTAATGTATAAATAATGCTTTGGAAATGTAGTGGAGGGTGGGTCCCTCTATATCCCCTTTATGCATCGGTAGGTCTCATGAGACAAATCAGTTGGAGACAAACCCTTTGACTTTGTTTCCAAAAATCAGACGGGTTTCTACAAATAGAACTAAACCGTTTTTACTGTATTATGGTTTCATGTGCCAGATACATGAAGTCCAATTAATATGCATTATATTTATTCATTATCAGTTATAATTATTATCCATGAGGTTTTCAATTTGATAAAATCTATGGATGCAGTTTCATTCTCAGTTTATTAATGGCATTATTTATTCATTTTTTCACTATGCCATATTGATTATGTCATGTGATTCACATATTATTGTACTCATGCTTCCACTATTTTTAACCCTTAATGAGAATTTGATCTCACCCCTTTAAATGTTTACTTTCAAAAGGTGACTAAGAGGAGATCGTTTATTGATTACTTGTGGATGCAGTTTTTAGTTTCGTTATGTATTGTATTTTGTAACTTTTCCAATGTAATTTGAGAACATCTATGTATCTGTTTTCTTCAAGACTACTAAAATGATCATTCCTTCCGGATTTTAATTCATTCTAACCATGCCAATATCTCAAGTAATGCACTGACTCCAACCTAGAGGGTTCGAGGTGTTGCAGTTGTTATCAGAGGAAGTTTAGTACAAAACTTGGAAACTATAGTAGGAAATGTATAGTAGGGAACAAATCCCTAAGGTAGTATTTGGGGATAAAAATACAATAACATCCTATTATTTTGGTAAGGAATAGATTATGTGAATCATTCAATAAATACATCCCTGTCTGGGTACAAGCAGGTAGAGGCGGCTCTGGCACAGATGTATCTAGGGGTAAAACCCGAAAACACCACTTTGAGCTAGACTCGAATGGGAACTGGTGCACAAAAATGGGCCTTGTTTCACTCTTGGTTATGAAACTCCTAGTTAATATTCTTTGGATAATTCATATTTAATTTACAAGCCATTATGAAGGAGTTTAATGTAAATTTCTCCTCAGAGAAACCATGTTTATAAGATTATCTATGCATAGAATTTCAATCTATGATGAGTGTTTTTATGTTTGAGATTCATAAAATAATCTAGTGTATCCCATTATTTAGAAATGGCGTCTAATGGAAGAATGGGAATCAATACTCATGGGAAAGGTAGGGATCTCTTTACTGAGCAAGTAAACATAGTCAATATTAGAGAAGATCAGATCATGACCATATTGGGGAAACATACTCAAGTTGTAATGAATAACCATTCAACACCTTCATTGGATCATTTCATGTGGAAGAATCCCCCATCTTTCAGCGGGATTACTAATCCAGTGGTAGCTAAGCAATGGATCAATTCCCTTGAAAAGATATTCATGGTGTTAAGATGCAATGAAAATGAAAAGGTAGTACTGGTGGTATATTTTCTCAAGGGAGACGCTGATCAATGGTGGTCCTTGATTAAAAATACCACAGAGGAAGAAGAAATAAAAGATATAGAATGGATGAATTTTAAGGAAATATTATTTGAAAAATATTTCCCTCGTGAGCAACGAACCGAAATGAAGAGGAAGTTCCTTGGATTAAAACAAAGGGAAGAAGACAGTGTTGTAGAGTATAAGGCTACCTTCACAAGGCTGGCGAGGTATGCTATAGATTATATACGTGACTCGGTGGAAAAGATTGATCATTTCTTTGAAGGTCTTAAGCTAAATCTTCAAAGGGCTCTGGCTTCTCAATCATTTTCATCATATGATGAAATTTTATCAAGTTCCATCAAAATAGAGAGGGAATTTTCTAGATCAAACCTTTTCAAAGGAAACCAAGATAATAAGCGATACTTTGATAACAAAGTAAAAGAAGAAGCACCAAAGAAGAGCATGGGATCGAATATATTCCCATTATGTGAGAATTTTGGAAAGAATCATCTAGGGAAATGCTTGAAAGGCATGGGAGTCTGCTATAACTACAGAGAAAAGCATCATCGATCTGATGAATGTAAGGGGAAGAAACAATTCAATGATATTCAATGCTAAAATTGTAGAGAGATGGGACACTATGAAAATGAGTGTCCTAAGCTTCAAGGAAACTCGACTCAGAAAAGGCCAAGAGAACAAGGGAGAGCCTTTGTGATTACAACCGCAGAGGTTGAAGTTCCTAATGACATGGTGGCAGGTACTTTAATTGTTTCCTCAAACTTAGCCAACAATTTATTTGATTTTGGATCATCACATTCATTTATATCTTCCTAGTTTTCCAAGAAAATTAGATATGTCTAATTTGATTTAATAAAGGAGTTGTCAGTCAAAACTCTTATGGTATCATTGCAACCAAGGCATGTCAACTAGTTCCCCTCTAGACACCAAAATGTTCTCTAGTTGCTAACCTTATCATCATACCAATGACTGAGTTTGATATAATTCTCTGTATGGATTAGCTGTAAAATTATGATGTGAAGATTTATTATAAGAAGAAGGAAGTTACAATTTTTGAAAATGGTGTACAATCCCTTTTCTTTAGGGAAGAAACTTCGCCACCTGATTCTTATCTAGAACCACCCCCATTAGCTCTATTGAATGCAATACTTGGAGAGGAAGATTAACCAATATCTATGGGAAAGGAAAGAAATATTCAAATTGAAGATGTGCACATAGTGAAAGAGTACATTGTTGTATTTACAGAGGATTTACCTCGACATCCTCTAGAGCGGGAAGTTGAGTTCTCTATTGATTTAATTCCTGATGCAAGACCTATATCAAAGACTCCCTATACAATGGCCGCTATGGAATTAATATAGCTAAAGATACAACTAGAGGATTTGAGTGAAAAAGGATTTATTCGACCTAGTGTTTCTCCATGGGGATCCCATGTCCTCTTTGTCAAGAATAAAGATAGATCCATGAGGCTTTGCATTGATTATAGGGAAATCAATGCTATTACAATAAAGAATAAATATCCTCTACCCCAGATTGATGATTTGTTTGACCAACTTCATGGAGATCAATACTTTTCAAAGATAGACCTTCGATACGGATATCATCAGTTGCGTGTGAGGAAGGATGATATTCCTAAGACAGCATTTCGGACCAGGTATGGGTATTACGAGTTTACATTGATGCCTTTTGAACTGAAAAATTCACCCTCTGTTTTCATGGATTTAATGAATAGAGTTTTCAAGGAATATTTTGATAACTTTTTTGTGGTATTCATTGATGATATCCTGGTATAATAAAAATGATATGAATACCATGAGAATCACTTGCAAGTTTTTCTTAGAACTCTTATAAGAAATAAATTATATGGGAAGTTTAGCAAGTGCAAATTCTAGCTTCAATCAGTTTGTTTTCTGAGCCATATTGTCTCAAAGGATGGAATCCTAGCTGATCATATGAAGACAAAGGCAATCCAATATTGGCCCATGCCAAAAAACATTACTGAGGTACGCTGTTTTATTGTCTTAGCAGGTTATTATCGACATTTCATTCAGAATTTTTCCCGACTAGATAATCCGCTAACCAAGCTCACACGTAAAGGAGTTAAGTTTGTTTCTACAAAATAATGTACATAATGCTTCGATGAATTAAAAATAAGATTGGGCAATGCTCCAATTTTGACTCTTCCATCTGGAAGTGATGGATTTGTAATATACAGTGATGCATCAAAGAATGGACTGGGTTTCTTCCTTATAAAAAATGATAAAGTTATTACTTATGCATCAAGACAGTTTAAGACTCATGAAAAAAATTATCCAACTCATGATCTTGAGTTAGCATCTGTAATATTTGCTCTGAAAATATGAAGGCATTATCTCTACGGAGAGAGATGTGAGATTTATACAGACCACAAGAGTTTGAAATATATTTTCACACAAAAAAGAACTCAACATGAGGCAGAGAAGATGGCTTGAGTTACTCAAAGATTACGATTGTTCAATACACTACCACCCAGGAAAGGCGAATAATGTGGCAGATGCATTAAGAAGGAAAGATCATGGCCTTCTGACTCTAATGAAGATTGAAAGAGATCCTATATTCAGGGATATACTAAAGATGGATATGGGAATTGTTAAGGAAGGGGAAACATAACTCCTCTTTCAAATGATTTTTGAACCATCTTTACTAGAGAAGATAACAATTTATCAGTTTGATTATGAGAATCTGCACAAGAAAATTAATGCAGTTAAGGATGGGAGACTGGCTGACATCATGTATGAAGAAGGAGTTCTGAAGTTTGGGAAGAGGTTATTCATTCCATCAGTACCTGAGCTAAAAAGGGAACTATTAGATGATTCTCATAGCTCATATTTCTCTATACACCCGGGTATAACCAAGATGTATAGAGATCTGAAGAAATATTATTGGTGGGATAATATGAAGCGAGAAATTGCTGACTACATGTCAAGGTGTCTTGTTTGTTAAAAAGTGAAGGTGGAGAGACAACATCCCAAAAAAGTGATTCAACCTCTACCTATTTCTATGTGGATGTGGGATAACATTACAATGGATTTTTTCACCGGACTACCTAGGACACCTAGAAGTAATGATGCAATATGGGTAATTGTTGATCGTCTCACAAAATCAGCACATTTCCTTCCAATAAGAGAGGATTATCCACTGGAGCGCATGGAAATACTTTATATTAATGATTTTGTGAGACTTCATGGTTCACCTCTATCGATTGTCTCTGATTGAGATCCCCAGTTTACATCAAAATTCTGGAAAAGTCTCCAGAAGGCTTTGAATACTAAGCTTCGTATGAGTACTGCATATCACCCTCAAACTGATGGATAGTCTAAAAGGACTATTCAAACTCTGGAAGACATGTTGAGATCATTCTCTCTTGACTTCCAAGGTATGTGGGATCAATACTTGCCTTTGGTGGAATTTTCCTACAACAATAGTTTCCATTCTAGTATTCAAATGGCTTCATATGAAGCATTATATGGAAAGAGATGTCGAACTCTAACTTGTTGGGACGAAGTTGGTGAAAGGAAACTTATAGGACCAGAACATATTGAAGAGACCATGGCAAAGGTGAATAAAATACAAGCACATATTAAATCAGCCCAAAGTAAGCAGAAGAGTTATGCTGACAACCAGAGAAAGGACTTGGAATTTCAAGTGGGAGATCATGTGTTTCTGAAATTTTCTCCATGGAAGGGTGTCTTAAGGTTCGGTAAGAAAGGTAAACTAAGCCCCAGGTACATCAGACCATTTGAAATTCTAGAAAGAATCAGAGCTGTAGCTTACCATTTAGCGATGCTTCCAAATATCTCCAGAGTTCATGATGTGTTCCACGTATCATTGTGACAGAAGTACATGCCAGACCCAACGCATGTACTCACATATGAAGAAATAGAACTGGAACCTGATTTTTCATACTATGAAAAGCCTGTTAAGATTCTTGACACAAGGGAGCATGTATTGAGAAATCAGACAACTCGTCTAGTAAAGGTTCTTTGGAGAAACTAGAATATAGAGGAAGCAACATGGGAACCTAAGGATGTTATGAAAAATACTCACCCACATCTTTTTTGTGGGATTTATACATAAAATTTCAAGGACGAAATTTTTGAAGGAGGGAATAATGTAGCACCCCAAACATTTTATGGTAATTTTATCTTAAATACATTCTATTCATCACTTCGTTCCATTAAAACAACACTAGGTTATTTAGGAGATAGTCAAAACCTATCTATTAAATATAAATTTTCCACTTCTATGTTTTTAATTTCAAAAAATGGTCATCGAGAGTTGCGATCAGTAAGTCATTTGGAGTCTGATAGAACAAAATTGATTTTTGGGGAATAGTAAAATACCCTTATGAATAGTCATATGAATAGTAATATGACCCTTATGAATAGTAAATAATAATATTATTTTATTTTCTTAAAGAAATAAGATAATGAGATCTTAATTAGTTTTTCAATGATAAATAAAACTAATTGCACTTTAAGATTATTATTTTTAGAATTAACTATGAATTTATTTAAAAATTAAATTAATAATATTTTAAAAATTAATTTTGAAAAATGGAGTTCATTTTTGAATTCTACACGTCACAAAATGGTAAGGGTAAATTTTTGGAATTTTTCAGAAATTCTAGAATTTTTTATGAATAGTGAAATACGATAAAATACAGTATATTCAAATTATTAGTTAAATACACTATTTATGACATCATAAGTGATGAAAGGCTAATTGGTTTGAACTAACATGAACTTATTACTATTAGGGGTCACATGAAACAATACTATTGGTTGTCTTGAGGGAAATAATAAAATAATGAATTAAATATTCAAAATTTACCCCTCTCCTCCACTACAAAAACCCCTCACCACTCTCTCTTCTCTTCACTCTACTAATCCTTGATGCTCCTCAAAGTTCTGCAAAAATACCCTTCCCCAGTCACTCCCCACGACCAGGAAGCTCTTGGTATTTCTAAAAGACCCAAATCCCTTCCCTTAAGGAGGTTCACGAGGAAGTTATTTCAAGAGGTAAAACACCTTTCTTTTTCTTTTAGTTTCATTTGAATTTATCTTCATTTGTTATCCTCTCCTCACCTCCTCCTTCCAAATGATCATGATAACTCAATTATCATATCTATACTGTATTTATTTCATGTGAATTGAAGAACCATCACTAATATTCTTACTCCCTCCCTTTTATTTTTTTATAAATTAAATCAACATCCATGAGGTTCCAATTTATAACCTTCATGGACGACAAAGTTTCTTTCTTCAATTCTTCCGTAATTACTGGTAATGAAATCATATTTATGGTTGACCAAGGTCATAATATATGTATTTTATCTTGATTAATGTTCTGGAATCTTTACACGTACATAATATGGAATAATAATACAAAACAAGTTTATTGAGCACAAAACTGCGAAGCCAAATTCAAGCGTTTATTTTTAACTCATCGAATGAGTCATCCTCATGGTATATAAACAGAATCATTATAAGATCATTTACATATATTTAATTTACCTAAAAATTTATATTAAAATTTCTGTATGTTTAACCATATTTCAATCCAACTTCAATTCATGAATACAAGTAAACAAATCATGAAACCATGTAAGAAAATTCTTCCAAAACAATAAAATTGAATCTATTAAACCCATCAAAATGGAAATTAATGAAAATAATAAGGTTAAAACATATAAATTAAATTTTTATTAGGTTCTGTAATTATTAATTAATTAATCTAAATTTGATTATTCAGGTCATTAAGTACAATCAAGAACACCTTCGAGCATAAGGTAAGGGATCATCTCTCTCACTTTTGTTCACGAATCTCTCCTATGTTGTGCCCTTTTATTTTTAATTCCTAATGATGGGGTATGTTTTTACACCTCCCCCATACTTCCATTTTGACATATAAATAATGTAATACCTCTTTACCTCTCATTACGTCCTCATAATAACATACGTTACCATACCGAAATGTTTGTAAGGGGTTTCTCATCTCACTTTTATTTATGTGAGATTTTCATTGTTCAACACTTATTTCAGATATGTGGTATAATTGTACTTCCATTTGATATAAAATAACATTATTCTCTTTATCTTCATGTTATTCAATGATTCATATTATGTTCATTATGTTCTGGTCATTTGATTCAACTAATTACATTATGGTAAGAGATTTTGTCTCAACTACTATTTTGTTGTTACTAACTTTGTGTTGTGCACCTAATAATCCTTATGTGGTGTACCTACTGCCCATTTGAGTTCAATTTTCATTTGAAATTATATTTATATTAAATATCCATAATCTCATATCATGGTTATGTTTTTTGTCTAAACCTTATACCATTTTACGAATGGTGTTTTTTTGGAAATTTATTTTAGTTATGTAAATATTGATAAATCCGTATACTCTACTCTATACGGATATTGATAAGGCATATTACTATTGTATTGAATCAATTTATTAATAATTATTTTTACATTCAGTGGAGGTTGGGGCCCTCTATATCCCCTCGATGCATCGGTGGGTCTCATGAGAAAAATCAGTTGGCGACAAACCCTTTGAGTTTGTTTCTAAAAATCAGACAGGTTTCTACTCATAAAACTAAACCATTTTTACGGTATTATGGTTTCATGTGACAGATACATGACATCCACTTAATAAAAATTATCTTTATTCATTATCAGTTGTTATTATTATCCGTGAGGTTTTCACTATGATAAAATCTATAGATGCAGTTTCATTCTCAGTTTATTAATGGCATTAGTTAATCATTTTTTTCACTATGCCATATTGATTATGTCTTGTGATTCACTTATTATTGTACTTATGCTTCCACTATTTTTAACCCTTACTGATCATTTGAGCTCACCCCTTTCATTGTTTACTTTAAATAGGTGACAAAGAGGAGATCGTTTATTGATTACTTGTGGATGCAGTTTTTAGTTTTGTTATGTATTCTATTTTGTAACTTTTCCAATGTAATTTGAGAATATTTATGTATCTAGTTTCTTCAAGACTAATGAAATAATCATTCCTTTGGGATTTTCATTCCTTCTAACCATGCCAATATCACAAGTAATGCACCGGCTTCAACCTAGAGGGGTATGGGTGTTACATATACCTAAAAAATACCATGGTGGTACTTGATATTTCTCCTCCTTAAAATCTTAAGGAATTGATGGGACTCTAAGGATTTATCACCTATATTAGGAACATCATAGCCAATCTCACAAGAAAATGTTTTCCATTTATGTGGTTGATGATAAAATGGATCACTAATATCTAGGATAAATAATTTCAGAGAGCCTTTAATGATATCAAGAAATACCTTTTTCACCCACTAGTGTTGATATTGTCCATGTAAGGAATGTCTCTCATAATTTATATGGAAACCTTGGAGTGATCACATGGAACCCTCCTTGCTTAGAAGAATTATTCGAGTGAGAAAAATATAATCTATTATCTCAGTAGGATAATATTTTATGTTGAGACACAATATTCCACATCTATAAGAATTAGATTGTATTGATTTTCATAGTATAAAGTGGATACACTATTTACATCATCATGAGGTCCACTTTATCTCTCCTATTGATCCTATTAAATATATTATAAGTCACCTAATGTTAAATGGGAATCTAGTGTCATGGTTGGTCCTTCTACAACAGTGTGACATCCAATTTTTTTATAAGAAGAAAATAAAAGGGTAAGTGTTAGTATATTTTCTTTCTTTAAACCCCATCTCAAAAAGGTTGATATTAAACAAGAATCTCCTTAAAGAAGAGGTATTCTCCACCCATGAAACCTCTTAATCATGGGAGATGAACTTTGATGGTTCCTCTAAGATCTTAATAATTATAAGTATGGAAAATATGAAAATCAATAGTTTCTACATGGGGGTTGTACTTTTATATTAATAAAAAATAGTTTTTCCTTACTATTTATTATTTTTTTCAGAAGGATGCACCAAACACAAGGTATAATAAAAGTCCCTCATTGTAGGCTTGGAACTATCCCTATAGATACCAATTTTTTATTTAAACATTAAGGGTGATTTAGAGTTTGTGGTCAAGTAAATTTATGGTGAATATTGTCAAACTCATCCTATGAAAACAATTCTAAAATGGGATATTTTTGGTTTTGGTGTGAGAACTTATTTCTTGGAAAATCTTTAGAGCTCCATAAGTTCATTCAATAGATAAAACACTTGTTCAAACATGGAGGTAGATAGTAAACCACAACCATGAGACATATGGATTTAGATCACTGGAAGTAAGTTTATAAGATATAGTAGCATGATTTGAACATAATTTCAATGAGATCCTCAAGGTTTTAGTTTAGTAGAAGTATGAAATACTATGTTATCACCAGAAGGTGAGGTTAGTGGAAGGATCCAAATGAGTTTAGTATGATGGATACAGCTAGGTGGAAGTAGTCCATTGGATGAAGAATAATGGATTCTGAGTGTGTGAATGTTTCTTGAGGATTTATTCATGTTTATAGAGTATATAGTGAAGAAAATGGAAGTTATAGCTTCTATTAGTTGAATAGAAGTCTGGATAAAGTTAAGGAAGTGTGTAGTTTCATGGATTTCATGAATTCATTGATATCGGGACATGTGAATCCTTCCTAATGGATGATGAAAATGAAATATTCATTAAAATAATTAGTATAGAACATATGAATATTGAAAACTATTCACTAGGTGTTTGTGGTCAATAAAACAAGTGTGATTGGAAAGTGGAAGTTTCACTGTCCAATGGATGGTTTCTTTCACATATCAGATGGTGGTGATAACTAGATGATTTGATGAGACAACTGTAAAGAATTTTATTTGTATATATGTGTAGTATGATATGAAAATGACTAATATAGGTGATTATGGGGCATAACTTTAAGTAAAATATTGATCTGGTAGTATAACACCTAGGTGCATCTAGGTGTCCAAGGGCGAAGTGCCAAATTCAAAGGTTAAAGGAAAAAAGGCATAAGATTGGGAGGAGTATAGGGGCGATGAAACATCCATAAGATGGAAATAGTGAAACTTATTCTACTACTATGGGTAGGTTTGTTGGAATGTGATAATCTTTATAACCCTATAATAATCTATTTATGATTGAATAAAATAGGTTTCATCATTATCTCATTGATGTAGGACTCAATTTCCAAACCACATAATCCTTGTGTGAATTGTGTTTATGTGTTTGTGATTACATGTGTGTGTATTGGCTATGTTCTTGTCCACATGTTCATTTTCCAGAAGGAATATCATGAAGTAACCAAAACCAGATGGCGAAGGATGGTAAAGGATAGCTCGATTTTGTGATTTTGGGGCCTAGACATCCAAATTCTAGTCTTCTAAGTCATGGTGGATTTTTTATTAGAATAAAAAAGTTATCATGGTTAAATTTACAATATGCTGAGAAAAATGGGATTGGGATGACTGAGCACCCCAGCCACTACATCAATTCATCCTTCACTATAAGGTTTTAGTCACTACAAGATCTTCCTTATATAAAATTCACAAGAGAACAAACACATGGCTAACACACACACGTTCAAGAACAAATTTATTAACACAAAGCACATAAGGATTACTTGGTTCAAACATTATGTTCTTCACCCATGGGAGAATGATGATATCTCTTTCATTCCCTAAAAAACAAATTTCAATGGGGTTATATAATTATTATCATCTTTTGATAACCCTACCTAGAGTAACAAAAGGGGTCTCATAAAATACATCTTCAAGATTTTTCCTATCACCTCTTCTTCTCTCAGTCTCTATAACTTCATCCTTTTACATTCTCCTTTAGAACTTCAGGGTTTGGAACCTAGATGCATTCAAGTATGCTCCTTCTGATGAAACCTCCCCCTTTTGGCCAGGCTCCATCAATGCCTCTTTCAGTCATTGTCAAATCACACTAAACCAATAAGACAATCCTATTATTTATATTGGTTTCATCTAGTCATTCAATTAGTACCTCTATATAAAGTGTTTAGGTGGTCCTACATAAGACTTCACAACTTTCTATTTCTAGTATCACTCATTGCATTAACCGCCAACTCTCAATGAATAGTGATTATGAACAAACCTCAACCTTTAGGTCAGGCCTCGTCAATGCCTCTATAATTCATTTTAAAATAATACTATAAAAGTGGTATAATACCACTACTTATAGTGTTCTCATATAGTCGTCCAATTAGAACCTCCATCGAAACTGTTCAGGTGAACCTATGTTTGATTGTTGAACATTCGATTTCTAGTACTAGTCATTGTATTAACTTCCAACTCCGAATGAAAATTTCTCAACATATTTACACTCCATGAAAATTATTTTTATGAATATTTTCTTTTCCAAATCCATGAATAATTCTTTAGACATCCCACCATCAATGACTTCATGAAATTCATGAACCTCCATAATTGCTTCACCTGATTCGTACATCTATTTAGATATCAAAAGTTTCCCCTTCAATTTTCTTTATTGTACCCTCTAAAACCATGAATGACTCCACAAATACATGAATTGGATATTCCTCCCTGTCATTCCTACACTCATAATCCACTATGTCTCATCTTCTTTATTTCTTCTACCAAGATACATTTACTAGAATGAACTCATTTTTCTCCTTTCAATGACCTCACTATTCAGTGATCACATGGCGCTATGTACTTCCACTGAACTAACACATTTAGTCTCCAATCAAACTTAAGTTCAACTCATGTTTCTATATTTAGTAAACTTACTTCTTATGACTTAAATCTAGATGTACCATTGAGATTATGTATTGTCTCCCTCCAGGTTCTCCCAAGAGTTGAATTCAGTTAATGAACTTTCAGATCACTAAAAATTAACCTAGAAAATACTTTTAACACCCAATCTAAAAAAATATTCCATCAATAAGGAAGAGTTGATTCTCTTTTTTATTATGTTTTAGGGTTAATGGATGAATTACTCTTACAGTTACCATTTCCGCAAATATCACATTCATCGAATGACTGAATAAATGCTATGGATAATGCAGCTACATCCCCAAAAAATTTAATCTAAGAAGAAGTGATCATTCACATCACACATTAAAGGGTGGTATCTACATTTAAAAGTAATGATATGGAAGAAATCAATGATGTTAACCCCACCCTTGATCAAAGATATGTTTTATCCTCATCGATATATTCTATGATAATACTAATGTATCCTATAGTGGATTACTTAAAAATTGTATTCTCCTATAGGATTGATCCAAAAAGAAAATAATCTATAGTTGGGTAGAAAATTTCATCCTTTACGAAGCCCAAATTCCTGAAATTCCCTCTACAAATATGGGTTTGATGGAGTTATCCTTTGGTTCATTGAACAAGAAGATACCATAATAGTTATAAAATAATTCCATGTTTACACTTGTAACAAATCATCCACAAAATTAGTAGACGTGGATAGTTATGGCCATCAATGATGTGGTACTACATAGAATTAAAAAATAAATTCCATACATTTTAGATACAAGACAATTTTATCCATCAACCCCCATAATTTTTTAACACTTCTAAATACTCTTGTCCATTTTATATTTGGGGTATATATTTTATGGGTCCATACCCTCCAACCACAACTTGGTAGTTCAAGTTTATCCCTACTTCCATAGATTTATTATGGAAAATGGGTTGAAGTAGTTCCCCTAAAATAATTCAGAATGAATGATGGCATCAATTTCATGAAGTATAATATCATTACCATATTTGGTTCCTTTTACATAATATTAATAGACAATGGTACCAATTTTTATGATTAATAATTTAAGAGGTTGTATTATGAGTAAAGTATCTAGTCCAACCATTCACCCTACTATCTTGTAGCAATAAATGGATATATAGATAAATTTAACAAAAATACATCTAATATTGTAGAGAATATGGTTGATAAATATTATAATTCCTAACTATATAAAAACATTCATTCTTTCCAATATTATTACACCATGAACCATACCACTAAATGAGTGGACCCATATTTTCTTATGTATAGTATTGAGATTTTTCTTCCCATTGATGTTTAGTTTCCCTAACTTAACATCTCCATATGTGATTAACAGTTTGAAGTAGTGTGGCCTCATATATGTCTTGATGAATTGGATTGAATTGATGAGAAAATTTTGTGCATGTTATACAACATTGAGATACATAAAAATCATGTTTCATAAATTTTCAATAAGAAGGTTTTTCTCTACTCATTGATCTAATGATAACTAGTGTTTGATCTTAAAACTCCCATGATACTTGGGAAGAAACCCCTGAAGATGAAGCTATTGTAGGAAGGACCCTGTATCATATATTAGGTCTACTAAAATGGATTATACTCCTTGATTATAATAGATAGAGGGTTTCTCATACCCATACTAATGTAGGTTTTCTCAAGGAATATTATTCATAGTTTCATGTTGGGTTCATGAAGTCCCAGATACATGGATCAAAAATATATATTATAAATTCTATTCCATATGAATTTAAACTACTTAGAAATGTTCCTGGTTATAAAACCTTAAACCTAAATACACTTAGTCCTTATCATAGGACATTAAACTACATGACTTATTGTATATATTAAAAGATCATAAACTTCTTAGAGTTATCTACCCTATATGATATGATTCCCTTTCATATGATTTAGATCTATATAAGATTTCTAAGTGTATTGTTTCCCCGTGTTCACATTGGGTTTCCTTCAATGGACTATACACTAGGAAAAATCTATCTCATACTTAATAACTACATATATCTTGATTCATAATATAATAGGATATGTAGTGATGCTTTGGATTCCTTTATCGGGTCCAACTATAAATCCTATAAACATTATTCGTAGTGCTCAAGGATTTACAATAAAAACCTAGCACCAGAATGAATTCGCCTCACTTTACTCTATATATGAGATAGATCTATGTCAAAAAAACATTCTCAAAACTATGTATGGATTGATCCACATTATTTTAGGATATGTAGTGATTCCTTGATTACCTATCATGGAATCAACCCAAAAAAAATTCCCTTATCAAACTCCCACATCATTTTGGTATATGATATTTTATAAATTTAAAAACTCATCATTAAGATGAATCCATTTCATTATTCACATGAGTTACATATATGAAAATCCTTATATAAAGGTCCTCACCATCTGTCTTTAAACTATATGACATATGGTCAACCTCGCATGGACTTTAAATAGATTGAGGTGGTCTGTTTTATATAACATAATCTTCTTAAATGAGAATCATATTTTTATGATCCCTCAGTGTATAGTTAATTTACTATAAACATATGCAAGAAAAAAATTTCTCCACGTTATCCTAATCTGTGTAACTTCACTAATTAACATCAATTTTTCAATATCATCCATACACTAGGAAATTTTATATAGAATCATGGATATTTAATCTTTGATATCATCATAGGGTTTAATTTAGTTCTAAACTTCAAACAGAATAAAAATGACCTTCTTAAGAACTATCTATGGCATGATTCATATTTTTTAAGATATATATGGGCATTTGGTCTCTCATCCTATGTCCATCTGTAGATTCCATGTCTTATTTTCCCCCAATTAGAAGATCCTTACCAATTCTATCATAAGGTAAATCCTCTACTTCATACTAGTATATGGGTTCTCGTTATTCAATTTAGGAAATACCATGTTCATTCATTATAATGTAATTATTCCATTTTATCTTAGTGTTAATATCTCATTCATGATGGGTTTCCTCCCTTATCACATTTGGATAATCTTCTATTTCTCTTTTTTCACTCTCATGTGCATGAGTCAAATATGCACCTAGAAACTAGATAAGAACTATATGTGTCCTGATTCCTATTATTTTAGGATATGAAATGACATAAAAATTATCTACCATAGGCTTATCCACTAATTTAGTCACTTTCAAACCCTTCTCATAACATATGATCTACTCCTATTAGACTCTACACTCGGATAACATATATTTGATAATAACTACATGTGGCTTCATTCATATTATTTCAGGATAAGTAGTGATGTATCAAATATATATTTCAGACCCATCCACAAGTCATCATCCACTTACACTCTTCTTCAATGTCCCATAACATTCCAACCTCAGTTAGATTTGGACTAGATTTTTTCAATCACTTTTGAATAACATCTTCCCATATACCACACTTCATGGTTCAAGTGTTTGAATTACCAAAAAGATTTAATGGATATTGGTAAGGGGTGTATTTTATTTCAAAAAGGACACATCATATTGGTAGTGATATATATGCCGCATATTTTGTATTCTAACTAGAGGCATGTTTCTATCCTTAAGAGAATTTATTTTAACCCCATATTCTCTTAACATAATTTCCATGGAAACCATCATTGGAAATTGGTCAATGATCATCCTCAACATGATTTTTCTATTTCATCAATTCTTAAATAAAATACTTTAAGTTATGATTTACAATATTTTCATTCATTTTTCAAAGGTGTTAGAGAAGTCATAGATCTTGATCCCCACTTGGGTTATCACATTACACAATTCACCATTGATCAAAGCACTCTGACCTTAAACATAATGCACAATTTCAACCAAGGTTTTCTCATATTGGAATTGAGACCCCATTAATTTTGGGTCAATTCTACCCTTACCACAATACATGAAGCCTCATTCTTTGTCAAAGCTATAAGACCAAAAACATTACCTTTATTGGTCAGAGATCTATGACATTAAATTGCATGCACCCCTCCCTAAGTATAAATACAATAGTACTAGGATCTCTATCCACATCAAGTTTAACTCTCTCTTGTTACTATGTAGACAACCTTTTCATGTTGTTAAAATTTTCCTGACATTAAGAATCAACTTCATTAGTCTGAATTTCATAAATTTAGATTTTCAAATGGAATAGATTGGTACTCTCAATGTTTAAAACCCATAAAGGGAACCCTAGGAAAAAGTTGAGTCGCTAATTTCTAGGATTGAACTCTGCATAACCTAGGAAAAATTTTATGCATTTAAAAGGGAAAAGGAATAAAACTTATCTGGTTAAAACCTATAAATAGTGGACTATGGAAAAAAATATATTATACAAAACTAAGATACTCTCCATTTATAACTTAGGAAAATTTTATGGTGAAAATAAAAAGACACAAATCTTACGGGTATTGCCATTCAGCCCTAGAAAAAGACGATATATGATCACTGAGTCCACTAACCTAGGAAAAAGATAGATCTCCCTTTCCCCTCACATTTACTAGTTTAGATTATTCCTATGAAGTGAAAAAATGTTTAATTTAAAGGTAATTTATCCATTTTGAGAATTTAAATCCTCATTCAAAACATACCTTCATGATTTTCATCATATCGAGTTATTCAAATATCTCATTTCAAAATGTACCAACCTTGGATTTTGGTGATAGTGAAAGTTTTTCAATATTCAGCCTACCTATATCCATCCAAGATAACATGTTCAAAAGAAAATATAATTTTTTAGTACATTTTCTCACATATTTTCCCCAACTTATGGCGATTTTATATGTGTTCTATATCTAGCATAGCCATACCTATTTTAGGGAACATGTTTAAAACATAATGGATTTTTTACAATGTATCATCATTAACTTAAATTATTTTTAAGTTATGATTTACCAATCCATTTTCATAAATTTTTCAAGTGGATTAAATTATTATGGTATTAATATTTGTGAGTATCATATAATATCATAGACTGATTTTCAAAATAACATATAATAATTGAAATTCATTAAAAATTCAAAACGATATTTTCATTCAAAAAATCTAAGAGGAATGTGTACAAATCAGGTTCTCTATTTAGATTCAAAAAAAAGGAAATCTATAAATTGAAGGAAATTACAATTTACACTCTACTGAGGTTTATATTTGATAAATGGATCACCTGACTTCATCAATATAGCATTTATGTTCAGTCATCTCTGTATCTTCAGCTTCTTCAATGGGGTGTAATCTCTTTTCTCTAGAAATATCATTTGCCTCTACACTCATATAATCTTCTAGAAGTGTTTAATATTCCACCAATATTTCTCCCAAAAACTCATTTATTGATAGATATGTCTTGCTAAATTCACATATTCATCACCCAAATGTTAATTTCCAACACTGTATCCATATAAAAAAGATCATTTTTAACAAGCTACATCTCTTAGACTCATAAAAGCAACCACTGATTCTCCCTTAGAGAGGATAAATTATGATGTTTTTTCATGCTACCATTCATGTATGATTTCATTCACATAAGGATGAAAATTTTGATAGTAGAACCCAAAAAATCCTAAGGTCTTGAACATGTGTGAAAACCGATGTAATTTCTTGTTTATACCCTCCATGAATTTTTTTAAATCATCTTACATATTTCATTACATATATGATTTCATGAAGTGCATCAGAAATCGATGGACTCCTGGTCTGACTCAAAGTGTCTCCCAAAGACTAAAATATATTCTTGGACCAATTAACTCAAAAGAGTCATATGATCATAACTCTTGAGATTATTGGCACCAGAATAACCCTAATCTTTGTGCACCTTGGTGGATGGAGTGTAGATATGATCTCAACTCATCCCTCTACCAGAGTTGGTATTACAACAAGTGATATAAAGAGTACATGAATCACCCAGTGAGTGTCCAATTAAATCAATGTAATTATAGATACTCATCTACTCACTTCATAGTATTAGCTTCTTTGACTATCTCCACCTTATTGGTAATGAAACTCAAGCATACCCTCTAATGGATTCTTCTTCATCTGTTATGATAGTGATTCCATTCATTATCACCTTCCCATAATCTAGTGATATGATAATGTCCTAATATAACATCATGGATCAATCATCCAATTGATCCTGACCCCCTCTTGTAGTGATCACTTTATTATGTTGTGGGGAAAAGATATCCTGATAAGGTAAACCTTCAATGGGACCATCATGGTCTATTTAAGGGGGGTTTAATGGGACTACTCTTTCCAAATCTTAGGTCACTAATTATTATATTTTAAGAGTCATGATGGTTTTATTCTCCCATTAATGGATCAACTTGGTGATATTTTATACAGAGAAAACTATATAATCTTGGAGTCCAAATCAACATGAAATACAAAAATATAATTGAGAAAGCATAAGTAATAAATTATTATGTCTATATAGTTCCTTATTGATGTTTTTGAACTCATTTAAAGATTATTGGGTGTTTATCAATGATATAATATCCTCCATTATGGTTGTTTCCTTAGAAAATTTAATGATCCCCATCATGTGATAGAAATTAAGAAATGTGAGACAAAATGCAGTAACTACACTAAGTGGTTATACCATATCCATATGCCCCTTAACTATAAAAAAATTGGTATATCATTTGTTAATTTCCCATTTATCAATGATGAAACTCTTTCCTCTGAAGGAAAGAGTGAATTTTTAGATTCTATTTGCACATCTTCTAGGCTCGTCTTATAAGGTTCTCTCTTTTAAAAGTAATATTTTTCAAAAAAAAGAACTATATAAACATCTGGATGGGAATATAATGGAGTGGATAAAAAAATAACCTATTTAACCATAATGTGTGTAACTAATATTCCAACACACCACTAGTGCCTGATCAGTGGTGGAGATTTATTCAGATCCACCTATGGATGGGTCAATCTTATAACCTAGAAGGTATAGTGAGGGTCATGACCTTTTATACTAGAATAATTTTATATCCAATTGAAATATTATGTTCCTCTAAGGTGGTTGAATCTATTGAAACTCCCACTTGGGTTCCACCAATTGTGTTCTTGGGAGACTCTATGGGTGACTATAACATCTCCACCATCTATAAATAGAAACAAAGTTTTTTATTAGAAATGGATTGAAATTTAAGATAATATCTTCAAAGAATCATTTCCATACATCTTTAGGGTAGAGGAGATGATACCACTCCTCATCAATATATTAATTTATTACCCCCTCAGTGGTGCCTCGATCCACCATATACTACACCCAACTCTTAATAGGAATCCTATTATTTGTTGCATGTGTCAGTATCAATACCTCTAATATATACTTTCCAGCCTTAATAAAATTATTTTTGAATTCAAAATCCTAGGATGTCTTTTAGTTGACGAGTTGAAGAATATAGACACCTTCTTAAAGGGAATTCCATAATCCCATGATGTTTTTAGATAAAATCCACCTCCACTAAAAATGGATGGCCTCTAGATATAGATAATTTGAATTGGTATTGGCTCTACTTTGGTTTTTTAAATAGTATTCTAGCCCTTTTTATTTTAGTTTCTTATCGAGCCTCTCATCCCTAGTTGAGTAATTAGTCTATTGTCATCAACTGGACCATCTTAGATTTACCTCACAATGTAAAAAATCCTTGATTCTAAGTTATTGAGTGTCTTGAGAGTGGGGTTGATCTAGATGACCAGGTGCATTTTTGATCATTCCCTTCTTATGATACTTCCTGATAGCCTGCTTCCATTTCTCTAGGGATAAAGATATAATAACCCTAGGGATATTTCTCACATGCATCACATAAGGATATGATGACATCCAAGAACAAGTATACCCATGTTCCATCCTAATAAATATGTTTAGGGAAGAAAATCCAATCTCATCATGATTAGTTTCATAGGTTATCATCAACCATAGTTGTCATGCTACCATTAGATAATGCTCTATTTTGACATTTGTTAATGGTTCCACCACTTTTTTTGTACGTAATGGAACTAACATGAAAATATATATGGTTTATAGGCCTCATTAATGATTTCACAACAAATCTAGGGTGATAGTATGTAGTATCTTATGAATACATTATATTATTGTTCTTTATATCTATCAAGACCATCATTTACGAACTTCCCAATATTATGATCAACCTATAGAAGAAAATTGAACTCTTAGTGCAGCTTCAAAAGCCTCAAATACTTGACACCTTTCAATGATAAAGTCTTGTGGGCACTCCAAAATTTACCAAAGTATTTTGGGTTAAGAGGTCTCTTAAATTGTAGCTTGGGTTGTAGATTCCTCAAAAACCTAAGAAGAAACCTACAGACACATACATTTTATGGATTTTTTTTAGCTTTGAAGTGGCTAGCTTTGGGTTGATTTTAGATGGGTTTAAATGAGAACTATGACACCTATGTGAATTTAAATTATTATAAAGGGTTCATACTAGGTTCTTACAAGGGATGGAATTGGATGAGATTCCTTTTTAATGATTTCAATTTCTTAGACTCAAGAATGATTCATTTAAAGGGATCAAAACAAATTCATTGATTATTATTTTAATAACACAAAAACGTAATTCTAATAACCTATACACTTGAAGGATCAATTTCTATGAGAAATCCAAGGTAAAGGTTTTTATTATCACTTGAAGTGTGTGGCCTTAAAATTCAACAAGGATTAATATTTATTAAGATCATCAAACAAAACTCTCAATTAAAATAAGTGATTAACATTAATAGAGTAAGAAATAACATCCAATACAGACCCCTTATACTCCCTTGGATCAAAAAAATAAAAGGTTTATCCCTCCATTTATGTTTTTCTTTCAATTGATATAGGAAGTATACTCATGATGGAGGAATTGAAGAAGTGAAAAGAAATGAAATAACAAAAACTCTATAGTTGTTTGAAGAATTTCTCTCTTCATTGTGTGAATAAATTCACCCCTTAATAAAATGATATCAATATGTTAACAAATAGAGTCGAAAAGATAAGAAGAATAAGTTTTATTAAGAATCTAAGGTGATCTGATCCACTTAAAATTTGAAGAAACATGATTACACCATCAAATTGGAAGCATAACAATAAAATGAAAACAACACAGAAGTATACTTAAATCCTAAAAAACCAATACCTTAAATAAAAATTTTTAAAGCCTTTTATAGATTCTACAATAGTGTAAGTCACCAAAATTAATGTTGGTAATGTTATGTGGGTGGAAGGTTAATGTATATAATACTTTTCCACCCTTGAAAAAAATATGATCCATCTTTCATCCACTAAATAGACATGAAAAAATGATCTTTTAAATGGAAAATTTGGGGTGGTCTATAGAACAAGACAATGAAAATCTAGATGTACCCTGTTATCCAATAAAATTTCATCCAATTTGAATTTTGATTTCTAATATTTGATCAAAATGGTGGTATTTTTTTCTAGGCATTGGAATATGGACCAAAATTTCATCTTCAGCTTTGGATGCCTAAAACTCCATTAAAAATCAGAATTATCCCTATCCACTATTGGATGAAATGTTCCTCACCATTTTTTTATCTCTATTTCAATTGTTAGAATCATTGGGCTTGTATATTGGCCGCTACAATCATTGTATTGGGATGTTGTCCAGTTCACTTCACCCAGAATGTGTTATAATGAAATCCCACTTTGAAATATTCCAATGTGATTCTTCAAGTTCTCAAAAAGGATTAAATATTCATAATTTAGTAGAATAAAAATTAAATATTAAATTCAAACCCATATCATTGGAGGATTAACATTGTGTCTCAAAATTTACCAATTAATAGTATACTTTAGGAAAAAATTACAATCAGGATGTGAAATAATGTTCAAATTGTAAAATGAACTAAAAATGGTGTTTATGAATAATGAATCACTTGAATTTTTTAATATATAAAATTTATATTATCCTTTCTCAGTGGATAATCACACCCCCAACTTGAGTTTTTCTAGTCCTGAGAAAAATACATCTCAAAAATATAAAATTCCAATTCCCTTTTCCAAAAAACATTTTAATATAAAATGATCACCAAAAGACCTCATACCAAAAAATTATGAAACCCACCAAAATATTTTAACACAATACAGGTTCACAAGAATATCCTGAGACCAATATCATTATTTTTTCTCAAATTCATCACCTTATTTCATCCAATTTCAATTAAGCATGATGATATATTGTACATCACAATAGACATGGGGGTTCATTTTGATTCCAGGGTGAAAAGATGGTAGTGCTATGTGGAATCAAATTTTAATATTAATATGAGTATTGATTTTTTTAATCTTTTCCAATTTATTGAATTTATATTCAATCAAGTCAAACCATGTAGCGAGACTTTTCCGATGACTTCCAAGCTTAAAGAACATAGGGCGCCAAGTGAAGCTCACATACTCAGGCATTATCTTGAGTTAATTTTAATCAATATAAAATTAAAATTTCCAAAATTAGAGATAAAATTCCAAAATTTTGTTCATAAAACTATGGATTCATAATCCCCATGTGGTGAAATCCATGCATTAGGTTAGTCCATTTCTCTACGTGTAATTGTATTATTATTGTTTTTGAGTTTTTTTTATTTTCATTATTTTATGATATTTTTTTAATACTCATTTAAAAATTAAAATTATCACCAAACATATGCCAATTATTATGGGACCCTAAGAAATAAAATTAATACCCCATAATCCAAAGGAAATTCATTTTTAATTTTTTTTAAATGGTTAAAAATTATATTAGACAGACACACTTTTCAAAATCTATGCTCATGAACTTATACATGGATTAAAATCTGAATCATGGCATGAAAAATTATTTTATATTTAGTTTCAAAGTTTCCAATGTGTATTATCAAGTTCAAGGTTAAAGAAATTTTTTCTTCCATTAAGGCATATTTTTCTTCATTTCAAATCTTTTTTTCATTTTTTATATTTTTTTATGCACGAAAAAAATAATTTTTTTATTTTGTCTCCCCTTAACTTAAAATAACACCACCCCCAATGTTTAAAAAAAATAAAATTTTTAAGCGGGTAGAGTTTGAGGAGAGGAGGAGATCCAAAATCAAAATTTGAAACAGAGTTATGGAACAATGTCAGCTAGTGGTATACTAATGAATTCTCTACCACAAAAAAATTGATCCTTTGATCCACATGTCACTCATGGACTCCCTGTAATGGAGTGTAAATGGTGTTGAATTTCTTAATGTATGTTATTTCCCTGGAATAAAAACTTTAACATCAACAGCCCTTGCTTCTCACACACAAACCAAATTAGAAACTATGGAATCCTTAATAGGTTCCCGTAAATAAAAATTATAAAAGAAAAAAGGAAGAGATTAAAAAACATAACTATTTATTTTGGAACTCCTAACATTGGTTAAATGTATAGAAAAAGTTTGGTTGCCTCCCAGAAAGCACTTTGTTTAATTTCATTAGCCCGACATGGACCCTAAATCTATCAACATTATTTTGGTTCATATGTTGTCTCTTTTAACTTCTACTTTATTTCTGGTTTATTGAATGATTCAACAAATGGTTTTAACCTATGTCCATTAAATTTTAATACATGACCACTAGTGGGATCCTAAATCTCTACTACACCATGATGGTACACATGATTCACTATGTAAGGTCATAACCATCTAGACCTTAACTTTATTGAGTGTAAATGAAGTTTTGAACTATAAAAGAGCACTAATTTTCCCAGTTCAAAGTGTTTGTATTTGAGAATCCAAGATTGGTAAGATTTAACTCTAGATTTATTTATCCTTGAATTTTCATAATCCTCCATCCTAATTTCCTCAAGTTCATTAAGATCAAATTTACTCTTTGTTTCTGCCAATGAAATTTCAAAGTTCATTTTATTTATTACCCAAAAGGCCTTATGTTAAATTTCAACATGTAAATGGAATGAATTTCCATAAACCAACCTATATGGTGACATTCCTAGGATGTTTTTGAATAGAGTAATAAATTCCTAAAGTGAATCCAAGAGTTTCTCATACCGATATTTCCTAGAGGGATATAAATTTTTTTCAAGAATTTTCTTAATTTCCCTATTTTTCCAACTCATCTTGACCATTGGTTTGAGGATGGTAGGTAGTGTAAATTTTTTGATAAATAACATAATTATAAATGAGTGTTGAGAAGGGATAATTGTAGAAATTGGTTCCACGATCAATGATGATGGCCCTATAAATTTCAAATATAGAAAATATGTTCTCTTTCAGGAATCAGATCACAACATGATGGTCACTAGACATTATAGGAATGAAATAAACTCATTTGGAGACATAATAAATATATAATAGGATATATAGATATACCATATATTTTAAAAAGGTTCTCTTGAAATCAATTCCACAACAATCAAAGATTTTGATGACTGGAATGGGAGTAAGGGTCATTAGATTCCTTTTGGTTATGGATCCTAATTTTTGACATTGAGGAAAACTTTGGAAAATTTTGTAGGAATACTTAGAGAGTTTATTCTAGTATAAACCACTTTGGATGATCTTTTAAGTGGTTTTATTTTTGTAAAATTTGCCTCTACATGTCTCTTTATGATATAATTTTAGAATGGACTCCTGATCAGAATTGGGAACACATATCCTAATGATTTTATCAGGAAAAAACATGAAGAGGTATGGATCATAAAACACATAGGTTTTGACGTCATAAACTAATTTCCTCTAATCTTGGGTCCCAAGTTATTTTTTAATGTCACTTTTAACCAAGTTTTTTTCTATGTCATAATACCAAGGGAATTCACTCACAGAATAGAGGTGTTCATCAGGAAATGAATCAAACACATAAAGGTGATGTGAGTTATATTTGAATTCCATCTTAGAGGGGTGATAAACTAAAAAGAAATTAACACCATTTTTATCATTAATGTTAAAATCAAACTCTTGAATAATAAGTACCTTCCTAATCACTCTTGAATAATAAGTACCTTCCTAATCAATCTATCCTTGGTATCTTGTTTTTGGAAAAGGTATTTTAGAGATGAATGATTAATGAAGACAATGATGGGGGGATCCAAAGAGATTGGAACATAATTTATATAAGGAAAATAAAATATAAATTAACTCTTTCTCAGTGGTGGTGTAGTTTATTTTTTCATCATTTAATGATTTACTTGCATAAGCAATGACACGTGGAGTTTTCTCACAATGTTTTCCCAAGAAAACTCGTACATAAAAGTCACTCACATCACACATGAGTTCAAATGGAAGTTTCCAATTGGGATACTTCATGATAGGTGGAGATATAATATATTATTTGATTTTTGATAATTATTCCTCATATATTTCTATCCATATAAATGGGTCATCCTTTACCAAAAGAGAATAATGTTTTTGGGAAATTGAACTGAAATTCTTAATGAACCTTCTATAGAAACCATTATGTCCTAATAAGGACCTCACTTACTTGATAGTTTTTGGATAGGGAAGGTGGATAATTATATAAACCATTTTATCAACTTTAATCTTTATACCATAGATAGGATGACCTATAACAAGTCCCTCCATTAACATGACCTAGAATTTTTCCTAGTTTAGGATGAGATTATTATCCTCACATATAGACAAACCCCTTTAAAATTTTAAAAGGGATCCCTCAAAAGTAACATCAAATATGTATAATTTATTCATAAATACCTTTAAATAATCTCCCACCATGTCAGAGAATATTCTCATTATGCACCACTGGAAGGTTTCTGGGGAATTACATAACCCAAAGGGTATGTGGTTGATGAAAAAAGTGTCAAATACACAGGTGAATGTTTTTTACTTGATCCTTTAAGGAGACATTGACTTTATTATACCTTGATAATCCATCTAAGAAATAGTATAACTGATGACCCACAACTCACTTGAGGAATTGATCAATGGAGGTTAAGGTTAAATGGTGTTTCTTAGTTCATGAGTTTAACTTTTTATAGTTAATTCACACCATCTTTCCACTACTGATCCTTTTGGGGAGAATATAACCATCCTCACTGGTGATTATAATGATTTCATCCTTATTTGGAATAAATTTAATTGGTCTTACCAACTCACTCTCAGCAATGGGTTAGATGATACCTGCTTTCAACAACTTAAGATGTTCTTTCCTTACCACATCTATAAGATTTGGATTGAGTCTCTGTTGAGTTTAACGACATGATTTGGATTCATATTAAAGAATCATTCTACGAGTTATAATGAGTGGGATAGTTCTAGGAATATCAGAAAGGGTCCATCCAATTTCTTTCTTATGCTTTCCTTGGACATCCAGAAGCATCCTCTCATGATTTTCTTCAAGAGTGGAAGAAAAAATAACAGGAAATGTTTAATTGTACCCTAAGAAATAATAATTTAGTGATGAATGTAGGATATTAAATTAAAGATCATATTGGTTATCAATTTCAAAAGAAGTATGGGACTTCATATCAAATTTATTTTCTTTTTCCAAATTTCTTAACAAAATTTCTTCCTTGTGAACGGAATTTCTAGCCACCAAATTAACCAGATCAGTGTCATTAATGGGTATGAACTCAATGTTTTTTATTTCACAAATGGTATCATTTATTTTTTATCTTGAAAATTCATCAAAGTATTCATCTAAAATATATTAAATACAATGAGACAAATTTCCCATATGTGAAAAAAGGAAATCAATCTCATCTTGACTTAAACATCCTTCAATAATTCTTTGATGTTCCACTGGTTTACTGTCAACCCTACCTATCCACCTTACCTCATGGATATATTAATCATCACCAATGTGATAGTTTTCATTGTAGATATTCATATCTAGGATCATGTTTCCAAAGGTTATAATCATGTTACCAATCCAAACTCGGATGACTAAGTTGGTTATTTCTAAGAAGGGACAACCAAGTATGATGGGGTTTGATCCTTAGGACCTAAGCTTGGGTGATTGTCAAGGAAAATGAAGCCACTAGGGTAAATTAAATTTTCAAATTTTACGATTTCATCCATTAATATCCCATTATGAACTCGAACACTATGATAATCTAGTTGAAGAGTGACAAATGTGGGTTGGATTTCATCAATCCTTAACTAACAATACATGGAATATCGAATAAGTTTTACACTAGCTCCTAGATCACAAAGGAATTTGATAACTTTTTTATATTATAACTCTACATTAATGTGGGGAAATATTGGGTCTTTCAACTTCATATTAATGGTTCCTTGAATGGTGGTACTCACATTAGCAAACAAAAGTACTTGTTGTTGATGTGAAAATTTCCTTTTAAAATTTCACAAGTCCTTAAGGTACATTGAGTAGGAAAGAATGGTTTGTCCTATATTGATAAAGGGAATGTTCATATTAACCTAAGATATTATTTTCCTAAAAGTTTCATTCATTTATAGTTTATATTTTCCTCTCATGTGTTTAGGGGAGGGACCAGTCTGTTTGATTGTTTCATGAGGTTTTAGTTTTTTCACATTATCATTAGGTTTTCTTACATTTGAGGGTGGTTCTTCATCATTTTTATGTGATTTAAAAGCTTTCAAAGGTTTTGGAATAGTTTTTTCTTGTTTTTAAATGGATTTTACACTTCTTAAAACAATCACTACTTTTATTTATTCAAGAGAGTTTTGTGTGTAACTGCATTATCCTCCTAAGGTTTAGGATGGTATTACCTGAGTAGGCATGGGTGACTTTATATTTTTAAAGGTTTTCAATTCATTTTTAAGGTATGAGACTTCTAATTTCATTTTCTCTATTTGTTTATACAACTATTCAAGGATTGGGATAGGTACATATTTGGAAGGGGCTTAGGTTGGTTGGTTTATCCCATGATGATACATTGGTTGTTAGATTGGTTGTTGAATGGGTTTCATAATGGATTGTAGGTATTGGACATGAGGATGTTGTTATTGGACTGGTTATGGTTGGAACTAGTTATGGCTTTGAAAATATTACAGAGGTTAGGGGGTTGGTCCTTATGGCTGACTAGGTTATTTGATGGGTTTTTTTATCTTTCCAATGGAATTTTAGATGGTCATTATACCTTGGATTTAAAGTGTTTTAGTATTATGTCTTATGAATGTTAAAACCATTGACCTTGGTTGGTGTTCCTCATAAACTAACATCTTTAATATAAGGGATGGTTGGGAAGTTGTCAGCCTTATGGTCATGTTTTTCACAAATTTTTCAAATAGGGTCAATATTTTGGATTTGATAGACCTTCATAAGATCGATCTCCTTGACCTTCCTAGTGAGTGAAATGATTTTTTCCCTAAGGAGTTATTCTTACATAAGAGTATTAATTACATCATATTTTGGTTTCTTCTCATAGTAAGGTGATGTTCCCCATGTTTAGTTTTGTTCGTCTGTTCCTTCTAAATACACATAAGCATAATTTGGGGATTCTTTTAAGGTTCCATTACACATCACGTCAATGAATTGTTTTTTTCTTGGACCCAACCCTTCATAGAAAATTTGAACTATTTTTGGGATTTAAAATCCATGGTGAGGTACCATGTTGATTTTGGCTTTGAACCTTTTCTATGTTTCATAAAATGACTCCCCTTATTTTTTGAAAAAGTTTTAGAAGCTCTTTTAAGCTCAATTGTTTTGTTATGGGGGGAGTATTTTTCTTAGAATTATCATTTTAATTGGTCCCAAGAGTGGATTGATATGGGTATCAGATTTTTTTAACCAATTATTTTCTCTATCATTTATTGATAAAGGAAATAGCCTCATCTTAGCTGACTCGAGTTGATGTAGTGGGCATATGGTTTCAATAATTTCGTTGAACTCTTTGACATGAAGGTATGGAATTTTTGAATTCATCCCATGGAAGGTTGTAAGGTGGTTTCGGATATGAGGTTTAAAGATATTTGGGGCTTATACTAGGGAATAATTCTTAATTCAAGAGGATGTATTGGTCCAAGAAGGTTTGAGGTAGTCATTCATGGTTTTATTGACCGCATTCTCCAAGTTTGGGGCTTCCTCATTTGGATTTCCATTTTGGTACCTGCCCAAGTTTATGAGTTTGTTTATTTGATGAACCTCCATTGGAATGGGCTAAATTTCTGAATTTGGTGTGTTATGAAGGTTATTATATAATGTAAATAGACTCCTAGGTGTTCTTTACTCCCCAACTTCAGGACTATCCACCCTAACTAGATGATTTCAATGGTCATGGGTATAGGTGGACTTGCGCCATGAAAAGTGAAAAATAAAATAAAGGGGAAAAGATAAGATAAATTGAGTCAAGAAAAATGAAATTGGGGAAAATATAATATATTTTGAGATGAATTACTTGGGTACCAAAAAACCACACCAAAATTTGTTCTTTCCCAAATTTACCCAAGTTCTTAGGGTTAAGCAGTCTCTTATATTGTAGATTGGCTTATCTAATCCTCAGAAACCTAAGAAGAAACCAAAAGACATGTACATTATATGGATTTTTTTTTTATATGAAGTGGCTAAATTTAGGTTGATTTTATATGGGTTTAAATTAGAATTAAGATACCTATATGAATTCAAATTATTAGAAAGGGTTGATCCTGGCTTATTTCAAGGGATGGAATTAGATGAAATTACTTTTAAATGATTTCAATTTCGAAGAATCAAGAGTGATTCATTTAAAAGTGTCAAAAAACTTCACCACTTACTGTTTTAATAATAAAAAACCTAATTTTAATCACCTATACACTTGTAAGATCAATTTTTATGTTCACTACAAGGTAAAGGTTATTATTAGTGTGTGGCCTTACAATTCAACAAGGATGAAGAAGTATTAAGATCATAAAACGAAAATATAAATTAAAATAATTGATTAAAAATTAATATAGTGAAAAATAATATCCAATAAAAACCCTTTATAATCCCTTGGGTCAGCCCAGAAGAGTTTTATCCCACCATTGATGCTATGATTTCAATAGAAGTGGGAAGTAGACTCATGAGGGAGGAATTAAAGAAGTGAATTGTAGTGAAATAATGAACACTCCACCATTTTCTGAAGGATTTATCTCTTATCTATGTGAATAAATTAACACTTTAATAAGAAAGTATCAAAATGTTAATATAAATAGTAGAAATTAATAATAATAGTAAGTTTGTTTAAGAAGTTAAGGGGATTCGAGCAACTTATAATTTGAAGAAATGTGATTACAACAACAAATTGGTAGCATAACATTAAAATATAAACAACACAAAAATATCCTTAAATACTCCAACACCGCTACTTTAAATAGTAATCTTTGAAGCCTTTAGTATATCCTCCAATAGTGTAATTCACCTAATTTAATGTTGGTAGTCCTAGGTGGGTGGAATATTAATGGAGAGAAGACTTTTCCTACATTGACATAAATCCAAGACAACTTGCATCCATCAAAAAGATGTGAGAAAACAAGATTTAGATGGAAAAATTGGGGTGGGGCATAGAATAAAAAATTAATCTCTATATATCCCCTATAAGCATGTTAAATTTCATAATAATTTAAATTTAGGTTTCAATGATATGATCAAAATGGTGGGATGTTTTTTTGGGGCGAGGAATCTAGCCTAGAATTTCATCTTCAAATTGGGGTGCCTAGAACTCCCTTGAAAAAATCAGAATTATATATGGAAACTATTCAATGAAATATTCCTAATCATTTCCTATATATTCAATTCAAAGTTTAGCATCATTGAGCATGGATCTTGGTTGCTACAGTCAATGTATTGAGCTACTGTCTAGATCGCTTCACCCAGAATGCATTGTCATGAAATCCCAATTTGGTCATCTCCCAATGTGATTATTTAAGTTATACAGAAGAATTAAATATTCCCAATGGAATGGTAAACTCAAAATTAAATATTAAATTCAAATCAATATCATTTTGTAATTAACATTGTGCCTCAAAACATACCAATTAATAGTGCACTTTAAGCAAGAATTGAAATAATGATGTGGAATGATGTTCAAATTGTAAAATGAAATAAAAATGGTGTTTATGAATAATTAATAACTTGAATATTATAATATATACAATGAATATTATCCTCTTTTAGTGGCTAATAATTATGGTACCAAAAATAACCTAGATGAATGGTCTGAACTAGAACCTTGGGATTTAGACTTTTCATAGAGCTTATATGTGTTGAAATGTGCCACTTTATATCCCTAAAACACTTGAAATAGTATTGAAATATGGAATTGAATATTTTCATGATATATATAAATTAATCACAAGTAGATCCTAGCCAGCACTAGTTCAGCCAAGCCAAGGGGCCTCCCATCTACCCTCCTGGACACTATCACAAAAGTACTCAATCTTACACCAATATGTGAATCATGATCCAGGAGAATATATCCACTAAGCCACATGGAGAGAAAGCCAGAAAGTAGAACTTTAGGGGATTATTTGGGTTAACATCACAGCCCCAGTCCTCATAATGGGCTCATTCCAATTCAGTCCAATATATGCATGTGACTCCCCTATTCTTCCTAAAAGGGAAACTTGTTGGTAATTTTGAGGTTGGACTATCTCCATGAGGTACCAAGAATATCTTCATCCATTTATTAAAATCGAAATCTATCTATGGATGGGGATATTTCCCCAGATCATTTATATATTTCCTTAATTATGCATGAGATAATGGGGGAATTCTATTGTTATCTCTTATTGAAACCTTCAAGGGAAAGAACTTATTGTATATGGCCCTTAGGATCGGTTCCCTAGAGACCTTATACATGTTCAATGGTTTGATTCTAATATCTTCAAGTATTAGTTGGAATGTGTTCAGCTACGGAATCCTATGGATCAGGAATTTTGAAAGTATATTATACCTCTTATATATGTATTTCTACAATATCTAGACATCCTCATATATCATCATTTCCTTCAGTTAGTTCTCAAACTTATTGAATGTGTGTCAAACCCACTACGTCCATATTTATTTAGGTTTGAAACCATATCTAGGGCATAGGTATCAATCTTCATTATTGCCTTAAAGTTGTTTAGTGTTTGATCGGTAGAATATGGAGGAGTAACAATGTGTCTAGGACTCTAATATATATTCATAATTATCTATGGTGGGATTAAAATGATGCAATATGTAACCAAGTATGTTCTCCACCTTATTGATATACACACCTCTCAATGAGATGTTGTCTCTTTAGAAATTCATATACTCTGTGAACTAAGAGTCTGGAATATTTTCATCCATCTTTGGGACATCAAAATCTATTATGAATCTATTCCCATATAGTCGGATGAAATCTGATACTGGAAACCTCTAATGGTGCACCTGTGTGACTTGTGAGAGAGCTGATAGATGTGGCCTATATTGTATGGTATGTCCTTGTTTGATGTAATGGATAAATTAGTCAATGTGTGAAGCTGCTTCAGTATTTAAAATTGTGTTTGAAATATGGGTCATTTTTTTAAAATAAGATTCAAAAATATTTTTATAAGGGAGAAGATGGTTCAAGCATGAATAACACTATGTAAAAATTCGGTGAGGGACAAAATTTCACCCAAGTCACTTCAATCATATCCTTTTTCCTAGGTTAATTTTATTAAACCCCTTTCACCCAATTAGTTTTCCCCTGGTGGGTAGTTATGAAAATCTCATATGCACTAAGTTGGGTGTGCCCAGATGAATGCGTTGATACTTTAGCATGTCTATCGTAAGATGACATGGCCATAGAAAAGTAAGGTCAAATTATCAAACTCACTAAGAGTATAGTACAATACTTGGAGAAAAAATTAGATTGAAATATTTAGTATTTTTATCGGTATACTGATGCATGATGATGAAGTATCCCCCTATTTATAAAAGTAGAGCTACCTCTTAGGCCCAGTTATCAGTGTGTGCTTCCCATTCTTGAAAATTAGTATAGGCCTCCAATGCCTGGATATTAGTGCACACCCCCATGTCTTTGTCTCCAATCTTAGTGTGTGTATGATTCTTTGATGAAACATTTTAACTATAGTCATATTTACCTCAAAATTTGATCCAATTCAAGCTGAGTAGATCCAATTATTAGGGGCTGATTTTTAGTGCTCACTTTTACCAAGGATCAGAGGATCAAATTGATTGATTGGGATTTTTAATGGAAGGACCATATGACACACCCAAATTATTCTACACTTATCATTTTACACCCTTGTATTTTCACTCTGGTGTCCTTATGTGAAGGGTACAACACACTTCGATTTTTTGCACCTTACTTCGTCATGCCAGTGCCCAAATCATGTACCTAGGATTTTGCACCCAAACCTGCTTACAAAAATCCCTTATTTGACTGGATTTTGTGCCCAAGCCCCTTACACAAGGAACTCACATTACTAGGGTGGGATATTTATTTATCCCATTATCTATATTCCATACCTTCCCTCTACCTAAGAATAAACCTCACCCCTCCCATTTTATAGGAGGAAGAGAAAGAGGGAGAAGGAAGAGAGATCCAATTATTTAGACCACTTGTGCTCTTTCCCAAGTCTCATACTTCTCCTTCAGGTGGCTCCCTATGTCAAAAAATAAGTAAAATAATGGGAATTTGGGTTAATTGAGTCATATAAATATTTTGACACAAAAAAATTCATGAAAGATCACTACCCCTATGATTCTTCTGAACTATGGAGAAGGACCCCATCTCAGAGATCCATACCTGGGTGCCACTCACCCAAGCCATCTTAGAGACCCATAATAATGAACCACTTCTCCCAAGTCCCATAACAAGGTTCCCCTTCACCCTGATCCCATACTAGGGTTCCACTTCACCCAACTCCCTTACAAGGGTTCCACGTCGCCCAGGTTCCATACTAGGGTTCCACTTCACCTTGGTCCCATAATAGGTCACCACTATTCCTAGGACCCATTCTAGGGTGCCACTTCTCCCTAGTCCCATACTAGGGTGCTACCATACTTAGGTCCCATACTTGGGAACCAAATCACCCTGGTCTCATAATAGGGTTTCACTTTTCATAGGTCCCCTACTAGGCCACTATTTTCCTAGTTCCCAATCTTATCCAGTACAAAACCCACATGGGTACCCTGTTCTCTTGGGTGCTTTAATTCACCTGAAATAATTACCAAAAGTCCTTGCTAACACTCATTATCCTAGACCAACCCACTTCTAAGTTACACTACTGCAAATTGTGAGATATTTGACATTTACCTTTATCAACACTGGAGAAAAAATGATGGTAAAGGGGGGACTTTTATCAGTGCTCATAAAAAGGGATGATAAAGTTAACTTTTAATAGTGCTAAAAAATACTGATAAAAGGGTACCCTTTTTCAGTGTTTTTTTCTAGCACTAATAAACATCTTCCATTTATCAGCACTTTTTTTAGCATTGATAAAAGTGACACATTTTTCAGTGCTTTTTATTTAGTGCTGATAAAGAACATAGTGAGTAGTTTAATTTATATATAAATATTTATATTTTTTAAAAGAAGATTTATATTACAATAAGTATATATATGTAAATATAATATATAAATATGATTTATATCACTTTTAATAAAAAATTAATCTTATTTTCATAATTATATATATATAATTATGAAATTCATATTAGTCAAAATGTTTAATAGATTAATTATATAAATTAATTGAAAAATGTGTTTATAATTAAAATAAATATAATATATTAATATTTTATTAAAACAATTATACAATTATAAATGAATATAATTATTTAAATATATATTTATATTGATATTAAATAATTTAAATATATGTACATATATAATTGTATGTATGTATGTGTATGTGTCTATGTGTGTATGTGTGTGTATAGATATGTATGTGTACATATGTATGACTATCATGTGTACTTGTGTGTGTGTGTGTGCAAGTCTATTTATTGATTTAATATTATTTATTATTTTTTAATATCTCTCCATTTTTAGTATTTTCTATATTTATTCATTTTTAATATTTATTCACTTTTCATATATATTTATTTTAATCTATTCATCACGAATATGTGTGTGTGTGTTTAATTTGATTTGATTTAATTTAATTATATTTAATTTAATTATTAATATTTTTTATAGTTAATATAATTCATTTTTAATAATTTTGTTATTTATATAATTAATATTATATATTTATTCATTTTTCTTCATTTTCTATGTGTATGTAATTTACATAAATGTTAGAAATTCACCTTTTAATTTTTTTTGTAAATTATTTAATTTTATTTATTTAACTTTATTATTAATTCATTTATTATTATATATTCCATAATAATGTTAAAAATATATTTAAAAAAAATATATCAGTGAATATATATTTATAAATTTATATTTACTATATTTATAAAATTATATATTTATAATTACTAAAAAATAAATATAATTTTTTTAGAAAGTATTTATATAATTATAAATAAATAATTATATACTTAAATAATTATAAACTTATAACAAATATATTTCTTATATTTATAATTATATATATTTGTATATTAATAAATATATATAATTATATAAATATGTTTATAGTTATATATAAATATTTATAGAAATATTTATAAATATATTTATATAGTTATAAATAAAAAATTATATATTTAAATAATTATAAAATTGTAATAATTATATTTCATATATCTATAATTATATATATTTATATATTAATATATATATATATACATAATTATATAAAGATATTTATAATTATATACAAATATTTATTAATATATTTATTTAAAATTATTATTATTATTATTATTATATCTATTATTATATTTATAAATACATATTTAAGATTCTTTTAATATATTCATAATTATATAAATAATTATTTTTTTATAATTATATAAATATATTTATAATTATATATATTTATATATTTATAATTATATATTTATATATTTATAATTATATATTTATATATTTATAAATATATAAAAATATTTATAAAAATATTTATATAATTATAAATATATAATTTTATATATAAATAATTATAAAATTATAAAAAATGTATTTCTTATATTTAAAATTATATATATTTATATATTAATATATATATATACAAATATTTATAAATATATTTATTTATAATGATAAATATTAATATATTTATTTATAATTATAATTATAAATATATATCTATAATTCTAAAAAGGTCTTGCATGTAGCAAAGCTCCGAACCATTTATTAGTAATAATTAGTAATAAATTTTAATAATTAGTAATCAATTGAAATAATTAGTAATATATAGTTAATGAATTGTAATAATTAGTAATAATTTTTAAAAATTTGTAATAATTAGTAAAAATAGTAATAAATTGTAATAATTAGTAATAAATTGTAATAATTAGTAATAAATTGTTATAATTAGTAATAAATAGTAATAAATATGAATAAATAGTGATAAATAAGAATAAATAGTAATAATTACAGATAAATAGTAATAAATATGAATAATTAGTAATAATTAGTATTAATTAGTAATAAATAGTAATCAATAGTAATGAATAGTAATAATTAGTAATGAATAGTAATAATTAGTAATAATTAGTAATAAATATGAATAAATGTGAATAATTGGTAATAATTAGTAATAATTGGTAATAATTGGAAATAATTCATAATAATTGGTAATAATTCATAATAATTGGTAATAATTAGTAATAATTAGTAATAACTAGGAGTAATTTGAAAAAATTTTATAAAAATTAAGAATAATTAATAATAATTTGGAATAATTAGGAATAATTAATAATAATTAAGAATAATTTGTAATAATTAGTAATAATTAGTAATAAATAGTAATAAATATGAATAAATAGTAATAAATAGTCAGTAATAGTTAGTAATAACTATTAATAATTATTAATCATTAGTAATAATAACTAATAAATATGGATAAATAGTAATAAATATGAATAAATAGTAATAAATATGAATAAATAGTAATACAGCTAATAATTAGTAATATAGATAATAAATATGAATAAAAAGTAATAATTACTAATAATTACAAATAAATATGAATAAATAGTAATAAATATGAATAAATAGTAATAAATATGAATAAATAGTAATAAATATGAATAATTAGGAATAATTACAAATAAATAGTAATAAATCGTGATATAATAATTATTAATAATAAATAGTAATATAGTAATAAATATGAATAAATAGAAATAATTAGTAACAAATGTGAATAAATTGAAATAAATAGAAATAATTACTCTTAAGTATGAATAAGTTGGAATAATTAGTAATAATTAGTAATAATTAGTAATAAATATAAATAATTAGTAATAATTAGTAATAAATATGAATAATTAATAATAATTAGTAATAAATATGAATAACTAGTAATAATTTGCTATAATTAGCAATAAATAGAAATAATTGGCAATAAATAGTAATAAATTGTGTTAATTATTGGTAATTAGTAGTAATTAGGGTTAATTAGTTGTAATTAGCGATAATTAGTTGCAATTAGCTATAATTAGAAATACTTAGGATTAAATAACAATTTTTTATTTTGAATTGTGTATTTATTATATCAAATTATTCATAAAAAACTAATTATTTTATATTTTTTAGAGAAATATGGAACAAGGAAGTCAAAAACAGTCATTATTAGATAATCGCGCTTGGATAAATCATCATAGGAATCCAAATGGTTCTAGTTTAAATCCTGTATATATTGAGGGTGTTGAAACTTTCTTATCATTTTCATCATCAGAACCCAAATTTATTTTAGAATGGACTATTAAGTTTCCATCTAAAAAATTTTCTCTAAGGATGTTTGACACATTTGACAATGTTAGGGGTCATATATTGCATTTTGGTTTTCAAATATATTATGTTTTTTGGTATCAACATTGTGAATACAGTTCCTGAGAAGATACTAATAATTTGGTTTTGAATCCATTATGGTTTCAAAATTTAGTAAATGATGTGGTGGGTCCATCTTTTCAATAAACTAAAACTCAGGGTGATGTTGATTTAACTCCTGAGTTGGAAAAATATCAATTCTATGAGTTGTTGAGGTTTGATGGGGATGCATTATATCCTAGTTTTAAGATAATAAAATTTGAAGTGGTTAAAAAATTTATGGATATTAAATCAGATAATGGAATGTCAAACAACAGTTTTGATCAGATATTCTCTTTGGTTAAAATACTATTACTAGAAGGAAATGTGTTGTTTATAAATTTCTATGAGATAAAGAGGTTGGTTCATAATCTGGATCATAGTTATCAAGAGATTCATACATGTTAAAATTATTGAATCTTATATTATGGTGAAAATGATTCATTCGATATTTGTCCCACATGTGGTCAATCGAGGTATAAAGTGGCTCAACTACGGAAGTCTGGATTGATTCGTATAAAACAGTTGAGTTATTTTACACTTACATCCAGATTACAACATTTTTGTATGTCTCAGAACATAACAACATTGATGTCATCGAACAAAACCAATATTTCAAATGTTAAAATATTAAATCATCCCTTTAATGGTGATTCATTAAAATATTTTGACCAAGTACATACATATTTTTCTTTAGAAGCCCGAAATGTGTAGTTAGGTCTTTCTAATGATGGTTTCTTCCTATTTGGTTCTTACAGTAGTCATTATTAATGTTAGCTTGTCTTTATAACTCCATACAATTTACCTCCTTGGATTTTGATGAAGGTGACATATATCTTTTTTACCTTATTAATTCCATGAAATCCAAAAAAGAATATTGATGTATATTTGAAACCATTGGTTGATGAGTTGAATTCATTATGGAGTAATGGTGTTAGTATATATGATGTTACAACGAAACAAAATTTCCTATTTAAAGTTGAATTAATGTGGAATATTAGTGAATTCCCAACATATGTAATATTCTCTTGATGGAGTACACATGGTCCAAAATCATGTACGTACTATATGCGAGATAGAAAAGTGTTTATACTTATCAATGGAAGAAAACCTTTTTGTTCGACTGTCATCATAGATTCCTTCCAACCGATCATACTTTTCGAAGAAACATATATCATTTCAGAAAAGGAATAATTGAACGAGATAGACCTATAACAATGATCTTAGGTACAGAGTTAAAATTAATTATCTCTTCATTACCTCTCATTATATTTGGACCAACTATAAACCAACAGAAAATTGATAGCTTTGGGAAAGAATGTAATTTGATAAAATGTAGCATTTTGGGGATATGCCATATTGGTCTAATTTTTTGGTCCGTCAAATGTTGGATGTTATGAATATTGAGAATAACTATTTTGATAATATATTTTATATAGTTTCGGATACACCAGGTAAGACCAAAGATAATATAAAGGCATGATTAGATCTTTCCCAAATTTTCATGTAATCATATCTTGCACTGTTTGAAAATGTATGATATCAAAAGTTAATAAAGAAAAAAGTATCTTATACACGTTCCAAATAAAATCAATTTTTATTTTTTTCTTGGATTGAAAATTTGAGACTTTCAGATGGTTATGATTTTAATTTGGGTTAATGTGTCAAAAAGGGTCATATTATCAAATTAAAAAGTCATGACTGTCATGTTATATTGGAAATAATTATACCGATTTGATTAAGAGGTTTGTTGAATTTTATGAGTTGGGATTTTATAATAGATATATCATATTTTTTTCAAGACATTTGAATAGAGACAATAGACTACGATGCACTAAGAAGATGATAAGAAGATGTTGTATTAATTTTATGTAAACTGGATAAAATATTCCAACTGGATTTCTTTGACTCAATAGAATATTTTATATTACATTTTCCACATGAAGAAAAATTTGGAGGTTCAGTATTGTTCCGATGGATATATCTATTCAATAGATTCATGTAGAAATTGATGAAAACATTACTTAACAAAGAATTGGTTGAAGGATCAATTGCATAAGATTATTTGTAGAAGGAAATTTATTTTTTCTACTCTCATTATTTTCAATATGAATATCCCTCAAAACACTATAGCATGGGCCGTAAAAATGGAAATGTTGGTGATGAAATGGTCAATCAATTGTTAGTTTTTAATTATCCTGAACTTGGATTTGCTAGAGTTTATAAAAAATGGATTTCAAATGATGAACATCATAGAGCTCATACATTTGTTCTTCTTAACTGTGAAGAAATGACCCCATTTTTACTGTGAGTGCTACTATCACTTATTCTTTAATCTTTGTTATAGTAAATTAATCTTATTTTATTTGTATTTTATATGATAATCATATCAAGAAACAGCTTCCAAAAATTAAAATAACTACTCTTGAAGAATGTCGGAAAAATAATTTTTCCTACTGGTTTCATAAACTAGTAACATAAATTATTTATGGTTTACCATAAAAAATAAATTTATTTCTTGTTATATTGATCATTTTCTTAAAAAAAAATTGGTATCTCAACATGCTGATAAAATTGATAATCGATTGTGTGTATTTAGAAACCCACCATCGAAAATGGTTAAATCTTATAATGCATATGGGGTGAATGGTTTTTGATTTCATACATGTGCATATGGGGAATAAAAAAGCAATGAATAGTGGTGTTCTCTTGAGAGGATCTCATCATAGAGAAACTTAAGTTAACATTTACAGCATAATAGAAGAAATTATTGAACTATGTTATCTAGGAAATAATTACATAACAATGTTTAAATGTCAGTGGTTGGATACTGATAAAGGCTTGTGTGTTCATTCGATCCATGGAATCATTAATATTAAATATAAAAGTCTTCTTGTAGTAAATGAACCATTTTTATTGGATCATCAGGCACATCAAATTTATTATGAAAATTATTGTGCTAATTCAAGAGAGTTGGGTAATTGGTTGAGAATAATAAAAATGAAATCTCAGGAAAATCAGTTTACTCAAAGTTAATGTGGTTCTACTGAAGTGCAAGGAATAAAAAAATTTCAATAGACTACACTAAATCCATATTTTTCATGAAGACATGTGAATATCGATGATGACACCCCACATTTAAGGGTTGATGGTGGCAATGATGTTAATGATGTTACAAATTAATTTGAAATGAAAAAAGATGATGAAACTAAAACTCATATGGAAATTGATGATGCTAAGGAGGAATATGAAGACATTGAAATTGTTATATATGAATATGAGGATGAAAATGAATATTGAAACAGTTAAATGTTGGTTATAATCATATATAATATATATATCTATATATAATAGTTGTTTTTAGATGTTTGTTAAAAATAGTCATTTCCTATTTCATATGGACGAGGATATCTTTCGTTAGATGTATGAGGCTGATATACCTTTTGACGAGAAGGATGTTGGATCATCTGACCCTCAGACTATTTCCAGTCGAGGGAGGACTTAGAGGGGGCATGTTCTTGCATGATTGATGATTTCTAACACTATTCCTAAGTGATGTCATCATCTTGGCTTCAATCCATGCATATAGAGGTATATTTACCTGTGTATTTTAATTAGTTTTCATTAATTTATTTATATACTAATTTTTTGATTATTTGTTCTTTTTTTCACATCTTTTCACTTATAGTTATTGGATAGGGGATTGCTATATTTCTCAATTATATTTTTGAAGCATGGGCCACATGGGATCATATTCTCAATGATATTTAGCACCTCTTGTTTGATCATTGGATTGTATGTAAATAAATAATATTTATTTTGAAATTTATTTAATTAATAACTTAATATTATAAATTTCTTGTAGGGTTTATGGTATCCCATTGAAGAGAGCATGTGTGGTGCTATCTGGAAGGCATGGGAGGGGTTTATGCATGAGTGTTTCCATCAGTTTTTTGCACAATTTGAGAAAGAAAGCAATGATGAAAGTAGGAGTGATAGAGTTTTATGAGTCTTGTCGCATCCCCCAACGTGATTACATTTCATCTCAAGTTTCTGATGGATTATGCTCACACGGGATGGGTGGTATTTTTTAGAGGAGATCATTGGTAGGTCAAAAAAATTGGTGGAGATTATAAAGACCTGGCCTTAAAAATTTCATAATCTTGAGTTAAATAAAGAATTCACATTGAGGATCTTTTCAGGTTTAGAGTTTTAGAGAATTAGGTCATAACTATTACATATCAGCTTGAATATTACAAGTAGACACTACTAATTAGTATCCATTTTCTTCATAAAATATAAACTCTTAAAAATAAACATGTCCAGTTCCATGTTTTAGACATCATGACATTTCCTTGATCACATCCTTGTCCCTATTCCTCTTCATGTCCTGAGGAAAACATTTCAAAAACATGGGATGAGAAAAAAGCTCCATAAGGGATACACAAAGAAGTAAAACTATTAGTTTTTCAAAACAACAAGTACTCCATTAATAATTTATCATGAGTAATACTTTTTACCTTTATCAAGTAGTAAATACTCTTCTCTGAATAAATGATCATTCCTTACCCTTTTGTAACCAAAATATTACCATAAAACCCAAAGAAAGAACACATAACATATATAGATAACTTGGGACATAAACATACTTAAATGGAATAACCATACGGTCGATTTACACACATATCACTAAATGGAATATCCATACAGATGACTACCATATCCAAATGCATTGGAGGTTATAACGTAACCACTTGTCCTAGTTTATCACATCACCACCCGTCATTTGGTTTATCATGTAACCACCCATCAAATGTTCACATACCATTATAAAATCATAACACATAAAATATTGTAAATATAAAAATTTCACTAATTACATTTCCACATTGAAAATACAATATATCATTTCAAGATATTGACATAATAAATTCTCAACCAAACTATTTTCAAAACCATTTAAAACATTTAATAAATAGATTTTTGAATAAAAGTGTCCCATAACACTTTGAAGATTTTAAAGGAATTAATGTTTTAATACATTAATTTTCATATAAATAAATTGTAAATCTCTTTTTGAAAACATGGACATTAATGAGAAATATTTATAAGAATAATTCTTTAAAGCATTTAAAACGATGTTTTAGTTGAAGAGTCTCACAACACTTGAGAAACACTTGACTAAACATAATTGAAGGATAGAATAAAACAAAACTTATAATATCCTGAGAATAAGGATATTCATGAAATAATATTACAAAGGGAATTATATACATCATATAAAAGTGAATTGGCACATAACAATAATGAAGTCTCAATGGAATGTAAATTAAGATGAAATCCCTTATAAAGACAGTATCCTTAGATTAAGGATAAATCAATAACATAATTATGTGTGACAAATAAGAATAAACTCAATATAAGTGGATATTAAGTGTGAAAAAATCATAGTTCATTTACACATATTTATAACACATCAAAATCAAGAAGTATAAGTTTAACCCAAATAATTGAAATTGGATTAAGAAGTTCCCTTACAGAAATTCAACAGCCTAGCGGCGTCACTTTAAAATTCAGAAAAATAATTTGATGAGAGATAAAATGGTATCTCATATCTTGGACATAAAATTTACATCATTAAGAATATAGAAGAACATATCCCAACATTAGAAGATGTAAATTAAAAGATATAACTAAAAGAAGTCTTTAAAAAAGAGGAGGGTGAAAGGTTCCCTTAATGATTTGGTAACTTTTGAAACATTCACCATATGAAAGAAGGATCATAAAACTAAGATTTAATTACCCATAAATTAATTTTTATTACAAAATTAATACAATCATGGGCATTACATACACCACACAAAAGGAAATAGTGTCAATATAGCATGAATCTCATGGGAATAAGAAGTGAGATGAAACCCCTTACCACATTGTAATCAAACGAGTCGTATGAAAAAAAGTCTATAAACACCAATTGAATCATAGAATACCATGAATATAGAGAGAATCATGATAATATATATCAAATGGTAGTACAAAATACACCACATGCAATAAATAAGTGGTGAACAATGTAAATCTCACGGAATTAAAAGTGAGATAAGAAACCCATCACCTTGTGTCTAACTTGACATGTTCGTTCTTTAATCTATGGAATAATAAACTAAAGTTAATTTATAATTTCTTAAGAACATTTTTAAAGTTTATAATTCCTTTTAAATCACTTATTACCATGCTATAAACATTATGTAATCATTTGACTTAATAATGGTTGTTTTGTTGATATTTGTTACTTGAGTAAAAAAAATGGACTTCTTATAATTACAAGTTGTTCATGTGGTGAAAAGTTCATTATATCCATAATTATATTCATGATTTAGATATATTATATATTATATATATTCAGTATATACATTTATTTATAATAGTATATAACATTTGGAGATAAGAAATGAAATGCACCGTTCATGGGGACAGTAAGTCGTACGTACGCATGAACACTACTTTCATTTCTATTTAGTATTGTAATGGAATGGAAAATTAATGATACATAAGTATATTATAATTCAAATATAATATATTATATAATTTCATTAACTCTACCCTTTATACATTACACATAAGGCATGAACGAGTCATATCACTTTGAGGGGGTGGTAGTCTGCACTTCCTCAAATGTGATTATCATATTTACCCACTTTAGAAACCATAATGGTATTCTATAAATGAAAAATATAGAAGCATATAAAAAATATAAATATAATATATATCATATATAAATACACTTCCAACATAATGGCCACCATGAGAGGCAGTTAGAGATATTTGAACAATCATCGTTTCGTGAGGCAGTAGTTCGTCGTCCACAAAAACAGTATGTTCTTTACCCATTAGATGGAGGTGTGTGTAAGTGTAGTTAGAATAAATCTCATAAAAACAACCTAGTATATTTAGGATAATGGTTTTTTTATAAAACAAATGAATAAAAAGAGTTTAGGTGGTTGGAGAAGTAAAATAAAACAAAATAAAACAAAATAATTTAAGAGAAACTGTTACCTTTAATTCGGGTAACTCCCTTTGGTTTGAACTAAAAGGACTTCTTGAAGTGACTCCTGCCTAAGGTAAGTTTTATAGAAGGAAGATAGGGATCTTGAGATATTATTTGGGTAGGGTTTGGATGATACAAGTGTCTTGATAGGCATGAGGAATGGGTTAGAAGTGGTTTCCTTTTATAAGGAAGAGGAGGTTCTCTTTAGGAAAGTTTGAAACAATTATTTTATTATAAAATTATATTCGGTTTAAAAAGGTCCAAAACTTATTATATTATAAGATAAGATGACTCATTTTTGAAATAAAATCATCCAACAAGAATTTCACAGGTTTTGGATATTGTTTTAATATTTATAATCTTATTTATTTAAATCATTTATTAATGAGGTAAATACTGCATCAGTTTTGTGTCATAAATAATTTTATTTATATAATGTCTAAAAATTATTTAAAAAATACCATAATGTATGAAATATTTTTATATTTAAAATTAATATTTATAGTCTAAAGTATAACTTATATAACCCTACTAAAAAATTAATTTACTAAAAGATATTTGATTATGTCATTTTTGTCTTTACTTTAAATTAATTAATCTAAAGTGTCATTATCACTCCCCAGTGGCTCCATGGGGTCCCAAAATCTACCAAAGGATGTTCATGGTCTATCAGGACTCATAAAATATGGTAAGGATAAGTTTTAAGGTAATTTTATATTATTATGATATTATTTTTACCTTGAATTACTCTATTTACCTTTAACCGCAGTAAATAAAAGTCAAAAGTTACTATTCACCAAAAAATGTTTTCATATTATTGAACCACATTTTATTTACTAATAAAAACCATTTATATCAGATTTTTTAAATTAAATTCACATAAGTGGTAAAATTTCATTAAAATTAAAATGTCAGTTTTTAACTACTACTTAGTGGTTTCAATATTCATAAAAAATGATGTTTTTTAAAAAAATACCAAAAATTCAGCCTAAGATATATTTTATATTCTGAATTCAAAAATGATATCTATTTTACCAAATTTAGAACATAAAATTTGGATTAATTAATTTAAAATTAATTCCTGTTGTCAAAACAAAAGGCATGTTTTTAAGAAATATTAACTATCAAAAGATTGACACTTTTTTATGTCCAATTTCAAAGTGAAATTAATTCCAATGAACACCATTGGATTAAATGGTAAAAATATAATCTAATCAAACTTTAAAACCAATTAAAAAGATAATCTAACCATACAAATAAATTATATTAAAGGTAGTTTTGAATTAAAATATAGTATTTTTCACTATTCATAAAAAAATGATTTTCATCAGAAATATGCCAAAATTTTACCCAAAGTGAATTTTGATGTCCCTATTCAAAATAAGAATTTTAGTTTCTCAAATAGAACATATAAAAGTGACCAAAACTATATTTATAGAGGGTTCTCCATCAAAATGTGGTAAATGAACCTTTTAAAGTAAATTATGCTTAAAATTAGATTCATTCACATTTTAAGCCTCTAACTTTTATTGGATAAATGTAAAAACATTTAACAAATATGTATAATCATATTGTAGTTTGTTTTATTCATTACCTCCAACAAAACATACAGTAATTAATTACCATTTAAAATAATATAAATGTATTATTTTTCTGTATGACTCAGCAATGTTTGTTACATAAGACTTCGGAGAACCCCATTGTTGCGTGTCAAGTACACCATTGAATATAAAATCCCCTTTAAAATAAAATTAATATTTAATTAAAAAATATTAATAAATATGAAATTTTCATATTCTTTACTTTCCAGGGATGTTACATCCTTCCCCCCTTTTGGAAATTGCATCCTCGTTATTTTAAAATTGGGCTTGGAAACTTCACTGAAAGTACCACAACAGAAAAAGGGTAAATAAAACTATCATTTTAAAATAAAGAAAGATATTTACAAAGGTCACCCAAGGTAAACCATACTATTATTCAATGAAAACATGGATATGGAAGAGAAACTAAGTGTCATGTTTTGATGCAGAGTGATAGAAAACATGATTAGGAGAAAGTTAACAAGGAAACTACTAATTTGTGATTGGTTAAATGGTCATTGGTTTCCCAGAAGGAAAATTAAACAAACAAAAAATTGTTTTAAGTTCTTTTTCATAAATTTGAGGAATTTATTTATGATCCTGACTAATAACATAAGGACACATACTTACTTGTCATGTATATTTTCATCCATTACTAAATTTCTACCACAAAATATTCTTTTCTCAAAATGATGAGTATTCAAGTTGACTTAGACACATAAATAGCACAAAAATCATGTTCTAGAGAATAACCTGATCTAAAAAATATGAACCATATATTTCCCCAATCTTTATATATTAACCAAAACTAAAACTGGTCAGTATGAGATCAGATAATCCCTAATAGGATAATCCTTTATAAAAAGAAACAATACTCTTAATCTCCAAAATCCAACAAAATTACCCAAAGTTAATGAAATACTTTTCAATATACAATTGTCCTTAAAATTCTTCAAAATAATACAAACTAATATTGAAACCCAAAACTCAGAAGGATTTAAATCACATAGTCTTCCACAGCAAATATTAATATTTATCCCCAAAAACACCGACTACTCTTAAAGTCTCATACTAAAGTGTAATTAACCCAATCATATATTCTCTAAGATAGGTTAACCATTTCCATAAATAATCCAAATCACCTTATGTCCATAATAAAAACATATATTATTCAAAAATAATATTTTAACCATTACTCCCCAAATTAAATCCCAAGGTATTCTATTTTTCTTAAGCATATAGTGTTCCCAAAAGAGAGAATGTCTTCCAAAATAACCTTTATCACTTAATCACCAAATCATTTTCCTATACTAAGGATGTATATTTGATAAAACATATAATCCCAAATAAACTTATTCTTGATCAATAATATCATTTAACTAAAAATAATTATTCATACTAACCAGGGACTTCATGTAGTCCAGTGGTAGGAGATAAATCTCAATCGCACTTTTGTTGTGGGTTTGATTCCCGCAACTTTGTCCAACGTGATGACTTGTCACATGGTCTGCATGTTGTCCTTTTTCAAAAACTATAAAATTTCATAACATTACAAAAAAAGATAGAAATTCCTCAAAAATAACCATAACATAATTTATCCTCAAAGGTTATCTAATACCTTTCGTTTTTCACCCCAAAATGTAATAACCATTTATCACCTCTAAAATAACTATGACTATTTCTAATATGCTAACCATTATGGTTATGTCACTTATGATTGAATTACACCCTTACCTATAAAGTTATCTAAACCAACATCTGATACCAACTATAAGGACATGACCTTAAACATTTCATAATATTGAGTTAAATCAAGAATTCACATTGAGGATATTTTCAGGTTTAGAGTTTTAGAGAATTAGGCGATAAATATTACATATCAGCTTGAATATTACAAGTAGAAACTACTACTCAGTATCCATTTTTTTATAAAATATAAACTCTTAAAAAGAAACATGTCCAGTTCCATGTTTTAGACATCCTGACATTTCCCTTATCACATCCTTGTCACTATTCCTCTTCATGTCCTATGAAAAAAATTTCAAAAACATGGGATGAGCAAAAATCTTAGTAATGGATACACCAAGAAGGAAAACTATTAGTTTTTCAAAACAAAAATTAATCCATGAATACTTTATCATAAGTAATACTTTTTTACCTTTATGAAGTAGTAAATACTCTCTCTGAATAAAATATAATTTCTTACCCTTTTGTAACCAAAAGATTACCATAAAACCCATAGAAAGCACACATAACATATATAGATAACTTGGGACATAAACATACTTAAATGGAATAACCACACGGTCGACTTACACAAATATCACTAAATGGAATAGCTACATGGCTGACTTCCATACCCAATGCATTAGAGGTTATAACGTAACCACCCGTCCTAGTTTATCACGACACCACCCGTCATTTGGTTTATCAAGTAACCACCTGCCAAATGTCCAAGTAACATTATAAAATCATAACCCATAAAATATTTTAAATATAAAAATTTAACTAATAACATATCTACATTACAAATAAAATATATCAATTCAAGATATTGACATAATCAATGCTTAATCAAACCATTTTCAAAACCATTTAAAACATTTAATAAAGAGATTTTTGAATCAAAGTATCCCATACCACATTGAAGCTTTTAAAAAAATTAATGTTTTGAAACATTAATTTCTACAAAAATAAATACTAAAAACCATTTTGAAAACATGTACATTAATGATAAATACTTATAAGAATAATTTTTTAAAGTATTTAAAACGATGTTTTATTTAAAGAGTCTCATAACACTTGAGAAACACTTGACGAAACATAATTGAAGAATAAAATAAAAAAAACTTATAATATCATGAGAATAAGGATATTCGTGATAAAATATTCCAAAGGGAAGTATATACACCATATAAAAGTGAATTGGCACATAACAACAATGAAGTCTCAAGGGAATGTAAATTGAGATGAAATCCCTTATAAAGACGGTATCTATAGATTAAGGATAAATCAATTACATAATTATGTGTGACAAATAATAATACACTAAATATAAGTGGATATTAAGTATGAAACAATAAGAGGTCATTCACACATATTTATAACACGAAATAATCAAGAAGTATAAGTTTAACCCAAATAATTGAAATTGGGTTAAGAAGTTCCCTTACAGAAATTCGATAGCCTAACAACGTCACTTTAAAATTCAGAAATATAATTTGATGAGAAAGAAAAGGTTATATCATCACTTGGACATAAAATTTACATCATTAAGGATATATAATAACATATCCCGGTATTATAAGATCTAAATTAAAAGACATAACAAAAATAAGTCTTTAAAAAAGAGGAGGGTGAAAGGTTCCCTTAACGATTTGGTAACTTATGAAACATTCACCATATGAAAGAAGGATCATAAGATGAAGATTTAATTACCCAAAAATTAATGTATATTACACAATGAATAAAATCGTGGTCATTAAATACACCACACAAAAGGAAATGGTGTCAATATAGCATGAATTTCACTGGAATAAGAAGTGAGATGAAAACCCCTTACCACATTGTAATCAAACAAGTCGTATGAACAAAAGTTAATAAATACCAATTGAATCACAGAATACCATGAATATAAAGAAAATAATGATAATATATATCAAATTTAAGTACACAATACACTACACGCAACAAATTAGTAGTGAACAATGGAAATCTCATAGAATTAAAAGTGAGATAAGAAACCCCTTACATCGTGTCTGACTTGACCCGTTCGTTCTTTAATCTCCGGAATAATAAAAAAAGTTAATTTATACTTGATTATGAACCTTTTTAAAGTTTATAATTCCTTTTAATTCACTTATTACCATGTTATAAACATTATGTAATCATTTAATTTAATAATGGTCGTTCTATCGATATTTGTTACTTGAGTATAAAAAGGACTTATTATATTTACAAGTTGTTCATGTGGTAAAAATTTCATTATATCCAAAATGATATTCATGATTTAGATATCATATATATCATATATATCCAGAATATACATGTATTTATAATTGTATATAACATTTGGATATAATAAATGAAATGCACTGTTCATGGAGAAGGTAAGTTGTACGTACGCATGAACGCTACTTCCATTTCCATTTCGTATTATAATAGAATAAAAACATAATGATACATAATTGTATTATAATTCTAGTATAATATAATATATAATTTCATTAACTCTGACTTTTATACATTCCACATAAGGAATGAATGAGTAATAACACATTGAGGGGGCTGTAGTCCACACTTCCTCAAATGAGATTATCGTATTTACCCATTATAGAAACCATAAAGGTATTCTATAAATGAAAAATACAGAAGCATAGAAACAATATAAATATAATATATATCATATATAAATACAGTTCCATCATAATGGTCACCATGAGAGGCGGTTGGAGATATTTGAACAATCATCTTTTTGTGAGGCAGTAGTTCGTCATCCATAGAAACAGTATGTTCTTTACCCATTAGACGGAGGTGTGTGTAAGTGTAGTTTGAATCCTTATCATAAAAACAACCTAGCATATTGAGGATAATATTTTTTTTATAAAATAAATGAATAAAAAGATTTAATGGTTGGATAAGTAAAATAAAACAAAATAAATCAAAAGAATTTAAGAGAAATTGTTACCTTTAATTCGGGTAACTCCATTTGGTTTGAACCAAAAGGACTTTTGAAGTTCCTCATACCTAAGGTAAGGCTTATATGAGGAATAGAGGTATTTTTAGAGATTATTTGGGCTGGGGTTGGAGGATCAAAGGGTCTTGAGAGGTGTGAGGAATGGATTAGAAGTGGTGTCCTTTTATAAGGGAAAGAAGGGGATCTTTAGGAAAGTTTGAAACAATTATTTTATTATAAACTTATATTCCATTTAAAAATGTACAAAACTCATTAAAGTCAAAGATAAGATGACTCATGTTAAAAATAAAATCATTCAATAGAATTGGATAGGTTTTGGATATTTTTTTAATATTTATAATCTTATTTATTTAAATCATTTATTAATGAGGTAAGTACTGCATCATTTTTGTGTCATAAATAATTTTATTTATATGATGTCTAAAAAATATAAAAAAAATACCATGATTCAGTAATTCTTTTTATATTTCCAAGTAATATTTATATTTGAAAAGATAACTTATATAACCCTATGTATAAATTAATTTACTATAAGATATTTATTTATGTCATTTTTGTCTTTACTTCAAATTAATTAATCTAAAGTGTCGTTATCACTCCCAAGTGGCTCCATGGGCTCCCAAAATTGACCCAAGGATGCCCATGGTAGGTCACGAATCATCCAATAAGGTTAGAACAAGTTTTAAGGTAATTCTTTATTATTATGATATTATTTTTACCTTGATTTACCTTATTTTCCTTTAACCGCAGTAAATAAAAGTTAAAAGTTGCTATTCACCAAATAAATGTTTTCATCTTATTGAACCACATTTTACTTAATAATAACAACCATGTATGTTAGATTTTTGAAATTAAATTCACAGAAGTGTAAAAATTTTATTTAAATGAAAAAGTCAGTTTTTAACTACTACTTAGTGGTTTCACTATTCATCAAAATTTGACGTTTTTCCGAAAAATACCAAGAATTTAGCCTAAGATATATTTGATATTCAGAATTCAAAAAAATGTCTATTTTACCAAATTCAAAACATATAAGTTGGATTAATTAATTAAAAATTAATTCCTGTTGTCAAAACAAAAGGTGTGTTTACAAGAAATATTAACTATCAAAAGATTGATACTTGTTTATGTCCAATTTCAAAGTGAAATTAATTCCAATTACCACCATTGGATTAAATGGTAAAAATATAATCTAATTTTACATTAAACCCAATTAAAAATATAATCTTTCCATACAAATAAATTAGATTAAATTGTAGTTTTGAATTAAAATACAGTATTTTTCACTATTCATCAAAAATGAATTTTATTAGAAAAATGCCAAAATTTTACCCAAAGTGAATTTTGATATCCCGATTCAAAATAAGAATTTTATTTTGTCTAATAGAACATATAAAAGTGATAAAAACTAGATTTAATGAGGTTTCTCCATCAAAAGGCGGTAAATCAACCTTTTAAAGTAAATTATGCTTAAAATTGGATTCATTCACATTTTAAGCCTCTAAATTTTATTGGATAAATGTAAAAACATTTAAAAAATATGTATAATCATATTTTAATAAATTATATTCATTCCTGTGAAAAAAACATCTAGGCGTTAATTAGCATTTAAAATAATAATAATAATATATTATTTTTCAGTATGACTCAGCATTGTTTGCTACATAAGACTTCGGAAAACCCCATTGTTATTTTTCAAGTATGCCATTGAATATAATATCCCCTTTAAAATGAAATTAATATTTAATTCAAAAATATTAATAAATATAAAAATTTCATATTATTTATTTTCCTAGGATGTTACAAAGATAGGAGTAGACACATCGTGTCAGTAGTTGTGTATTCAATACGCATCAGGAATATATGGTAAGTACATTTTTCAAATAATTTATATAACTTTTAAATTTAAATAGTTTATTTTATATTCACATGGGGAATCAAATAGCCTGATATTACAGAGTTCGACATTTATAGGTGGATGTACACTGATCCAGTCACTAGAAAGGTTAGAAGTGATCACCAACATTAGATTGCGGCCAATTTAATATATTTTTGAGTTTTGGAATTAACAAAAAATAATATTTTAACTATTCTAATTTTAAATTGAAATTGAAAGAGTAATATGAGGCCACGATGTCTCAGACACAGATTGAGAGTCAGGGTGAGATTGAGGATTAGACCAGTGCCCACCGATTTGATGATGCAGTATGGATGCAAGAAACCCAATACGACTTTTAGAAAGGCTGATTTGTTATTAAAAGATATCAGTTGATGCTTGGGAGTTATTATGGGACAATTATGATGTCAGTGTGCAACTTGAGGGGAGCTCGTGGAGAGTCATCATCATATGATTCACATTATCAGGAATAGCTGCGAGTTCATGGTGGGCTTATATAGAGTATGTGTAGGGAGAAAGAAGAGCTTTTTCAACAGTAGCAGCAGGAAGGGGAGGAGATGTATCGATGACAGCAGCAGTAGTACAAGCATACGATAGAGTACTTGCATCGTCTGACTCGTGGTTTAGAGATGAAGTTCCCTCCACCATCTCCTCTAACTCCTCCAGAAGACCCCCCAGTGATGTATTTTCATTTTATAATAAAACATTTGAATGTAATTTTGTTTTTTAATATTATATATTTATATTTATACATAGTTCAATTTTTATATTGTTGTGAATATTGTGTTTATTTTTATTATTTATTTAATTTTTTATTTTTTATTTCTTTATTCTTTATTTAATTTTTTATTATTTTTATTGTTTTATTATTTATTTATTATTTTATTAAATTATTATTATTGTTATTTTATTATTATTATTATTATTTTATATTTTTTTGAATTTTGAGGTTTTTATTATTTTATAATTTTTTATTATTTAATTATTATTATTATCATTCTTATTATTATTATTTATATTTTTAGTATTATTAATATTATTGTTATTTTATTATTATTATTATTATTATTTATAATATTATTATTTAATTATTTTTATTATTTTATTTTTATTATTTTTATTTTTATTATTTTATTATTATTATTATTTTATTATTATTATTATTTTATTATTATTATTTTATTCTTCTTCTTATTATTTGATATTATTTTATTATTAGTAATATTATTTTATTAATTTTTATTAATATTAATTTTTATTTTATTTTTTAAAAGTTTTCTACGATGGTCCCATCACAAATAATTATTTGGGGTAGGACCGTCGAAGAAGGTTTTTTAAATACCATGGGTAAACTATTTGTGATGTGATTTTCTACAATGGGTCATTTGCGACGAGACTCCGTCATAAATGTCTCGTCCCAAATAATTAATTTTTTTAGTAGTGCATAGCCATATGTTTTTGAATCAGTTGGACCTGCTCTGATATCTCCTACACGAGACTCAATCCCAACAACTCTTACTCACCTACCTTCATCTAGCATAGAGGTGGTCTTCATGGCCTACTATAAAGAGCCTCATATTGTGCCATCTGAATAGTTTCCTGATAACTGTTGTTATAGGTGAACTATATGAGTATTGGGTACTTCTCCCATGACCAACCAAAGTTAAGGATGCTCACTCATAGCATATCCCCCAAAACCTATATGGTACGTTCTTACTTTCCATTTGTTTGTGGGTGGAAAAACATACTCAGTAATACCTACTTACCAACTTCTTTCTTCATGCCTTTCTAGAAGTTTGAAGTGAAACGTAAGTATGGTTTGAAACTATAATCCATGGCACCCCATGCAGATGGAATATCTTAAAAAAGAATAATTCTACCAACTAATCCCCAGAGAAATTATCCCATATAGGTAGGAAATGTATTACTTTCATCAATAGATCAACTATAACCTAGATAACATCATTCTTCTGAGGTGTCCTTGAGAGACCTACCACAAAATCCATGGTAACATTATCCCACTTCCATTCCAAATTGGGAAATAGTTGTAGTAAACCACCAGGCCGTTGATACTCAGCCTTCACCTACTGACAAGTGTACCATCTTGTCATGAACCTTATAATCTTCTTTTTCATTCCTAGCAACCAATAATATCAACGTAGTTCATGGTACATTTTTTTAAAAATCATATACACCACCCACTTTGAGGAATGAAATTCACACATCATCTCTTCCCACATACACATAGGCACAACAACAAGATTCATGAAATAGATGATCTCATCCTCATCTATGGTCCAATTGGAAGGTGAATCCCCACCTTTAGGGATTTAACTCAAGGAAAAAAACTTTGAATCATCATAATACCTCTCCTTGATCTTGGTCAAAAGTGTGGATTCAACTGATACAGATATAAGGGTTATCTTCTCCTAGATCTCCCGAACAACAACATGCATATCAGCTAGCAAGGTCATCATCTCCCACTCAGAGCTAGACTCTTGAACTACCTGAGTCGATGTTTTCCTTCTCAACATGTCATTAACACAGTTTCCTTTCCCTAGTGTATATGCTATCTCAAAATCAAATGACTGTATATACTCAACCCATCTCTGTTTTGGAAGTTTCATGCCCCATTGAAAAAATATATACTTCAATATCTTTTGATCTGTATACACAGTAAACTTTTCACCCAACAGATCATACCATCAACACATCAAAGAATAAACCACTTCCACTAACTTGATGTCATTCGTAGAGTAATTCCATTCAATCATCCTCCACTATAATAACCCATATGCCACAACTTGATCCCCCTTCTTTAAAATTGCTCTAATTCTTATCCTAGATACATCACAAAACACAGTGTACTCCTCACCTGGCTCATATATGATCAATATTGGAGCGGTATTCAAGTTATTTTTCAACTCTTGGAAGGCATTATCACATGATCTAGGCTATTCAACCTTTAATACCTTCTTGGTTAAGCCAAAAATTGGTGCTTACAATTGGTAAATGTCATCGATAAACCACCACTAATATCCCTATAACCCAAGAAAACAACTGATATCAAATACATTCTTGAGATGCTCCCAAGAAACAACTACCTACACCTTCTCTAGGTCCACTGACACACATTCCTCTGAGATGATGTGACCCAATAAATATACTTGATTAATCAATAATTGACACTTAGATAGCTTGGAATATAGCTAATTCTTTCTTAGTGCACTCAAGATGATGTTAAGATGTTGTTCATTATCATCATGAGTCTTGGAGTACCCCAAGATATAAACCACAAAAAAGCCAAAAATTGATCCAGGTATGGGAGGAAGATTTTGTTCATCAAGGCCATAAACACAGCAGTATCATTCATTAGCCAAACAGCATCACAAAGAACTCATATAGGTCATACCTGCTTCTGAAATATATTTGTGGTATATAAAAAGGTCAAACTCTCAAGTGATGATTCCCTAATCTCAAGTCAATCGTGTAGAATACACAAGATCCTCTCAACTAGTCAAAGATATTGTCGATATGCGAAAGAGGATACCAGTTCTTTACTGCCATTCGGTTCAACTTTTGGTAGTCAACACATAAGTTCAAAGTCCTATCATCCTTCTTTGAAAAAAAATAGAGAACCCCAAGGTGACATACTTTGAGGGATAAACCCCTTATCCATAAACTCTTGTAGTTTAATATTAAGCTCTTAAAACTATTTTGGTGTCATCCTATATGGTAGAATATAAACTGTCTCAAATCCAAGCATGATCTCAATTGTAAACTCAATATCCCTCTCATGGGGTATCCCTAAGAAGTCCTCAAGAAACACATCACAGAACTAGTACAATGCAGGTCGAAAGACATTATGCTTCCTACCCCTGTCATCTAACAACAGACTTGTAACCTGAGTGGTGAGATCCCCCAATTGCTGATGAACTGACCCTGTATGGTCTGCTTAGATATCCCACTCTCCACGATGAATATAACTATTACCCTCATGAAATATAAAATTCACTCTCCTACATAACATATATGAGGTCTAGTATTCCACTAACCATCCTATAACCAAAATTAAGTTGAATCCTGGAATATCTTGTACGTAGAGGTCCAAAACAAAAAGATACTCCCCAACCTCAAGAGAATACCCCCTGTACAAACTAACATCACTCGACCATACTCCCAATGTTGTATCAATTTTCATAACCCCACTCAGAAACTGTACTTTCAGAATCAACCCATTCACATGTTGTGCAGATATAAAAGGATGAGAGGAAATGGTATCAAATAAGGCACTAACAAGCATAAAATAAACAATAATAGTACCTCTAATTATCGATAGTCCAGCCTCACTATCCACATGTGTAGTATGAACTGCATGAAATTGTTCTTCCTTTCCTCCTTGTGTTGTAGTCTAAGTCCCCTGAGCTACACCAATCTGCTGATACGATCTCTCTTTCCCAGAAGTACCATGTCCACTTCCTCGACCACCATAGCTAGTAGAACTATAACTAATAGTCTGGTATGGTGTTGAAGATCCACTTCTTATACTCTAGTTTTTCCTAGTTTCTCCATCACTACCCATCTATCATGGGTTCCTGTAGAACTGTTTTAGAGATCCAATCCCTCTACAAGTTTATTACTCTACTAAAGGTCTAGGAAAATGTCTACGAATGTGTCTCATCCAACTAAACTTGTGGTAGGTCACTTGAGTAATATCCATAGTGAATAATACTTCCCCCTGGTCACTCTACTTGTTATATCCTTGGTTGAAGTTTTTAAAGAGACACTTCCTACAATCAGAAGAAATACCTCATATTTGTATACCAGATACCCCCTGCATTCCACTAGAAGCCTCATTTAATTTTCCCTCTGATATGTGAGATTGACTCAAAACATCATAAAACTTCTTTAGCCTAAAGATGTTAAACTAGGACTTAATTTCACATTTAATTCCATCCTGAATCAATTGTATTGTCATAGACTCATCTCCTACCAATGATGGTGTGAATCACTATAGATATGTAAAGCTCCCTTGATAGTCCATCATAAACATTATACCCTAGGTTAAACTCATAAAATCTACTACCCTCCCCTACCAAAGCATCTCAAGGTAAAATTTCTCTAAGAAATTCTCATGGAAGTCATCCCAATCCATATTATTTAGATGTATATCCCAAGTCTAGATATACCACCAATGCTTCTCTTGACCATCTAACATATAAGCAGATATTTTTAATTTATTCTCAGCAAGAGTCTCTAGGTTGTCAAGAATCATCTGGATATATTCAATCCCTAACTCAACTTCCTCAGGTCCACACTCTCTAGTGAAATTTAGTGGGTGTTGCAACTAAAACTCTCATGTCAATTCGAACATACTTTTCACAAACCACCCTGGTTATCTTTCCATAAACTACATAAATTGATCAAATTTCTCATAGAAATTATCTCTAGATTCCTCACTCGGGACTATTAGAGCCTCTAGTTTCACTACTGGAGGATCATTTCTATCCATGTCTTCCTTCCATCCTACAAACAAGCTTCATCATAGAGTCATATATATTCAATAAAAAACACATGTATTAGTAAACATAATACAAAATTAACACATTTACATAAGATGGATTTGCATAATTCATAACAATTTATCCCTTATACCCCTCCAAACTGTCAAATCTGAGGCTCTATCACTACCCTCAACCATCCCTCATCTAGGGTCATGTCTCACACAGGGTAAAAATTTTCAAAAAACAAGTTCCTCATTAGACAAAAATTTATCCATTTAAAATTATCACATTTTTCATCATTTACAATTCCAATTTCAAATTATATTCCTTTTTCACTTAAAATTTACACATTAAAATAAAATAATTTCATTCATATAAATCACCCTAAAACTTTATTTTCCATTTGTGCCTAAAATAATGCATGTCTCAATAAATCCTGAGTGACTAAAAAGATACATGTATGCTCAACTCTCATTCCATATCAGGACACTAAGAAAATATTATAAAACAATAACATCACATAACAAGTGAATCACTCGAGGTGAAATAACATCCAATTGTTACAACAAACATCAATAACAGAAATCCCACCCTGGGCAATTGGCCTTTCCACATACATGGGTTAGATACTCCCATGCACGAGCTCTTGACCAAGGCCCAAATCATCCTAGTTTCTTGTCTACCTTTTCCAAATAGTATTACAAAATAAAATTAAATAAAACCCCCTCTGATAAAACTTTGTAACATCCTGACATGGGTGCCACATGCCAGTGCCCCGATCCGATTCACTATGTGACTTCAAGAGAACCTCCTAGTATTCCAGAGGCTACCAACTAATATCGAGGGTTAAATATATAACATGGGGAGACTATACAATCTTTATCAAAGCATCACAATATTATAATAAATAAACAATAACCAAATGATAATAATTATAACCATAAAAATACTAGTATCACATGATGCTCAAAACAAGAATACAATACCTAAACCAAAATAGTAGATATATCATCCCATATATGTTTTATGTGTCTAAATAAAACCCAAAAATAAAGACACACAGACAACTCCCCCAGAATTTCCCAACACCAAGAATGTTTTCCTCATCCATTCTCCATACCAACTCATCCATATAACATAGGGATCTTTCATTTATCATATCTTATAAACATAAAGTTTATTTGGGTACCAATCAGGATTCTTGAGTAGTGTTTTCTTACAACTCAATAGGCCACTATCCACAACGTCTAAAAAAATATCCAATCTATAATAGTGTGTTCAATTTTATAAAGAATAAAGTTCAAAAAACTAAACAGTTATCACATTTAATTATTATTTAATTAACCACATATATTACTCAGGTTCGTGATAACACCTAAACCATCAATACCTACTTCATCCCATGCCAGATTCTGAACCATATCACATATGAAATAATAATCTATTATAACATGGGCTTCCATTATCTATTTAATTTTAATTAATATCATGGATAATTTGAACCATAGTCAAATGCAAACATATTGGGCCTAGAACTCGAAGTCTATAACCTTATGGGTATTTTAAGCATCACTCCCTCTCCTAAAACCCGTTGTTGCCACATATGATCTTTTGAAGAATCCATCCATGTCCCACACACATATATCAGTCAATCACATATGGTATTTTGAAGCAATTTTTCATGATCCACACATGTATATCACATATATCACAATGTCACATATATAAAAATTTCATATACACCAAGGTTAAGCATCATTAACCATCTTATCAAATATTCTCATTAAATTATACCTTTTAAATTTATTAAACAAACAAGGTTCATCACTTTAGTTCACATGGAATAATATAAACAATTCACCATTAAACAATTTATCCACATTTAATCACACAATCTATCAACCTATCAAGGTTAATTCGAACACCCCTTAATTATCATTATCAATAAAATCATGATCACTTCAATCAACCAATTGCATAATCCCATTTAGTTGGCCAATTTAATAATACCATTAATTAATTCATCAATTAATTAATTCAATTAATGATTTAATTTCCAAACGTGGAAATTAAAATTCCACAATTACATACATGCAATTATAATTCAATACTATGTAAATTTATGTTTCTACCACCTACCTCAAGATCTTTGATGAACATTCTCTAAACCAAAAAATACTCAAATTGAAGTGGAATGATCAATTACACAATGAAGAATGATATCTAGAACCAAAACCTAGATCAAGATCAAATGGATTAAGATATATCAAAACCTAGATCTAAACCCATTGCCAATAGAGGATAAAACATTCCTCTTCATCCAAAGATATATATGGGAGCAATATAAATCTAAATAAGAAGTGATTACAAACATAATTAGGTGAAGATATATCAATCGAACCTTTGATTCTTCAAGAACAAAGTTTAAGGAGCCTCGGAATCCTCTCAAGAGCTTCAAAATTTGGATGAATTGGTTTAGGGCCGATCTAGTGTGTTTAGGTATAATAACATGGGGTTTTTGGATTTTAATTACAATTTTCATAGGATTAAAAACTACACTCATGGTTTCCTAGGACGGGGTGCACGGTTTTCCAAACCGTGATCCCTAACTGTGCACCTCTTATTAGGAGTTCTCAATTTCTACTAATAGGGAACACGGTTTGAAAAACTATGCATTAAATGTCAAATTAACCTTTATTTGGGATTTAACATTTTATTGGGTCAGGGCACATGATTTTGGAAAACCGTGCGCCAACTGTGTACTTCCCAAAACTCCTCCAAAAACTTCTAGAATTCTCCAAATTCTCCCAAAACAACCCCAAAAAAAATTCAACCAAGATATATACAAAAAAAGGGTAAAAGAGTACCTTAAAACAAGCATGATAAATCTTTAGAAATGTTAGTATCTTACACTTTGTAAGAGAGATATGAGTATGTGGTCTTGTACATTATTGATGTATGTACCCCATTAAATGGTATATGAAGATTTTGAAAGGGTATGTCAAAAATAAAATTTGTCCAAAATGTTGTATATGAAGAAATATGTTGTTAAAGAAGTTGTTGAATTTTGTAATGAACTGTTTTCTAATGTGGAAAGCATCGGTCTACCGAAATCTCATCACACCGAGTAGCTTTGGGTGACAAAATTTGTAGAATATATGTTGTCACAATCATTATTTCATATCAAGAGCAGCCTCACCTTTACGTTTTTCATAACATTTTAGAGGTTGTGCCATATGTTGAAACCCAAAAATAAATTCTTAGAAATTTTAATCCATAAAGGGATGAAATATGGATATCAAACACACATAATCAATAGTTTATAGAATGGTTTCAAGACTATATTTTTAAGGAGTCAACTGTAAATCTTGATTCAATTTCAGAATGACTTTGATGTCTAGCCCAAGGACCATGTGTGAATGTATTATCTTATATTGGTTATGTAATTAATGGTTATATGTTCTCTAAAATTAACATTATGAATTTAGTACCCTAAAAAATAGTGGAGTTACACTTATGGATGAAATGATAAATGTATCTAGTACCAAGGATATAAATCCAATTTCTATGAATATGTAATACTTTGGCATCATAAAAAAATATGGTAATTGGATTAAAAAACATTCCATGTTTTGATTTTTAAATTCTAGTGGGTTGATAATAGGAGTGTAGTTAAAATAGATGAATTGAGATTCATGAAAGTGAATTTCAGTAAGGGTACAAAGATAAAATTTTTATAATGTAATCCTAGGAAATACAAGTATTTTATGTTCCAAATCTTGCAAACTAAAATTGGTCAATTGTTCTGTTATCAACCAAAACCACCGAAGGGTCAAATGTTAATTCAAATGAGGATTGATCTTTTATTAAGACATCACAATAATTTCTTAGTTGTATCAATATATATGGGGTCTTGTATGTCATATGAGAACACAATTAGAGTATTTGGATACTCATTAGAGGGGAAAATCCATTAAACCTTTAAAAAAGAGAGCAAAATAACTATGTAATGTTTTTTTGTAATATACATTGTGTTACCTCATATTTTTATCTGTTAATTTATTCATTTACATAATATGAATTAAATGTTCAACCACTTTTACAAATAATAAATTCTACACATTTTTATTCTCCTTTTCCTAAGAAATAATGGGTTTCTTAACATGTGGATGCTCCCAATACAAAGGAACAATAAGATTCTAAACATATCGATGATACCAATCCAGAGGAACAATATATTGATGATGTTGAAGCTGAAGAAATGGTATATGGTAAATAAACTATGCCCAAAAAAATAGGAGCATATTTTCATGATGGTGTTAGAAAAAAAAATTATTAAGGTGAGAAAAAGGCATCAAATTCGAGGTTGGGTGGAATGCACGTGGCTAGCCTGTTAACCCCAACAAAGTCATGTTCAGTAGTTTCATTAGGATAACCACTCAAATGTGAATTCTAGTTCATTTAAATTCATGTCATGATCTTGTGTCCATTTTTATAGCACTAATTTGGGAAGATATTTGGGTAAAATTATGATATAATTTGTTTATTTTACTAAAAAAATAATGAAATTTTTATAAACTCTTCATTATCCCTTGAGGAGTTCATTTATAGTAGATGAATACTAAATGAAACTTGTATTAATTATCACTATAAAGCCTCATATAGGCTTTTATACAATTCTTAAGAAGTATCATCTACAATATTCTAAAGGGAAAATAAACCCACACCCACCACAGATGTATACATAGCTGATAAACCAACAGGAATGGGATGCGTTTATTGGTCATCATGAGGATACATATTTTTAGGTACATTGTGAATGATAATACATTACATGAAAATACATGTATTATTCACTTTGATTAATAATTGTTAATTTATGAAATAGAAACTGAGTTCTAAAAATATGAAACATGCAGCAAAACTAATGTACCCCTATCATAATGCAAGGATAGGGTATTCTTCACTTGAAAAAATGACATTTATTTTAAATCTATATTAATACTATTATGTGACATCAAACAACAACATAATTATATTCCTTTTTTATATGAATATTGATGAATCAAAATTAAAACCACTTCCATCCCATGTTATATACTATGGAAGGAGGCACTTGTAAATAAATACTGGATACTAATAGATGAAAACACACAAAAAGTGTGGTAAGCATGTAAAAGTATAACATAAAAAAATTATTTAAATTGGTATTATATAACAATTATTACTTATTTTACTATATTTATTATCATACATAGACATAAGAATCATCATCATATGTACCTGATGAACAACTACTATCAGTGGCCTTGAAGTGGTTAGAGCATCAGGGTTGCATTAGAGGTGTGGGTTTTGGGGTGTCACCCTCAACATATTTTTAGAATATGAATGAATAGGGGGATAAATATAAGGAAATGGAAGAGATGAAAACATGTTTAGCTAATCTAGAAGAAAAACTTAATTAGAAGTCAAAATTGTGAGAAATTTTTATTGGAATGAATCAGATAGAAGAAACAACACAACAACAACCAATGTGTGAAGATCCCCCCTAGATTTGATGTGATTCATTCCCATCAAAGGGATGTTTTATAATAGGTAATTAATATTTTCATAATTGTTTCTATGAAAATTTAATTAGTTAGTCACAAATATCTTTTCAGTACTGATATTCTACAGGGTGAAAATTATTGTGATTTATATATATCGGCATCCACCCATCACCTTATTATTAGGGGTAACATGTACAATATCCAAGGAGATATTATACACAACAAACAAATTACAATACTTCATGTGAGAGTGTGGATTTACATAGCTCACAAGATGAGAACTGAGCTCCATGTTCTACTTGATGATGTGGATATTCATATGATAGAGAAAGCTATTGCAAATTTCATAGCATGGTCATTAGATCTTGTAAAAACACATATCGAAAAGGAGATATTCATTTCCAATTTATTTTTTATGCAAAAACTTCAATAATTAATGAAAAAAGAATTGAACCGATGAATGTTATTACAGAATGACAAAGGAAATGGGTGAAATGGAAGGCTGAATCAAAGTTATTTAAAGGATCAACCAACCAATAAAAAAGATCTTTAAAAAGTATTTTTACCTTGCTCATTAAACTTCTTTATTTACTAACATTAAAGGTTCGTGCATATAAAATGTTAGAAAGTGGTGTTATGATCACAATTGATTTGGAATAAAAAATTTATAGAGAGTTCATTACAGACTATATTGGTCTTGAGAATGTAAATTAAATCATTAAGCATGAATGGATAAGAGTATTAGTTGTAAATGTATACATGAGGTGTGTTTTCATGACTTTTTTATCAAATAAATGATTTACTATGTTAATTATGACTAAATACTATTCATAATTTTATAGGAATATATATCAATACTATTTGAAGGGAAACCCTTGTGAAAAAAAAATTGGACTCATTAGTCCTCACATCACTTCTAAAAAACTATTCTCATTGGAACCAAATCAATATAAATTAATAGTGGACAAACTATCTACAATGTTTTAAAGAAACATAAATATGTTAGATTCTTCTTAATACCCCCAATATAGGGGTAAACTATACAATTTAGTCATATCAAATATATTTTTCATTCATTTTATTATCTATTCATTTTTATTTTTTAGGAAGCATTGGTTACTCATTGCAGTCAATTTGGATACTACAAAGATTTATTTTCTATATTCAATGCATGGATACCCAAAAAACTGACCATATGGTATGATTTTCATCAATTTTTAATACAATAAATGCAACATTTTACAAATTAACTTCAAGTTATATATTTTATATTGTGTTTTAATGAAAATTATGTTATGTTAGGGAGGTGTTTAAATATCATCAAAATCATGGAATGAGGACATTCCATGAGCATAAAAATCCAATCTACTTCTACAAATAGATAAGTATTAGGGTATATATAATAAAATTCCACTATGAAAACAAATATCAAAACAAATTACTTATTTTTATCAATGATTATATAGTTTTTAGAACAAAATAATGGAAAATATTGTGGTTATTATGTTTGAAATTTTATGAAAGATATCATATTCCATCAACGAACTAAAATCCCAGAAGAGGTATTTCCAATGATAATTACAATTTAATTTAAAATAATTAGTAATCCTTTGTTTATTTATATTTTTCTAGCAATAAAAATACTATTTATAGTCCTAGTATTCACAATAGGAAATAGATTTTTTTTAGAAATGAATTGGTAGAATACATGGTGTCAGATTTTATACATACATCATGAAGAGTTTACACAGAGGTCATGAACTCAATAAGGATGATGCACTCATGATGATACAATTTTATTTTTATTTTTAAATTCATTCAACATTATAGGTTATAAAATAGAAATATTTTTAGATAACCCCAAATGTTGTATGCATTACAGAATAAAAAGAAATGATGTGATAAATAGGAATCAAATGCACCTAAATCCAATTCAAGGTATGTCCATTATTACTCAAAGTGTATATTTTTAGTTTATAATTTACTTTTTAGTTCAAAACACGCATCACATACTCAAAAATGATAAAAACGCATTTGGATTGTTCTAATACTTTTAGGAAAGTGATCCTTAAGTCATTTTTGATATGTAATAATCAACCTCTCATCAATACAATTCATGATATGACCTGTATGACTCAAAATGTGTGCTTTTAGTTTAAAATTGACATTTTAGTTTAAATAAAACATCACATACTTAGAATCAATAAAATGAATTTGGATTGTTTTTATACATTAAGAAAATGATCCATAAATTATTTTTTAATGTGTAAGAATTACTTGCACCTCAACCCGATACATGGTGTGCCCAGTATGGCTCAAAGTGTATGTTATCAGTTTCAAATTGATATTTTAATTTAAAACCTATTTCACTCACTAAAAACTATAAAAATTCACTTGGATTGTCTTAATACTTTATTATAATGATTCATAATTCATTTTTGACATGTAGGAATTTATATCACATCAAACTAACATATGATATTATTGATATGAATCAAAGTGTGTGTTTTCAGTTTAAATTTTCATTTTAGTAAAAAAGATGCATGACATACTCAAAAATGAGAAAATACATTCATATTATTTTTATATTTTATGAAAATGATATGTAATTTATTTTTTATGTGTAGGAATAAACCGAACATCAATGTAACGCATCGTGAGATCGGTATGACTCAGTGTGTGTCTTTTTATTTAAAATTAACATTTTAGTTAAAAATGAACATCACATACTAAAAACTAAGAAAATGCAATCAGATTACTTTGATACTTTAGAAAAATGATCCATAAGTAATTTTGATTTATAGGAATTATCTGTATATCAATCTGATATATGGTGTTCCTAGTATGACTCAAACTATGTTTTTTGAGTTTAAAAATGAAATTTTTGTTCAAAACATATTCCGCTCACTGAAAAAATTAAAAAAACACTCAGATTGTATTGATACTTTTAAAAATGAATCTCAAGTTATTTTTTATGTCTAAGAATCAATCTCATATTAAACGGAGACACCATGTGATCATTATGAATAAAATTTCGTGATTTTAGTTTAAATTGACATTTTAGTAAAAAAACACATGACACACTCAAAATAGAGAAAACACATTTAGATTATTTTGATACTTTATTAAAATAATACATAATTCATTTGAGACTTGTAGTAATCAATTTCATGTCAATACAATGTCTGGTGTGACCAGTATGAATCTAAGTATGTTTTTATTCAAAATTTAAATTTTAGCTCAAAACCCAAGTAACATATTCAAAACCAAGAAAATGCATTTTTATTGTTTTGATACTTTAGGAAAATGACCCAAAAAATTATTTGTGATATGTATAAATTATCCACACCTCAATCCAATACATATTGTTCCTGAAATGACTCAAACTATGTGTTATCAGTTTAAAATTTTCATTTTTGGTTAAAACCTGTGTCACTCATAGAAAATTGAGAAATCATGATCACATAGTCTTGATACTTTAGTAAAACAATTCATAAGTCATTTTTGATGTGTAGGAATCAATATCACATCCAAATGACACATTATGTGGCTGGTGTGACTCAAAGTGTGTGTTTTTAGTTTAAATTGACATTTTAGTAAAAAAGACATGCGACGTACTAAAAACTAATCAAATACATTCATATTGTTTTTATAATTTAGAAAAATTATCCTTAACTAATTTTCGACATGAAGTAATTAACATCACATCAATATCACTCATCGTGTGACCGTTATGACTCCAAGTGTGTCTTTTTATTTAAAATTGATATTTTAGTTCAAAACACACATCACATACTCAATACCAATAAAAAACATTCATATTGATTTTATAATTTAGTAAAATTATCCATAAGTTATTTTTGATGTGTAGGAATTGTCCACATTTTAATATGATACACAATGTTCCTAGTTTGACTCAAACGGTGTGTTTTGAGTTTAAAATGACATTTTAGTTCAAAACATGTGTCACTCACTAAAAACTAAGAAACAATTCTCAAATAGTCATAATAATTTAGGTAAATGATTCCTAATTCATTATTTATGTATATCAGTTAGTCTCACTTCAAACCAACACATTATGTAACCGGTATGACTCAAAGTGTGAGCTATTAGTTTAAATTTAAATTCTAATAAAAGGATATGTGATATACTTAAAATCAAGATAATATATTTTTATTATTTTGATACTTTAGGAAAATAATCCTTAAGTCATTTTTTATGTTTAATAATAAAAAACATTTCAATCTGGCGCATGGTGTGACCGATATGACTCAATGTGTGTTTTTATTTTAAATTAACACTTTAAATCAAAAAAACAAGTCATATACTTAAAACTAAGAAAATCCATTTATATTGTTTTTATACTTTAGCAAAATGATCCATAAATCATTTTTTATGTGTAGGATTTGGTATCACCTCAATCTGATACATGGTGTACCTGTTATGTCTCAAGCTGTGTGTTTTGAGTTTAAAAATGACATTTTAGTTCAAAACACACATGGCATACTCAAAGATGATAAAAACAATCATATTTTTTTGATAATTTAGGGAAATAATCCATAATTCATTTTTGATGTGTAGAAATCATCTACACCTAAATATGATACACAGTGTAACTGGTATGCATCAAATTGTGTGGTTTCAGTTTAAAAATGAGATTTTGTTAATATATTATTTCATATTTTTTTAATTTTATTTAGTATTACTAATATAATAATTGTTTTCTTATATAGGTGTATTCTTTTTCTCAAATTGGGGTGGTTTGTTCAGCAACTGATACCATGATCAAGTTTTTTTTGAGAGGGGTCAAGTGATAAAGATAATGAAACCATGGATGTTTTTGGATGTTTGTGTTAAATTGTACTTTCAAATGTAATTGTAAAAAATGTTTGAAATGTCTATAATATAGTATTTTTTCCTTTTATTTTTTATGTAATTTTTATTTCAATTAAATCATAAATTTTTCATATACATGTATTTTCTATTGTAGTCTGTTGTAATTTTAACATCATATTGTAGTAGTATAGCCTTTATAAGTGCTAGAAAAGAACTCATAAGGGGAAACCCATTTTAACAGTGCTTAAGAAAATAGTGATTTTTTAGCGTTGTTAAAGGATTTTTATATTGTTATATTTACCCCAATCTATAGTAGTATTACCTCCATTTTGGCCTCCTCCATGGCCTCCTGAAATACATGACTGAGTTATGCATGCTAGAGTGATCCCCTTTGATCATGATGATGAGGATCAGGAATCCCATGAGAGACCTTATTTGAGTTTTTCTCCTTAACTGATAGGGATCATATGGTTTTAACAATCATGTATTCCCTTAATAATGAGATTCAATGTCATTAGGCTACCAATGAAACCTCCCCTGGCTCAGGATGCTCATCTTGGTTACCCCAAACATCTGGTCAACTTTCTTACATCCAAGCAATGAGCCTTGTATATCTTTTACCTCTTATTAGGTGTAATCCTCTAACCAATTAAATAACCCCTATTTTGGATATATTTAAGTTTTTTTATTTTTTTCAATTTTGCGTTTATGAATGTTTTTGAGTTTCAGGTGAAGATAAAAAGTTTTGTTTATGTGATGAGGATATCTTTATTTTCACCAGACCATTACTGAGAATCCATGTATTTAATGGATCTATAGTTCAATGATGAGTTGGACACAATATTATATCTACAAAAATATATAGAGTAAAAATTATAAACACTCGAAGAATGTGTGAGGGACACTCATGCTCACGCAAAACCATAGTTAAGAAGAATATCATGAACTTGATATCATCAGAAGCAATTCCTTCATAGTGAGTTTAACAAAATAATGAAATGTGGATGTGAAATAATTATGCAATAAACATCATCTGTACTACATAATAGTTCATGATCTTAATGTGTGAGAAATTTAATATTTAGTGCAATGGGAGTTGGGATCCTTGAGTTTATTGAAAGAAACATGAGAAATCCATAAGGTGTGCATGTTGGAAGGTGATGAATCCAGATTTTCAGAAGAATGATAATTGGGGGAATGTTATCATAACATGATGATTCTTTTATCATATGAATAATTTAAATTATGTTATGGGAATAGAACAAGAGTTTAACAAGTACTGTAGATAATATGTGAGTTTACCAGAAGGCATGCATAGACGGAGATTCATTGAGTCTGGATGTTTGTATCTATTATCTTATGATATTGTTTGGAATAATAATACTGGAATAAGAATAAGTATCTGATTATGTAGAATTAAATATGTGTTAAATTTTTTAGTTTAGTTTAATATATCATAAGAATAGGCAATCTATGGATATATCTAAGGAATATGAGTTTTTAGTATATGAGAATCGAGAGTTTGTGTGTCTCAAGAGAAGGAGGAGGATATTCACTCATGTACTCAATTTTGTGTAAAATAATTTAGAATATTTTCATAATTTTGAGTAAAACTATCTCCACATGAATTATAAATAATTAATTTCATATGAAAAATTAATGAAGTTACAAAATAATGTGCACCTGAAAAAAATGAGGCACATTGCATTCATATGTGAAATCAAAGAATTATAACAATTTTGACTCAGACAGTAGATATTCAATATTAAAAAAAATGATGTTTTTTATTCTAGATGAGTTTTGAGGAATATTTGAAAAATATGATTTTATTCCATATTTTGTGGATATTTGACTTGACTTTGATATTTTAGATGATTTATTAAAGGTTCCCAAAAATAAAAAGGTGCAGAGCCTTAGAGTTCAAAAATTTCAAATTACCAAAATTATCAAGTAAGTTGAACCTATAAAAAGTGTTGATCTCATTCATAGAAATCCAATTAATTGATTGATAAAAATAATAAAAAGAGAACTGCTGTTGAGAATAGAATTTATTGAAAATAAATCCCCAACCATCTTTGTTTGAAGAATTAGAAGGGTTGAATAATTAATGAAGTTCCATATTATTTAGTACTGAAATGAAAGTTCAAATTTCAAGAATCATGAAAAGTTGAGTGGGAAATAGTACATCTTATGGTAACTTAGTTATGGTGAATTTAATTTTCAAATAAAATTTATTTAGAGAAGAAATTATATTTTCATTATCACGGTGGATTAGAAGACAAAATATTTTTTTAACTAGTGGGAATGAGTAAAATTTCCTATTGGGATATAGAATGAGATTTATGGAAATTAGCTCATTTATATTCAATTGAATTATTTAGTGGATATTTGTGGATTAGGATAATATCTGGACACATAAAGGACTTGGTTCCCATATTAGGATAAAACCTTTCAAAAATTGTGAGTCTTGCTTTTATTTTCTTTATCATTTCATTCGGGTGAGGTTGAGTTATAAAGTTTTTAGGATAGAAACTTTAATAATTTGTAGAGGTTTATTTTAGGATGAAATAAAATATAAAAGATCACAGCTGATTCAACTCCCCCCACCCCCACCCCCACCCCCCACCACCCATGTTCCCTCTGTAATATCATTCTATTTTTATTATGTATAATCTCAATATAGTCAATAGAAAGGTATTGCTTCCTTTTATAGTAAAAATTATCATGGATGGAAAAGCATAATGATACCCTATCTTTTTTCTCTTTTCTTATAGGTGATTGATGAAACTACTATAGGATTTCCACCCATAGAGAATGATTATACTATGTCATTTACTAACAAATGGAATCTTGATGTCGATGTAAAATCTCAAAATTCTATTATGTCCTTTTTTGACACGGTGAATATAAAGGTGATGGGTCTACACACTATAAATGATACTTGTAAAAACTTGAAATCATATTTTAGGGAAATATAAAAGTAAAGGGATAAAAGCATAAAATATATAGAATAATGTTTGAAGATATCAGGATGGTTGAGGAAGAAACTATTGATGATTATTTCATTGGACGGAATTAAGTCATCAACAATATTATAGGATTCGGTGATATTTGGGAAGATTAATCCATTCTTAAAAAAATTATGAGGAAATATATAGATAGGTTTGATTTTAAAGTCTCTTATTTAGAAGATAGATATGATTTATCTCTTGATGAACTATATAACATACTTTTCTTATATTTCATGAGGAAATCTTCAATATTCAAATAGAAGATTAAGTGGAAAATTATAATTGAATCTAGGAGTAATCTTAATGTTTAAAAATAAAAACATGAGGTTATGTTTAATAGTGAATCAGAATATAAAGATGATAATGATGAAGAGAATAAGAGGGTTTTGTATCTTATCTCTATGAATTTATAGAAATCTAGAGGAAATTACCAATGAAAACTCTCACTCAAATGTTTTGGGTTTGGGGGATCATATATTTCACAATAAACTATCCAAATAAGAAAGGTGTAGAATATTATAATGATGATCTTGAAGAAAAATATTCAAGGAATAAGTGGTGTAAAACTTAAAAGGAATTTAAACAAACCACTAGAAGCAATAAAAAGTTCATCTAAAAGAACAAAAGAAGCATTTGAGTAAAGAAAAAGGGGAAGAATATACTAAAAATATACCATTAGAATATGGTGTTTTTAATAAGTTTAGAACCTTTATGGATCATGTTAATATAAAGGAAGATACTTTAAGTAATAAAGAAGTAGGAGGTGAAGAAACTTATATGAAGTGTACACTGAGATCATAACTTGATATTTTTCTTAATAAAAATAGAAAACTAAAGAAATTGTTCAAGAAATTGGTCAAGAAATTATAAAAGGAATAAGAAAAAAATAATTAAGGAAGAGAATAATTTCTAAAAAATAAAAAGATGCAATGTTGCAGAATAAGAAAGAATAGTAATAAACCTTGATGAAAACTTGTTTCTAAGGAAAAAGATCAGTGTAAAACTCAATAAACATATCTTTAGGATAAAAAAATTTCAACAAGATAAATGAGAATTCCAAAAAATCTTCAAAAGTGAAGTTTAAAACATCTCAAGTTGTTGAGAAAACTTGTTCAAAATTTTAGTTAAAATCCACTCCTAATAAACTAAAAAATTTCATTTAATTTTACTAAAAATGCAGATTCAATAACTAATGATTAGATAGCTTGGGTTAATAAAGGATGTGACAAATCTTTCACAATAGTGGAAGTTAAGATTAGCCTTTAAAATAATTATTCCTAATGCCAGGGGAAATTTGATGTTGTAACACTTGTCTAATCTCAACAAATTTATCCTAGGGAAAAATCATACTTCTATAGAAGATCAAGGTTCAAAGAATATTGTTGGTTTTTTGGGATATTCTGACATAAAGTTTATAACTATTGGATTAACATGTCACTCTTCTGAACTAGTCATTAAATGAGGGATAGAAACAGTGTAAGAAAAGAAATAAAATTCTTATTGTTAAAGGTGGATATAAAAGTTAAGTCCTCAGATGTTAAAAACCCCTTGAGGAAAAATCAATTTGACTACCTAGAGGATATTTTTGGAAGATGTGACCAGCTAGATCACTATTCTAAAGGGGTTATGAAAAAAATTCTTAGGAAAGTTACTTGTGATATAAAAGAAAATAAATCTAGAAAAATGAATATATAAGAAAGTATTTTATAATTTATATTTCTCTAAAAGATAGAAAAAAGGGTAAACCTTGAATACTTGATAGAATTTGTTCCTCATGTATGAAAGGTGATGTGAAAATATTAGAAAAAATTGAATAAAATGAGGAAAGATAAGTTATTTTGGTAAATGATAGATCCTTAAAAATAACACTACAACAAAATCATCATTTCATGGAGGTTTTTTAAAAATCACCACTAAATATTACATTTCTATTAAAAAAGATACTTTTACCCACGCCCATTATTCTCCCTTGACTCCCCCAAGCCCCCCCCCCCCCCAAACCTGAGCCCTAGAACCACTGTTGTTCCACCCTCACCAATGATTGGATATCTCCCGAACCCTATGAGGTTGATCACTCAATCCCTCACTGGCACTGCAATCACAACCCCCCAACTGGCCACCCCCTCCATTGCCCTCCCTTGAGCCCTCTCCCTCCCCCAAGTTGTCAACTTTTCTCGAGCCAATGCTGGATTTGTGGTCATATGATCTCTTAGTGGTAACCTTCTTCTTTATTATTTAATTTTCATTCCCCCTCCTCAATTCACATATTCCATAATAACCCTACGATACTAACTTACCCCATTTTTGTGGATTCATCAGTGATTAGGTTATGTGGAGACCTCTTCTTACTTGTTTGGTTGTGCACCATCAAAGGTGACACATCTCGACTCATTCACAATTGATTTGAGGTGGTATTCCCCAAATTAGGTATTAAATTTATGAACCCTTTATTATATGATGTTATAAATATTTATTTTAATTAATTATTCTTTTTTTGTGAATGTTAAATTTTGTTTTATAAATGTTTCATGGTGTTCTTCATTTGGCATAATTCCATTAATTATAATCTCATGTGGAACATGACATATCAAGTATCTAAAAAATGTTGAAATAATTATATAAAATTAATCACGATGTTTAATAATAGTTTGACCCCATTTGGTTTAGAAAATCAATTGAAATTTTTATTTATGAATTTTCAAGACACAAGTGAAAATTGAATCGATTTTTCAAAAGTGTTTGTAAAATCAAATTTTTATAATTTTTTTATAATATATTTAGAAAAATTGTTCGGAATAGATTTTGTAAATACAATGTGATGGAACATTATCTCTTTAAAAATTGGGTTTTTAAGGGAAATTCAATTTTTTTAAAAAAATATATTAATATATATATATATATAATGGTTATGCACATATATATAGATGCACATATATTTATTTGTTTTTAAAATTCACATTATAATATGTGAATAGCTACATCAAGATAAATATGTGTATATATATGTGTGTAAGTGAACATGATTAAAATTATAAAAATGGAATCATTCTTTATTAGATTCAAAAATATAATTTAAAGTTTTATTTAGAAAATTTTATAGATTTATAAATCTATTCATGTATGATAGATCCTCCAAAAACCCCATATGTCTTTTGTTGACATGGATAATAGACCTAGGGGAATGCGTTGTATTTTATATTGTGTGATGAATATAAAATCGGTGTAGTTTCATGAGAGGGATATAGGGGTGAGGTTGAGTTATTTGATATGATTTTTCTCATGTATCGACTATATTAATTTCTTGTTTTCTCACCCTTGATTTAATTTGGTCATGTTAATCCTTGTTATAGGGTATGATAACTGAGATTAGATGGTCCCCCTTACCACTAGTTATAGTTGTAAAGTATGTTAACCCCACACCCCCCTCCCACTGGATAGTTCCATCTTAATAGACCTTTCAGTTAAAATATAGAAAGTTATATATGAGGTTACCCAGCCATAGTATCCATTGGGTATATTCTATGGAACTTTTAGTTGATTGGTATATTTATATTGGGGACCATCTTGTTTTATCAGAATCTATTGTTTTCTTAACATGTTTGGAACCTAAAAATGGTTCTTTTTATTTCCACACATTAGCTATGACATGGTAAATTTGTTTATTTCTCTTATAATTCTTGAACTGTGTGTTGATTTTATAAATCATTTTAATCATTGGTTTTAAATGAAATTTTAAAATTAAATAATTTTGGTTCATATAGTGTGTGTGATTTCAAAATAAATCTTTTAATTTGATTGTTTCCATTTAAATAATATAAAAGAAAAATTTATAAAAATAGTTTTGGATATTTTCTTGATTTATGAGATTTATAATAAAAACCTATATTCTAATAATGTATTTCAAACTATAAATCAATGGATATTTATTTTATAGTTTATACATGGTGCATGGTTTATCTTTGGCATTCTTACATAGTTCTAGATCATATATATCTAAAATTTCAGTTTCATTCCTTCATCCTTCTTTTGGATGTATTGAGAGCGTTGATTCATCTGAGTTTAACATTATTTTGTCACATTTGGCCTATGGTGACCATTACTTTATTTCATCATACTTTACAATTACAAACTATTAGGTATGTGGTCCTTTATTAGATTTAAATTAGCCAAATAGGATTTTACCACTTTCATTATGTTATCAATGGTTCACTATATCTGATTATGGAGAAAACAAAGGAATATTGGAGGTGGATTTGTACCTTTTATAAGGGAAAATAACTAGGTTGAGTGGAATAATTGTTTATTCAAACTTCCTTAATACTTTATGTACTATTTATATATATCTAATCTTGCGTGGATATCAGATGTATGTAATGGTCAAGTTGGTTATTCACAAGTTTTATATTGTTTATTTTACACTGATTCAAGGTATAAATAATTCCCATTTTATGTATACGATACCCTAGCATGTGTTGATAGTCTATGGGGATAAAAAATTCCCCTCTGGTACATCATGAGTCAATTAAAGCATCTGATAGATGGATTTCTCAAGAATTTTCATGACAATTTCCTTTCATTCATGAGTCCCCCTTAAATTTTGTTATGATATACTTATTTTGGTTGATTGAATATTGGTTATCATCTGATCCAATTATGTATTGTTTATTATGTGATATCTTATAAAAATGTTATGTTACAGGTATTATTTCCATTATTAAATCACAATATCATATATGATTGATATCATATGGAACATATATATATGTATATTTTAAAGGGGTGTTCGACACCAGTTTTTTCACAAAAATGTGTGTAGGTTGTTGTAGAGGCATGATTTAGGAATTAATGGTAGTTGGAATTTAATATTTTTTAAATGGTTTTGAGACCATATGTCTCATGGTGTATTGATGCATATTTTTGTGTTTCTAAATTATTGTATGTTTTTTATCTTAATTTTATTTTTCATAATAATGTCCATGATTGATTTTCTTTTTTTAATTTGAATTTTTTAGTATTTATATGACTCTTATTATAACTACCTGGGTTGTTTTTTTCACTCATATTTATCTCTATTCCTAATTAGTAATAATTATGTGTTTTAATTTTTTTAATAAAGTGTAGGAAAATTGTGATATATATGGATAAAAGTTGGATCACATTACCGAGGAACACACCTCAATATGCTAAGGGTTTGGAGAAGTTTTTAGATTTTTCAATTTCTAATTGATCCATTGATGGGATAATAAGATGACCATGTCCTAATTGTAAATTTAGAATATGGTTTAATAGTGATGAATTTTATGAACACTTGATAATGAATCAATTCTCTCCTCAATATTTGTGTTGGATTTGGCATAGAGAATCGAGAAATATAGAAAGTTTTAGCACTGATGTCAATTGATAGAATGAGCTATCAAATGTTTTGACAATGTACAATGAAATGAAAAACCTTTTAAATGATGAATTTGGTGTTGATAGAAAAAAACATCAACATCAAAACATATCTGAACAACCAATTGAGGGTGTTATAAATAACAACTTGACAAGTGGTGTATTTGGGACTATAGGAAAACCAGATCTAGACTTTCACATATCATTGGATCCTCCTCTTAATTATATGGAGACTAATGTAAGAGGGGACTTTATTCAGTATAAAAATGCATTTCATGGTATCATTGATAATGGAAATCAAGAGTTTTATAGTGTTTGTTTGAAATATTGAAAAATTTATTTATACTGAAGTTGTACCATATCAAATGCCTATCTGGAACTACAAATAAGGAGATGTCCATGATATTGGAATTTTTGTGTGATGAATTTACTGAATCTATGATCCCTAGGTTTTTTATGATATGAAAAAGTTGTTAACAAGATTGGTCTGAATTATACAAAAATAAATGCTTGTCCTAATGATTTTATGCTTTATTAGGGAGAGGATTAAAGTAGATGCGATTGAAAAATATGTTCTTCTTCAATATGGAATTCAATGGGTAATGTTGGAAGTCTAAATCAACATACTAATAAAAATAAGAAGAAATGAACACACCTATAAAGGTTTTTTATTACATTCTTTTAAATCCTCGATTAAAAAGATTATTCATGTCATAGAAAATCACTAAGCACATGAAGTGGCATTCTATAGATAATAACAATGAGGGGTTAATGCGACATTCAATAGATTCAAAATTATTGAATAAATTTGATTTGTTACATCCAAATTTCTCATACGATCCTAGGAATTTTTGATTGGGAGTGGCTGCTGATCGATTCAACACATTTGGGACTTTGAGCACCATTTATAGCATTTGGTCAGTTGTTTTGATCTCTTACCATCTGTCTCCAGGGATGTGTATACAACAAATGACTTTTATCATTTTGATTATTATTCCTGGAAAACAAATTCTTATAAATGATATTTATGTATACTTATAGCCACAAATTAAATAATTACCAGTGTTATGGAGCAATAGTGTTGATATATATGATTCATCTTCTAGAACAATATTTAAAATGAGAAATTCTCTAATGTGGATCATTAGTGACATCCCAAGACTTGAGAATTTATCTAGTTGGAATAATTACATAGGTTTGGATTTTCCTATTTGTAACTTTTATTTTGATCTCGAATGACTTCCTCATAGTAAAAAATTGTGCTTCTTGTGTCATTGAAAATTTATCGATGCATATCATAGATTTCAATTGAACAATTCAAGATTCAATGGTTCTATTGATCATAGACCACCTCCATATTTGTTTATAGGTTTTGAAATATTGGCACAACTTTGAAATGTTAAAATAGAATTTGGGAAGTTGCATTATTTGAATGATAGTGGGAAATGAGTTCAAAGTGCATCGTTAAGTAAAATTAGAATACAACAATGGAAGAAAAAAGGAATATTCTTCAAAATTAAATATTGAGAATTTAATTTTTTTTGTGGAATAATCTTGATGTTTTGAATATTGAGAATAATGTTTGTGATAATTTTATGTTTACATTTCTTAATGATCATGGAAAATCTAAGGACCAACTCAATGCTCATAAGGACTTACAAACAATGAATATAAAGCATGATCTCTGGTCATATGATAATGGAAAGTATGCTCTGTCAATTTTTTCAATGAAAAATAGGGATAAATATGCATTATTTTGAATTTTAAAACATGTGAAGGTATTTGATGGGTATTAAATTAACATCTCAAGGTGTGATAACTTAAATAATCATAGGTTACATGGATTGAAAATTCGTGATTCAAATATTTTGTTACAGTAGTTACTACCATTGGTATTGTGTATATTATTACCTAAAAAGGTTACTACTATTGAAATCCAATTTTGCACATTCTTCAGAAAACTATGTGAGAAAATTTTATAACCATTTGATCTTGATAACCTTAAGGAATGATTTATATTGACACTTTGTGCAATGGAGATGATATTTCCTCTGTCTTTTCTTACTTTCATGATGCATTTAACTATGAATTTGGTCGAGGAAGCTAAATTAGGAGGCCACATACATTATTAAGGGATGTATTCAATTGAGAGGTAATTTATTTATATGTTTTTATTCTTAAGTAATAAATTCTTAGAACTTCATTAAATAAAAAATTATGTTTTATTTAGTTTATTTCACATATATCATGGGTATTTGAAATCATACATGAAAAATAAAGCTCAAGCTGAAGGCTCTATTTCTGAAGTCTATTTGGTATAGGAGTGTATTACCTTTTGTTTTAAACACATTGATGATATTGAGACAAGATTAAATCTAGTTGGACATGTCTATGACACATAGACTCAATATCAACTACATGAGAAATCAAAAATATTTCCTACAATTGGATGATAAGTTGGGAGGAGCTCAAATGTTACACTGACAAAAATTGAATTATTACAGGCACAAAGATTTGTGTTTCTAAATAGTGAAATTTCATATTCATTTATTAAAGATATCAAGATACAAAAAAAAGCGATGAATGAGAATACTGACACAAAATTATAAATATATACAAAAAGTATTAATAAACATCTTGAAGAATGGTTTACATGACATGTAAGTTCATAAATATTACAATCAATATGGATATTAAGTTGACACATATATTTTTTTAATCTAATAATGTATATAACTTTTTATAAATCATGAATATAGATACTCATGTTGAGTTGTCAAGAGATTTTATGTTTTTGGATCAAGGTCATCTAAAATAGCCAATAAATTTCAACGCTTATAATGTGAATGACTTTAAATTTCATACAACCAGTCAGGAATAGGGTTTAAAAACATATAATAGTGGTATATTTTCATTTTTTGAAATGGGATACTATGGAAAGTTTACTGATATTATCAAATTAAACTACCACAATAATTTTTTTGTTATTTAATTCAAATGAAACTGGGTCAATATTATCAGGGGTGTTGAAAGAGATTCCTTGAAATTTACTTCAGTGAACTTCTATTACTTTATGGATATTGGTAAATGTTAATTATATGATCTGTATATATTATAATTTCAAGAGAAAATTGTATATTATGTGGAATATGTTGTGGATGAAGGGTATAGTGTAGTTATTCACATAAAAAAAGAGACTTGTATGATATGGGTGATGAAGTGGAAGATTTGGCCTCTGACATTGAATCTTGTGAACAATAAGAAGTGAACTTATTTTTCTATCATGATATTGAAAATATTAATCTTTTAAGGGTGGATGAAGTAGATGAAGTGATGATGAAGCATGAAAATAACTTTATTGAAGGAAAAATGATTTTATGTGCAGTCATCCATTCATTCATCAACCACTTATGTTATATATCAAGAATTATCATAGCTATATATATTTTTTTTTCAGTACTGTGCATATGTTATCATTTCTAAAAAATATGCATGAATTTTTTGAAATATATGTTCTGAAGTTAATTTTATTTGATTAAATGATAATAATGACATAGAGGAAGCATTTTACTAATCCTAGTCAACACTCATTCGATGTTACCTTGACCACAATGATAGATGATGGTCTATAAGTATCTCTCCCTATAGCATTAGAGACACCCTCCACCTACCCCCCTATATCATATCTCACATCCTCCATTCCATCATCTTCTAGAACACACTTCGTCAATATCCCATCAGTAGCTGAGATAGTGCATCACCATTCAATAGGCTCAATAGCGAAAGAGAATGTTATCACCCCTGTTTCTTCATAAGAATATTGAAGGGTGATAGTTATAGGTACAAATTTTAATACAAATAAAGTTATTTAACTTTTATTATACTATTAACTATTTTTTCATGAAATATGGAAATAATTATTATATGGAGATAAATATGAAAGAATAAAATGTATAAAATCTGAACAGACTAATGATAGTTGTCCCATTTTACTGATATGGGGTCCCGACAGAAGATGTCACAAGATTACTTGGCCAAAGGGAGTTTGTTATCATGAAAAGCACAATTCAGCAATAGGGGGTCATATAAATATGAAATATGGAAAGGTATTTGCTCTGCAGAAACCATTTGTTGAATTATATCAAAAGACAATTGGATCTATCCCCGGTGATATTGCATTGATGGCTGGTAGAGAGCAAGTAAATCACACAACTTAAAAATAATTTAGTACACAAAATTTTATCTGAGTACTAAGGATAAAAACAAGTTGTGAAACCAGATACTTTTCCATATTATCCATAAAATTATGATCATAATTTCAAATGAATATTTCATAATATATTTACCACAACTGAATATAAAATATTATTTTGTTTTCATAACTTCCCTAAAAGGAAGGATGGTTAGTGTAAGTCATAAAAAAGTTGAAATTCATTCCACCAAACTGCTTGAACTCATACACTCCAACCTATCTGGGATGATGAGGCATCAATCAAAATGGTTTATTTATACTTTATTACTTTCATTGATGATTTCACTTGTATGACCAACTTAATGTTCATGAAACATGAATCATAAGTTAAGTATATGTTCAATATTTTCAAAAGGGAAGTTGAGAAGAAGCATATATATTTCAAAGTTCAGAATGGATAATAGAAAGGTCTACACAAGTAATTATTTTTATCCATACCTATTAAAACATGGAATTCAAAACCAATATAGTTATCCCTATACTCCTTAGAAAAATGGATTTATGGAAATGAAGAATATAAGTATATTTTATTTGGGAATAAGCATGTTCATTGAATATAAATATTCATAGATCTTATGAATAAAATTTTAAGTACAGTTGTACATTTTCAAAATAGATTTTTGATAATACCGGAATAAGAAAGGACTCCTTATGATATATGGTATAAGAAGAAGACTAAAATGAAATAATTTAAGGTTTTTGAGAGTCCTTTCTTAATAAAGATTAAAAAAATTATTTAGGTAATTTTGAAAAAAAATCAAAAGAAGGTGTTTTTATGGGATATTCATCCAACGGAAGAAGCTACAGGTGATGAAATAAATGATTGTATAAGTTAGTTGATTCCTTTAATATAAAATTCATTGAAAATAATTTCACCTTAACAAAATTTGTTGAAGATGATGTGGATGGTTTAACAGAAGATATAATGGTAACTTCTAGAGAATTTAATGAAAAGGAAGATGATTGAGAACCATGCCTTATATAGGTATATTCTTATTAGCCTACTAATAAGGATAGTAAGACCCGAAGAAAAACACTTAAATTATATATTTTACATAAACAAGTTGAAATATATAATATCATCAGAAGTTAGACAGCTCTAGTTCAGACCATACATAAATTGAGGTTTGAAAATCAGATGACACTTATATCACATGTTGATCCAAAATTAGTTTTAGAATCTATTGAGTATAAATAATAGCTAAATTGGATGAGTGAAGAGTTGGATCAAATAGATAAAAATGATACTTGAGATATTATTCCTCAACTTTAATGAAAGAATGAAATAGGAACAAAATAGGTGTTCAAAAATAAACTCAATAAAAAGGGATAAATTTCAAGGAATAAATCTTAGTTAGTTTGAAAGGGATACTCGCATGTATATGGGTCTGGTTTTGAAGAAGTTTTTTCTCCTATTACAAGTCTTAAAACTATCAGAATGTTTTTAGTTGTTATTTATCATAGAAATTAAAAAGTATGCCAGATGGATGTTAAGTCATCATTCTTGAATGGATATACTAAAGAATAATTTTACATTGAGAAACATGATTGGTTTATACTTAATAATTATGAACCCATAGTTTGAAAACAAAAAAAAAATTAGGGGTTAAAGAAATCCCCTTGTGCCTCATATTCAAAACTTGACAATTGTATGAAGTATTTGAAATTTTATAAAGGAAAATTTGATATCAAATTATATGTGAATGAGATGAGCATGGGTACCTTAATTATCATTTTTTATGTTGATGAAATAATTTTTTCCAATGACAGAGATAATGCTTATAAAGAATTTATATAATAGGTGAAGAGGAACTTTGAGATGTGAATGCTCAAAGAGTTTAATTTCTTTCTAAGACTACGAGTTCAATAGAATGGAAAATACATCTTCCTTTTATAATAAAATTATGCCAATAAACTATTAAATATGTTTCACATGGAATAATAAAAGGAAGTTAGAACACCCATTAAAGTTGGTGTGAAAATGATCAAAGATGAAACTAATAAAAGTATAAATCAAAAGGATGTTCAAAATTTAATCATAAGTTTTCTTTATCTTAATACATTGTGACTGGACACTCTATATATTGTAACCTTATGTGAAAGATATCAGATTGATATAAAAGAACCACACGTGCTATAAATAAAAATAATCCCTTGGTATGTTAAAGGAACATAAAATTATATCCAGATATATAAAAGAAGCAATGAGATGAACTTACTTGGTTTCACTAATACTGATTGGTATGGGGATTCAAATGATTGAAAATCAATATCTATAGAAACTTTCTTTTTGGGAAAAAAATTTGGTAGTTATTATAGTAAAGAAAAAAGATCTATAGATTTAAGTATAATGGAAGAGTAATATATTTCTACCACCCTAGTATGTACACGAATGATTTGGATGAATGTTCAACTAGAATATTTGAAAGTGAATGTTAAAAATCCATTGAAAATCATTTGTGATAACCATAGTGTGATTGATTTATCTAAAAATTAGGTGCAAATCTCAAGATACAAGTATATTGAAATTAATTATCATTTCAACAAGGAATTATTTTCTAGGGGAGGTGTCAAGTTTTAGTATATTTCAACAAAAGATAAAATTGTTGATGTTTTAACCAAACTTATGATAAGGTAAATATTTGAGAAATTGAGCCTGAAACTTTATGTTCAACCACTACTACTCACTTAAGAAGGGTTCTTAAGTGCCCAAAATTTTCTTTTTATTATATTGTGAAAGTGAGAGAATAAGTACCCCACATATTTTTACTTCCTTTATCTTTTATATATCTAAAGATGGTGTTATCATAGAAAGGGGGAATAAAAGTTTTGGAAGTTACAACTCTAGAATATGATTACAGAAAAGTACATCAATATCATAGACACAAATGTTCTTGTTAATGAGGGATGTAATTACTTCAAAAACATTACATAATTTGGTAATGTGTTGTTAGGATACATATATATGAGAAATGATGTGGTTTGATAGAAAATTAAGATTAGTTGAAGTTATAATTATTGATACTGGTATTGCCAAAAATCCAAATGGGGATATTTAAGAATCCTTAGTTTTGATATGTTGTAGTTTTTATACTTATTTTCAATGATTTTTTGTGAATATTTGTTAGTTTCACATGGATATATGAATCTTTGGTTATATGATGAGTATATTTCCATTTTCATTTAACCATGACTATGAATAAGTGTATTTAATAGACATAAAGCTGAAAAGTGATTTTACCATAACCTTGAATCATAAAACTTATATAATGTAAAAAATTTAAGCACTAGAAGAAGGTGTGTGAGACACCCATGTTTTCATAGAACTAGAGTTAAGAAGAATATCATGAAGTTGATATCATCAAAAATAATTCCTAAATAGTGAGTTCACTAAAATAATAAAAAGTGGTTGTATAATAATTATGAAAAAAAACATATGTAGTAGATAAGAGTTCCTGAGCTTGATGTGTGAAAATATGAACAATTAGTGTAATAGAATCTAGGATGGTTTAGTTTATCAAAAGAAACAAGATAATTTTGGAAGATAAAGGTTGAGTTGATCATGAGGAAAATAGCTCATATGTAGAATATTGGAAGAATGGTAATGTAATATAGATAATGTAACACAGTGGAACATGGAGGCCACCAAAATATTTCCATACACGCATAACTGTTTCAAATGGAAGAAGATAAGAGCAACACATTCCTTCAAAACTAGTGTGAGAAAAATGTATACAGATGGAGTGAGAATATTGTAAACAATTCTAGAGTCATACAATGTTTTACAAAAAAAATAGAGGGTGAGTGTATTATCTGGAAGGTGATGGTGTGAGGGAAAATAGGGATAAGTGAAATATATGTATTTTTCTACTCATAGAGGACCATGAATGATACACTGAAATAAGATAAGATGATAATATCTCTTTTATTATCAATAGAAGAAGATATGATACTGTAATACAGAGAAAAAGGAAGGTGATCTTTAATCTATAACCAGAAGATATGTATTTCTGAAGGTGATGAATCTAGACATTAACAATAATGATAAATGGATGAATTTTATCATAAAATGATGATACTTTGATGATACATAGAATCTATATTACATTTTCTTCACAATTCATGAGTTTAAGAAGTGTTTTAAATAATTCTTAAGTTTACTAGAGGACATACATGGATAGAGAGTCATTTATTTAGGATGTTTTCAACCATTATCTTATGAGATTGTTTAGAAGAAGAATATTGGAAAAAGAATTTTCATCTGATGATGTATCATGAAATTTAGATCAAATGTTTCATTGGAGTGTATTTTATTGGAATAATAGGTGGTCTATGAAAATACAAGAATAAGAGGATTTTTTATTATATGAGAATCAAGAGTATGAGTTTCATGGGAGATGAAGTCAGAATTGGAAGGAGGATATTCACCCATGAATGAAATTTTTCATAAAAAAATTATAATATTTGAGTGATATTGATGGAAACTATTTTTTGGTGAATTATGAAAATAAATTTCATATGAAAAATTATTGAAGTGGAAAAATCAAGTGTATTTGAAAAAAATGAGGGACTTTGCATTCATGAAAAGTCAAAGAATTATAACAATGTTGAAATGGATAGTCAATGTTCAATATTCACAACATGAAGTTTGTGATTTTATCTGAGTTTTTGAAAATATTTGAAAATGTGACTTGATTCCATATTTTGTGAATATTTTACTTGACTCTGAGATTTTAAATGATTTTTGAATAAATTCTAAAATAAAAAGGTATAAAGACTTGGAGTTAAGAGAATTTAAATCAAAAAAATTATTAGGTAAGTTGAGTTTATAAAAAGTATTTGAGCTCATTCAGATCAATTCATCTAATTTATTGAGAAAAGGAATAAAAAGACCACCATTATTAATAATAGAATTTATTGAGAAGTAGTGTTCAACCATCTTCATTTGATGAATTGTGAGGGTTGAATAATTGACTAAGTTATAGAGTTTTTAGTGATGATAATAACGTTAAAAATGTAATAATCTTGTAGATTTGAGATTTCGGTAGTATATCTTCAGGTAACTTAGTTCCTGTGAATTTAATTCTATAAAAAATTACATTATGAACAGAAATCAAAGTTCCATTATCATGTTGTCTTGGGAGTTGAATCAAATTTTGTAACTGGTGGGAACTAGTAATTTTTTTATATCAGGATACGGAAGGAGATTTTTGAGACTTATCTCATTTTTAATCACTTGAATTATCTATTGGATATATGTGGCTAGGGATAATAGTCAGACACAGTAAGAACTTGGTACCCACATTAGGACCAAAACATGTAAAACTTGTGTGCTTCAAATTTTTTTTCTTTACCATTATATGGAGGCAAGGTTGATTTATAAATTTGAGAGGATCTAAACTTTAATAAGATATAAATTTTAATTTTAATAGGAAATAAAATATAAAATATCACCACTAATCCAACCTCCCCTTCTCAGTAGTCTATATATTCCTAGGAACTTCACATACCTTCACTAGAGTCGTCTTTTAAGTTGATGTAGTAAGGCCCACTCATGAATAAGTCTCCCAAAAACACTTTATAGGTAACTTTAATTGAAAATTCCTAGTAACATGACCTTAAATTTCATATAATATAGTCCATTCCACTTGATATTAAACTTTTTAGAGATGGTCCAAATCGTATGACCTTAAAACTACAAAGCATCATGGTCCTAGATGCATACCCTTAAAAGGAACTTCATTAGGTCATGGTTCCATGGCCTAAAAATCACTAAATGTATCCTTATTATATGACCTTCAAAGGTATTACCTATCCCATTAAGAATCATCAAACTACATGGGTTCTAATTCCCATCATAGGGATATGTAGGAATACCCTATCATGGGCCTGATCCCAACTCCATAACACCTATCACCTCTCTAGATGGAGATAAATTCTAGAGCTCCTAGTTGTGTGGATTTAAAACATAGTATAATCATCTAGTATGATATATATGGAGAACCTATAATATATATATATATATATTCATGGGAATGATCAATCTCTCTCACAGCCAAGGTAACTTGAATTTTTATTGGGAAGTATTTCATGAATACATCTTAAATCTATATGTAATGCCCTGGCCCCAGAATCCCAAAGCTGGTGCATTATTTTAATACATTTCCATGATTATAATGAATCATGTCCCAAAGGACCGATCAGTTTTGAAGTCTTGGAAAATAGATTACATACATGAATGTTACATTACAATTTCTAACATAAAACAAAACATAAATAATATTTTTAGAACACCATTATTCCCCAAGCATAACCCTGTATATCAATCATAATAAACTTCTTGTAATCCCAAGAAAATAAAACATAATAAAGGGGTGAGCTCAAATTCTCAGTAAGGGTAAATAATTCAGTGGAAGCTATAAAATTTTAAAGAAGGATTTATAATATAAATAGCAGCCTTTTAAACATAAAACTTGAAAATAATATGGTAAAAATAAGTCAAACATTACCATATAAACATGCACGTGGATATTATACTATCTAAATAACCAAATTTAATAACTAATTTCATAATGAGGGAATGCATAATTCCAAACATAATAAGTGCTACATCAAGGCCTTATACCAAGACCATTCACAAATATTCTATCAAGGGATAATGCCAAGACACTAGTTTGTCTCATGAGACCTACCAATGCATCAAGGGGATATATCACACCCTTCCCGTCACTTACTAAGTCTAATTCATTCCTCATATGAAAATAGTGAAACATAAGATAAACATTCATATTAAAACAAGCATACAGAATTTCAATACTTTAACTATAAACCATGAATGGTATAAAAAATAACACATCCAAAGATAAACATATCAAAACTCATTCAACACAATATGAAATATTATATTATAATAAATCAACCTAAATCAAGAATAATATCCAGTAAAGGATGTTAACATAGTTGAAAATAATCATTAAAACTCTTAGAGAGAAATATCCATTTTTCATGAAATCATTTAAAAGTCACACAATTTATAAAGGAAGAAATTTAAAATATATTTTTGAATAAAAGTGTCCCATACCACTTTGAAACTTTTGAAAGTAATTAAGATTTTAAAACATTCATTTCAATATAAATATATCTTTAAAACTATTTTAAAAACATAGACATTGATGGAAAATATTCAAAAGAATAAATATTTAAAACATTTAAAATGATGTTTTAATTAAAGAGTTCCTTAAAAATAAACCGTTTGAAAACTATTTTATGAACTGTGGACATGTATGATAAATATTTACCAGTAAATACATAAACATAAACAATCTCGTATAATAATTAGATTGAGGAATTAAACCTTACCTTTGATCTGATACTCTTTGTAAATGTTTGAAACTCCTGTATAATGTTTTTAAACATATTATTAACTTATATCAGAATCATAATAATATTTACTATATAATATATGATTATTTTATGACATTATATTACCAATTTATTAACTATTCTAAAATAATATAACATTTCGGGTAATATTGCTTTCTTTATCGTACATGTTTTGACTTGTTATTCTTGATCATATTACTTAAATCATGAATTACTTACTTTCATAATGTATAATATGATTTATATATCATATATATTCTTAATATATATATATATATAATAGATATATATATATATATAATTGAATACATCATTCATAGAGATGGTAGGTCGTACGTACACATGAACAATGTTTTTGTTTTCTTATCGTATTGAAAGGAAGTAAGTGAATGAAATATATGTACATACATATGTATACAATTCCAGTAGACTTATTATGTCATATATTTAATAATTATGAATAATATATTTTTTATAATCATTCTTGAATGGTTAAAGTGGAGAATGAATCTCATCGTGTCATGGAGACGGTAATCCGTATGTACACACGAGCAACAATATCATTCTATTGATGGTGAAATCGTATGTAATTGGATGGTATATTATATATAAAGAATCATTAAAATGTTATATTTATTATTTACATCAATTATAATCATTATTATACCCATCCAAATAATGTAGTGTTGAATATCAAACTACACCATGATGTGGAGACGGTATGTCGTACGTACGCACACATGGTGACTTTTTCATTCATAGGACGGATAGAATAATGAATATGGTTGTACCATATTTATAATAACATATTAGTATGTATAAGGTACTGTAGTTATTATTTTATTATGGAAATAACAAATAAAGAGTAAGTAGAAGAAGAAAAGAACTTTGAAAGAGATGATAAAATAATTACCTCTTCTTCGGGTGTTTCCTTTTGATTTGAAAAAAAAAGGCTCTTTAGGATGGATTTATAATCAAGGTAAGGCCTCTAGGTTGAATTGAGGTTATTTGGGAGGATATTTGTGAAGGTTTTGGCAGATCCAATTGGCTTTGGAGGGGTGAATTAAAAAATAAAGGGAGGTTCCCTTTTATAAGAGAGGTGAGGGTCACTTTAGGAAAATCTTGAAATATTAATTTATTATAAAATGATTTTCAGTTTCTAATAGATCAAAAAAAATTATTTCAAGGATAAAATCTGTATGAATATAAATACGCTCAACCAATATGTTTTATACATGTTTTGTTCATCATATTAACCTTATATTTTAAATTTAACCCTAAGTTAAATAGTTTAACTCTTACCATGTCTTCTTGTATTTTTATACAAAAAGGTTAACATATTTACTATAAGTTTTCAAACGAACCTAAATTGTATCATTTATGATATTTTAACACTTTTCAAGTTATTTGGAAGAAACATAGATTTTTATGACTTTCATATTATTTAATAAATTAGTATTTATTTTAAAATATTATTTATGTCAATTTTGTTACTATATAATACTTGATTTTTTTAAAAGTCATAAGAACTTGATTCATTTGAAAAAAAATACATTGAATAGATACTAACATGTCATAGTCACCTATAAAGTTTGTGTTTTTCATTAAAAGTTTCAAATCAAATTTATTTTAATATTTATAATATCATTTATTTTAATATTTCATTACTAAGGTAATCACTGCATCTTCATTGTGTCATAAATAAATTTAATTATTTAATGTATAAAAACTATAAATAAAATACCATGATGTATTAAATCTTGTTATCATTATAATTAATATCTATAGTTGAATTTATCTAATGTATAACCCTATATTAAAAATGGTTTAGTTATTAATATTTGAATCAGATACTTTTAACTCTTCTTTAAATAAAATGTAATAAATGTCCTAATCTAACCCAATTGGATCAAAAAAGGATCGTAGTTTTTTCCTAAGGTTGATTTTGGTCAAAATACACTTATCCAATAGAATTATGACATGTGTTAGGGTAATTTTATATTATTATAATATTATTTTTACCTTTAATTACCTTATTTAACTTTAACCGCAGTAAATAAAATTTAAAAGTTACTATTCACCAAAATTTATTTTCATCCTGTTCAACCACATTTTAAATACTGATGAAAACTGTGTCTATCAGATTTTTGAAATTCAATTCACAGAAGTGATAAAATTACATTTTGTACAAATTTGAAAATGTGCTTAGAAGGTGGTTAAATGACGTTAAAAAGTTCAATAAAATTTTATATATCTAATCTTATTATAAAATGAATCTAATGACTTACACTGGAACAATATAGTTATTATATATCTATTTTTAATTTAAGATAAATTTTCATTAAAAATAATTATTTAAATGAAAAATTCTATTTTTATGTATTATGAAGTATTTTTCACTATTCATAAAAAATTCAATGTTTTCAGAAAAATTCCAAAAATTCACCCTAAGCTAATTTTTATATTATGAATTCAAAAATGAAGTCTATTTTTCCAAATTAAATTTTTAGAGTGTCTAAAATTAATTTTATTATTGTTCACAAAAGGACATAAAAAGCAGTTCTTTTAAGAAAATGGTGGTTTTTCTAAATATATAACTATTTTAACAAAACTTAAACATTTTAATTGATAAATTAATATATCGTTTAAATAATTATAATACTAATGGGTTGTTTCGTAAGAAAATAAATCTTGTGTATAACATAAGTCAATTCGATGTTGCATGAAATATAAGCTATTAAATTAATTTAAATATATAATTTACTATGAAATCATGGGGAGTTACATTCTCCCCTCCAAAAAATTGTGTCCTCACAATTTGAAACTCTTCTTCGAAAATAAAATGTTGAAAATATAAAATACCTTAGTGGAAAAACCACATCATAAATAGGGTTAATAAGATTTAGTCTTCGTAAGAGGGATAGGGAAATGAAAAATTCACCACCAAATTAGGATTTTGAATTGAATAACATTGGTGGCAATTATAGACACATAATTCGAGGAAAAACATAAATATTTATAGGGAGTGATTAAGGTCATCAATCACAAACAAGTGAACAATAAATGGAAAATTGAGGGCTTCAAAGCCATAAATCTATAATGATTTAAAATATCTTCGGTTCAACAAAACATAAGGTATTTGTATAAGACATTTTTTAGATGTTTTTCTTGAAAAGGATAGATTAATTTAATATCAAGATAAAAAATCAAGAAAATATACTTGATTTAATTATTTGTGTGATGAGAAAGATTTTGAGACCAATGCCATCGGAGGATTGGTTTTAACCCATTAATGAATCGATAAATCTTAAATTTGGGTTACATATATAGTATGCATCATGCATTGATCACCTTGTGAAGTTAGCCTCATAATTTTCAACTTTCTCATCCTTTTTCTTCTCAGACTCAAAAAATTCTTTTCCATATCATCTTGTGGTTCAAGAGGAGAGTATTTATCTAGGAAATGTTCTTTAAACTCTCTTCATTCCATATTTCCTACTTCTTCATCCTCCTTTGTGTTTTGAATCAATGAACACCATTGATCTGCATCTCTTGAGAGGTGATAGACTGCCATAGAAACTTTTTCCCTCTTGTTCCTCCCCAAAGTAAGAAATATTTTCTCTAAGGAACATATCCAATGCTCACATACAAAAGTATTTGTAGTCCCATTGAATTTTGGAGGTTGTTGTCTCATGAAGCAGTCTAACATTGATCCTCCGTGTTGTGGATTAGGATGATCCATAAGGGTAAGGTTATTATTCATAACCTGAGTTAGCTATATTAGTATGGTTATAAGTTCTTCAGTACTAGTTGTGTCACCATATCCACTATCATTATCTTTTATAGGATTTAAATCCCTACACTGATTATGTGTGTTGATACGATTTCCATTTCTTCCAATAAGCATCATTTATAAACAATGGCATGCACAAGATTAGGTTATGAATCATAATTCATAATTCCAAACTTGTAAAATACTTAACATAAATTGAAAATTTTATTCATATCTAATCCATAATAATAAATATCGTTCCTTTTAGGATATATTTACTCATAAATCCTTCATAATGGTTTTTAAATAAAATATGAATTATCCTAAGCATATCCCCAAAGAGTGTCAAACTAGGTGTGCAGTAAGGCTCGTTGTCATGTAAGAGGATACCCAGGTCAAGTCCAAAACCCCTTTTCATAGTTTTCACTCCTATGTACATCTATTCTAGAACCACGTCCACTTGTAGTATCCAGATAGGGATGTATTTCTTGGAAAACCCACATAATATCTACATTACCAAAAATTTCGGATGTTCTTCTATACTAATCTTCAAATTCTATCTTAGGGTAATGTTCTCTAATCATATTTTTTCAAAATATATTTTCCAAGGTTTTTACTAAACTTCCTCTTATTCCAAATGTAATTCCCCAACCCCAAAATCCTAGAATCTGGTTTATTATTTTAATACGTTGGCATGATTATAAGGAATCAAGTCCTGAAGGACCAATCAGTTTAGCAGTCTTGAAAATAGATTGCATACATGAATGTTACATTATACTTTCTAACATAAAACACAACGTAAATAATCTTTTGAGAATGACAATATTCCCCTAGATTAACACTATATATCAATCATAATACACTTCTTAGAATCTTGGGAAAATAAAACATAATAAAGGGACAATCTCAGATTCTTAGTAAGGGTAAATAATTCAACGGAAGATATCAACTTTTATGGAGAGATTTATAATAAAAATAGCATCATTTTAAACATAAAACTTGAAAATAATATGTTAAAAATAATTCAATAATTTCCATATAAATATTCACATGGATATTCTACTAGTCGAATAATCACATGTAATAACTAATTTCATAATGAAGGAATGCATAATGCCGAACATAATAACTACTACGTCAAGGCATTGTGCCAAGACCATTCACAAATATTCTGTCAATGCCTTGTTCCAAGACACTAGTATGTCTCATGTGACCTACTAATGCATCAAGGGGATATAGAAGGCCTCGACTGTCACTTACTAAGTCTAATTCATTCCTCATATGAAAAGGGTGAAACATAACATAAACATTCGTATTAAAACTAGCTTACAAAATGTCAATACTTTAACTATAAACCATAAATGGTCTAAAAAATATGGCATCCATATTCAAACATATCATAACTCATTAAATAAAATATATAAGATTGTTTAATAATAAATCAACCTCAATCAAGAATTAAATCTAGTAAAGGATGTTGATATAGTTGAAAATGACCAGTAAAATTCTTGGAGAGAAATGTCTATTTTTCATGAAATAATTTGAAAGTCACACAATTTATAAAGAAAGAGATTTAAAATATATTTTTTAATCAAATTTTCCCATACCAATTTAATTTTTTTGAAATGAATTAACATTTTAAAACATTCATGTCCATATAAATAAATCCTTAAAACATTTTTGAAAACATGGACATTAATGAGAAATATTTAGAAGAATTAGTATTTAAAACATTTAAAATGATGTTTTAGTTAAATATTTAATTAAAAAGAATACTTTTTAAAACTCTTTTATGAAACATGGACATGGATAATAAATATTCCCTAGTAAATACTTACACATAAACAATCTCAGATAATAATGAGATTGAGGAATTAACCCTTACCTTAGATCGGATACTCTTCATACGTGTATGAAACTCTTATATATAAGTAAACATACATATCATAAGCACCATTAAGCATTTTACTGGACTTACAAACTCATACCAACATGACCCATAACCACAACCTCCATGATCCACTTCGTTCTCCAGTCATCCATCATCATCATTATGGCAATATCCATTTTCTTATATGTTCATGGCTTTTCCGCCGGTGGAGGGCATGGGTGAACATAGGGAACGGAAATGCAGGTCTTGCCACGAGGGGAGGGAGAGTGACCCCAGCTCCCACACCTCCAAAAGGCCAAGCCAATGCCATGGCCACTGGCAAATAAGAAGAACATAAGCAACAAAACCAAACGCATCACTCTGTTATCTGACCCTCCTTCACCCATACTTCAAATATCTCTTCATATGAAACTCTTATATATTGTTTTTAAACATATTATTAACTTATATAATAATCATAATAATATTAATGATATCATATATGATTCTTTTATGAGTTTATATTGCCCATTTATTAACAATTCCCAGTTAATTCAACATTTCGGGTAATATCGCTCTGTTTATCGTACGTGTTTTGACTTGTTATTTTTGATCATAATACTTAGATCATGATTTAATTACTTTTAGAATGTATAATATGATTTATATATCATATATATTTATAATATATATATATATACAATGGAATACACCATTCATTGAGACGGTAGGTCATACGTACGCATGAACGATGTTACCGTTTTCTTATCGTATTGAATGGAACTAAGTGAATGACATATATGTACATACATATTTATATCATTAAATTAGACTTATTATGTCATATATTTCATAATTATAAATAATATATGTTTTTATAATCATTATTTAATGGTTAAAGTAGAGAATGAATCTCATCGCGTCGTGGAGACAGTAGGCCATATGTACGCATGAGTGACAATATCATTCTATTGATGGTGAAATAGTATGTAATTGGATGGTATATTATATATAAAGAATCATCAATATGTTATATTTATTATTTAAATAAATTATATTCATTATTATACTCATCCAAATAATTTAGTGTTAAATAACAAACTACACCACGACGTGGAGATGGTAAGCCGTATGTACGCATGCATTGTGACTTTTTCATTCATAGGATTGATAGAATAATGAATATGGTTATAAAATATTTATAATAACATCTTAACATGTACAAGGTATTGTATTTATTATTTTAGTATGGAAACAAGAAGAAATAGTAAGTAGAAGAAGAAAAGAACTTTGAAAGAGGTAATAAAATAATTACCTCTTCTTCGGGTGTTTCCTTGTGATCTGAACAAAAGGGCTCCTTAGGTTGGATTTCGGCTCAAGGTATGGCCTCTATGTTAAAGTGAGGGTAGTTGGTGGGATATTTGGGTATTTTTTGTCTGATACAAATGGATTTAGAGGTGTTAATTAAAAATAAAGGGAGGTGTCCTTTTATAAGATAGGTGAGGGACACTTTAGGAAAATCTTGAAATATTAATTTATTATAAAATTATTTTCGGTTTCTAATAGATCGAAATTGATCTATTTAAATTCTTAGATTATTAGGGGTCAAAATAATCCCAAAAATAGATTTTATACATGTTTAGGTTATCATATTAACCTTATCTTTTATATTTATCCCTAAGTTAAATAGTTTAACTCTTACCATGTCTTTTTGTATTTCTAAACTACAAAGTTAATATAGTTACTATAAGTTTCCAAACAAACCTAAAGTGGATCATTTTTCACATTTTAACACTATCCAAGTTAGTTTGAAGAACCTTATATTTTTATGAATTTTACATTATTTAATAAATTAGTATTTATTTTAAAATATCTTTTATGTCAATTTTGTTACTATTTAATACTTGATTTTTTTAAAGGTCATAAAAACTTTATTCCTTCAAAGAAAATACATTTAATCAATCATAACATTTCATATTCACCTAGAAAATTAGTTTTTTGCATCAAAAGTTTTAAATCACATTTATTTTAATATTTATAATATCATTAATTTTAATCTTTCATTAATAAGGCAATCGTTGCATCATCATTGTGTCATAAATAAATTTAATTGTTTAATGTATGAAAATTATAAATAAAAAAACATGATGTAATAAATATTTTTATATTTATAATGAATATTTATAGTTTAATTTATATTATGTATAACCTTATATTAAAAATGTTTTAGTTATTAATATTTGAATCTGACACTTTTAACTCTTCTTTAAATAAAATAAAATATATGTCCTAATCTATCCCAAGTTGATCAAAAAAAGATCATATTTTTTTCCTAAGGTTTATTTTGGTCAGAATACACTTATCCAATAGAATAAGGACATGTGTTGGGGTAATTTTATATTATTATAAAATTATTTTTACCTTTAATTATCGTATTTACCATTAACCGTAGTAAATAAAATTCAAAAATTATTATTCACCAAAAATTATTTTCATCCTATTGAACCACATTTTACATAATTATAAAAAAAAATTATCGGATTTTTTAAATTCAATTCACAAAAGTGGTAAAATTACGTTTTTTGAAAATTTGCAAATGTGCCTAGAAGGTGGGTAAAAGACGTTAAAAAGTTCAATAAAATTTTATATATCTAATATTATTATAAAATTAATCCAATGAATTAAATTAAACTAATATAGGTATTATGTATCTATTTTTAATTTAAGATAAATTTTAATTAAAAATAATTATTTAAATGAAAAATTCGGGTTTTATGTACTATGCAGTATTTTTCACTATTTATCAAAAATTGAATGTTTTCATAAAAATACAAAAAATTCACTGTAAGATAATTTTGATATTATGAATTCAAAAATGAAGTCTATTTTACACAAATTCGAGTTTTAAGAGTGTCTAAAATTTATTTTATTATTGTTCACAAAAGGAGATAAAAAGTAGTTTTTTTAAGAAAATCGGTTTTTCTAAATATATAACTATTTTAACAAAACTTATACATTTCATTATAAATATGTTTTATTTATGTGAAAACATTATAAATAAAATTTAAAATTAATTTTTTACTATTAATATTATAATATTTAATTGTTAAATAAATATATTGTTTAAATAATTATAATACTAATGTGTTCTTCTGCAAAAACTCAATCTTGTTTATAACGCAATCCAAATCAGTGTTGCGTGCAATATAAGATATTAAATTAATTTAAATAGATAACATACTATGAAATCACGGGGTGTTACACTATAAGTGAGTCTCAAACTAGGAAATAAAATCCCTTAAGGGATAAGTTTACCACCTATCATCCTTCCTGATAAAAGGTGGCATTGTAATACCTAGTGTATATGAACAAGGTTGTATTTCAAATGAAATTTGAATTTTTTGTTTAGTGGGTGGGTCGTATTTTGAATTTGGGTTAATAATGGAATTATAAAGGTTTGGGAACTATAAAGTGATGTTTTCAAGTGTGTTTAAGGGCCCAAGAGATTATTCAAGTTCCCATATTGGGATTAAGAGCTTTGGATTGAGTTTCATAGGTTTGTGGAGTTTTTTGTATGAGGTGCGTGGTTTTGTGTTTACGGTTAAAGAGATACCATGAAGCACCTTGATCATGTGGTGATTTCTATTTTAGTTTGTATAGGTAATGGTTAATTGGAATGGTTGGTACATGGTTTAGGGAAAACCATGGGAGCTTTGGGGATAAACTGTGAAAGATAGCTTGGGTCTAGTACTTGGTGCAAGGTCTAGCATGTTTATACACAAAATGTGTTCCATGTTTAAGAGGTTTTCAAGGATGTATTTTATGGATAGAACATTTTTTGAAAACTATGTGGTTGGTATGTGGGTTTTGGGATGGTTTTGACCGCAGGGTAGGTGCGCGATTTGGAAAAACATGCATCTAACCCATGCACTCCTTATAAAGTAGGGTTTTTCCTATTTTCCCTTACATATTTTTAACTTAGACCCTCTCATTTTCCTGCCATTTTTATCTAGAATCCCCCTACTCATTCCCACCTTCTCCTACCCTTCCTCCAAGGTGAAGTTCCCACGATTCTTGGTCGTTTAAGCCTTCATCACTTAAAATCATGGGCTTATGGTAAGGCTACTACTCCTTCAAATCCCCTTTGTCTTTTTCTCTAACCATGATTCTATCGGTTAGGTATTTTTGTGGATATTACATAAGGTAATAGTGGAAACATTCCAGGATGATAGGATTTCCATTATTCCTAGGAATAGGAAATCTCGAGACGTTGTTTGTATGTTGTCCCCCGATGTTTATATGGAGGATTTTTGTCATGTGAATTTTTTAATGGTTTGAGTTTAATTATATGTTTTTAGTTTTGTGTTTGGTTTTGGTTGATAGGTCTTCGGTTTGAGTTAGTTTCAGGGGTATAGCATGAACCTACAAAGGGTGGTTGGATTCAATTTTGATGCATCGGGTTCATCTGATGAGTTAATTTTTTCTTATTCCTAAGTGGTTTATCTTGGTTGATTAGTTTTAAATTGTTAATTATTTATAATTTGATTATAATTAGTTAATTTGAGTTTTTTGGATGCTAGCTATGGTCATGGATGGTTTGGGTGTTAGCTGGAAATGTTGGGTGAGCTTGGGCAGTTGGGTCGTTAGGATATGAGCTAAAGTTAGAGAGCTTCATAATCGAGGTTGGTGGTCCCTCTAAATATCCCATAGTCATGTTTAATGTTTTAGATGCATTAGTTGTGTGATCTCCCTAGTTTCCCTGAGTGGGGACCTTAAGAGTTAATTGGTCCATTCCTTTATGTTTTTCCTTTATTAAATACACTTTTTAAATTTTTTTAATCCCTTTATATAGGTATGTCCCAATGAGAAGCTCCAGTTAGAATTTGATCTTAGTTATTAAAAATTAATTACAGAATTTGGTGTTTTGAAATTATTAAATGATTATTTCTCAAAATAATTGTTATAGTGGATATATGAAGAGTGTATGAATAAAATTAAAGTTATGAACAAAAATAATTCCATAGTAGTTCGGTTCAAAGTGATCCTATGTATACTCTTCACACCACCAACCAATGAAGTATGGAACCCACTATGAAAGAGATAGAGAGAGATACTTCTGCACTAGACCAATATAAACCCATACTTTAACATGTAATTAATCCCAATCTAGGAATTTGTGATGAGCTACCCCAAACCTACACACATAGCCTTTTGTGGGAGCATACATAAACCCAAGCTTTCTACATGATCATCCCCTACCTAAGTGTTATTATTTTTTGTGTGGTGTTCATAACCAAGGAACTTCCTTTTGGTAAGGCAGAACAACCAAATAATTATTTTTATAGTTGGTATAACCTATTATGTGAAATATTGAAGTGAAGATAACTCTACCCATCCCATAAGAATAAACACAACAGTTATAAAACTGATGGAGAGTTGTAGAAAGTATGATATAGATCAAAAAGTTGATGTGTTCCCTTTGAATGGATTTGAATTATAAAGTCCAGACATTCCAACAATGGTACATTACATATCTTCAAGGAGAATTAAGTCAAATAAGATTTGTTCCTTCCTTGAAAGTACATCAAAAATTATGTAAATGGTTGAGCATGGGATCACTTGAATGTTTAAAGATTATGAATGTATGAGATCATCGTGTTCATGGTGCATCGTGTTTATTCCAAGCATCCTTGAATCCTTTAAAAAGAATCATTAAAATCTAACAAACCAATATTGAATTGGATAAAACAATTAAAAAAATAATAATAACAATAAATATCAGGGAGAGATAGAATTTATCATTACAATATTTATCTAGGAGAGATAAAGTTATCAACCACAATAATTGTTTGAATTTAAAACTTAAAAACTAATTCAAACCAATCTGAATTACTCGTTAAATAATTAAATATTTTTCATAATAATAAGTCAAATAAATCTCATGATTACTATAAAATAATTTGATAGTTTAAATTTCAAAAGACTTTACAATTTCATACAGCGTGTATTAATAAAAACTTAATTACACTAAATTGAATATTATAAATTACGTTTAAATAATTTCATTGATATTAAATATTAATTTACAAAAAATCAAGTCAATGAAATTAAATCAAAATATAAAAACCTAAATATTGGAAATATGTGATGTAGGTGTATGTATGAATATATAATAAATTAATACATATTTTAAAAATGATTAAAATAAATTGTAGAAATGTTGTGTTATTCAAAGTAATTTAAAAAACAAAATTTAATACATTTAAATAAGTCAAATGTTTAAACTATCTCCATAATACTTGGTCAATTATTACCATAAATATTACATACAGATTAACTATAAATATATCATTTTTTCTAAATTCATAAAATATAAAAACATTATTAACATGCACATAATACATTAAAAATATTTTTAATCATTTAACCATATTGATAAATAACTTATAATAGAAAATTAAAATCGTGAATTTAAGCACTAATAAATATTTTTTAATTAATTCTATATTTTTTATACATAAAATGAAAACAATATTTAAAATAATTTTGAAAAAAAATTAAATTACTTAAAAATTATTCTCATAGGCTAAACATTATTAATAAATAATTATATAAAAAATAAAATAATAAAAACAATTATTATAAACATGTATTATTTAATTATAGAAATATATCAAAAACAGAATTTGAAAAATATTTTGAAATGTTAGAATATTTTTATAAATGATGTTACCATAAAATTTAAGTGATTATATAATAAAATTTAAGTGATGGTATCAAGAAAAAAAGTGGCAGCTTCATTAAAATAAAAGTGATTTTATCATTTTATGCACAAGTATATCAACATAAATTTCATCTAAATTTTGGATCATCTAAACAATAGAATAAGTGAAATTTCTAGAAGGCTTAAATGTATATAATTTCAATATCTTTTAAAATAATGAATAATTTCTTCAATACAACAAGTATATTAAGAAAAATTATCAAAAATAGTGAAACACACAAAAACAATTCTGAAAAAGTAATTTAAAAAAATCACAATTTTGGACATTTTTTAAAGAACCTAAATGAAATTTTTAGATTTTCATTTATTTTAATTAAATTTAGTGAAAAATTATATTTTTAACCCAAGAAACATCATGAAATTCCTATGTACTCAGAATGTCTCATTTATATATTTTGAAACCAAATCCATGACTCTAAATTTATGAATAAAAATAGTAACTCATATAATGGGGAGAGTAGGAAAACCAAGGCATGTATTCCCACATCAAGAACAAAAACTTGCTTCTTGGAACTTCCTTTAGTTCCTCTATTTTTAGTATTTCTCCCTCTACCTTTTGGATGTCATCCCCTCTACCATGTCTTGGCCTGTTGAGGTGGAACACGGTCCTCCTCTAATGATGAATCAGAGGACTCCTCAGTGATAGAGTATATCCTGAACATCCAAGAATGATCCCAAATTTCCATCTCCAAGTTAGAAAAAAATCCATCTTCAAAGTTTATTTCCATCAAATTCTACACAATAAGGTACACATTGGAGCAAAAAACGTATATTTACATCATGGAGTAAATGGCCCCGAGTTGTAAAAAGAACCAGCAAACCGCCTCCTGGCTTGTGATTGCAATGGGCCTTTTAACTTCGACATCATCGAGGAGAGTGATAAGGGAATTACTCTATCATGAAGTAGCACACACATTATCTAAAGCCTTACCAAAAGAGTTGTATGCATTTCTCATAAGCTTATAGATGTTGGGTGGTTAGCACCAATCCATTGTTCCCACTGAGCATCCGCTTTTTGGAAGTTCCACCTATAATGCCTGAGTAGGGGGAGTAATACCATAGTTGTTTTCACATACCAAAACACATTCCTCTTTAGTATCGACTATAGATGTCGATTCCACAACCTTTATATAATTATAGATATAATTTAAATAAAAAAGTAATTTAATTTTGGAAATTCCAGAATTCTGTATTTATTTTATAAATTCTAGGAATTTCTTTCACTGATAAAACAAAAATGCAAAATTTCCATTTATTCTAATTGAATATAGATAAATGTGTTAGATTGAAAATAGAATAAGGTTCATAATAATAATATTAGTATAAATAATGTTATAATATAATAACTAAAAAAACTTAATAACACAATATGAAGACAAATATTGTTCATACAAAAAGCATGTATCATGTTCAGATCAAAATGATAACATAATGGAAATTGAATTAGACTTTTACATAGTTGAATAAAATATTTATGAAATTCTTATCTTTGAAATGATTTTTTTTATAAAAATACATTCACTATAACTCAAGATATAGGTAAAACATAGTAAGCTAGTAAAAAGTAATTTTCTCATAAAATTATAAGAGGGTTTTGAAATATAAAATATTGATTTTATTTTTAATAAAAAATATGGTTAAAACACAATGAGCTAGTAAAAATTCATTTTCACATAAAATTATAATAGGGTTTTGAAATATAAAATATTAATTTTATTTTCAATCCAAAAAAATATAAAATACATGAAAGCACATACAGAACACATGCCTTTATTTTTTCTCTTTTTAAATCCTGTTTTTAAATGTGTTAAAACTCTTTATATAGGTATGTACTAATCGGAATCTCCACTTCGAATTTGATCTTAGTATTTTCCTAATGTAATTTATTAATAGAATTTTCCATGAATGGAGACATTTATAACATTTTTAGAAGTGGATTTTTAAAGGTTGGTGCTGAATAAATAGAGATCCAATGGTTAGAAACCTAAAAGGTAGTTTCTATTATAGCTTGTGAATGACGCCCTATTTAATATATCCTTGTAAATGTGGAAAATCTTGAAAAAATATGTAAAGGTTAAATGTGAACCTTATAAGAGTAATGGGGTGGGTAATATGTTTGGAAATGATATTTGGCCTTAATAATAAATTGGTAAATGGGAACTAAGGTACTTTGTTTCCTAATGAATTGAAGACTGAATGAGTTGAATTGAGTGAAATGAGTTCTCTTGTATTAATGATTGAAATGGGAGGAATTCATTAAGTAAGCATGGATTCCTCTGAGGATTTCTTTAATTCCATAGGAGGATGCCTCATTGGATTCAAGTATGTACAAAGCTAAGAAATGCCATGAGAAACCTTGTAATCTTCATTGATTCACCACTATGAATGACTTGGGGTGGACCCCCCTTTGATTGGGGTAATTTACTATGTATTGAATGTCATAGATTAATGTTGTGGATTCCATCAGGATACCCTTATAAATATTTTTGGATAATCTCCATGAATTCAGCTTGATTGGACAAGACAGAATGCCATGGGTGTGGACCTGGATTCTCTTTAAGCTTGATACTCTGAATGCCTTGGACATGTGTTCCATAGGATTAATCTTAGATAATTCTAAGTATGGATTCATTAGATTCACCTAGATGTAACTGATAAGATTTATATTGATGAATTCAATGGATTCTTGATGGCTTGGTTAGATGGGAATGCCCAGTGGCGCCCATGTGGATTTCCCATGTGTTCTCTTGACCATGGTTACCTTGATGGTGTGACTTGGAAACAATCAATCTATAAGTTATACCATGACTAGGGACTCACTATCTTGGGATAAAGTGAGTTTTAGAAGAATGTAGGGTATCACTGTGGATCCTAGATATCGGTGGGTGTTTACTTCCTTTTATTTAAATTTTCAAATTATATGAATATTAATTTATTTCACTTCTACAAGCATATAAATATCAATTAGTTATTTTTGGGACATCATTGGTGGTATACTACTGAGTTTTACTCATACACTGATCATGTCACCATGGCACTTAGGTACCCAAGAAACTATTAATATTTCATTGTGGGGATATATTTGTGAAAGACCCTGAGGTTTTTGATTGATTGGTTGTTATGGTGGAGAATGGGAGTTTGGACCTGGTTAGGACTCAGGTTTTTTTGTGTGGATTATCCTATCTTTTATCTTTTGATCATAATTTATTGTATATATTCAGCTGATGTTGTATGCATGTATGAACTTTTATATGGTACATTTTATTTTGGAATGAGTTATTGATTTATTTGTTGGCACTTGTTGGGATATTGTTTCACTACTTTATCACTATGGTTCATGTTATTACTTTTATTTCCACTGTGTTTTTAATAAAATATGCAGGTATTCTCTGTAATAATTTGGCCACGATGACAACATAGAAACCCCTCCTTAATATGGTCATTGATTCCTAGTCTGCCAAGAACCACCAGTTTCCCCAAAGACATGTGGTCCCCTACCTGAGACATACCCACACAGGACCTTGTATATGGTAAATTTCATTTTGGAATGAGCTATTGATTTATTTTTTGGCACTTATTAGGATATTCTTTCACTACTTTATCATTATGGCACATGTAATTGCTTTTATTTCCACTATGGTTTTACTATGATATGTTGGTATAATCTGTAACAACTAAGCCTCGCTGATAGCACAAACACTCCATATTAACATGGTCATCATGTCCTGGCCTACCAAGCACCACCAGTTTCCCTGAAGAAATCTGGTCCCCTACCTGGGGCCCACCCATGTGCCCATACTGATCACCAGACTAATGAATATCCTCATAGGCCTACACTTTTTCTTCAAGTGTGCTTTTTCTTCACTCACACACACCCTAGGAAACATTCCTAGAGGTCACCCATCCTAATAACTACTCCAGGACAAGCACACTTAACTATAGTGTTCTAATTAGGCAGTATCCCAAAAATAAAGGTTTGCCTTGTTGACGTGAGTTGTATCATTTAGTATTTTAACCCTTTAACATTCTGAGGTGTTACATTCACCTCCCCCCCCCCCTATAGAACAACATCCTCATTGTGGACCCTATATATTAACCCAGGTAGTGTCGTTGCACATCTTGTGGGGTTCCTCCTTTGATACCAATGTAACAACTGGGCCCCACTGACAGCATAGATACCTCACCTGAACATGGTCATTTGGTCCTAGCCCACAAAGAACCACTAGTTTCCCCATAGACATGTGGTCCCCTACCTAAGGCACACCCACATATGACCTTTTATATAGTAAATTTCATTTTGGAATGATCTATTGATTTATTTGTTGGCACTTATTAGGATGTTGTTTCACTACTTTATCAGTATGGCACATGTAATTGCTTTTATTTCCACTATGGTTTTACTATGATATTTCAGTATAATTTGTAACAACTAAGCCTTTATGATAGCACAAACACTCTACATCAACATGGTCATCAGGTCTGGGCCTGCCAAGCACCACCAGTTTCATCGAAGACATGTGGTCCCCTACCTGGGGCCCACCCATGTGCCCAAAATGATCATCAGACTAATGACTATCCTCATAGGAAAACACTTGTTCTTTAAGTGTGATTTTTCCTCACTCACACACACCCTGGGAAACTTTGCTGAAGGTTACCCATCCTGATCACTACTCTTGGACAAGAACACTTAACAACATAGTTCTAATTAGGTAGGCTCCCAAAAAAAGGTTCACCTTATTAACATGAGTTGTATCATTTTTTATTTTAAACCTTTAACATTTTGTGGTGTTACATTCACCCCCCCCCCCTTTGCAGAATAACATCCTCATTGTGGACCATATATATCAACCCAGGTAGTGTCACTACACATCTAGTTGTGTTCCTCCTCTGATACCAATGTAACAACTGGGCCCCATGTACTGAAAGCACAGATACCTCACCTTAACATGGTCATTGGGTCATAGCCCACCAAGAACCATCAATTTCCCCATATACATGTGGTCCCCTACCTAGGGCCCACCCACATGCCTGAATAGATCATCAGACTATTGACTATCCCCACATGCCTACACTTTTTTTCAGTGTGCTTTGTCCACACTCACACACACCTTGGGGAACTTACCAGGAGGTAACCCATCTTGATCACTACTCTAGGACAAACACATTTAACTATAAATTTCTAATCAGGTAGGTTCTTTAAAATAAAGGTTCACCTTGATGAAATGATTCATATAATTTTTTCTTTTAACCCATTAACATTATGGGGTGTTACATAGTCTCTCCATTGTACCACCTTAGACCTGTGATGCAAGTTTTCATCCTCTGGTGCATGGGGAGGAATGTCTGATATTCAATAGTAATTTCTAGTTTAGGCACTGATTAGTGGTCTGAGGTGGTGGGGAGTTACAGGAATCATCACCACCCTAAGTGACTGAGAGTTTTCTTACCATTGGGAAGCCAGAGAGTCATGTGAGACCCAAAACAACCAAAATAACCTTACGAGGAACAAAAATGCATTGGAAACAAATGATATTAACTTGATTCCCAAGTAAGATGAACCTTTGAATATAAATATTTTAGAACCCATGGAATCATACCAATTCTTAACAATAATCCTCAAAAAACTATTCTTCTCATTTTCCCCAAAGAATAACATATAATATATTGTATATTTAATGCATTTAAGTATATTTTTCACTTATATTAAGTGATTCTCTTTCAAATCACTTTCAAACCTTCTAGAAAAACATGATTGGAACATAATATTTTGTATCATTTCCATCAAATAAAATATGGATTCAATTATTTTCGTATATATCATCATAATTTAAAATTTATTATCTTAATAATTTATTAATTTGGTTCTCATTATAATCAATGTATAAGTCTCCCCCCCCTCCATTTTAAAACCCTTTAATACCTCTTATATGTGTTTTTTTGTGAAATAAAGGCCCCTTATTGTTATTATATAACCTATAAACCAATAATAAACGTCCATTCACTAATTAAGGATATTTTAAAATCTTTCTTTGTAAGTTCAAAAAATTAGTTTCAACTTTAGATATTTGATCATCCAAATATTTTGTCGTCAATATAAATTAAAATCCTAATCTTCTCCTCACATATTTTTTTGGCATATATATTTTGATCAACTCCTCCTGGATTGAATCTCAATTTATTTAAAAAAACATATCCAAATAAAGGAATATACTCTTAATGATTTAATGAATATGTACAATTTTTCTAAGATTATAATTTTTGGTTCCATCGTGGCTAATTTCAAACCCATATGGTTGTTACCTATAAACTTACTCTTTTAACACTTCATTGAAAATAATTATTTGGCATCTATATAGAAAATTTTAAAGTTAATTTAAAAAATACTTTTTAGGAATAACAAAATTACTTCCAATTTAACTATGGGGAAAAAGATATCTTCAACATACACTCCTTAAATTATGAATATAGCTTGAAAATCAATATTACTTTGTTCTGATCCACGTCACCATCTTCATTTAATTTATTTCAGAAAACCCATTTAACTCTGATTTTAATATTATCTATTTGGTGTGTAATAAGTTCTTATGTTTAATTTTTCTCTATTTTATAAATATCATAATTAATTACCTTAACACAAGTTTATTCCTTGATCCCCTTATCAAAATTATTTGGTTTTTTAAGTAATAATAGGGTTATCCGTTGACTTAAAAATCAACCCTGGAGTCGTCTTCATTGACTTCTAATTTTTTAAGATAACAACCATATTATTCGCCTTCTTCAAAAATGACAACACCTTTATCTCAATAAATTATTTTATATTTCATTATAGTTATATCACTAATTTATACCATATCATTGATAAGATTTATAGTTGAAATATTACCCTAGAATGATTTATTCATCACCTTTACTTCTAATTTTTTTCTCATGTTTCTTCTTTATTCAAGATATAAAATTTACTCATGAATTCTCTAAATTACATGATAATAGGGTTCACTTTAAAATAAAATTCATAAGAATTCACATCCTCTCCGAGTCTTAATAATTCCCAATTTTGAATATAATTTTTTTCTGTCATAAAATCTATTCAAAAGTGTAAAAAAAATACCTCTCACAATTAACATTATTCTTTTCATGACATTGAATGTATAATTTATTCTTTCTATTATACCATTTTTTAATGTGTTCATATGAATGAAACTTGATAAAATATGTCATTTTTCTTTAAATAAATCCACACTAATTGATTTTTAGAATCTATTACATCTTGGGGTCACAAAGTAATGGTTTTTATTTCATGATGCTTTTCATATACTCTTTTATAGAATAGTATGCACACAAGAACATCAATATTGTATCTTAAATACATAACCCAACTCATTTTACTCAAATTTTTAATAAAAATAACATAATAACTTTTACCTTTAATGTAATTTAGATCCATTTTCCTACAAAAATCAAAATGAACCAATTATAACACATTCCCTACCTTATTCTTCTTTGTTTTGTAATTATTTATTTTATTTTTTCCTTAATTGAAAAATATACAAGTATATTTTTTATCCCTATTCAAAGTGAGTACATAATTAGAAACCATATACTTTAAAATTGTCTCTATATGATGTTGATTAATGTGGTCAATTCTTAGGTTCAATAAAATAAACTCATCATTCTTTATGAGGAAGCATGTTTCTTTATCTTTATTAATTTGATAAATATTTACACTTGTTCTATTACCTTTCATAACCAGCATTCCATATTTTCCTTTCATTTCATAAGTCTTATAAAGTGAAGTGGATTCCATTCCCTCAAAAAAACATTCAGTTTTTATATATCTTTTCTACCCATCCATTCCATTCTATGCCCTTTAATTTTAAGAGATCCATCATTTAAAAATATCAATATTTTATAAAAAAAATCTTTACATTCTTGGTAATTTTTTCCTCATCATATTTTTAGAACACCTCATATCTAAGATCAAAATCCATTCATTATTTCTTACTTTTAGAGCCACGAATAGAAGATTTTATTTTTTTATTTTTATTCTACTTTACCTGAGTAAATATATTTTCATTAGGCTCAATACTAACTAATTTTCTATTAATATTAAAATCATAATTTTCCACTTATTCATAACTAAAATATAATTATTCATGATTACTTCATTCATATTATTTAATTACTAAATTATTTTTAGTGGGGGATCAATCCTTATTTTCAGTATTCTTTTATATTTCCTTATTATAAAATACAAATCCATATATACATAGTATACATAGTAAAAATAATATAAAAAAGAAAATTATATTTGGTTACATAATTTCTAAATATCTTATTTTATGTCTTTGAACGTATCTTGTTGGCATTATTTTTTCTTTACAAAATTAAAACATCCCTAAAATAGAAAATAGTTTCATATTAATACATCTTCTTCATATTTGTATCTCCTTGAGTTCTATTTTGTGATTTAAAAGATTAAATATCCCTTTTAGGATCCTCAGTAATTGTATTTATTCTTGGTGAGACCATTGAATTCTTCACTTTTAGCTTTATTTATCCATACTTTTCATTGTATACAAATACCAACTCTTCCAATGGAATAAGTTATTTTATTTCTTAATAAATCTTCCAATTTTATTAAGGATTTAAAAAAACATCTAATAAACATTGAAATTTTAATTATTTCCTAAGTATGCAAGATTTTTTTGTACCTATATCCTATTTATTTCTTTAAAAACATTATCTTAAAGTTTTATAATACTCATTCTTCTCACCTTTATCATATGAGTTAATAATTAAATTATTCTATATTTCTATTAATTTATGTATCTTTCATTTAATCTCTAAATGTATTGTATTTTTAAATTTTAGTAATTTAATTTCAACTTTGAAATTCCTTGTTTATTCGGGTTATTATGATATGTAAACCGTATACTCACAAACCAAATATTAGCTTTATTTTATCATTCTATTTTAACATAAATTCCATAAAATTTTGATTCTTATCTAACATTTTGATTCAAAAAAATCCTTATTTTACATTTTAATCCTTTTTAGAAATTTCATTATCATTTGATTGACCAATGACTGTTACTATATCACCTTTCTAATTATATTTAAAATATAAAAAATCAACTTCAATTTCATCAGTGACATCATTTTATTTAGAAGAAAAATTCATTCTCTAAATGTATTATTTCCATTTTCTTCTTCAATTTTAAATTGTTTAACTTTTTAGAGTTGTGAGAGTGGGTTCCTTAGACCCAATTCAAACTTGAACTTTTCAATTACTAGATCATGTATCCCGCTTGATATATACATGTGTTGTGCTTTCCATGATAGTATTAATACTTAAGTGTTGTGACCTGACCCATTGGGACCCTCCTAACTAGTGATAAGCCGAGTGTGACTACCCCAAGTCCTCCACCAATAGGCAAAGGGCTAGCGACCAGCATTGAGTTGGCATAACACTCACATGGGGGGCCTTATCCTAAGGTACCTGTATGTACACACACATCTACAAGCACATGCAATGTGAAAATATAAAATAAAACATATACCAAATTAATTCAAACATCTAAATCCCACAATCATAGAATGATGAATAATACTAGAAAGCATAAAGGAACAAATACAAGCCCAATAAAAACTATAAAGAAGTTAAACCTTCTAGAAATATGGGACTACAATCAAATGTGACTCTTGGTATAAACCATGGTTTATGTATCCCAATATAAGCTCTATATTTTCTTAGTCCATCAGGAACCCCATAAAATAGATGGTTGTATTTGTAATACAATACACGTGCGGGTAGAGCCCATGTATGGGTGAGTATAAAAATACCCAATAGTAAACCCTGAAATCAATAAGAATAAAGAATCAAGATAGTAATAGTCAACTCATCATAAGGTAATGTCAATTATAAATATGAGATATATAGAAATACACATCTAGGTATACTCATAATAAAAAATAAGTCTCAAGATATGGTCGCAATCGCATTGCCATCCTATGATTCTGCTCAAGATTTTATAGAAATACTCTCCCAGAAGAACTCGCTATGAAATTCTGATAGCACTGATGGAGTCCATCCAAGATGTTTTCTTCATTGGGTCTCACTATAAGAAAGTACACAATATAAGTATTAATAGATTGATACACGGATAGGGATCATACCCAGGAACATAGGTTATACCAATAAACCAATCTATATTAACCTACAAATTATAGGATCAATTTTAACACCCCAAGAAATCATAGTACGTTATCTCTTCAAGGAAATTCGAAAACTTGTGTTACACGCAACACCGAGTTCAAGTGCACCACGACTTAACAAATTGGTCGTTCAAAAAGAAGTTATGAATATTATTAAATAAATTTTGAATTTTATATACTCCATATAATTTTAGAATCCATATTATGTGTTTCTTAGACATAATATAAGAACAAATTCATTTTTTTCAAATAAAAGAAGCATTTTTCAAAAAAATGCAATTTTACCACCTTTTAATGGAGAACCGTTTTTAAACCAATATTTGAAACTTTTATATATTCAATTTAATGAAATTAAATTATTATTTATAATTGGGATATAAAAATTTAGTTTGGATAAATTTTTGGTACTTTCCTGATAACTTTCATATTTTGATGAATAGTGAAAAATACTAAATTTTAATTAAAAACAACTTTTCAAATAAAAATAATTTATAGTGTTAAATTATACATTTGAGTGGTTTGAAAGTATCATTAGATTATATTTTTATAATTTAATATAATTTAGGTCATTGGATATAATTTCACATTTAAACTGGACATAAACAAGCGTCAATATTTTGATAGTTATTATTTCTTAAAAACATGTTTTTTGTTTGGAGAACGATAATTAATTTTTAATTAATTTATGCCACTTATATATTTTGAATTTGAAAAATAGATTCCATATTTGGAATCATGAGGTCCAAATTGTGTAAATAGGTAACTTTTATATTTAGACATTATAAATATTTACTTCGGTAAATATTTTATTTACCATGGTTAAAGGGTAAATCAGGTAAATAAGGGTAAACAAATATTATTATAATAATATTAAATTACGCTAACATGTGTCCTATTCCTATTGGTTGATACATGTCCGACCATGGTCATCCTTGGGTCTATTTTGGGACCCCATGGAGCCACTTGAGAGTGATAATGACACTTTATATTAATTAATTTAAAGTAAAGACAAAAATGACAAACATATATATTTTAGTAAAATAATTTTTACAAGAGGTTATATAAGTTATCTTTTCAACTATAAATATTAATTTTAAAGATAAAAATATTTACTACATCATGGTATTTTTTTATAATTTTTAGAAATCAAATAAATGAAATTATTTATGACACAATAATGATGCATTTTTTACCTCATTAAAGAGTGATTTTAATAAATGTGATGCACATGAGCCTCAGTCCAGTTGGTTAGGACTCCTTAAGTGCATCTAGGAGACCCGGGATCAAATCCAGGAAACTACTAATTTTCCAACACTATAGTAGGGACTGTAGTAGGCATTGTAACAGACATTGTAGCAGCCGAAAATATTCTCCTGTTTGGGGATTCAGGACACCTATTTGGTCCCCGAATCCTTTAAGTCCTTCGGGCCACCCAGTACTATGGGTCAGTAAGGCCTTTGGGATACCTCAATGCCTTTGGTCCACCTCAATGCTTTCAGGCCACCTTAAGTGTAGATGCAAACCAGACAACCTACAAGGAAAAAACTTCAGAAGAAGGAGGAGCAAGGAGCTTTCACCACAGCAAAAGCTAAACGGATTACAAGAATAAGTGGGTATGGAACTTTCCATCGGGACAAGTCGTTGCATGCACGGGAAAGCCTAGTCGAACATCCATGCGAAGGTGGAGATCTGATTTCACGATGAAGATGTTGGGAAGGAGCAGTTCCAAGTAGTTATTTTGGGTTGTATGTAATGTTTGAAGCCTACGGGAATTGAATTACTCTAAGGAATATGGGCCATGTAATACTTATTCCTACAGAAATGTAATGGTTCCACCTCACCCCATTAAAGGTGGATTATCATAATCAATAAAAATTAAGGCCTTCAGTCCATTGGAGAAATAAATGAGATTATAAAAATTAAAACAATATCCAAAACCTGTCCAATTCTTATTGGATGATTTGATTTCGAACATGAGTCATCTTATCTCCAACTTTAATGATTTTTGGACCTTTATAAACCAAAAATCATTATATAATAAAATAATATTTTCAAACATTCCTAAAGAGCCCCTCCTCCCCCTTTTAAAAATCCCTCACATCTAACCCATTTCGCACACCTCTCAGGCCCCTTAGCTCATCCAAAATCTACCCAATTAAGCTACCTACATACCTCTATTACTCTTAGAAGTCTTATCTTAGTCATAAGTCACTTCAAGGAAGCCTTTTGGTTCAAACCAAAGGGATTTACCCAATTTAAAGGTAACATCTCCTCTTAAGTTATTTTCTTTTATTTGACTTCCCCAACCCCCTAAACTCTCTTTATTACTTTATTTTATAAAAACCCCAGTATCCTAAATATAATAGGTTGTTTTTATGATAATTATTTTAACTATACTTATACACACCTCCATCTAATGGGTATATAACATAATGTTTCTGTGTACGGTGAACTACTGCCTCACAGAACGATGATTATTCAATCTTCTACTACCGCCTCTTATGGTGGCCATTATGATGGAACTATAATTATATATGATATTTATTTTATCTATAATCTTATTTAATTCTCTTTTATATCATACTTTTATTCTTTTCATGTATTATATATATGATAATTTCATTTGAGGAAGTGCGGACTACCTCCCCCTCAAAGTGATATGACTCGTTCATACCATGCATGGAACGTATAAAGGATGGTGTTAATGAACATACATAATGTATATAAAATATTATATTATACTGGAATAATAATATACCTATGTATCATTTGGTCTTCTTTCCTTTTAAAATAAAAAAATGAAATGGAAGTAGCGCTCGTTCGTACATACGGATTACCGTCTCCACGAACGCGATGAGATTCATTTACCATCATAACCATTCAAGAATAATTTTCATTTGATTATTAAAAATAATATTTAAGAACATTATATAATTATGGATATGAATCAACTATATCCTATCAATTACAAGCATGACTTACATAATAAAACATATAAAGTAAAACAAATCAGTTAACACCCGAAACAATGATACTACTAAAATATTATTAACAAAGAAATATTAGAAGATAATATATGATATCATATTTATGTATGTGGTTCTTGTATAATTTAATAACAATGATTTAACTATTATGCATGAGGTTAATGTACCCTCAACCAAGGAAAATTACAAGGTAAGGGTTAATTTCACAATCTCTTTTTTATCTGAGGTTGTTTTTACGTAATTATCTACTGGACATATTTATCATCCACATACATGTTTCTTAAAAATGTATTTCAAAACATTTTTACTATTTACTAGACTATTGGTTAAATTCATTTATACCCTTATTTTACTTTTTGTAAAATTGTTTGAAAGGAATCTTTCCATCATTTTCCAAACAAGATAGTTTATGAACTTTTTGACAAATTAAGGTAAGAATGTTTTTTAATTTATACGGAGGGTGCGGCTATTCTCCATCGTTATAACACCTTTGAAGCTTCCCTTACAAGCTTATAAGAATATTTTCAAAAGAAATTTTTTTCTTTTATAATTACATTACTTTTAAATAATTTTAAAATAGAAAGATATATTTATCTCAAATATTTTTGATTTCATCTATGTCAACATCCTTTAATGGATTTTATATTTGTTTGAAGTTGATTTATTATGATACAAATATTCGATATTATGTTGAAGGTTTTGTGATATGTTTGACTATGGATGTGTTATTTTTATACCATTCATGATTTATGGTTAATTTATTAACATTTTGTATGCTATTTTTAATACGAATGTTTATTTTATGTTTCACCCTTTTCATATGAGGAATGCATTGGACTTAGTATGTGATGGGTGGATCTCGCTATAGGTCCTCAATGCATCGGTAGGTCTCATGAGACAAACTAGTTTCTTGGCACAAGGCCTTGACAAAATCTTATTTGTAGTCCTGGAACGAGGCCTTGACTATGAGGTTATGATGTCCGGCATTATGCATTCCATCATTATGAAATTAGCTATTGATATTAAATGTAATTATTCTACTAGTAGAATATCCATATGAATAAGTAAATAGAATTATTTGATTTACCTTTTCTATATTATGCTGAAGTTTAAGTTTAAAAGGCTTTTGTATTAGTTTTATGCATTGCCCTAAATTTTTGTGCTTATTTATAAATGTTTATGATATATGGTTATCCTTACTGATCATATAATCTCACCCCTTTCTATGTTTTATTTTTCATGGGATGCTAAAAAGTATATTATGACTGACCTGTAGGGATAGTATAAGGGATATGAATGTGGTCAATGGAGACAATGTTGTTGTTGTTTTTCATTACATAATGTAATGTAAAAATTATGTATGTATCTAGTACTTCCAAGACTGCTAAACTGATCAGTCCTTCAGGACATGATCTCTTGTGATCATGAAAATGTATTAAAATAATGCACCGACTCTGGGTAACTAGGGTCAGGGAGTTACATCGATTCCCAGGTAAAGTTGGTCAAACTGATTCTGAGAACCCCGCTTAGGGAAGAAGACAATATAGGATACCACCCAAGGCTATGGGGAAACACCCAGAACTCTATTCAAGAAAAATAAATTAGAGAGGATCATAATCCTTTATACAGTACATAATGCCAAACTCTTCCCTCATATTTATGGATTTATGGAATCCACCCTAAGGAAACTGGTCCATAATGAAGAGAAAAAAGGGATTCAGACCTCTCTAGGAAAAGTACATGGAATGTACTAGTAATATGTGATGTGTCTTTCGAGTCTCGAGTATACCTTTTTGCTACATCCCATGCATGTGTGCTCTAAGTCAGGATCATGTACATATAGTTGTGTCCATGTACCCTAGGTTGTGTTAGTGTACTTGGTTATGTCTAAGTACATGACTCAACTAGTGTTCTCTAGATGGGTCTGAGTATACAGAATATCCCATGTACTCTAGTTGTTCCCATGTAACCAAGGGTACATGATGAGTAACCAGGTCAGGTCACATGGCATGTGACATGTGTCACACGACATGTGATCCTTTCTTCTCCGTAGAAACCCTAGCACCATATCTAAGGCCCCACACTCTATGTATTTTTGGATTACATTTTGTGTAGTGAAGGTTTTTTCAGAACATGTGGATCTTCATGCGTCTTCCTCCTATAGAGATTTCACCTGTTATTCATACCACTAATCTCACCAGAGATCATGGATCTCATCCAACTGAGCCTCACCATTACCAGAGATCTGATTTCGGCCATCCCACTTGCATGGAAAACCATCCCTCGTTGAGTCATTCTGTCAGCCCACATCAAAACTACAACTGAAGGTCCCAAAATTTAAACTTGGTCTTTAATCAACATTTTGAATCACAATCATGTTTTTTATCTCAATCTCAAAACCATATTGATGATATAGTGGGCCAAGAATTGAACGTGCAACAATCGTTCACATGGTATCCATCGAATCGTCGGCCAAATGGGGTGAAGACGATGAACGCACAAAGAAAAGGGAGAGAAATTACACAAACCAAAAATGAGTAACAAACCTCATATGTGTTTCGGTGTCCTCGATCTGTTTCCATTAGAACAAAAAATAAATAATCCAATAAATAAATAAAAAATATCCATTGTAATCTACCATCTGTCCATGAACCAATTTTTGTAGGAGAATTTGTTTTTGTTCAACATGGGATAATCAAACAAGATAAATCCAAATAAAACAAATGTATTAACTAGATTTTTGATCGATTTATGATGAATAATGATCATGTATCATAGTCGTTGGTGATATCATTGAACTCCATTCACATAGAAAATCCCTACGGTATCGATCTGATCCCCTGATATGTTGTTTTCTGATAATATCTCGCCAAAAGATCCTCTTTAGATCTCCAAGGTTAAGTGGATAACCTTGAGATTTAACCATAACTAGGTATTTATATATGATTAATTAGGATATTGTATCATTAAAATAAAATTTATTTATTTACTTATTTATTATTTGTTCTCACGATAATTTTTTCTCAAACGCTTGACACCGACAAAGATTATATCATGCCTAGGGTAATTATAAGGTCCCATACTTCATGGATGTATGACCCTGTTTAAATTTTATCTTTAAACGTTTAATTTTGGTTAATATAATGTTTACCGAGTGTAGAAGGAGGATCGATGGTGTTTCAGGAAGGGAAAATAGACATCCATTGCATATTTCATGGTTGGTGCATGGTTAAACGTAACTGTGTTCCCTAGCCATGAAAGGCGGGAGGAAGGGTGCACGGTTTAGGCCGAACTATTCAAGGGGGAGACCAAACCACGTGGATTTGGACAGTGGAATTCTTTATGGTTGGCACACATTTTTTCAAATCATGTAATCCTTCATATGTACCTGTGTGACCCAACCTCCCCAAGAAAGTGGTTGGCGCATGGTTTATGCACGGGTTAGAAAACCATACACCCCATTAAAAACTAAAAATTTAAAGTTTTCCCCATCATGATTTTTAGATCTCCACATGATTTTCTCCTCCATTTTCTCCCTTTATTCTCTAGTGATGAACTTGGAAGACCTAATATTCCCAATGGTGGTTCTCCTTTGATTCTAGGTCATTTAGAGCATCATTTGTTACAAATTGAAGCTCTAGGTAAGTCTAATATTACTCTTGCTTCTCTTATCTAGGTTAGGGTTTGTGGTTTTTTCCATATCCTTTTGAAGCCATAAACTCTTTTTTTTCATAAAATCTTAGTTTGGGGCTTTAAAGGGTGGTTGAAAATAGATCTAAGGAAAGGTTTAAGCATGCATTTGTCTTCATATTCGAGTTAGGTGTTCTAAAAGTTATATCTCATAGTTTTGTTCTAGATTTGTGCATGTGTGGTCATGAGATTGCATCCACCTTATTGTGCTTTTGTTTTCATTAGTGAGACTTGGTATTTTGGTTGGTGAAATGATAAATTTAACTCCCCATGATCCCCTTGGGATTCATTGTGGATGTCCAGACCAATTTAGGGTCACCCATGGGGTGCACTAATGACCCCAGACATGGAAAATGGAAACGTCAAGCCTGAAATTGATTTTAAATATGGTAGATCCCAAGATGAACATGTTGATATGTTTGGTTGAGTTGAAAATTTGATACTTAATGTTTTTCCTAGGTTTTGATAATGGTATAGGGGTTTTTTTCATGGCCTGAAAAATAGGTTAAATGGGGTTAAAGTGCGGATGTGTCAAATGGATTGTGAATTGAGGTATATGTTAAATGGATTATTATGAATGTGAAAAATGAATTATGAACTTTTAATGGAAATTTGTTATTGGATTAAGTCTTATTAATTGCTGAATATGTTAAAAATGATAATGTATTGAAATTTTTTATTATGCCAACCAGGTTAAATGGGCTATGCTTAGTAAAAGGAAAGTGTGAAAATGGGTAAGGAATAAAGACAAATTATGTGTTAATTAAAATCTGAAATTTGAACATTATTTTGGCTGATTTTGTATGGGTTTTGATATGGTATATGTGGTAATTAGACATATAAGAATGTGCACATGGCTTGGTGGTGGGATAAAGAACTGAGGCTCCTCCCATGGGTCGGGTTGGACTAATGCTCTAAACCCACCCAAGAATTCATGGGTTAGGGAGTCAGAATGATGCTCTATGACCCTAATGGTTTCATTTAATGAAACTACCTAGACTGAGGATCTAAGGTATTGTGATTTATTTATTTTTAAATGTTATTCCCTCGAGAGATAGGTAACTTGATTTATACCCTTATGCATGATGATTCACCGGCATAGGCCATTGTGTAACTGATGTAAATGCCTAACCTATAGAACATGTGATGAAAATGATTTAAGTGATATAGATGGTATAGGTGATGAAATGGGATATATGATGAAAATGTATTAAGTATTGGTATGGGATAAGTAGTTAAAATGGTTAGAGTGAATATTATTAACCAATGGCGCCTGAATTGTCTTTGTTTACATTGTCATTTATTTATACTTGAATGCATTGTCTATTTAGACTGGATATTTTCTAGACACCATTGGTGGTGGCCTGCTATGTTGTGCTCACACCCTTCTCAGGCCTCCATTGGGTACCTAAGCAGATTTCATGGTTGCATGTTAGAACAAGGGTAAAGTCCATATTCTAAGTAGTTGAGTTGGGTTGGGATGTTCATGGATGAGGTTTTGTACTTGTAGTTATGACCATTTTAGGTTTTCTTCTGTTAGTCTTTATTTTTGTTTTTTTTTCACACTTTTGGAACTATGTCATGACATGACATACATATTATTTTGTTTTGGTTTGTACCCAATTTTGGGAAATGATTGGTTATACTTGGTTCATGGTTATTGTTTACTATTTCCTTTATTTAAAGTTGATATCTATTATGGAATACTTTGATTAAGAGGTTATAGTATCCACACATTTTTAATTTTACCCTCACTACTAGTCGGTAACCTCTAGCATAAGGGGAGGTGCGCTTGAAGTCATGTCGTGAACCAACTCGGAGCACCAGTTTAGTGGATTCTAGGTTGGGGATGTTACAAAGTGGTATCAGAGTAGGTATTTTCTATATAATTACTATTTGGGATGGTAGGCAGGCGATTAGGATGTATTGGGTCTCGGTAATGAGATCATTCATGGTAGTATCTGACCCATGTATGAGGAAAAATCCAGGTTCCCTGGGTGGTAATTTTTGTTCTTTATGTGTGTTGGTATAGTTGGATAATATTTCACCATTGGGTGGTGCACATGTTATGTGATGTGATGGTTTTATGATATTTTTCTCATATCCATAAAGACATGATAATGTCCATTCATGAATCATTTTAGGCACACAGGGGTATAGGTGATATGCATCATGATAGGCACGCATGGGATGGGTGTGTGGGGTATAAATATTAGGGTTCATTTCACCTTCTTGGAAACTTGAAGAAAATGGTATCTAATGAAAGATGATGAAAATGGTTAAATAAAAATAAATTTAAAGAATGATTAAATAATTGTGTTCAATGACAGGTGTAAATGAGTTAAATGTGTGGTTTTAATAATTTTTGAAATGGGAATGTTCCTAAGAGTAAATGATTTAAAGTGGTGTCTAATAAAAGGCTTGTGATTATTTAACTTGGTTCACCCATGTTGACCATGACCCATGGTAGGGATGGATGGGGATAGTGTTCTATGTTTGATGGTATCCATTGGGATAGTTTATATAATATGGGTTGCTTATGGATATGGGAAAGCCTTTTTTTTGTAAACTATGAAAGTCTTGTGTTATGCGTTCTGATAGGTGTTCTTGGAATATAGAAAAATTCCACCATGATAATGTGTGCTAGTTGAGAAGCAAGAGGATGTCACTGAGAATGCTCCTCCATAAGTGGATCAAGATAACCTAGTGATTCAGGGTAACATAAGATAAGATTAGTTCCATGATAACTTCACATGTTACATGTAGATGATCAAAAGGGAACCATAGTGGGTTTTGTTGGGTATGTTTTACCTGACCAGGGAGTTTCATCTATAACACCCTCCAACGTTTTCAAGAGAGGGTGGACTTGAGGCAGAAGAATTTTTGGATAGATTCTATTCAAATGATTTTGGATCACTTTGAGACTCTTTAATATAATAGGGTTAAGCTAGGGACTTATATGTTTCCATATCAGGAAAAGTGTTAGTGGGATGTTTTGGTTCAGACCCAAAAACTTGATGGTATAGTTTGGAAATATTTCCAGGATAATTTTCTAGAACACTTCTATCCTGAAACCTTGAGGTAAGAAAAGGCTACAAAGTTTATGATATTGACCCAAGGTTCTATGAATGTAATGGAATATTCTATCCATTTCACCGACTTTCAATGTTTTTTTCTAGCCTTGGTGGGTGATGAGGCAGCTATGGTAGGACATTTCCAAAATGGACTCAGGTATGAGATTAAGTTGCAGGTGAATATCATTTTCTTGAAGAGGGTCACTGAAGTGGTGGATCAAACCCTATATCAGAAGGAAATAGCACGGATTATTTCAATAGCATACATGTTGTTTTAGTGGGGTGAACCAATGGTGTGAATTTTGATAGTAAGAAGCACATCTTTAAAAGTTTTCATTGGGGTGATGGTGGTCAGGGCATCCATAAGAAGGAACTAGTGTAACATCCCAAGTAAGTAATTAATAATATATATTCTTATATATGTCTATTTATAAATTAGATAGTGTTTTAGAGGCTTAAAATGAGAATAAATCCAATCTTAAGCATGGAATACACTAATATTTTTTAAAAGATTGTTTTACTGCCTTTTGATGGAAAACCATTTTTAAATCAAACTTTTGACAATTTTATAAGCCCTATTTGTCTAAATAAACTTATTATTTATGATTGGGACATTGAAATTTACTTTGGGTAAATTTTTTGGTATTTTTCCGATAAAGTTCATTTTTTTAATGAATAGTGAAAAATGTTGTATTTTAATTCAAAACCTCTTTTTAATCTAATTTAATTATATGGTTAGATTATCTTTTTAATTGGTTTTAAAGTTTAAATAGAATATATTTTTACCATTTAATCCAATATTGGTCATTAGAATTAATTTCACTTTGAAATTGGACTTAAACTAGTGTCAATCTTTTGATACTTATTATTTCATAAAAACACGCTATTTGCTCTGACAGTGGAAATTAATTATTAAATTAATTAAGGAAACTTATATGTTTTTAATTTTTTAAAATAGACATCATTTTTGAATTCGGAATATAAAATATATCTTAGGGTGATGTTTTGGTATTTTTCTGAAAAACTTCAATTTTGGATGAATAGTGAAACCACTAAGTGGTACTTAAAAAAATGATTTTTCATTTAAATGAAACTTTACCACTTTTGTGTTTTGAATTTCAAAAATCCAACATACATGGTTGTCATTAAAAAGTAAAATGTGGTTCAATGGGATTAAAATAATTTTTTGGTGAATAGTAACTTTTAATTTTTAAATCGCGATTAGAGGTAATTAGTGCAATTTAAGGCAAAAATGATATTATAATAAAATTAAAATACCTAGACACATGTCCTACTTTTATTGGATGTGTCATGGCCAACAAAGAAAACCCTTGGGTTGATTTTTGGGACCCCATGGAGCCACTTGGGTAAGATAAAGACATTAATGCTTTTTATTTAAAGTAAAAGTAAAAATGACACAAACATGAGTTGTTTTACTAAAAAAAATTAAATGGAGTTATACAAGTCATATTGTTGACTATAAATATTCATTATAAATCTAAAAAGATTTCCTACATCATAGTATTTTTTTTATAATTTTTAGACATTAAATAAATTAAATTATTTATGATATTATGATGATGCATCGATTACCTCATTATTTAACGATTTAAATAAATTGAAAAGATAATGTAAAATCTAAGACCTACACTTGTCAAAAACCTATTGGATGGGTATATTTAGAACCCTTATCACCTTATCCTCTAATTATATCAATGTGGGACCTTTTAAATCCGAAACTCATTTTAAAATAAAGTAACATTTCTTTACTTTCCAAGAGTGCCCCTCCTCTCCTCTTATAAAAGGCCCCCACCTCTACCACCTTACCCACACTTCCAAAGCCTTTGGCTCGGCCAACCACTACCCATATTGTCTCTACACATCCCTATCTAACTCTTAGAGTCCTCACTTTGGTCATAAGTCTTCCCAAGGAATCCTTTGAGTTCAAATCAAAAAGAGTTACCCGATTTAAAGGTAATGTGTTCTCTTGTGTTCTTATGTTTTATTTTGCTTCTCCAACCCCCTAAACTCTTTTTATTCATTTATTTTGTAAAAACACCAGTATATTCCATATACTAGGATTTTTTTATAAGAATGATTCGAACTACACTTACACACACCTACATCTAATGGTTAAAGAATATACTGTTTCTGTGGATGGTGAATTTCTGCCTCACGAAACGATGATTGTTCAATATTATTTTAACACCTTCATAGGTGGCCATTAAGATGAAACTATATTTATATATGATATATAATATGTTTATTTCTTACTTAATCTTATGTATTTTTCATTTATGGCATTCCTTTATGGTTTCCATTATGGGTAAACGCGATATCTTGATTTTAGAAAGTGCGGACTACCTCCCCCTCAAAGTGATTTGATTCGTTAATACCATATATGGTAAGTATAAAGGATATATTTAACGATATTATATATGATACCATAATGTAATTATAATACTATTATGTATCACTATGTTTTAATTCCATTAAAGTATGAGATAGAAATGGAAGTAGCGTTCATGCGTACGTACGGCTTACCGTCTCCATGAACGGTGCATTTCATTTCTTATCCCCAAATGTAATGTACTAGTATAAGTGCATATATATAATGGATATATATGATGTATGTTACATATAAATGATGAATATAATTTTGGAATTAAAATATAAATATCTCTCATTTAGTTTTAATTCCATTAATATGACATAGAAATGAAAGTAGCGTTCATGCGTACGTACGGCTTACCGTCTCCATGAACGGTGCATTTCATTTCTTACTTCTAAATGATTATGTAATATTATAAATGCATGTATATACTGGATATATATGTTATATATGTCATCTAAATCATGAATATCATTCTTGATATAATGGATATTTTCCTACGTGAACAACTTGTAAATATAAGAAGTTCACTTTTGACTCAAGTACCAAATATTGACAAAATGACCGTTATTAACCTAAATGATTACATAATGTTCATAACATGGTAATAAGTGATATAAAAGAAATATTGAACTTTAAAAAGTTCTTAATCAAGTAGAAATTAATTCAAATTTATTATTCAGGACATTAAAGAATGATTGAGTCAAGTCGGACCCGAGGTAAGGGAACTTCGTAACCCAATTTCTGTTCTTTGGGTTAATCTCCTACTTTCAAATTATGTCATGATATTATTATGTCTTATCTTGTATTTGTACTTTCTTTATGTGTACTTATAGTGAATACACATAATAGATATATTTTATTTAAAAATGATCTCTGTAAGGGACTTCGTCTCAATCTCCTTTCATTGAGGCATATTTTGTTTTATATACAACTTTATTTTATACGGTGCATTAACCCCTTTGACTTTTACATTTATCCAAAAGGAATCTTTTTTATATGAAGCATTTTACTAAATGACAAAAGGGAATGTTTTTTTTGAACATATGCGGTGAAAGCAACTTCTCCGCCGCCGTGACTATTATTTGAGTTTCGGCTTCCTCTACAAGCCATACGTTTTTTTAAAAGAAAAATAAATACCATGTTTTACATTTCTTTTATTTTGGTATTGAAAATGGTTTTCATAATGTTTTTATATCAATGTGTTTTATTTATTTCTTGTGATTGAAATGTGGAAATTCTATGTTTCCTTTATGCATGTTTTATGTGATACGATTATGTTATGGTTCTTGGGAATTGTTATGAAGACGGGTGGTTCCGTGATAAACTAAGGGTGCGTGAGCCCGATATAGCTCTCCAATGTATTGGGTAACATGGAGGAGTTAAACGTTAAGGTTTCTCCGAAGAGATTTAGAGAATATACTATGATGGGTATTCCAAACATAACCAAGAGGGTTACTCCCTATGTAAGAATGTTATGAATGCCTCAAGTTACCTTTATGTCTTATGATTTCTATGATTTATTCATTATTTGATGAGGTATGTTAAAGTGCTTATGTTTTATGAGTAGAGTATTATTTCCTTGATTCTTATGTATACATGTACTCATGTTTCCTTTCCATATTTTTATATCCCTTACTGAGCTTTTTATGCTCATCCCAAGTTTTTGAAATCTTTTTCCCAGGTCAAGGGAAAGGTACATGATATGATGATAGTGTTAAGGAAGTGTCAAGAAAGAATCCATGTTTTATTTTAAATATGTTTCCGTTGATGGGGAAAAATGAATACTACCTTTTATGTAACCACTTTGTTTAAATGTGTAATGTAATGAAAGTTTTATGATATAATTATCTAAAACTCTAAACCTGAAAAGATCCTCAATGCGTAATCTTGTAATAACTCAATATTAAGTAAGGTTTAAGGCTGGGGACTTATAGTTGGTATCAGAGGTCGGTTTAGATAACTTTAGGAGTTATAATTATATTAAATTATTATCCAAAAATATTTTTTTATGGTCAAATTGAAATGATATAGCATTTAAATATTACCATGTTTCTTCACCTAATATATTTCTGTGTTAAGAATGGTTTTTCGTAGAGGAAACAGAACAACTTTTCTAGGAAGGCATATAGAGGGAAATGACCTTTCAAATCAGTATCCTGAGATGGTCAGAATCAGAACTAAACAGTTTGTTGCAGTGATGGCTCAGTTGACTCTGGTGAAAAATGTTGGTTGTTTTCATTGATGATATTTTGGTGTTTTCTAAAAGTAAAGAGGAGCATGAAAGACATTTAAGGGTTATTTTGAAAACCTTGAAAGAAAATAAATTGTATGGTAAATTCAGCAAGTGTGAGTTTTGGTTGCAACAAATTTCTTTCCTTCATCACATTGTTTCTAAAGATGGGATAACTGTTGATCCTGCAAAAACAAAGGTTGTTGAAGAATGTCCAAGACCCACAAATGTAACTAAGATTCACAGTTTCCTTGGTTTGGCAGGCTATTACCGAAGTTTTGTTAGAAATTTTTCACGATTATATAGTCCAATGACTAAGCTAACTCAGAAGGGTGTTAAGTTTATCTGGACAAAAGAATTTGATGATTGTTTTCAGGAACTGAAAAGAAGATTAGGGAATGCTCCAGTTTTTGCACTACCTTCCAGGAATGGTAAGTTTGATATATAAAGTGATGCTTCATTGAAAGGACTTGGTTGTGTCCTAATGAAGAATGATCAGGTAATTGCTTATGCTTCACGACAGTTGAAAACTCATGAGGTAAATTACCCTACACATGATTTGGAATTAGCTGCTGTTGTTTTCGCTTTAAAAATTTGGAGGAATCATTTGTATGCAGTAAAGTGTCAAATATATATCAATCACAAAAGTTTAAAGTATATATTCACTCAGAAAGAATTTAACATGAGACATAGGAGATGGCTGGAATTAATCAAGGATTATGATTGTACAATTCATTACCATCCGGGAAAATCAAATAAAGAGGCTAATGCTTTGAGTCAAAAAAGTAATGCTTCATTAACAATGTTGTGTTTGGAATGTGATCCTTTGGTTAAGGATTTGATGAACTTTGGCATAGAAGTTTTTGGTGCAGGATGTTCTTATATTTTGTTTTATGTATCAGTGAAATCTTCTCTATCAGACAGAATCAAGCAAGCACAGAAGCAAGACAATGAGTTGCAGAAAAAGGTAGAGCTGGTTCAGAAGGGTAAGTTTCCTAAATTCAACATTGATAATGATTGTGTTTCGAGATTTGGGAAGAGATTGTGTGTGCCTTGTGATTAACAGTTGAAGAGAGAGTTTTTATGTGAAGCTCATAGTTCTTCGTTTTCAGTTCATCCAGGCAGTACTAAGATGTATAGAGATCTTCGGGAGTATTACTGGTGGGACGGAATGAAAAGGGATATTGCTGATTTTACAGTGAAGTGTTTGACATGTCAACGGGTTAAAGCAGAGAGGAAGTTACCGAAAGGGATGATTCAGCCTTTACCAGTTCCATAGTGGAAATGGGAAAATATATCCATGGACTTCATTATGGGATTGTCGAAGACACCCCGAGGTAATAATGCAATCTGGGTTATTATTGATCACTTGACTAAATCTGCTCATTTCCTTGCTATACGAGATATTTTTTCCCTAGATCAAATTTCCCGTTTGTATCTTAAAGAGATAGTCAGGTTACATGGAGTTCCTCTCTCCATTGTATCTGATCATGATCCCGAGTTTACTTCTAACTTTTGGAAAGGCCTTCAGAAGTCATTAGGTATTGAATTAAATTTTAGTACAGCTTTTCATCCTCAATCAGATGGGCAGTCAGAACGAACCATTCAGACTTTGGATTATATGCTACGTGCTTGTTCAATGGATTATCAGGGATGTTGGGACCAACATCTTTATTTGGTTGATTTTTCTTATAATAACAGTTTTCATTCCAGTATACAGATGGTACCATTTGAGGCGTTATATGGGAAGTGGTGTCAAACTCCAGCTTTCTGGGATGAAGTGGGTGAAAGGAAGTTGATGGTACTAGAATTGGTGGAAGAGTTAGCAGAAAAAGTTCAGTTGATACAGAAACACATGAGAACGGCTCAGAGCAGGCAGAAGAGTTATGCGGATAACAGGAGGAAGGATCTCTCTTTTGAGGTAGGTGATCATGTTTTTCTCAAAGTCTCACCATGGAAAAGTGTAATGTGATTTGGTAAGAAAGGAAAGTTGAGTCCAAGGTTCATTGGACCATATGAAATTCTGGAGAGAGTTGGATCAATTGCATACCGAGTGGCTTTACCACCGAGTTTATCTCAGGTACACAATGTTTTTCATGTTTCAATGTTAAGGAAGTACATGCCAGATCCATCTCATGTTTTGAGTCCAGAGGTAGTTCAGCTGGAAGAGAACCTATCTTATGAGGAACAACTGGTCCAGATTCTTGACCATATGGAGCAAGTGTTACGGAATAAGGTGATTCATCAGGTAAAGGTTTTGTGGAAAAACCACCTAATTGAAGAGGCAACGTGGGAATCTGAAAATGCAATGAGGGCTAAATACCCCCACTTATTCGATAATTAAATAAATTGTGGGGACGCAATTTTCTAAAGGGGGGAAGGATGTAACATCCCAAGTAAGTAATGAATAATATATATTCTTATCTATGTTTATTTATGAATTAGATAGTGTTTTATAGGCTTAAAATGAGAATAAATCCAATCTTAAGCATGGAATACACTAATATTTTTAAAAGATTGTTTTACTGCCTTTTGATGGAAAACCATTTTTAAATCAAAATTTTGACAATTTTATAATCCCTATTTTTCGAAATAAACTTATTATTTATGATTGGGACATTGAAATTTACTTTGGGTAAATTTTTGGTATTTTTCCGATAAAGTTCATTTTTTAATGAATAGTGAAAAATGTTGTATTTTAATTCAAAACCTCTTTTTAATCTAATTTAATTTTATGTTTATATTATATTTTTAATTGGTTTTAAAGTGTAAATAGAATATATTTTTACCATTTAATCCAATATTGGTCGTTAGAATTAATTTCACTGTGAAATTGGACTTAAACTAGTGTCAATCTTTTGATACTTATTATTTCATAAAAACACGCTATTTGCTCTGACAGCGGGAATTAATTATTAAATTAATTAATGAAACTTATATGTTTTGAATTTTGTAAAATAGAAATCATTTTTGAATTCGGAATATCAAATATAGCTTAGGGTGATGTTTTGGTATTTTTCTGAAAAACTTCAATTTTTGATGAATAGTGAAACCACTAAGTGGTACTTAAAAAACTGATTTTTCGTTTAAATGAAACTTTAACACTTATGTGTTTTGAATTTAAGAAATCCAACATATATGGTTGTCATTAATAAGTAAAATGTGGTTCAATGGGATTAAAATAATTTTTTGGTGAATAGTAACTTTTAAGTTTTTAATCGCGATTAGAGGTAATTAGTGCAATTTAAGGCAAAAATGATATTATAATAAAATGAAAATACCTATACACATGTCATACCCTTATTTGATGTGTCATGGCCGACCAATAAAACCCTTGGGTCGATTTTTGGGACCCCATGGAGCCACTTGGGTAAGATAAAGACATTAATGCTTTTTATTTAAAATAAAAGTAAAATTGACACAAACATGAGTTGTTTTACTAAAACAATTTTTAAATGGGGTTATACAAGTCATATTGTTGAATATAAATATTAATTATAAATATAAAAATATTTCCTACATCATAGTATTTTTTTATAATTTTTAGACATTAAATAAATTAAATTATTTATGACATCATGATGATGCATCGATTACCTCATTATTTAACGATTTAAATAAAATAAAAAAATAATGTAAAATCTAAGACCTAAACTTGTCAAAAATCTATTTGATGGGTATATTTCGAACCCTTATCACCTTATCCTCGAATTATATCAATGTGGGACCTTTTAAATCCGAAACTCATTTTAAAATAAAGTAACATTTCTTTACTTTCCAAGACTGCCCCTCCTCTCCTCTTATAAAAGGCCCCCACCTCTACCACCTTACCCACACTTACAAAGCCTTTGGATCGGCCAAACCCTGCCCATATTGTCTCTACACATCCCTCTATAACTCTTAGAAGCCTCACTTTGGGCAGAAGTCTTCCCAAGGAATCCTTTGAGCACAAATCAAAAAGAGTTACCCGATTTAAAGGTAATGTCTTCTCTTGTGTTCTTATGTTTTATTTTGCTTCTCCAACACCCTAAACTCTTTTTATTCATTTATTTTGTAACAAAACCAGTATCTTCCATATACTAGGATGTTTTTATACAAAGGATTTGAACTACACTTACACACACCTACATCTAATCGTTAAAGAACATATTGTTTCCGTGGATGGAGAATTTTTGCCTCACGAAACGATGATTGTTCAATATTCTTTTAACACCTTCAAAGGTGGTCATTAAGATGACACTATATTTATATATTATATATAATATGTTTATGTTTTACTTAAGCTTCTGTATTTTTCATTTATGGCATTCCTTTATGGTTTCCATTATGGGTAAACGCGATATCTTCATTTTAGGAAGTGCGGACTACCTCTCCCTCAAAGTGATTTGATTCGTTAATACCATATGTGGTACGTATAAAGGATATATTTAAGGATATTATATATGATACCATATTGTAATTATAATACTATTATGTATCACTATTTTTTAATTCCATTAAAGTATGATATAGAAATGGAAGTAGCGTTCATGCGTACGTACGGCTTACCGTCTCCATGAACGGTGCATTTCATTTCTTATCCCCAAATGTAATGTACTAGTATAAGTGCATATATATAATGGATATATATGATGTATGTTACATATAAATGATTAATATAATTCTATAATTAAAATATACATATCTCTCATTTAGTTTTAATTCCATTAATATGACATAGAAATGAAAGTAGCGTTCATGCGTATGTACGGCTTACCATCTCCATGAACGGTGCATTTCATTTCTTACTTCTAAATGATTATGTAATATTATAAATGAATTTATATACTGTATATATATGATATATATGGAATCTACATCATGAATATCATTCTTGATATAATGGATATTTTCCTACGTGAACAACTTGTAAATATAAGAAGTTCACTTTTGACTCAAGTACCAAATATCGACAAAACAACCGTTATTAACCTAAATGATTACATAATCTTCATAACATGGTAATAAATGATATAAAAGGAATAATTAACTTGAAAAAGTTCTTAAGCAATTATAAATTAACTCAAGTTTGTTATTCAGGACATTAAAGAACGATCGAGTCAAGTCGGACCTGAGGTAAGGGAACTTCTTAACCCAATTTCCGTTCTTTGGGTTAATCTCCTACTTTCAAATTATGTCATGATATTATTATGTCCTATCTTGTATTTGTACTTTCTTTATGTGTAATTATAGTGAATACACATAATAGATCTATTTTTTTTAAATGATCTTTGTAAGGGACTTCGTCTCAATCTCCTTTCATTGAGACATATTTTGTTTTATAAACAACTTTCTTTTATACGGTGTATAAACCCCTTTTACTTTTACGTTTATCCAAAAGGAATCTTTTTTATATGAAGCATTTTACTAAATGACAAAAGGGAATGTTTTTTTTGTACATATGCGGCGACAACGACTTCTCTGCCGCCGTAACTATTATTTGAGTTTCGGCTTCCTCTACAAGCCATACTTTTTTTTAAAAGAAAAATAAATACCATGTTTTACTTTTCTTTTATTTTGGTATTGAAAATGGTTTTCATAATGTTTTTATATCAATGTGTTGTACTGATTTCTTGTGATTGAAAAGTGGAAAAGTTAGGTTTCCTTTATGCATGTTTTATGTGATACGATTATGTTATGGTTCTTGGGCATTGTTATGAAGATGGGTGGTTTCGTGATAAACTAAGGGCGGGTGAGCCTGATATAGCTCTCCAATGCATTGGGTAATACGAAGGAGTTAAATGTTAAGGTTTCTCCGAAGAGATTTAGGGAATATACTGTGATGGGTATTCCAAACGTAACCAAGAGGGTTACACCCTACGTAAGAATGTTATGAATGCCTCAAGTTAACTTTATGTCTTATGATTTCTATGATTTATTCATGATTTGATGAGGAATGTTAAAGTGATTATGTTTTATGAGTAGAGTATGATTTCCTTGATTATTATGTATACATGTACTCATGTTTTCTTTCCATATTTTTATATCCCTTACTGAGATTTTTATGCTCATCCCAAGTTTTTGTAATGTTTTTCATAGGTCAAGGGAAAGGTACATGATATGATGATAGTGTCAAGGAAGTGTTAAGAAAGAATCCATGTTTTATTTTAAATATGTTTCCGTTGATGGGGAAAATGAATACTATCTTTTATGTAACCCCTTTGTTTAAATGTATAATGTAATGAAAGTTTTATGATCTAATTCTCTAAAACTATAAAACTAAAAATATGCTCAATGTGTAATCTTGTAATAACTCAAGATTAAGTAAGGTTTAAGGCTGGGGCCTTATAACTAGTCTCTCAAGTTAGTTATCGAGTTTGATGCTATCAGTGTAGTAGGATAGGACATTTGTGTGGTTAGTGTTCCTAACCAGTAGTTGAGTGTCAAGCGTGTTGAAGATTGGGGCATGTTCATAGGTTATGTAGGAACCCGCAATAGTCAGGAAATGATGGAGTACCAAGACCAGTGCAAAGTATAGGTAAGTGGTCGGTTACCCCATATCAGGAAGGTAATTGGAACTCAACCAACTATACCGGCAGAGGTGGGAGATGTGGTACTCTAGGGTGAGAGCGCCCATATCAATAGGGCAGTGCAAAACTAGGGACTCTGACCGAGGCCTAGGGTAGAGGGGTAGGTTAGCTTCATGCAGTTCAGTCTACACCTAGGGGGGCGAGGGTGGATCCTCAAAGGTTTGAGGTATTATCCTTGTATCTTCCATGATTTCTAGTGCTTTATTTGATATATGTTCTTTGCATTATTTTATATCTACTCAATTTTGTTTGTTTTTGGCCTATCAGTTAAACATATGGGTGGATTTATATCTATTGATACACTATTAGGGGTGAAAATAGAAAATATTAGGTAGTGTAAAGGTTTCACTCTTGAATTCAAAGGGTACCGCTTCTTATGGGACTTTTTTTTTGGAGATATCGAGTGTTGATCTAATATTGGGAATGGTTAGTCTAGTGTTTTATCATTCCCACATTTACTTTTACTATCACAAAGTAATGTTCACATCTACTGAGGTAGATATGTATGTCAATCATGGTGAATGAGATGTTCAGGCAACCATGTAGGGCTGGTTTGTCAGCAGTTGGGTGAACTCATTACCTAAGTGGCATGTCTCATGCTTAAATATGGGAGGGTTCAACAACTAATATTTCCTCCTATAGTGGACTGGTTTTAATATTTGTTTCCTGATGAATTCTTAGGGCTTCCTCTAGAGAGAGATATTGAGTTCATGATAGATTTGTTTCAAGGAGCAGAATCGTTTTCCATTGTACCATAGATAATGGCACTGGAAGAGATCCAGGAGCTTAAAAAGAATTTGTAGGAATTATAGAGAGGGTTTCATTCATCCTAGTACATCACATGGGGGATATCCAGTGTTTTTTTCTAATAATTTTGATGGGTCATTGCAATTGTGTGTTGATTACAGGAAGATGAATCAGATGCACTACCACAAAACAGGGCAAGGGAAGCGCTGCCCTTTATTAGAGCTAAATAGAAAGCGCTGATAACGGGGTATTCCTTTATCAGTGCTAGTTAAAAGCACTGATAAATCTGACCTTTATCAGCACTAAAATAAGCACTGATAAAGGTATACCCTTTATCGACGCATTTTTTAGAACTGATAAAAGGTAACATTTATCAGCCCTTATTTTAGCGCTAATAAACATTTTTATTCTTAATTTATATAAAATTATAATATTTATCATAAAAAATAATGTTTTTTTATATATTAACAATTATATACCAATATTTATAAAAATATACTCCTTATTGTAATAATTATTAATAAATAGATATATATTTATCTTATATTCCATTTTAAATAAATATATAAAAATATAAATATATTATTAAATAAAAAATGTTGGAACCTTTATCATCACTCGTTGAAAGCGCTAATAAAGGTATGTTTTATCAGTGATTTTATTTTAGCGCTGATAAAATATACCTTTATCAGTGCTTTCAACGAGCGTTGATAAAGGTTCCAACAATTTGTATTTATTAACCCTAACAGGCCCTCCTCTCTCACACACAGTCAAGATTTTGTGGAAGTTGAACCAGGCCCCTCTTCCGTCGTGACCTCTCCTCCTCCTCCTGCTCCTCGTCCTCCTCCTCCTCCACAACCGCCACTGGGTTTTCCTCCTCCGCTGCGACTGTCACTACCTCTGCCGCCACTTCCTCCACCGCCGCTGGGTTTTCCTCCTCCACCACAACCGCTGCTGCCTCTGCCGTCACTGCCTCCGCTGCCACTAGTCAGTGTATGAGTATTTTCTTTCTCTTGGGTTATTATATTCCTTTAGGGATTCCTTCCTTTAGGTGCTATCCTTGGTGAATATTGGTGACCCTACCTAATGTGATTTTTCTTGGATGAATCACATGCCATTGATAGAGCTAACTGATGGGATTCTTAGAAAGGGATATGAATATGGTCTTGTACCTTATGTTTTACTAAAAATTGCTGATGTATCTCTTAAAACCAAAATAGATTATGTTCCTACCTTTTAGTAGTTTTTGAGTTATGTCATCATCCTTATTTAGGTTAGAGGGGAGTAGGAATGTGTGATTAATTCAAAGATTCAATTAGGATATACTAGTTCTCCTTCAATACATATGTGAGAATATGAATCCAATCCTATGTTTTTTGTTGGGATATGCTAACATTCCGCTTGAAGGGGTGTGGGTATATAGACCTGGTATCATATGGAAATTGGGATATGATATTACCTTGTTCATCATTTATGGGAGCATGAATATGGTCTTACCCCCATGTGATATTTGAGATATTTTGATTACCACTTTCTAGTAATGCTTCCAATATATGTTGACAAATATTTAAGACATGTGTGGGTATATAGGGTTGTTTTTATATTTCCTCCAAGTGGTATTGATGGGATTCTATAATTGCAATAGGATTATGAGCCTGTTTGTTTATAGGAGTGGGGATATATACCTACTCTTTCCCCTCATCCACTTCCATAAGAAACTGGTGGAATTTATGCATGGGTGTGGAAATATGTGTGTTCCCCCTAATTTTTGTCAAGATGTATGGGTAGGCTCATTGAGTTTGAATAGGGATATGATCCTACTCACTAGATACCATATGTTGTGTTGGAAAACTTATAATGGGGAAGTGGGGATATGAACCTTATCCCTATGATCAATAGATCTTAATTCCTAGAGAGACCTCATAGCTTCTTAGATCTAAGATATTAGGGAAGGGGTCTCCATTTTAGTGCCCTCAACAGGCTTCTAAGGGTTAGTGGTCACATGATGTTGGCGATAGTGGTGATTGTTAGGAGCCCTACTGGGTGACCCCTGAACTAAGTTGAGGTCATTGATGACTTCTTTATCTACCTTCCTAAGATAAGGAATATAATGATTATCATTATCTAGGCATATAATTTTGAATTAATTAATGGTGGTGGTAGGTTCCACTTTCTTTATTATAGTTTCCCTATAATGGGGTGGGTTGTGAGGCTTCAACACGTGAAGACCCTCATATGAAACTTCAAGAGTAGGGACGGTACTATGTTAGAGGTAACCCCTTACCATCATGTCATCCACCTAGTTTTGAGGTCTCCGAATAGGTGATGTATTCCTTTGGATCATGGGGGTCATAGATTTGGCAGAAATTGAGGCATGGGAACATCTAGTGGATGAAGATACCTTCACTTTCGATTGAATGGAGCTCATAAGGGGTACCAATATACAAAAAATACCAAAAAAAATACTAATTAGTGAATTATTACAAATAAGTATATTCGATTAATCATTTTAACAAGTAAAGGATTCATGTTATATTAAAAAAAATTGATTATGTGGAAAACATGAAAAAAAATAGCCTGACATCCTAGGAACACCGTTATATTCTCATTGAAGAATTCAAATTGGGTTCACTATTTGTTTGTATGTGACATGCAAATAAAATGTCCTAACATGTGGGGAACCTAATTTATTTAGTTATTGAATAATTTCATTTAAGTTTCATCATTTTTGTTTCAAATCAAAAAAACATAGCCCAATTCTTGGTTGTGAGGGGGACTGAGTACGATAGCACAATATTTGTGTCAGGTTATGATTCTTTTTCAGACAATTTGCAATGAGTTTATCCATATAACTAGAAACACCTAATGTCTCACACATTCGTAAGTTAGGCAAGGGAAGGATGTGGATGATCTCATAAAGAAGATGGATTCATGAGGATGGGTATGAAATATGAAGATAGGTTTATAAAACAAGATGTAATATTAAAAATCCTATCGAAATAGGATTCAAAGTCCACATAGTTTAAGGGAAATAGTTTAAGGTTGTTTGAAAGGATTGTACCATGAAGTTTAAAGTCATGCGATTAGGATGTATGTGTCGTGAAAGGTGTGATAACAGAGGATTGATCAGGGCTTAATCATTTGGGATATACTATCTAGAATAAACTTGGGAATTATACCAAGTAAGGAGGACCCATTAGTCAGGGCTTACCCATTGTATGTTCATCTTTTATATTTTAAAAAGTTTGTTGAAGTCGTTCTATCATAGGTGGGTTTTATAATTTTATGTTATCTTAAGGTGTGTTTAACCATGGTGTGGGTTGATTTTGGTTTTAGTGGGTTCTTGGGGTTTGTGGGATGTGGTAAATGGTGTATTCGGTTTTAGATTATTTTATTCTCATGGGTTTCCCCTATTTTATGTTTTATTTTTAGTTGGAAATCTCCTCTGTTGTGCGCCTCTCCTCTGCCACCAACGCACCTCTGTTGTGTGCTTAACAACACCTTCGTGGTGAGTTTGCTCCTATTAATTATTGGTTTTCTCTTGTTTTCATGTTATTATTGTTTGATATTGATGGTTATAATGTGAAATGTACGGGCTAAACGCCCCACTGAAAATCATGGACGTTGGTGGTCCTTGTTTGTGCACTAAATGAATTGCATGTTGGTTGGTTCTTGTTGAACATTTGAATATAAAAATTGGTAATTTATGTATACTTGATTTATTAATGAACTCCCCAGGATGATAAAACTTCTGTGATAACCCCTAAATTAACAAACAAAATTGAATAAGCGATGATTTGTAAAATCTAAAATTGTGATTGTTTGATTGTATGGTGTTGCGATTGTGAGCACAATTGTGTTTTTGTATGGTGTTGCAGTTGTTGGCATGACTGATATGCCATTTTTTCCATGTTATAGTTCTTCCACCATTGAATATCAATCCAAACTTTACCCATTTCAATGGCACTGCCACTTTTTTACTAGTGCAATTCCACTGAATCCTAGAAAACCACTTCTAGAGGACTCTATGAGACACTTTATGGTGTGAATATGATGTTTTTCATATTCTATATATTTTTAAAATACATGGTATGTAGTCTTGTGAAATGGAACATGCTTCACCAAACATGGATTTCATATAAATTCTAATTCCACACAACATTTATCTCCAAAATTTACACCACATGACTCATTTTCTGACTAAAACTTGGAATAAGTTTCATTTTAAATGTTACATGTCATGTGAACCTAGGTCACACACAATGTATCTACAAGACATATAATTCAACATGAAACCATGTACATGCCATTAAATAATGGTAGAACCATATGATATGTGTTTTACTTCACTCACACCATGTATAGATACCATAGAAACGTGATGTGTATAGACTATACACCCCTAGTGGTCATGTAAGGACTACACACCGTGTATTCCACAAAAATGTGATGCATAGCTGGTGAGGTGACTCAGTATGTATCTAAAGTACACGCCTTTAGCTCAAGTTGTTCTATATGTCATGTATTTTCAAAGGAATCATGCAGTCTTTGTAAGAATAACTTGGAATTAATTTGATATATGTCAGATTAAATCAGGTATCTTATCCATACACAATGTTCACCCTACTGGACACACCATGTATATGGATTTCACATGAGTTTAGAAATGGTAGTATACAACCAACCTTGATTGAGAACCCTACACATTGTGTATCCATTGAAACATTGTGTGATATGTTATTTTCATTATTATTATTTATTTTTCACTTAGATGATAGTATTTCATGTATGAGTATCCCATTATAAATATCTTCTCATGTAGATCACAATAGTATGATTCCCTCATTCATTGGAAATTGCACATGACGTGGTTTGGATATTTTAATTATCTTCACTCTGCTTGAGAGTTGACAAGTGACAATTGAGATGTTTGGAGAAAATATGGAGTATGGTACTCCCCCATGTTTCGGTGAAGATTCCTCCATGTATAGGTTTTAGGTACTCCATGGAGATATACAAAATACAGGGCACATTCACCCGTATATAGATAGAGTTCATGTACTTTCATATGTTTTGGGGTAGGTTCCTCTATTTCATTGTAGAGGCATTTGTACCATGGTTTTTTTTTATAAAACCCAAACAATGCTACTTGATTAATTAAAACATAATATTAGGAAAGTTTGAGATCGAACCCATAAAGATGATGAATATGAATAAAGAATGGATGAATTCCAATCAGTTTACAAAAGAGTATGAAGATGGCATGAAATAGTTTATCAAGTTTGCAGAAGATCATGCATGTGACCCTTCTCAAATCCTTTGTCCATGTTTACGATGTTTTTATTCAAGACAAATTAGTCTAGAGGAGTTGGAAGAACACCTAATCTGTCACGGAATTGATCAAAGTTATACATGTTGGAATAAATACGGGGAAAAACAAATGTAGGTAGTGGCTCGGATAACATGGAATTTTATGGATCATCTAATATGATTACAAGCGTGAACAGTGAAGATGATCGTATGGAGGGTGTGATTACAGATGTGAATGATGATGAAGATCGTATTGAGGAAATGACAAGGACAATTGAAGATAAACTTTATGATTGCCCAAAATTGTTTGACAAGTTAAAGAGTTGTGCAAAAATTTCATTGTATGTTGGTTGCACTAAATATACAGCATTGTCAGCCATACTGAAGCTGTATAATTTGAAAGCAGGCAATGGGTGGAGTGACGCTAGTTTTACGGAACTACTTGCTCTCTTGAATGACATTCTCCCAGAAGATAATAAACTCCCAAGCCAAACATAGGATGCCAAACGAATGCTAGGATCGATGGGTATTATCTAAGAAAGAATACACGCCTGCTCGAATGACTGTATATTGTTTTTCAAGGAACAAAAATCACTTAAAGAATGCCCAAAGTGTGGTGCTTCTTGATACAAGAAAGATGATTCTAGTCCTATGAAAGTTGTATGGTACTTTCCAATCATTCCAAGGTTTAGTTGCCTATATGTAAGTGAGGAGACTACAAGATAATTGACATGGCATGCAGATACAATAATTAAAGATGGGAAACTACGTCACCTAGAAGACTCTCCTCAGTGGAAGATAATTGATCACGAGTATCCTGAATTTGGAAACAAGCTGAGAAACTTTTATATGGCGTTATCTACAAATGGGGTGAATCCTTTTTGGTTTTCAAAGCAACAGTCACAGTACATGGCCAGTTATGTTGGTAAATTATAACTTACCACCATGGTTAGGCAAGAAACGAAAAAACATCATGTTATCTATGCTTATATCAGGACCAAAAAAACTAGGTAATGATATTGATGTTAATTTGACCCTATTTATCAAGGATTTAAAAATATTGTGGGATTCATGTGTTACGTTGTATGATGCTTACAAAAATGAAGATTTCACTTTAAAATCCATGTTGTACAGGACAATAAATGACTTTCTTGCTTATGGAAATTTGTCAGGATATAGCATTAAAGGAACTCAATGGTGTCCCATTTGCGAACAAGGTACACAGTCAATTAGGTTGAAACATTCATCAAAAACCATGTTTCTAGGACATCGCAGATTTCTACCCCGACAGCATAAGTACTGATCTTGGACGACATCATTCGATGAATGTTCAGAAGAACGTACAACACTATCTCCACTAATAGGTGATCAATTGTTTGAGAAATTAAAATATTTGGACACTACTTTTGGTAAACTGTTTTTGAGAAACCTTACGAAAACTGGTTGGAAAAAGAGATCAGTTTTTTTTTGAATTACCATACTAGAATTGTCTGTATGTCAGACATTTTCTTGATGTTATGAATGTTGAAAAAAAAATATGTGATAGTGTCATCGGCACGTTGATAAATGCACCTAAAAAAACAAAGGATGTAATTAAGGCTAGATTGGACATAGTTGAGATGGGAATACGAGAAGAGTTGGAACCAGTGAAGGGTGAAAAATGAAAATTTCTTCCTCCTGCTGCTTACACTCTTTCCAGGCAGGAGATATATTATTTTTTTAACTTCTTGAATGACGTAAAGGTTCCAGAGGGGTATTCATCAAATATCAAGAACATCATTTCAATGAGGGATTTAAAACTAAAGGGTCTGAAATCACATGACTTCCATGTTTTGAGGAAAGATCTAATTCCTATAGCTTTACATTGCATTTTTTCCAAGAATGTCCTCCATACATTAATGAAGCTCTGTTTCTTCTTCAAAGTTATATGCAACAAAGTTATAGACTTAGTGAAATTTCCAACTATAGAAAGATAAATTTTCATCATATTATGTGAATTGGGAATGTTCTTCCTGAAGACATTTTTTGATATAATGGTTCATTTGATGGTCCATTTGGTGAGAGAGATTCAAATACATGGTCCTATACATTATAGATGGATGTACCCCATTGAATGGTATATGAATATTTTGAAAGGGTATGTCAAAAATTGAAGTTGGCCATAGGGTTGTATTTTGGAGCAATATATTGGTGAGGAAGCCATTTAATTTTGTACCAAATACCTGTCTGGTGTGGAAAATGTTGGCCTACTGAAATCTCGTCACACTGAGCGGCTTGAGGGGGAAGGAATTTTTGGAAGAGAGGTTTTCACAATCAATATTATAGATCGGGAGCAGGCTCACCTTTACGTTTTTCATAACAGTTTCGACGTTGACCCATATGTTCAAACCCACAAAGAAATTATTAGGCGTTTTAATCCATATAGGGATGAAAAATGGATATCAGATACACATAATCAACAGTTTATAGGATGGTTTCGGGAACATATTTTTAAGCAGTTAGATGAAAATCCAGACTCAATTTCAGAACGAATTTGATGGCTAGTCGGAGGAGAAAGTGTGTATGTATTATCTTATAATGCTTAAGCAGTTAATGGTTATACATTCTATACTAATGAACATGATGAAGACAGTACCATGCAGAATAGTGGGGTTACACTTGTGGCTAAGGCGATGCATGTTTCTGGTGCTAAGGATAGAAATCCAATTTATGTCAATATTTCATACTTTAGCATCATCAAACGAATATGGGAGTTGGATTATATGAAATTCAAAGTGCTTATTTTTTCAATGAAAGTGGGTTGATAATAGGAGTTTTGTTAAAATAGATGAATTAGGATTCATGAAAGCTGATTTCAGTAAGGAAGGGTAGAAAGATGAACCATTTATAATGGCATCACAGGTAGTACAAGTATTTTATGTTCCAGACCCCACAAACCAAAATTGGTCAATTGTTCTGTTATCGACCAAAACAACTAAAGGGTTAGATGAAATTTCAATGGAGGATGACCCTTTTATAGGGACTTCACAATCATTTCATAGTGGTCCCGATGTAGAAGGAGTTTTGTATGTTAGAGGAGACCACAATGAATGGATTTACATAGTCGATAGAGGAGTCAAATCTCTTCATCCTTTAAAGAAAAAAAGAGAGTACAATAATCAGGTTATTTGTTTATTGTAATATACATTGTGTTATGTTATGTTATTATCTATCTACTGCTGCTTTTATGTAATCTAAATTAAATGTTAAACCACTTCTGTAGATAATGACATCTGCAACTGCTGATGCGCCCAATCCCGAGGCACAAAAGGTCTCTCAACCAGCTGCTGGTGGTCCTAGTGCAGAGCAACAATAGGTTTCTCAACCAGCTGTTGGTGGTCCCAGTGAAAAGAAACAATAGGTTTCTCAACTTGTTGTTGTTGGTCCCAGTGTTGAGGTACAACAGGTTTCTCAACTTGTTGATGCTGGTCCCAATGCCGATGCTAGCGCTCCGGAGGAACATATTGATGATACTTCTACGGAAATGGTAGGAAATAAAACCCTGAAAGTGAAAAAAAAAACAAGAGCACCATAGTTTGACAGTGTTAGCCAAAATCCTTAAGGAAAAATCAAAAGGCATCAAATTTGAGGTGGGATGGAATAAGTGAGGCCAACATGTTAACCCCAACAGATCCATCTTTAGTAGCTATATTTGAATCGTCACTCAGCAACGCATGCCGATTGATGTACAATCATGGCACCATGTTGTCACCAGGCTGAAGACACTAATTTGGGAAGAGATTATGGTAACATTATGATATCATTTTTTAAATTTATTAAAATAAAATATCAAAACATTGAATTAATCTTCATCATCCATTAAAGAGTGCATTTATAGTAGATGCATCGCACAAGGAATATGTATTAAGAGTTGCAGGAAGGATTCATAGAGGTTTCCGCACAATTTTAACTAAATATCATCTTAAAGATGTTGAAGGGAAAATTAATCCACACCCACCTCCTCTTTATGCACACTTGATATCCCAAGCAGTATGGGATGCATTTAGAAACCATCGTGGGGAGTAGACTTTTCAGGTTCATTGTGTGGGGTAATACATTGTTTGAAGTTGCTTGTATTCAACACTTTTATTGATAGTTTTTTATTTATGAAATAGAAACTGAGTGCTGAAAATAAAAAACGCACAAAAAAACCAGCGTACCCTTACCGTAAAGCAAGGATGGGGTACACTTCACTTGAGAAAAAATTGGTACATCTTCTAAATCTACTGTACTACTTGTATGTGACATAAAACAACACCATAACCATGTTTCTCTATTTATATGCAGATTGATGAATCGAAATCCATATCCATATCCATCCCACGCTATGGGCTATAGAAGTAGGCTTGTGTAAATAAAGAGGGGATACTAATAGATGAAAACACACAAAAAGTGTGGGAAACATGTGTAAGTATGAAATAATATAAATTTGATTTTCTTTAAATCGCTATTACATTAAAATGACTACTTATTTTTCTATATTTTCTATCTGACATAGTCACAGGAATCAACAAAAACTACACCATATGCAGACATACTTTCAGCAGCCTTGAAGTTGCCAGAACAGTATGGACGCGTCAGAGGTGCGGGTTTTGGGGTAACACCCTGAACATATTTTCAAAAAAAAAACAAGTGGAGGATCAAAATGAAAAAAATGGAAAAGATGCAAGAAAAATTAGAAATTTTTCATGAAAATTTACAATACTTTATAGAGATGATACCAACATTAATGGGGGAGAGGAGAAGAGAAGAAACAACTCAACAACAACCCGTGCATGATGATCCCGACCCACCCCCCACCAGATTTGAGGAGAGCCATTCCCCTAAAAAACCTGAATTAGTTGAGGTAATCAATGTTTTAATAATTGTTTCTGTGAAATTTGATTCACATAGACACTGATAAATTTCCTATACTAATATTCTATAGGGTGAAAATGATTGTGATTTATATCTATCAACTCCCACCTATTGCCTTGTAGCGAGGGCTACGGTGTTCAATACGCAGAACGACATGCTACACAACAGAAATATTCCAACAGATCATATTATAGTTTCAATTAACATAGCTAATGAGCCGAGTGCCAAGATACCTATTCCAAATGACGATGAAGATATTCATATGGTTGAACAAGATGTTGGAACATTCATCACATGGCCGAAAATTCTTGTAAAAAACATATCGACAAGGAGGTATCCATTTCCAATTTATTTTTCAAGCTGGACCTTTAACATTTAATGAAAAAAGGTCTGAATCAATGAATGTTATTACAGAATGACAAAGAGAAGGGGGTGAAACAAAATATTAGCTCAAAACTATCTCAAGGATCAACCAACCGATTGAAACGGTCTACTGAGAGCACTTTCACCCTGTCCGTTCTATATCCACAGTTAATATCATTTCAGGCTCATGTGGATACAAATTTGATAGACGGAAATTATCACACAGTTGATTTTGAAAAAAATATGTACGGAGAGGAAACATCAGATTTAATTAGTGCTGAAAATGTAAATGAAATCCTCAAGTATGAATGGCTAGGTGCCTCAGTTATAAATATATACATAAGGTATGTTTTTATGATTTGATTTTACAAAATCTGATATACCCTGATAATTATGACTAAGAACCTTTTATATTTTTTGTAGGAATATATATGAAAAACAATTGAAGGGATTTTCCCATGAACCAAAATTTGTACTCGTTAGTCTTCACACCACCTCTTCAAAAATCAAAATAGATTCTGATAAAGAGGCTGCAATAATTTCATCTCTGCTCAAATCATTTGAAAAAAAAATTACAGATGACAGACTCTTTTTAATACCAATGATGCAAGGGTAAAAATCTACAATTTAATCATATCAACTATATTTTAATTTCTTTCTTTACTTATTCCTTTTTGTATTTTTAGGCAGCATTGGATGCTGATTCCAATCAATTTGGATACTCCAAAGATTTATTTTCTGGATTCAATGCATGGATATCCAACAAACCAACCACGCATGATGGCGTTTTTTAATTTGTAATACACTAGATCCATCATTTTAAAACTAAAAATCTAGTTATATAATTTATCTTATCATTTAATGAGGATTCTGTTATGATAGGGTGGTGCATCAATATCATATAATGCATGGAATTAATCCAGGACCTAAGGATAAGAATGCCTACAAGTTCTACAACTGGAAAAGTATCCCGGTATATATAATAACATTTCACTATCCAAAGACATATCAAAACAAATTAATTATTGTTTTTGATGTTTCTTCAGTGTCCAAAACAAACAAATGGAAAAGACTGTGGTTATTATGTTTGTAAATTTATGAACGAGATCGTATTTCATCAACAAACTAGCATCCCTGATGAGGTATTTTCGAAAATAATTACAAGTTCATTTAAAATATTTATTAATCCTTTGTGAATTTATATTTTTTCAGTACTACCATGACTATCGCAAAAACTCATATTCAGAAGATGATATAGATGTGTTTAGAAATGAATGGGCAACATACCTGATGGAAGATTGTACACAAATAGGATGAAGGTGAATTCCAACTAATGTTATCCATATATGATCATTGATATCTCCCTTGTTTACACTTATTTATCATATATGATCACCCTTTATTATGTTTTATATCCTTAGGTTATGAAGAATGGTTTTAGAAATGATTTGTCTTTATAGTAATTCATAACTCATTGGACTACACTGTTCGATGGTGTGGAAGTCGACCGATGCATAGTCATTCAGTACACTCACGAGCATCTTAAAATCTTGATGGGAACCAATATCTTGGATTTTCAATTTTATAATTTTAGTTTCCCTTATATGTGGGTGGGGGTGTTCAGGAGGGTGGGGGTGTCCAGGAGTGGGGGGGTGTCCAGGAGGGGGTGTGTCTAAGAGGGAGGGGGTGTCCAGGTGTGAGGGTGTCCAGGAGGGGAGGGAGGGGGTGTGTCCAGGGGGTGTCCATGAGTGGGGTGTCCAATAGGGGAGGGAGGGGATGTGTCTAGAAGGGAGGGGGTTTCCAGAAAAAGATCCATTCAATTCCATTCAATATTGATAATATACAATGGGTATATCACTTATAGAGTAGCCTGAAGTGGGTCCGTAGTGAGGAATCAAAAGTTCCAACCAACCAAAACATTTCCAAGCCCATATAAAGGCCCAAGAATTATATTCCAGTTCAATTTTCGGCCCAATATATCTTATTTAATGTCATAAAGACCCAATATATGCATCATTTACCTTTCTCACATTAGATTTATGTGAAATTTCGTTCCTATTCCTCTAATATATTTTTTGTTTGGTGTTTTTCTTTGATTTGTTGAACTGTATCTCTTCAAAATATATATGATTTTATAATTCCTATTATTGAATGATGGTGTATGATTAATATTTATTACATTATCAAATAGATGATGAAAATATAGTTGGATAAAGAAGGTTATTAATGGGTATACACTAAAGAACTAGGAGGGAGGGGTGTCCGGGAGGGAGGGGTGTCCAGGTGGGAGGGTGGGTGGGGGTGTCCAGGAGGGGAGAGGGCTATCTAGGGAGGAGGGGTTGTCCAGGGAAAGGGAGGGGGCTGCAATGGGAGGGAGGGGGTTGTCTAGGAGGAGGGAGGGGGTTGCAGGTGGAGTGGTGGGAGGGGGCTTTCTAGGGGGGATGTCTCGGGGAGGGGAGGGAGGGGGTTGTCCAGGAAGGAGGGGAGGTCCAGTAGGGGAGGGGCTATCTAGGAGGGAAGGGGGGCTATCCAGGAGGTGGTAAGGGTAATGTCCAGGGAAAGGGAGGTCTGCAAGGGGAGGGATGGGGGGTGTCATCCAGGGAGGGAGGGGTGTTGTCCAAGGAAATGTGGACATGTAGGGGGGCTGTAAGGGGAGGGGAGGGGGGATTTCTAGGGGTAGAGAGGGGGCTGTCTAGGGGGGTTTGTCTCAGGGAGGGGAGGGAGGGGGTTTTCCAGAAAGAAGGGGGTGTACAGTAGGGGAGGGGGGTTGTCTAGGAGAAGAGGGGGTTGTCCAGGAGGTGGGAAGGGGGTTGTCCAGGGAAAGGGAGGGCTGTAAGGGGTGAGAGGGGTGGTGCCATCTAGGGGAGGTAGGGGGTGTTTTCTAATAAAATATGGACATGTAGGGGGTTGTAAGGGGAGGGGAGGGGGTGTCCAGGGGTAGAGAGGGGGTTGTCTAGGGGGGTTGTCTCGGGGAGGGGAGGGAGGGGGTTGTTCAGGAAGGAGGGGGTGTCCAGTAGGGGAGGGGGTTGTCCAGGAGAGGGGGGGTTTTCCAGGAGGTGGGACGGGGGATGTCCAGGGAAAGGGAGGGCTACATGGGGAGGAAGGGGGGTTCCGTCCAGGGGAGGGAGGGGGTTATATATAAGGAAATATGGACATGTAAAGGTTGTAACAAGTAATAATTGACATTTTATTAATGTATTCTTTCATATTAATGTTTAATTTATTTCATTATTTTATTAATAACATAATATTTGTTTTTTTATATAGGTGAAATCTTTTTCCGGAGTTTGAATGCTTTGTTCTGCAACTAATACCATGGACGACAATTTTTTAGAGCAGATAATGGATGCAAAAAGGATGAAACATCAATGTTTTTTAACTATTTGTTGGATACTTGTAATTGTAACCAAATTAAACATTGTTTGAAATGTATATAGTAGTATGTTGTTTTGTATTCATGATTTCAAGTATATGTATATAGCATTTTTGTTCTTCTATGCTTTGTGTGTGGGTATTGTTTCTTCTATGTGCAGGTGCTATCATATGTGTGCAGGTGTTGTGTAGGTTCTAGGTTTGCACAGGAAATTTTGCCTTTGTCAGTGCTAATTAAGCACTGATAAATGGATAATATATCAGCACTCAAAATAGCACTGATAAAGGCAGTATTTATCAGCGTTATTTTCATTACTGATATATTATCCATTTATCAGAGCTGAAAATAGCGCTGATAAATACTACCTTTATCAACGTTAAGCAAGTGATGATAAAGGCCCACCTTTATCAGTGCTTTTTTTAGCACTGATAAAGTTCCCCCTTTATCAGTGCTGATAGAGGGGAACCCCCCTTTATCTTCGCTGAGATTAATAGAACTTTTTCAGCACTGTTAAATGCGGTTTTTAGCAATATTATAAGCCCTATTATAGTAGTTATGATAGTTAAGAATAGATACCCTCTTCCTCAAATAGATGATATATTTGACTAGCTAAGAGGTGCTTCAATATTTTTTAACATTGATCTAAGTTCAGGATATCACCATATGAGGGTAAGATCTTCAGATATACTATAGAATGCCTTCAAGAGTAGGTATGGGTTATATGAGTTTATGGTGATGCCTTTTGGATTGACTAATGCACCGAAAGTGTTCATGGACTTAATGAAATGAATATTTCACCCATATCTTAGTTTCCAAATCCTGAATTTCATATACCGTGCGGATGTATTCTTCCTCAATCGGCGATAAAATTTTGACTCCTGTCATGATCTTTGGTGCTGGGTTGAACTCTCTAGAACCATAAAATTCCACCCTATCCTTTCTAAACCTGTGTTGAGGGGGGAGAAAAATTTTGTGACCCATGTGTTCCCATTTTTTGGAATGTTTAATCCATAAATATTTTTTACTTTTATTGAAATAAGGGCAAGAAAATTCCCCTTTCGTACTCCGTCCTAATAAATTTTCATAAGCTAGGAAGTCATTGATTGTCCACAATAAAGCAGCCTACAGTTTGAACATTTCATTCATTTCACAGTCATAAGTCATCACACCATCACCCCAAAATTCATTCAACTCATTAATCAATGGCTGAAGGTAAACATCAATCTTATCCCTCGTACTTTTAGGTCCATTAATAAGAGTGGAAATTAATATAAATTGTTGCTTCATACAAATCCACCGAGCAAGATTATATGGAACCAACATCATGATCCATGTCCTATGAGTTGCACCAACCATAGACTTGAATGGATTGAAGCCATCTACTGCCAATCCCAATCGGACATTACGAACATCTTTAGCAAAGTCAGGATGTCTCTTATCAAAATCCTTCCATGCATGAGAGTCTATCAGATGGGTTAACATATCACTTTCATGAACTATTTCTGCATGCCATCTCATTAAATTAGAAACTTTATATGAAATAAAAAATCTTTTCAACCTCGGTTTAAGGGGAAAGTAATGTATTTTATTTACGGCAATCAGTTTCCCCTGTATCACAATCTAACTTTCATGAGTCAGATTTCCCCTATTCTCTTTCCACCTGGAAGCACCACAAACCATACAAATATCCAAATGGAAAGTTTCCTTTCTAAACAACATACAGTTGTTTTCACATGAATTTATAGTCTCATATGTAAAACATAAGTTCTCTGTCAACTTATGAGCATGGTAATACAACTCAGGAATCTTAGCGTCGACAGGAAGAACCTTTTTCAAGAACACCAAAAGCAGGTCGAATGATGTGTCTGAACAATGATTCAAAGTATTCAAATGCAAAAACTCCATGATAAATGATAGTTTATTGTAAGAAGTACATCCAGGATATAATTCTGTTTTTGCATCATCAAGTTCTTTATAAAACCTCATCGAATCATGATCTTCACTAGATCGAAGATTTATCTCACCGGTCTTAATATTCTGGATGTCAATGCCTTTAGGATCCAACCCACGTACCATTTCAGTAAGAATTTCATGCATTGATCATTCATCCTTGCATAAACATCCATTTGAGCTGCATCTGTATTTTGACAATGAACATATTCTTCTCCATGATGAGTCCAACTATTATAATTTTTCAGAAATCCATTAAAGAATAGGTTCTACCTCATAGTATCTCGTGTGAATTGATATCTGTTAGTTAATTTTCTGCATGGAAAACTAATATAGTCACTTTCAAATCCTCTGGTGAAGTCAATAAACTGCATAATACCATCGAAATATTATCTAGACGTTCTATTTGGAAGATCTATCCAACTCTTATCCATAATAATATCTGTATAACAAACATTTACACAATACTTATTACATTTTCATTTTTCAAATCAACTGTATTTAAAATAAATACTAATCAATTGTTTGTGAACAATTGATAAAATAATAATGTAAGTGAAATCCCATGTCATACCTGATTGTGCTACAAATTTGGAAGGGAGGGGAGCCAAAGGCGGTGCTGCGAGGGAGAGAAGAGGCAGGGAAGGGGAGCCGGAGCCAGAGGCGGTGCGGTGAGGGAGGGGACGGGCGGCGGTAGTGGTGGGGAGCCGGAGGAGAGGAGGTGGTGAGGTGGAGATGGTGTAACGAGGGAGGGACGATGAGGGAGGGGACTAAGGACAGTGGGGAGCTGGAGTAGATGGGCGGCAGCGGCAAGAGGATGAGTAGCGACTGTGCAGGGAGGGAGGGGACCGAGCGGCAGTAGTGCGGCAAGGGAGGGGACAGTGAGGGAGCGAACGGGTGGCGGCGGTGTAGAGAGGGAGGGGAATGAAGAGGGATGGTACGGGGGCTAGCGAGGAGCCAGAGCAGAGGGAGGTGAGGGGACGGGGGGACGGGCAGTGAGGGTGGGGTCTTTCCGGGGTGGGGGGATGTCCGGGGTGTGGGGAGGGTTGTCCGAGGTGTGGGGGGGCTATCCGGGGTGAGGGGGGGCTATCTGGGGTGGGGGATGTCAAGAGTGGGGGGTTTTCTGGGGTGTGGGGGAGTTGTTAGAGGTGCGGGGGGCTGTCCGAGGTGGGGGGTTGTCCGGGGTGGGGGGGAGAGGGGGCGGAGGGCCGAGGGCAGAGGCCGGAGGGCAGAGGGGGCGGATACCGGAGGGGGTGGAGGCCGTAAGGAGGAGGCCAGAGGGTGGAGGGATGCCGAAGGGGACGGAGGGCATGGAGGAGGATGTCCAAAGGGCGGAGGGCGGTCAGAGGGTAGGCGGAGCCGGAGGGTAGAGGGTAGAGGGCGGAGGCTCACAAGGGTGGTGGGTGGAGGGCGGTGAGGGCGTGCGGTGACGGGGGAGGGCACGCGGGGGAGGGCAGAGGGTGGGGGTGGAGATGGGGGAGGGCGAGCGGAGAGGTTGAGGGTGAGGGAGGAGGGCTCACGAGGTGCGCACGGGGGGGCAAAGCCCCCTTTTTTTTGGAAAAGCTCAGCGACTGCTAGAGGCGGTCGCCCATGTTATGGGGCTTCAAAGCCCAATATTGTAGTATTGTCTCATATAGATAGAAAATGGTTCTACTTGGTGAGTTGATCTATGATTTCCCAAATGGAGTCATTTATTTTGGATGTATATGGTAACCGTATCATGAATTCCATAGATAAATAATCCCAATTCCACTCTAGAACCTCATGGGGTTGAGATAAACCTACTAGAACCTAGTGCTCAACCTTCACCTACTAACAAGAGAGGTATCAAGAGACAAACTTTACTACTGAATTATTCATTCTAGGCCACTAGAACTGATGTCAGAAGTCCTAGTACATCATATCCACACCTAGATGTACCACCAAAGGGGGTTTATGGAACTCATTCAACATCAACTCCCACAAATTTTTTGGTACCATCGCTCATCCTCTCAAAATGATAATTTTCTCCCCACCTTCGTAGAATTCATTATGTTCATGTCCAGTGGATATTTGAGTATACATAGTCTCACAGTCAGTATCTCCAAGTTGGGATTCCCTAACATATTTTATAATCATAGGGGTAACAACCACCGACTGTAGATATGTTGTACCATCCATGTCTACTAAGGACAAATATAATGAGGTTAACTACTGTAATGCCTTAGAAAACAACTATGAACAAGATCTCCTAAAGATAGTATCTTCTACTATGTTAAACTTCTCATGAGTATAGACTATATCAGAGTCGTAATCCTATAGGAACTCTAGCCATTGTCTTTTTATCAAGTTAAGATCTTTATGAGAGAATATATGCTTGAGACTTTTATGGTCAAAGTATATGGTAAATCACTCATCTGTAAGGTAGTTATTCCACATATTCAACATGAATACCACCAATGTCAACTCAAGATTGTGTAGTGAATAGTTATTTTCATGAGGTCTCAACTACCTAGAGCCATAGGTAATCATCACCTACCTCTTCATTAGAACATAACCAAGTCTAGTTCATGAAGCATCGCAGAACACTACATACTCAACACCCTCCTATAGAAATATAAAGATAGCGGTGCTCTTCTACCTCTGCCACAACTTCTAAAAAGCCTACTGGATCCTTTCCATCCTAATAAAAGGTTTCCCCTTCTAGGTAAAAGTAGTTAAAGGTATCAATATCCTGTAGAAATCAGGAACAAATCTCCTATAGTAGCCTTCCAACCTAAGGAAGCTTCAAACCTCCATCACACTTTTGGGTGGATCCCAAGCTAACACTGGATCGACCTTCACTAGGTCCACTATTAATCTCTCTACTGAGATAAAATTTCCTAGAGATTAGACCTCGTGAATCTAGAACTGACACTTCAATAGATTCCCATAAATATGGTGCTCTCGAAGTATATCTAGGACCATCCTCAAGTGTTTTCCATGCTCCTCCTTGAACACTGAGTACACTAGGATATCATCGATGAATAATGCTATAAATTGGTCTAAGAAAGGATGAAGGATCTATTTAATGAGTCCCATGAACACTTATTGGGTGTTATTTATGTTAAAATTCATCACCAAGTACTCATAGTGACCATAGTGACATCTGAATTCTATCTTCAGTATATCAGCATCTCGTACTCATGCCTGGTGATAGCTTGATCTGAGGTCAATCGTTAAGAACCATCACACCCCTCTCAAATTATCAAATAGGTAACCAATCCTTGTTTTTGGATATTTATTCTTCACATTAATTTGTTTTAGGCACCGATAATCTACAAACAACCTCAACCTCTTATTCTTCTTCTTAGAAAACAATATTGGGCTACCCTGGGAGAAACACTGGGTCTAACAAATTCCTTCTACTAGAATTCCTCTAGCTTCACCTTCATCTCATTAATCTCCACATGATCCATATGATATGATGGTGTAGATATCAAGGTCATCCCTGGGTATAATTAAATGCATAATTCTATCTCTTAGGGGAGAGGTATACCTGACACGTCCTTAGGAAATATGTCCTCATACTTAGCCACCACAATAGAAAACCAATACCCCATAGCATCCACTGCTCCAAGATTCATGCTATCCAACTAGTGATTAATCAGCTTCACCCTCCTACATATGAGTCCATACTACTCTCTCTCGGTCTCCTCCTCTCTTATGAAGGAAAACCTTGTCTCATAAATTCATAAACACTGCATCCTCTACATAAAACAATCAATTTGGGCATTAAATATGTATATCGAATCCATGCCTAACATGGTGTTGTAAGGCCTCATCACTACCTCAAAGAGATCGCATGAATAACTCTTTCCTCCAAGCATCATATCACACTGTCATAAAAAGTGAGTGATTATCGAGTCATCTTTGGTAGGAGTCTCCAAGTGTAAGGGTCAAGCCAAGGGATCAAATAGATCCTCTAGGTCTTGAACTATGGATGTATCAAGAAAAAAGTAGATCATGACTGTGCTTATCAAAACTATAGCTAAGGTATAAAAGACATAGATCATACATCTAATCATCCCTGAATCCTATGGATCAAAGGCCTTTATAGCTTACAGCTTCCCTCACCCCTGTCCACTAGCTCCATGAGATTGGAGGGGACAATCTAGGGGTGGTGGTGGCAACAAGTCAAAATGTATTCCACCTCCTACAACTCTCTCAGATTTTCTACCAAGTACATAACCCTATGGACCTCCCTGCTCCTTTTACTTCCTCTTATTAGGTGGAAAATACACTATCTCTTGGTCATCTATATGGTGGGTTAGACCATCCCACACGGGATGACTCAGACCATCACAAGAGTATCACCTCATCTCCCTAGGCTAAATAGAATAATACTAAGGACCCTAAACCACAAAACCTCTATCCTGAGATTGCCTCCTAAAACATCTCACACATCTGAATCACTACGTCTATTAATGACTACCATCTACCGAATTATCAGCCCTTGTGTGGACACCACTAACACCCTTTGTTGGTGTCTTCTTGTCCAGGGATCTCTCTATCACCAAAGAATTCTCTAGCACCCTATCATAGGTAGAAATTCATATAGGTATCACACTAGCTTGGATGTCTCTTCATAGACCTTTCTTGAAGGTTTTTTCCTGAAATAATGGATCTTAAACCATATTAATCAAGTATAATGATAGGTTGTTAAACCTTAATGAATAATCAGTCATAGTTTTGTTTCCCTATTGTAGCTATAAAATCTCATGGATGTACATTGCTTGCATCATAGCTGGATAGTACTCCTTTATCAAGAGGTTCTCAAACTTTTTCCAAGAAAAAGTCACCTCATTATATGAAAGAACCACTAGGATCCACCAATTTCTTAAAAAAATGGAGAAGTCTCACCACCAGGACCACCATCTGGTCTCCAGGTGTCATGATGATAAAAAAGACTCATGTAACCACATCAATCCAATACTTAACTCCATAAGGGTCTATCTCACCCCATAACCTAAGGTTTTATTGACACTAAAACTTGTGTAGCACTCTCAGCCTACACACCTCATATGTTAGTACTTATGATACCATCTACTGCTCAACAAGTTGAGGTATGGCTTGAAAACCACCCAAATGAACTACCTCTTAAACAAGTCCTTGTATCAAAGACTCATCTCTAAGGGGATCATCCTTACAATACTATTTCTAAATCCTAGATACAAATCATCATGGATATTCCCTAGAATATACAAGATGTACCGTGGTCAATGAGTATACCTAGAGAGATGACTTAATAAGGACCTATAAAAACAACCAATTCCTATATGATGCATGTACCAATGTTTTCCCTATAACTAGTGTCTACATGTATTGAGTCAAAATGTAGGTATTCATAGTCCTAGTGTATGGGTACGTTGGCTGCCACACCAACATTGGATTCCCTAGACTAAAACATGAACTCAAAACACTTAAGAATGTTTCCATAAAACCCAAACCAATCTCACATCTAGACAAAAACTCTAAACTCTGATCCTAAGATGGAAATACTTTAACAAAGCTCTATCAAGACCCAACTTACCAGGGCTCGCCTGGTTGGAGGTAAGCTAATTGTGACTACCCCAAGATCACCTCCAATAGACCAGGGGTTGGAGACCAACATCGAGTAGGCATAACACTCACATGGGAGGCTTTAGCCTAAGGTACCTTTATGCACACACACATCTCTAATTCCATGCAATTATAAAATGTAAAATATAACTGATAACAAATTCATGCATACATCTAAATCCCACAATCGTATTATGATAAATAATATTATAAATCATAAAGGGATAAATACAATCCCATCAAAAACTCTAACAATTTTTAACTTGATAGAAAGAGGGGAATACAGTCAAATGTGACTCCTAGTATAAAACAAGATCTCTCTATCCCAATCTAAGATTTCTATGATCTTGGTACATCAAGAAACCCATTGAATTTCTAGTCATATGTATAAGACACGTCACGTATAGGTAGATCCCATACAAGGGTGAGTAAAACAAAACATAGTAAGACATCCCAAAATCCTAAGCCTAAATAATCAAGATAGTATTAGCTAGCTCATAATAGGGTAATGTCAATCAAAAATATGAGATATATAAATACAAATCCATATATACTCATGGTAGACACTAAGTCTCAAGGTAAGGTCACAACTGTATTGTCATTTTAAGATTATTCTTAGTAGTTCATAGAAACACTCATCCAGGAGAACTCACTTCGCAGGTCTGATAGAACTGATGGCGTCTATCTGAGAGGTTGTTCTTATTGGGTCTCACTATAAGGACGTATAGACTATAATTACAAAGATATTGATTCGTAGATGGAAATCACACACATTCCCATGGTGTATACCAACAACCTAATATGGATTAACCTACTATATAGGGGATTTATGCTTGGGTAAAGTTAGTCATGTCGATTTTGATAACTCCACTTAGTGAATAAGATGATAGAGGATCCCTCCCAAATCCATGGGGGACACCAAGAACTATATCCAAGAAAAATACCTTAGAGAGGGTCACAATCCTTTTTCCAAGATGTAATTATAAACTATACCCTTATAGGGATAGATCGAGGGAATCTACCGTAAGGAAACTAGTCCAAACTAAAGAGAACAAGGGCCTCATACCTCTCTAGAAAAATTACACGGCATGTACTAGTGGTACATGGTGTGTATTTTTGGTCTCATGTCTGCCCATGTGATATAGACTATGCATGGGTACTCCAGGTCATTTATGTGTACACCTATCCATTTTTGTGTTCCCCATACTATTTTAGTGTACTTGGCCATGTCCAAGTACCCAACTCATCATGTGTGCTCTGGTCAAATCTGAGCACATGACTTAGCCCATGTACTATAGTCATGCCCATGTACCCAATGGTACACAATGAGTCACCAGGTCGGGTCACATGGAGTGCAACATGTGTCACATGGTATGTGATCCTTTCTTCTCTACGGAAACCCTATCACCACATCCAGGGCCCCACACAGTGTGAATCTCAATATTACATGTTTTTTAGTGAGAGTTTTTTCAAAACCCATGAATATTCACACATAATCCTCCTCCAATACTACCGCCTATGATTCTCACCACTAATATGACCGGGGATCATGGATCTCATCTAACCGAGCCTCGTCATCATTGGAGATCCAATTAAGACCATATGACTTGCATGGAAAATCATCCCTCATCAAGTATTTCTATTATTGTATATAAAAACTTCAATTGAAGGTCATGAAATATAAACCTAATCCATTTTCATCACTATTAATCCTAATTTCATTGTCAATCTCAATCCCAAACCTATGGTGGTGATCTGTTGTGGAAAAAATCGAATGTGCGATGATCATACATTAGGTATTTGTCGAACCATCATCCAAATGGAGTTCCGATGATGAATGCATGAAGAAAATGCACAAACAAAACATGAGGAATGAACCTCAACCATATATGGGTTGGCCTTGATATGTTTCAGTTAGAACAACGAGAAAATAATCTAACAAATAAACAAAGAATATCCACCATAATCTATCATTGATCCTCGAATCAATTTTGTTATAAAAATTGGTTGTGTTTAACATGAGATAATCAAATGAGATAAATCCAAATAAAACAAACATACTACCTTGAGTTTGGATCAATCACTGATGAAGAATGATTTTATGTTGTAATTGTTGGTGATATCCTCAAACGCTATTGGTGTAGACGATCCATGCAGTATCGATCTGATCCCTTGATTTGTTATAATCCACCAATATCTCTCTAATGACTCATCTCAAGATATTTAGGGTTATGAGGATAACCCTAATATTTATCCATAACTAGGTATTTATATAGTATGAATTAGTTCCCTACATCATTAAAATAAGATAAATTATTTTATTTATTTATTTATTATTTCTGCCCATGAAAACTTTTTTACAATCATCCGACATCGACAATGATTATGTCATACCTAGGGTAAATCCCACATTACAAACTCAATGGTGGTATCATATTTCTGATTAAATACTCAATTTAAGAGTAATTTTAATTTTTTAGTAAAAATATAGGTGAGTGGTATTAATATATTTAATATTTTTCAAATATCAATTTCGGGTTCACTGAGCCTCGGGATTTCACTTCATCTCAGAACCTTGATCTAAAAATATTACTAGATATATTTCAAAGTTTTACATGGAAAAAACTACTACATTACATTAGTTTTATACTCTATATGAAAATTTTATTATATTATACATAATATCAAAAGGTTATAGCAGTTCCAAGCCATAATGAGAACATATCGATTCTATTAAATTAATAATAAATCATATCCTATGGTCTACAATCATTAATCTAATAGGACACAAATGATGTATGATTATCAGGTACTAGGGGTTCATAATCATGGAAAATTATTCTTAGGAAGTTCATACATGGTAATCTCCAAGTAAGATAGATTATGAGGATTGGCCCAATAATAATAACACTATATGTTTAATGTGTCATTGGTTTTTCCTATCTACTAACATGTGTATTGATCTCCTATATTAAGATCATTATTAATGTATTTCATTAATAATGTACTTTGATACATTATGAAAACCCTAAAAGTTTATATTTTTGGTTAGTTATCTTGCTTCAGGTGTGTCATTAATTGTATGACATTAATTGAATGATCAAGATGTGTTTTTTTTACTTTCAAGTATAGGAAAAAGATATCTATGGCCCATGGACTCAGATTTTAGTCCCTTGATTAAATATATAAACATGTTATAGGAAGAATATTTCATCCAGTATAGTCAAAGAAAGAACAAATAATGCATGGAAGGATGGTGACACAAACTATGCATATTTAATTATGAGATATCAATATGAAAAAAGATTCTATTATACAGTATATGTTTGTAGGATAGGTTTTCATTATTATGAAGTATATTTATCTCTTTAAGGGTTACTATGAACTACTATATGCTGCTTTGGTCTGTGAGTAGGACACAAATTCAACTAAATAAGGACAGATATCTTCATACACAAGGTGTATCCAAAAGTTTCACTAATTTAGATGAATTTGAGTTTAAGACAAAGTAGAGCCCATATTTATGGGTTAGTGAACGTCTGAGTGTGAATGATCATAGGTAAATAAATAAACAAATTCAATTATATGTTATTAAAATTTTGAATAATAAGAATTTAATTTATATCTCAAGATTTTTATAAGTTATTTAAGTTTAAACAAGTGATGATGATAAAATTCTTTTTCACCAATCTTATTCAAGATGGTGGGTTAAACTAACTAGTTTATTGGTATGTATTTGGGGTTTATAAATTTACTACAACTTATTAGAAAATATTCTCATATTAAAAATATTTTTTATTTGATAGATATTAATTTTTTGGGGTTTTTAAATATATTTGGTAAGAATGATCCAAGTAAATTATTTTTATTTCATCACATGACATGTAAGAGTGTTATAAGTGAGAGATTAAGTATTTGTTATACTTTCAAAAAGTTAGAAAAGTCGTTCATGACATATTGGGATGGTTTTATAGGTAAATTTTCTTTAAGGTATAAAATACAAATATGGAAAGGTAAACCTATATATAAAACCTTATTTTTGAACTAGGAATAGGATTGGTTGCCTCTTACATTAATTACCTATCCTCCCATATTCTCTATTGAGTTTTAGAGTGAGAAAGAAGTGTTAAGAACAAGAATGGGTTTATTTCCCTTTATGATTCTATCTTGTGTTCTTCCAATGATCATACAGGGATCGTAAATCACTCCAATATTTTATGATAGAACATGAAAATAGAATATAAAAAAACTAAGTGCTTTATAGATCATGTATGGTTGATCTAGAGGTATCCTCACTTAGATCCTTTGATCCATGACAAAGTGGTGATAAGTGAACAATATTGAGATCACACTAATGAATGAGGTATCATTTTGTTTATTTTATTAATAATTAAATTTTATTATATGAAATACCTTGATGAATCTATGTGTTGGTATGTCATATTTTGTGCTACAACATAGGTCCAACTCAAAAATATTAAAAATTCCAGTTCTGGATGCTTCTATCGTGACTAGTTTCCTTTACCTGGTAAGTCACATTAATGTTTTCTCTTCTACTTCATCATTTTTTTTAAACATAATTATAAATTTAAAAACAAGATGTCAAATATTTTTATATATAAGTAAATAAAGAATAATTTTATATTTGAATTTACCTTTTCTTATTTTAAGGTCAGTCGAGAGTAACATCATCATCTTGTAAACTTACTCATTAGATTTTTCATCAATCAAACCCATATTAATGTTCTTTAAACCCACTTTTTAAGTGTTTTCCTTAAAATAGAAATATCATCCTTTATCCACATATCATAGGAAACCAACTTTATTTAAATATTATAAACTGATGTAGTATTTATATCTCTCTTTTAGATTATGTATACTTTAGCATTAAAGCAGGTTTGAATTCTTCTCAATATTTTATTTAAAATTTTAACAAATTCACTGACTTCTCTAATGCGTCTAATATCCCTAAAAATGTAAAAAAATTATTAAAAAACCAAAAAAATTTAAGAAGTTTTCATCCTTAAATCATGAAACTTATTTTTTAGCATTTGTAGGATTTCCTCCTTTAGCTTCAAGTCCTATTCATAGATATAGGTGAACAAGACCCACGTGGTTTTGGATGACATACATATCATTTTAGATATCTAGAAAGTAATTTCAATTATCCTCTTAAGTCATTCATACCATTTTCATATGCATCAAACTTTATTCTATAATTCTCCATAAGTTTTTCTCTTGAAATATCAATAATAAAAATCACATTGATTATAATGATATATACATTTATATCTAATGATAAAAGTTATTATAATATTCGATTCTCTAAAAGTATAAATTTGTTTCCATTAAAAATATGTATACCCTTATAATTCATGAAACTATCCATAATCATATCTCTAAGTGAAATCATAGTGAATTTGGATCTAATATCCACTATTAGGCATAGAGCAGAAAAATAATATTCTGAGAGGGGTGAATTAGTGTGTGAAATATTTTAATCAATTAATAAAATTTTCTGTCTAAAAAAATCTTGTACCATGAAAAATAAAACATATTTTCCCATATCTCATAAATTAATGGTGATGAATAAAGTAATCACACATAACACACACCGAATCATTTGGTTCTCCTCCGGGGTAGAGGATAATACAGTGTATATTAATGGTCCACTATCATACACAATAATTATTATAATCTCACTTACTGCAATATTTAGAGGAAGAAAATTTCCCTTAAAGTGTACCATTCAAAAAAATGGCACATTTACATTATGAAAATTTATCAAATAAAAATAAAAAAATGAATAAACCATTAAAAAAATAGTTCTCCAAATATCCTCCACAAATTCTTTTCCACAAGTAATTTTTCATTCAAGTGTAGTAGAAAAGAATTTAATTATTCTCCACGTTCCTTGCCCATTTTTTATATATTCAATAGAGATTCAAATTATTTATCTTATCTTTTTATCCCAACATCATCAAAATCATAGATAACCTAATTGATATTTTTATATCTTTATAATAAATATTTTTTTAATGATGCTAATTGTACCTTCAAATATCTTGGTAAAAATGGGTTTTTAATGGGTTTTTAAAGAAAATATTTTAATGAGTTTGATAAAAAAAAATATTTTCAGGTATAGGTTGGAAAATGAATTCAATCCCATGAATTTTCCTTTGGTTAAATTTGCTAAGGGATTTGATGCAATTCTTTTAAAATGAAAACTCAATGTTTTAAAATGCTTAACACATTTCAATTAATTAATGCAAAACATAAACTAATATACATTAATACATATTTCTGTGTATGTGTGTGTATTATAAATACATAAATACATAAATAAACTAATAAATTATATATTTAATATAAATAATTTATTTAAGCTCTTTGATATTACAAGAAAATAAAATAATACATAGTTTATAAATAATTGATAATTAATTAGTATTAATTAGTGATAAATAGAAATAATTAATAATAATTAGAAATAATTAATAATAATTAGTAATACTTAACAATAATAAATATTAATTAATAATAAATATTAATAATAAATATTAATATTATATTTATGTTATATTTACGTTATATGATTTTATATTTATGTTATATTTAAGTTGATAACTATTATTTATGTTATATTTACATTAATAATGTCACATTTTTGTTATTAATTTCTATTATTTATATTATAAATAACTAATATTTAAATTATATTTACATTAATAACATTATATTACATTATAGTTATGTTATATTAACACTCACAAGGCTGGTCTATTTTATTATCCAGATGATTAGAAAATTCGGTATCTTTGATGCAGGAGAAGATCATTAATGTCCAACCTATTGATATGGATTACTTCAAGAATTCTTTGGAGGGCTCCCAAGTTGGTTAAGCGGGTGTTATTCATTAAGTTGTTAACACTTAATGAGGAATGATTATATGGGGGAAATAAAATCTTGTTCCTATATCCATTGACAATAGTGACTCCACATTCAAGGATGTCTTATCTAGAGGTAAGAAAATGATGGTTTATAGTGAAGACTTCACTTCAATACCATAAAAAAATTTTGAACACCACATTTTTCGTACGTAAGGTGAAAAAATCCCATGACTTGTTGATCTAGTAACTGCCACTCCAACTGATCCATGTCTATTAGATTTAAACCCAAAAGAAGAAAATAAATTTTCTTCTAGTAAAGATAGTCTTTGATCTCCATACTCTAGTAGTTGAAGTCAGTTCCATTGAAGTAGTCATTCTTTACCATGCCTTATTCCATATACATCGTTTAATTTGAGAAATACAAACTCAACCTATGATACCAGTTATTACAAAAGTGTCAGGAGTCACAATGACATAACAAGTTTATAAATAAAGAAAAAATGGAAACAAAAGAAGAATAAGAACAACATGGAAACAACAATTTATGTGGTTCAAAAATAATACCTATGTCCAAGAATAGGCGGAAATATCACTATAATTTGGGAGCACACTATTACAGGGAGATCAGAGTTTCAAGCACATATAACCTAGATCAAAATGAGGTAATAAAGAGGATGAATTATTGTTCCACCAAATGTAAAAAAAATTAGTTGTGCTATAGTGAAAGGTGGATGGAAGTCTACACTACTGCAATGTTGTGGCCACCGAAGTCCAAGATGCTACAATGTCCAGTGGAAAGAAGTCTGCGAAGATACAGTACCGTTGTCTCCAAAGTCTTAGATGCTACAGTAGTTGTGCCAAATTCTACACTACTATAGTGCCCTATCTATATTGCCCAATCAGCTCTGGTACAATCGGTCATAGCTACCAAAGACCCCCAAAATTTGGTTCAGGGGCCACGTGTTTTCCCCTACAACCCTCAACAATCTCCCCATAGTGCTCGAACCACTGATTTTTGGAATAGTGTTTAATATGGTTCATAATCATTCATCCCAACATCATCCAAAGAGGATTAGGCTACACCAATCCAATAATCTCCCACTTGGATCCTTATCCACTACGCTAACCTACTTCGATGCCACTGACTTTGACAGCTTTCTTAATATGAGCTCCTCCTATTCTTAACTCACTAGTTCATGCTTTCCATTCACAACTTCAATTTCAATATAATGTTTCAGAAAATTTTAGTTGTTTTTCTTTTTTATCCCATAGTGTCCTCCCATATTCTGCCTCTCATCCTCCATTCATCAGTAGAGACCAACAGAAACAAAACAATTCCTCAACTTCTATATTACCATCAACTTCATCAATATATATGTTGGGTTGTTTATTCCACAAATATTATGTAATGTTAGAAACCCATCCTATATTAAGGATCTAATAAAATGATACTTCAAATGAATGTGATTCATCTAGGAATGAAACACTGGGTTCTTTGAAATATGTATAGCACTCTGACTATCACAGTTCAGTACATTTTCCTCTCACTTTCTACCCAACTCATCCAAGATGTTCTTTATCCTAACCATATCCTTTCTAGCTTCTGTTATGGTAATGTATTCTACCTCTATAGTGAATAAATCCACCACCTTCTATAATTATGATATCTATATTACTGATGTGCCTCCACAAATAAATACCTAAACTATGGTACTCCTCCTATAATCGACGTCACCTCCAAGGTTAGCATCCACATACCCCTGCAATTACTTTTATTTTCCAAAGCATAGATATACATTGTTTCTTTCATTCGGATACTTCAGTATCCACTTCACAGCTTCCCAATGTTTCTTTCTAGAGTTATCCATGTACCTTCTCATAACTCCCACTACATGAGAAATGTCAGGTCAAGTATATACCATGGTATACATCAGGATTCCAATAGCTAATATGTATGGAATCTTTACCATGTACTCAACCTCTTCCTCCATCTTTATTGATTGCTCCTTTGATAATTTAAAATGGCCTACCAGGGGAATATAAATCAACTTTTCTTCCAGAATAATAAATCTTCACAAAACCTTTCTAATGTAGTCATCCAGTGATAACATCAAGGTTCTTGCTGCATGGTCTCTCTTTAACTTCATCCCCAAAATATTTACATCTTCTCCAATATCTTTCATCTCAAACTCCTCAGTCAATTGCTACTTCATCTCATTAATCTTTTGCATACATGATCCTGCAATAAGCATGTTATCCACATATAGAAGTAGTATAATATATTCATCACCAAAATACTTTATGTTGCAACATTGATCCATGCCACATTGTTTTTATGCATTTTTAGTCATGAATGCATCAAACTTTTTATTCCACTTCTTCGGTTCCTACTTCAACCCATATAATCTCTTCTAGAGTTTTCACACTAGGTCTTCCTTCCCAAACTGAAAATATTTCTTTGGATGTTACATATATATGTACTCCTATAGATCTCTATAAATGAAAGTATTATTAACATTAAGATGGTAAATATGTGATTCTTATGATGCCAAAATGCCGAGAACCACCCGGATAGTGGTAAGATTTACTATAGGTGAGAATATTTTGTGAAATCCACTACCTCCATATATTGAAAACTTTTCACTACCATCCTTACTTTCTACCTCTTATTTCCATCATGTTCTTCCTTAACTTGGTATACCCACTTGTTCTACAATGCTTTCTTTCCTTGTGTAATAGGTGTCAACTCCCAAGTGTTGTTATCATGCAATGAGTAAATCTCCTCCTTCATAGCCAGCACCCACTTGATCGACTCCTTCAACTTCATTACCTCTTCAAAACATTCTGGTTCTCCACTGTTAGTCAATAATAAATAATTTAAGGATATTGAATAACTCTACACATGAATTCTTACTCTTTTTGATCTCCTCAACTCCACTTGAGGAGTAGGATCCAGTGATTTTGGAATCACATGATCTGACACACATTTAAGCTCTAATTTCTCATGGATATCTGATTCTTTGTTCCCACTATCAACTTCAACTGCATTATATTCCTTGTACATGAGTTCTTTATTAAATAACATGTTTTGGCTCCTGATGACCATCCTGTTGAGATCGTCCCAAAAGTGATCACCAAACTCCTCAACACCATATCAAATAAAGAAACATTTTTTGGAATTAGCATTAAGATTATCCTCTTGAATCAACATCAATATGTACATATACCAAATAGCTAAATACTCATAAATGTGAGGGTCTTACCTCATTAACATACTAGAGCTCCTTGGGTGGGAATTCTCTCATTGGAATAGATAGGCTCTAGTTGATGAGATATTATACCATGTTTACTGCATCAACCTATAAAGTCTTAGGTAACCCTGAGTGTAGACTCATGTTCTTGACACATTCATTTAGTCTCTTATTCATCCTTTCAGCTACACCATTCTATTATGGTGTTCCTGGAATATTCTTATCCCACCAAATCCTATTGTTTGAATAGGATTCTATGAACTCATTATTATTGTACTCTCCACCATTTTCAGACTATAATCATTTCTACTTTTCTCCAGAATCATTATCCACCATGGTTTTCCACTTCTAAAATATATTAAATACATCATATTTAATTTTTAGAAAATGAACTCATACATTCTTAGTTGAGTCATCAATAAATGTCACATAATATTGTGACCCTCCAATAGAGTGTATTGGTGTAGGCCCCCAAACATCAGTTTGAACTAGGTCTATATTCTTATCCTTCGATGTTCTTTCACCTTTCTGAACATACAACTTCTTTTTCTTTCTGAAGATACAATCTTCACGTAGGCCAAAATCCACTAACTTCATCTCTAGTAGCAATCCTTTTGTTTCCAGCACCTTCATACTATTATCACTCATATGGCCTAGCCTGTAGTGCCATATTTGTAAATCTAAGACATCTTTTATTGAGGTAACCACGTCTATTCAAGTTTCTATTATAACATCCCACCTTTTATTACATAACTTCACATATAATTTTACAAACATAGGATCTTTTAAGGTTTAGTGTCTTGGAAAAAAAGTACTTAATACATGTAAATTTAAAAACATTATTATATTAAACTTTAAAGGCCTTTTCAAGGTTCATCCTAAGTACATTTATTGCATCTCATAACCTAGGGACATACATCAAATAAAAGGGTGAGTTTAAGGCCTAGTAAGGTAAAAAAAAGAGAAACCATTTTCTTGTGATCTTAAAGGATATCAATAAGAACTTGAAAAAATACATAAAGGCATGAGAAATGAAAATATAGGAATATAATAATAAAATAACATGATTAATAACATATAAATGTGTCTAAAATTTTTAATTAATTCGTCCATAAGTATATCACCAAGGTTTATCACTGAGGTTTCAAAAAAGTTACCAAGGTTATCAACCAAGGCATCATAAAACTTGTCATCTTTAGAGATTAAATTCTTTACCCAATGCATTAGAGAACTATTTGGGAACATCCTTAAAATATATTAATTAATTTGAGCCACATATATGATAATAAAAAGTTTCATAAATAACCCATGGATAATAAAATAAATGGGTTTCATATAAAAATCATACTGTTTTTAAGAAGTTCTTAAAGACAAGATCTTTATGTCACTTTAAACCCACAGAAAAGGAAGGAGGTTTTAATGTATGTTAATCCCAAAATAAAATATATAAGTTTTAAATAAAGTTAAATACTCATAGAAAATAAAGTGGTTTGGGTATTTACAAAATAAAATAAGATAATTTCTTGAGAAAAAGAGAAAATTTTGTGATGAAAATCCTGCAGCATAATAGGTATGAAACATGGTTTTAGAAAACATTAAAAAGAGAGGAGACAATGTTCTACCATTCATAAATGAATCTTAATAAAATAAAGGTATGGAATAAAATAGTTATAAGAACATATTATGTAAATATGAAATAAATACCACATAAAAAGGAAACATGAAAGGAATAGGGAAGTTGAGGGTTCCCTTACCTTGAAGAGTGACTCCTAAAACTCAAAGATCGGGAACTTAGGGGCCTGAGAAAACCTTGGTAGGACTCCTTGGGAGGTAAAAATATCAGAAATTTGTAGTGGATTAATTTTTAATGAAATTAAATGAATTAATTGGTGGGTATGTATATCAAAAGTTAGGGATTTTTTTTATTAATTTCTGAGGACACCTCAGTTGTAGTATTGAAAAAATCATGGGTTTTCCCATTATATTTTCCCATGGTATTAGCCACTTGGGAAACCTATTACATTATTATAATCCAAAAAATTCAACCAAAATTTTATATTACTCATTACATCATTATGAAATAGTTATGATGTCATTAAATATACCAAAAACTCAAAACTATATATTTACTATTCACCGAAAATTCAACTATTTTAGAAAAATCCAAAAAATTCACCCTAACCATTTTTTGATGTGTAGAATTCAAAAATGAACTCCATTTTATGAAAATGAATTTTATTTTAAATCATTATTTTAATTATAAAATTTTAAATAAACATTTATGTTTTATAAAAATACTAATACTTAACGAATAATTTATAAAACATTTATTTACATATACAATGATATAATTATATCACATTACCATTTAATATGCATAAATTATATTTATACTTCCTTATGTGAGGTTATTATTCCATTGATTGTATTACTATTCACAAGGGTAACATTACTATTCTAAAGGTTCAGTTACTATTCACCCAAAAATTATGTTGATCCTATCAGACTCTAAATATCTTACTAATCACAAATTTGTATGTCCATTTTTCAAAAAAAAATTCACATAATCAATTATTTAAAGTATATTAATTATTTAAACAAAAAATGAAGTATTTTTTACTATTCATAAAAAATATGAAACTTAGAAAAATACTAAAAATTCACCCTAGATTAATTTTGACATTTGAAATTAAAAGATGATGTTTATTTTACCATAATAATTCTCAAAGTATGAGAAATCTATGAAAAGTATAATTTTTACCTGTAAAATCAAGTTATCAAATTTATCTCATTTAAACATATATTTTATTAAGAAAAACAATTCTTAAAAAAGAAATGATGAAATAACAATTTTATTAAAACAAAGGGATTACAATTTAAGTGAGAAACGCCTTGGCACATAACCCCTTATAACACCAGCATACGACCTAAGGGTAAGGTGTGAAATGGTGATAGACTCTTGGGGTAGCTTGGATAACATCGACCAAGCAGGAATCTCCACTAACTTGAACTTCTCCCATAGGCAATTTCAATCAAGCTTAACATGTTGAATCTCAGATTGGGCTTGGTACAAAGTGAAGCCTAGTGACACTACCTACTTCCCGAGCTCTAAAAAATGGGCTTCGTACGGCCCGATTCTACTGGATGTGGCCATCAAATCTCCTTTCTGCATTAATTAACCATTATCATTTCTATTTATAAAAAATAATCATAATGTTAAGAGTATAGTTTCCAACAGTCATATTGACCAAAGATCATATTGAAAAATGGTCATAATTGAAAAATGGTCATATAATGGTAAAAAATCAATGGCCACATTAAAATAAAATTACTTTATTATTAATGAGATATTTTTTTTTTGTAAAATAATTTAACACACATTTTTCAAATACCAATATTATTTAAAATTTTGGGTCGTTACATTCTTCCCCTTAAGAAATTTCATCCTTGAAATTTCAACTCGTTCTCACAATTGAGAAATGGTTAGGGTACTTCTGTATCATTGTTTCCTCCAGTTCCCACATCACTTCTTCATATTTATATTCCTCCATGACACTTCAATGAGTTGTGTAGTCTTGTTGTGTAAAACCTTATTTATATGGTCCAATATATCCCCTGGCTGCTTCTCATAAGAGATTTCATGTTCCATTTTGTTGGTCGGAGTGAGTAACTAACGAGGGGGTGAATTGAGTTCCTAATAAAAATTTCTACAAATAGATAGACTAAAAATAAAAAGCCCTTTATAAAATAAATTGGACAATTAATAAAAACTACATATTGATATAAGATATATCCTTTTAAAATATTTCTTAATGAGTGATTAGGTCTCAGTTAAAATATAGTTTAGAAAAACCTTAACTTTTGAAATCAATTTACTTAGAAATAAACATATATAAACACTAGTTAAGATTAATTATCAAAAAAATTGTTTTGTTTGTTAATAAAAATTTATCTAGAATGTGATAGTAAAAAACAAAACAAATAACATAGTGACACAGCAGAATAAAAAAGAGGTTCAGTCTCAAGGTGAGACTTAATCTCCTCCACTTGTAAATCACATAATTCCAAGAATATTATAAATATAATCAAATAAATCCACAACCTGGAGTAGGTATACAGTCAAAAATATTAAACTATCTAGGATAAAAATCCTCTTCCATAGTTATTCATGGGATGAAAGGAAAACATAGGTCACATAGGGACCTCTTTCACAAGAATAGTGGGAAACAGATTGAGGAAAAAGAAAAATAACAATTATTCACTAAGAATTTGCAATAGATAGTGTGTGTTGGATAATAGGAAAAACAACACAGTGCACAATGGTAAAATAGACAAAAAATAAGAATAGAAAAAACTCAATCTGATGTGTTCTATATGTTCATAGTCCTCAGATCTGTATTGGTGAGGAGTTTGTGCTTTGTTCTGGAAAATCAAATCAAAATAAAAGATTTTAGAAATCTATTGGTATGTTTCAGTTCATCTATATATGATGTCTCAATCAATCTTAGTAACAAATTTTGTACTTCTATTTATTTGATCTTCATAGAATGTGATTAATCAAGTTTGTGAGAATTCAGAAATTCGATCAGTAAGATATCATATCAGTTTTATATCATATCTATTGTTCTATATGATGAGAGAGAGAGAGAGATCATTTTTGAATATATAGAATTGTCGTTTAGAGAAGATCCAAAATCATTGGATCGACCTTTACTAAGTCTTGAAGGCTTAGTCAAACTATTCAAGAATAGATTTAGTCATTGATCCATTCACACCAAAGCCCTCAGACAACAATGGTAACAATAATGCTTGCGGTGACTCATCATATAGTAGTAAATCGCCTCTAGCGGTGACTCAACATCTGGTAGTAACTTGCCTCTAGTGGTGACTCCACTAGCGGTGACTTTGCCGGTGGTAACGGTGACTCGCCTCTAGTGGTCACTTTTCCTGGCAGTAGCTTCTATTGGTGGTGATGGTGACTTGGTCTGGTGGTAGCTCAACCTGGAAGTAATGGTGACTTAGAGTCTAGCGGTAATAGTGTCTTCCATTCATTGTTGAATTTCTATAATACTTAGCATAAATATCATAGAAGTATTATTATCATATAAAAATCTATCATATAACATGTGAAACATTAGTAATAAATGAATAATGGTTTGCAATCATTAAAATGAGATAGTGTCAAACACACTCCATACAAGGAGGTTCCAATATATTTGTACCACCTCAGGATTCAGTACATGTGAAGGGTCAGGTATGTACTTCCTCAAGAGAGATACGTGGAAAACATCATGAACTTGTGCTAGATTTGGATGAAGTTCTAGTCGATAGGCCACTGATCCCATGCGATAAAGGAGTTCATAGGGGCCAATGTACCTAAGGTTGAGCTTCTATTTCTTCCCAAACCTCATAAATCTCTTACAAGTTTAAATTAAAAGGAATACTTTATCATTAACATCAAAATACAAGTCCCTTTTATGGTTGTTAGCATAACTCTTCTACCAACTTTGAGCAGCCTTTATGTGTTTTTTGATGGATTGAACCTTTTCCATCATCTCTTACACAAGATCAGGACCAAGAATCTTTCTCTCTCCAACTTCATCCCAACAAGTAGGAGTTCTACATCGCTTCTCATATATATATTCATAGGGTTCCATTTTAATGCTCGAATGAAAGATGTTGTTTTATGAGAACTCAACTAATGGGATATGTTGATCTCATCCGCCTTTAAATTCCATTGAGCATGTTCTTAGCATGTCCTTGAGTGTCTCAATAGTCCTTTTATATTGTCCATCATTTTGGGGATGATAGGTCATACTGAAATTCAATTTGGTACTCATATCATATTGAAGACTTCTTCAGAATTTTGATGTGAACCTTATATCATGATTAGATATGATAGAAAGTGGAACTTCATACAGCCTTACCACTTCCTTTATGTATATCTTGGTGATTTAGTCATGAGTAAAATTTTCCTAAATAGAGATAAAGTGGGTAGTCTTGGTGAGATGGTCCATTATAACTCTTATCTCATTATTTCCTTTGGTTGTTTTTTGGGAGACTAGTGAAAAAATCCACAGTGATATTTTCACAATTCCATAGTGGTATGGGTAGTGGTTGTTATACCCCTTTAATAAGTTTTCGCACTACCTTTACTTGTTGACACACTAGGAACCTTCTAGTGTAGTCAGCAATCTATCTTTTCATGTTATCCCACCAATAATGATCACAAATATCTCTATACATTTTTGTGCTTCTATAATGTGTATAGAAAGTAGATCCATGAGATTCATCCATCAACTCCTTTATTTCTGTAATAGATGGAACACATAGCCTTAAACAAAATTTCAGAACACATTCTTGATCAATATTGAACTTAGGAAAATTATCATTCTTCACAGTCTCTATCTTTTTCTACAATAAAGGATCTTCTCTTTGAGATTTCTTGATCTTCTCTAGTAATGACTGTTGAGAAATCACTTGGGATAGGGTTGATGATGTCCCTTTCCTTAAGATTCCCATGTCCATTTTTACTAGGTATTTTATCAAATCATCTCTTTGAATCCTCATCATTTCTAGAAAAATAGGTTCTTTCCTACTTAATGCATCTATGGATTTGTTTGATCTTCTGGGAAGATAATGAATTGAACAATCATAGTCTTTAAGAAGTTCCAACCATCTCCTATATATCATGTTAAATTCTTTTTGTGTGAAAATATACTTAAGACTTTGATAGTATGTGTATATATCACATTTCTCCCCATAAAGATAGTGCATCCATATCTTCATAACAAAAACAACCACAGCGGGCTCCAGATCATGCGTTGGATAGTTCTGTTCATGAGATTTCAACTGCCTAGATATAAGTAATCACCTTTTCATTTTTCATGAGTGTGCACCCAAGCCCTTTTAGAGATTCGTTGATAAAAATAAAGAATCTTTCTCCAATAGAGGGTAGAGTTAACATGGTTGTAGTAACCAATATCTTCTTTAGCTCTTGAAATCTTTCCTCAAAATCCTTTATCTAGATGAACTTAACCCCTTTTCAAGTTAACTTGGTTAGTGGATTAGAAAGTCATAAAAAAACAAAAACCTTTTATAATATCCTACTAAACAAAGGAAAATACAAATCTTAGTTACAATTTTAGGATGAGGCCACTCCTCCACAACCTTTATCTTTATAGGGTCAACAGAGAGTCCTTCATTGTTTATAATGTTCCCTAAGAAAGCAACTTATTGTAACAAATATTCACATTTTCTAAACATTCCAAATAGCCTCTCTTTCCTCAGAGTTTTCAATATAACCCTTAGATGATCCTCATGTTTCTCATGAATTTTGGAATATATCAGAATATAATCAATAAAAACTACCAAAAAGTTATCAAGGTAGCCCTTAAAGACTCTATTCATCAAATACATAAAAACAGTAGGAGTGTTAGTCAAGATGAAGGGCATAACAATAAACTCATAATGGCCATATCATGATTGAAAGGTGGTCTTTGGAATATCTTATTTCTTCACCCTCAATTGATGATAACCATATTGAAGATCAATCTTAGAGAATAATTGATCCCCATGAATCTGGTCAAATAAATCATTAATTCCTGGAAGAGGGTAATTATACTTCACTATGATCCCATTAAGTTCTCTGTAATCAATGCATAGCAACATAGATCCATCCTTCTTCTTCACAAAGAGAATAGGTGCTCCCCAAGGATACACACTTGGTCAAATAAACCCCTTATCCAAAATATCTTGGAGTTTCTTCTTTAATTCTTCTAGCTCCACATTTTCTATTATATAAGGGGTTTTTGAAATCAGATTGGAATAAGTCATAAGTTCAATGGATAACTCTACCTCTCTTTCTAGGGTAGGCCTAGGTAACTCCTAAGTAAATACGTCAATGTATTCCTAAACAATGGGGACATTATCTATTCATATACTTTCATTTATTTATTCATATTTTCTGATCATTTTTTAAAAGAAATCTACAAGTGGTGCTTCTAGAAAAAGATCACGTTGAGATATCTCTCCTTTGAAAACAACTTTAGGTTTTCTATTTAAGACTACCATTGTTTCCTTTCTTTTGAAATTTATTTTAGCATTATACTTTGAGAGTCAGTCCATCCCTAGTATAATGTCGAATTCCAACAATGGAATGATTAAATATTTTCGATGAGATTGTGCTCTCCAAAGTGAATACTAGAGTTTATATACACTGGTGATGCTTGGATAATCCCTCCAAGAGTCTTCACTGATAACTATACTTCTATAAGTTTAGGGATTGATTCTATATTCTTTTCAAACTTGTAGGAAATAAAGGAATGTATAGAACCAAAATAAAAAAAAAAGTACTTGATAGATTTAAGAGAACAATGAGAGTACCTATTACCACATCATTTGGATATTTAACTTTAGCTGTCATGATAGAAAAATCAAAACCTTACTCCCTTGGCCTATGATAAGGTTGATGGTGATTCCCTTACACTTCCCTCAAATTTGGATAGTGATTGGAAAAGTACCCAAGCTATCCACACTTGAAGAATTGGACTTTAGGTGGGGTATACACCATCTTCCCTTTATCATTAGTGTTGAGAAGTTGAGGTTTTACCTCACTAAGATAGTTCCGATAAATATGGCCTTCTCTTTCACACTTTTAACACTTCCCACTCCCAATAAAGTAGTTCCACAAATGATTATTCCCATATTTTTTGCATGTGGAAAGTTTCACTTGCTTTACTCATCTTTCTTGGTCAAATATCCTCCTCAATTTTGGCTCCAAAGATCTCTTATTTTCATTTGATTTGTGATACCACTACATCTCACCGAACTCATGTTTGACTTTCATAGCACTTCGTATGATTTCCTCATAGCTCTCATAGTCTCAGTTGGCTAAATTCTTCCGTAGATGAGTTCATAGTCCACTAAAGAATCTATCAACCATTGCATTAGGATCCATGACAAAGCTAGAGGTATAACAGAAAAGTCTTGTGAAGTTAATCTCATAGCTGCCAATAGATTCAATATCCTTATACTTTAGTTTGAGGAATTCCTTCTCCATTTTTCTTCTCATGGAATGAGGGAAATAATTATTAAAGAAGATTCCTCTGAACTCTCCCCACTCCATAGCTTCAATATCCCCTCTTGGTTGTATTTTTTTAATCAGTGACCACCACTGACCAACTTCTCCCTCTAAACAGTACAAGTCCATAATGAATTTCTCTTATTCTAAACAATTGAGTATAGAAAATATATTTTCTATAGAGCTTATCCACTATTTTATAATCAATGGGTTATTAGATCCACTAAAAGATGGTGGTAGTTAACGCATAAAGGACTCAACAGAAAGTTGTTCCTTTTGTGGTGAAACCGGTATCTCAGCTTGATTTATGTTATTTTCCATAACTTGAGTTAGTTGATTCATCATTATCGTAAAGGTTTCCATTCTAGATTACATTGGAGGGTCATCAGCGCATGGTCTTTTATGCTCACCATTTACATGGTTCCTTCTATTTCCCACCATTTTTTAAAAGAATAAAACCTTTGTGAGAAATGTGTTTCATTTAATAAACTTATAATTCTAAAGGAAATTTTATGTCATATAACATCATTCTTAAACATTTTATTCATTAAAAACAATAAAATTTTCTATAAATCCATCATAATAATTCATAAAAAGCTTGTTATTAACCAAACATATGCTCTAGGAGTGTCAAACCAAGAGTGAAACAAGGGTCGTTTTCATGCACCAGTTCTCGTTTGATTCTATCTTAAAGTGGTGTTTTCATTTTTTACCCCTATATACATATGTGTCAAGGATACATTCACTTTTTGTATCCAGACATGGATTTATTTTTTCAGAAATCACTTACTTAATATTTCACCAAAATATCAGGATTTTTTTCTATATTTAAACTTTTCTATAGGGTTATTACTTAAGTTTTTAAATAATAATTTCCAAAAATAACTAAACCATACTTTGATACCAACTATAACATCCCTCTATTTTATTACATAACTTTACATATCATTTTACAAACAGATGATCTTTTAAGGTTTAGTGTCTTGGAAAAAAGGTACATAATACATGAAAACATAAAACATTATTCTATTCCACTTGAAAGGATTCTTAAAGGTTCATCCTAAGTAAATTTATTTCATCTCATAACCTGGGGACTTACATCAAGGGAAAGGGTGATCTTAAGGCCCAATAAGGGAAAGAAAGAGAAACAGTTTACTTATGATCTTGGGGAATTTCAATAAGAACTTGAGAAAATACATAAAGGCATGAGCAATGAAAAAAGAGTCATATAATAATAAAACAACCTGATTAATAACATATAAATGTGTCTAAAACATTTAATTGATTCATTCATAATCATATCACCAAGGTTTATCACTGAGGTGTCATAAAATTACCAATGTTATTCACGAAGGCATCATAAAACTTATCATCTCTAGAGATTTAATTCTCTAACCAATGCATTAGAGCGCTATCAGGGATAACCCTTACTATTTATTAATTAATTTTATCCACATAGATCATAATAAAACATTTCATAAATAACTCTTGGATAATAAAAGTAACGGGTTTCATATCAAAATCATGGTGTTTTTAAGAAGTTCTTAAAGACAAGATCTTTATGTCACTTTAAACCCACATAAAAGGAAGGAGGGTTTCATGTATGTTAGTACTATAATAAATTATATCATTTTGATATCAAGTTGAATAACCCTATAACTTAAAGTGGTTTGGGTATTCACAAAATAAAATAAGATAATTTCTTGAGAAAAAGAGAGAAATTTTGATATGAAAATCCAGCAGCATAACGGGTATGAAACATGGTTTTAGAAAACATTAAAAAGAGATGGGACAAGGGTCTCCCATTCATAAATAAATCTTAATATAGTAAAGTTTTGGAATAAAATGGTCAGAATAAAATGGTATGTATATTTGAAATACATACCACATAAAAAATGAAGCCTGAAAGGAAAAGAGAAGTTGAGAGTCCCCTTACCCTGAAGAGTGACTCTTAAAACTCGGATATCAGGAACTTGGGGGATTGAGGACCCCTTGGGATGTAAAACTATCAGAAATTCATGGTGGATAAATTTTTAATGAAGGGAAACAATGGAATGGGTGGGTATTTATAGAAAAAGTGAGGGAGTTTTTTATTAATTTTTTAGGACACCTCAGTAGTTGTATTGGAAAAACCATGAAATTACCCATGGTATTTTTCCATGGTATTGGCCACTTGGGACAACTATTACATTATTATAATCCAAAAGAGTCGACCAAAATTTTATATTACTCATTACATCATTATTATATAGGTATGATGTCATTGAACATATCAAAAACTCAAAAATGTATGTTTACTATTCAACAAAAATTCAACTATTTCAGAAAAAATCTCAAAAATTCACCCTAACCATTTTTTGACATGTCGAATTCAAAAATAAACTCCATTTTATGAAAATGAAATTTATTTTAAATAATTATTTTAATTATAAATTTTTAAATAAACATTTATGTTTTATAAAAATACTAATACTTAATTAATAATTTATAAAACGTTTATTTAATTATACTACAATATAATTATATCATATTACCACTTAAGATGCCAATATTATATTTATACTTCTTAGGTGTGGTTATTATTCCATTGGTCATATTACTATTCATCAGGGTAACATTACTATTCCAAATTTTTAAGTTACTATTCACCAAAAAAAATAAGTTGATCCTATCAAACTCTAAATGTCTTACTAAACATAATTGTGTAAATCTGTTTTTTGAAAATTATTTCACAAAATCAATTATTTAAATTATAATAATTATTTTATAAAAATTATTATTTTTCACTATTCATCAAAAATATGAAACTTCTTATAAAAATACTAAAAAATCACTCTAGATTAATTTTGACATTTTAAATTAAAAAATGATGATTATTTTACCATAATAATTCTCTAAGTATGAGAAATTTTTGAAAATTACAATTTAAAATCAATTTATCAAATTTTTCTCAATTAAACATTTATTTTATTAAGAAAAACTATTCTCAAAATATAAATGATAAAATAAAAAAAAATTAAAAACAAAGGGGTTATAATTTAAGTGACTAAGTCTTTAACACATAACACCTTATAACACCCACATATGACCTAAGGGTAAGGTGTGTGATAGTGATAGACTCTTGGGGCGGCTCAGATATCATCGCCCGAGTGGTAATCTCCACTAACTTGAACTTCTCTCATAGGAGATTTCTTTCAAGCTTATCATGTTGAATCTCGGCTTGGGATTGATCCAAAGTAAAGCCCAGTGATGCTACCTCCTTCCCAAGCTCTCACAAATGGGCTTCATATGGCCCAATTCTACTGGATGAGGTTATCAACTCTTCTTTCTCTATTAATTAACCATTACCATTTATATTTATAAATAATAATCATTATGTTAATATTATAGTTTCTAATGGTCATATATACCAATGGTTATAAGTGATCGATGGTCATAATTGACCAGTGGTCATAATTGACTGACGATCATATAAAGATCGAAACCCGATGGTCACATTAAAATATACTTACTACATCATTAATGAGATATAGTTTTATTTTGTAAAATAATATAACACACATTTTATGAAAACACGTAGCTCCTTTGGTGATCTTTCATGCACCACCAGTGAACGTGGTACTAAAATCTGCATCATCAACATATCTGATAAAAAGAATATTTCTTCTTAAACCATGGATATACCTCATGTTTTCAAGAACCAGTAAACTCCCATTGTTGGTCTTGATCTATGCATCTTTTTTTCCCATAATCTGCAAGGGTTCATCATCAGTAATATGTACCTTTCCAAAATTTCTAGAAACAAAATTATTCTAAAAAAAATTCTCCAAAGTGGAATGGAAAGCTTCCCCTGAGTCTAAAATCCAAGACTCCTCAAGGTTATCCATGCTCAGTAGTAATGTGTCATCAGTTCCTTCAGCCTCCATGTTTGCTGCATTAGTTTCAGGTGCTTTTTGTTTTTCTCTACACTCTTTCTTGACATGTCCTTTCTCCCCAAAAATTCAAAAGGTAGGACCAACCCCTTTGATTTGTCTTAAAACTTTCCTCTTAACTTTTCTCATCCTTTTTTATTATCTCATTGTGCATATCTTCCTCTTCCCTCAACGTTTAGAGCAGAACAAAAGAATCTTCCCAATTCTCTTCTTTGAATATCCTCACTAAGGATCAGGTCCCACACATATTTCAGAACCAGCTTGGTATTCCCCAAAGAACTTCTCACAACTATTATAGTCGCTTCCCAACTACCAGGTAATTGAGATAGTAAAACCAGTGTACATTCCTCATCATCAAGTGCAATTTCCACCAATGTCAACTGACTTGTGATGGTGTTGAATTAGTTGACATGATCTACAAAAAATCTCCATTCAATTATTTTTATATTGAACAATTGTTGCATCATGTGAACCTTTTTTGACGTTGAAGGATTCTCGTACATATTCGCAAGATCTTTCATCGGCACAATCTTTGATTTCTCCTCTCTAATGTTGAACACCATGTTTTTTTTCAATGTAAGGCGCACAAATCCCAAAACCTATTGATCCATTAGATCCCTCTCTGAATACTCCATGTCCGTTGGATTTAAACCCATAAGAGGAAATGCATTTTATTATGGTAAAGATATTCTTCGATCTGTATCATCTAGTATTTAAAGTTAGTTCCATCAAATAAATCAATATTCACCTTACCTTCTTCCATATACATCATTCAATTCGAGAAATATGAACTCAACCTTTGATACCAATAGTTTCAGAATCACTGGGATTCATAGAGACAAAACAAATTTGTAGTTGAAGAAACAAAATAAGAAGAATAAGAACACAGACACAGTGATTTATATGGTTCAAGAATAATTTCTACATCCATGAAGAATAATAAATATCACTATAATCAGAGAGAACAATATTACAGGGAGATCATAGTTTCAATCACATAAAATCAATCTCTAAATGAGATAATAAAGAGTACAAATCATGGTTCCACCAACCGCACAAAAAATTCATTGTGCTATTGTGAAAGGTGGTTGGAATTATTCGCTACTACATTGTTGCATCCACCTAGGTCCAAGCTGTTATAGTGGTCAGTGGAAAGAAGTTTGTGTAGATACATCATTATTATCTTCAGAGTCTGAGTTGATACAGTAGTCATTTCAAAGTCCAAATTCCTATAGTTCCCTATTGGTGTTGCTTGGTTAGCTCTGTTATGATTGATTATAGCTGCTAAAGTACCCCAAAATTTTGGTCGGGGACCTTCGGCCCCCAGAATCCCAGAACAGGGACGTGTTTCCCCTAAAACCCCCAACAAGATCACAGTAGAGATCAAACTGTAGAGTTATACCCATATGTTCAGTATGAGTCTCAAGAATTCGACCCAACATCAAGGATCGGGCTACACCAATCCATCAAAAAGGAGATTGTAAAATGACTATTCTGGTATTCAAAGGAATGTGTCTACCATATCTTCCATGAAAGATTCAAAAGCTAATCTTACTTGATAAGAGAAGGATAATTCTCATTTGTAAAGGAAAGACATGATTTGATGGGAATATAGTGTATGGGTTTTATGTGTCCTTCCTTCTGGATGAGGGTAAGTCCCTTGTCTTACCTCTTTCATGATTTATTCTCTATGTAATTATTTTATTTTTTTTAATGAAGGGACAAACTCCTTTAGGTTTCTTAATAATAACTAATACTTGTATTATATTTACCCAAATAAAAATATATTTAATATTTACTATGTTTATATTTATGTATCTCTCAAGGCTAGGTTTGAGCCCCTAGCTAGCGATGTCTGATCTCCCAGAACCTCCCCCACTGTCAGGGGGGTCTCTTCTTCTGCTCGTGATGTTCCTATTCATGGATTTTTTTCCTTCACAAATCCAGATAGCCTCTTGTTTTTTCCCTAAATCTAAAGTTCAAGGAATCATTAATAGTCTACCTTCTGTGTTGATTTCACATTCAGAGTTAACGGAGGCATCGTTGCTCTTTATTGTTTATTGGTCGCGTGATCTGAGCGTCGAAGACCTTCCATCGGTTCATTTGATAGATATGTTAATGAGACATGGTGGTTTAATAATCATGTTGTGATTCGGATTCTAGATCCTCAACATATCCTTATTCAATTTTCCGATGAAGATGATCTGGTGAAAGTGTGGTCCAGGTCTTCACATTTTTTAACATGCTTCAGTTCCTCTTGTTCGAGTAGACTTTCAGTTTTCTCATGAAGCACAACCCGTCTACCTTAGCGATTTGGTTTCAATTTCTAGGTTCACCTCTTCTGTTTAAAAATACCTCTATTCTTAAATTATTAGTAAATTCAATTAATTTTTATCTCTATTCATATCAGAGACAAATTCTTTGTGTCAACCTATTTCTCCCTACATCTATATTGAAATTGGATCCTCAAAGCCGCCTCTATATTTTTTTGGATAGAAATTGAGAGTGAATACTAATATAACTATTGGGACCAAAAATGAGTGTCCCACCAGTATATATATATTTACGAGATTTTTCTCCTTGTAATAGTGAGGGAGTGTGTACCCACATTTACCTATAGTGATCCTTTAATTTTTCCCATGGTTTTTTACCCCTTCCATTTGGGGTTTTTTCACACTAAATCTGGTGTCCTTTTATTTCTACATTTTTTACTTTATTTTATCTTGTGATTATCACTGCACCATTGGGACACTCATTTTTTTCCCAACAAGTGGTATCAGAGGCAGGTTCCAACCCAGTGTTTTTCATGTTTTCAGATATTAATAATTCTCATAAATTTGAGTATGCTCTGTGTTTGTGACTCTGGTTGATCTTTCACATTAGAAAAAAAATTATTGAGATTATTAAATACATAATTATGAAATGGAGGATGTTTTTTACTGATGACATGTCCAAATGGAAGTGAAATTTGATATTGAAAATTTTAATGGGAATAATTTTTTATTTTGGAAAATAAAGATGCAAGCAGTGCTACAAAAGGATAATTGTCCACTAACAATTGGTGAAAGACTGGTAGATATGATGATGGAGCATGGTTTTAGTGGGATCCAAAATCATTACATGGATAGATATGTGGTGAGTACTTCTAGAAGTGGATATATACTAGTCAGTGAAGCTGCAGAGACTACTGGAAGCAGAAAGCATCTCAATAATGCATGGATAATCGACTCAGGAGCAACATGGCACATGACGTCTTGACGGGAATGGTTCGACCAATATGAAACCATCCCAAATGGACTTTTGTACATGGGAAACGTTGAAGATTTTTGGAGTTAGTTACATCAGATTGAAGATGAATGATGGTATTGTGTGAACCATCCAAGTAGTACGTCATGTGAAGTTCCTAAAGAAGAATATATTGTCTTTGGGATAATTTGATGACATCAGATGCAATACTCGAATTGAGAATGGAGTGATGAGAATTGGGAAGGGCTCATTTGTGCTAATGGAGGAGAAGATCTCAAAGAACCTATACATGATTATGGTTGAAACTTATAAGGAGGGAAAGATAGTTTTTACATCAACTACCTCGATGGAAGTGTTGATGACATTATAGAATCAGAAGCTTGGCCATATTTCAGAACAAGGCTTGAATATTCTTGAGGATCAGAAGTTTCTTCCTGAGATTAAAAGGTATCCTTACCATTTTTTGAGCATTGTGTTTTGAGAAATCATTATAGGTTAAATTCCAGGATGTCAACTACACAAAGTAAGGAGATCTTAGATTTGATACATTCTGATGTTTTAAAAGACCTAGTTATATCCCTAGGAGGGGAAAGGTACTTTGTATCATTAATTGATTATTCTAGGATATGTTTGTGGTGAAGTGGTGAAGTGGTTAAGTTTTGAAATAGTGATGTTGTGAAGTGGTGAAGCGATGATGTAATGAAGTCCTGTATGGTTTCTCAATTTTTCCTCAAAAGTTTTTGCATAATAAAAAACAATTTTCAGTCCAGTATAAGGAACTTGAATCTGGAAATAAGATCAAGTGTATGAGTACTGATAATGGTGGATAATATATAAGCGATGAGTTTGATACTTTTTTCCAGCAAGAAGGAATCAAGATACAGTTCATGGTGGCGTACACTCCTTAGAAAAATGGAGTGGTAGAGTAAATCAATAGAAACTTATTGGATAGAACAATGGAAATGTTGAAGACTGTAGGAATTTCCAAAAAAAATTGACAGAAGCAGTGAATACCATCTGTTATGTGATCAATCAATCTTCTTTAATGGTGATTGATCTAAAGACACCAATGGAGATATGGACTAGTAAACCAACTAACTATTCTTAGTTACATGCTTTTAGAAGTCTTATATATTCAATGTTTAATGACCAGAAAATATAGAAGTTGGATTCGAGATCCAAGAAATTTATCTTCTTGGGGTATATTGATAGTGTGAAGGGGTATCATTTGTGGGACCCCTCTACATGAAAACTTATCATCAACAGAGATTTCATTTTTATTGAAAAAAAAGGTGAAAATGATAATTGATGGAGAAATGGAGAAGGAGAATAAAAAAACTACAATGGTCAAAGTAGAGGACAAATACAAGAAAGAACCAAATTCTTATGAGGCATTACCAGAGCATGAAGATCTAGTACCGGTTGAATCTGGACCATGATGGTAAACTCGGGAAAAAATATTATCCGTATAGAACACAGACTATGTGACTAAGAGAAATATTGCGTACTGCTTATTGATGGAGGATGGAGATCCATCTTCTTTTGTGGAGGCGACCCAGAGTCCAGATGTATCCTCATGGATAGAAGCGATGCATGAGGAACTTGTATCCCTACAAAAGAAAAAGACTTGGGATCTTGTTCCATTACCTCATGGAAGGAAGGATATTGAAAATAAATGGGTCTTTAATATCAATAAATATAGAAAGGATTAGGTGGAAAGATATTGTGCAAGACTAGTGGTCAAAGGGTATGCTGCTAAGGAAGGTATTGACTACAATGAAATATTTTCACCTGTTGTTAGATTGAAGACTGTTCGGATAGTTATAGCGATGTTTGATACATATAGTTTACATCTAGATCAATGGGATGTGAATACTGATTTTCTCCATGATGATCTTGATGAAGAAATCTATATTCTCCAACTGGAAGGTTTTTCAAAAGAAGGAAAAGAGAACTTAGTTTTTAGGTTGAAAAAATATGTGTACGGTCTCAAGTAGGCACTAAGTTATTGGTACAAGAGATTTGATTCCTATATCATGATCATTGGATATGATAGAATTCATTAAGATCCTTGTGCATATTTCAGGGTTTCATATGGAAATGATTTTACCATTCTTCTATTGTATGTAGATGACATGTTGGTTCTAGGCCACAACAATGATCAGATCCAGGAGACAAAGGCACAGTTTGCTATGAAGTTTGATATAAAGGACTTGGGACTAGAAAACAGGATTCTTGGGATGCATATTTACTGAGATAGAAATAATGGGAAGATTAGGATATAACAAAATAATTACTTATAGATATTCTTGATATGATTCAACATGGAAGACTGTAAGCCAATATCTACCCATCTTCCCATTAATTTCAATTTATCCTTCATGATGAGTCCTAGTAGGGAAGAAGAGAGGATGGAGATGTCTCATGTATCATTTGCCTCATAAATGGGTAGTCTAATTTTTTCTATGATTTGTACTAGGCCAAAAATTGCACATGTAGTGGTAGAAGTTAGTTGGTACATAGAGAATCCAGGGCAGAATCATTGGATCACAGTGAAGAGGACCCTAAGATACATCAAGAAGACGTCAAATTCTTCATTATATTGTGGAGGATTGGATTTCACTATCATAAGATATGTTGATTTAGATTTTATAGGTGATTCTTACTAGAGGAAATTCAATACAGTTTAGGTGTTTACTCTTTCAAGAGGATCTATGAGCTAGATTTCATAGTTACAGTCAGTTGTGCCTTTATCCATGACGGAGGAAGAGTACATGGCAGCTACATAGGCTTGAAAAGATGTAATTTGGATAAGAAGGTTGTTAGAGGATATTGGGAACAAATAGGAGAATATTCCATTGTTTTGTGATAGTTAGAGTGCCTTACACATTGCAAGGAATCCATATTTTCATTCCAGGACAGAGCACATTGGGGTAGAATATCATTTTTTTTGAGATGTGGTGGAGGAAGGAAGTGCAGACATGCATAAAATTCACACTAAAGAAAATATGAAAGATCTCCTGATGAATTCAGTTGACTATAATAAGTTTAGATGGTGAAAATGCTTGATCGGACTTACAGATATGTGGGAAGCATGTTTGGAAGATAGAAAGTATGTGTGGAGATGTGATTGGTTCTCAATCAAATCTCAAAGTGAGAGATGTGTCGGCAGAATTATTTCAACAATAAGCAACCCATTTTGTTTGAATTGTGGATGAATATTTGTTCATGTTGTAGTTATCTAGGTCGTCCATCCCTGAGTTGTTGACGATTTTCTTCCATTCGGGATCCCATGTCCACAGAATAGTAGAAATACCATTGGGTTGATAATGTTACTTTGGAGGATCTGGTTATGCTTCTCAAGTGGAATCAAAGCTGGGAAATATAGGGTTATTGACAAAATTATTTCTGTAAAAATGAGATCACTGAGGAAGGGAGGACACCCAACAGTTGTGAAGAGAGAAAACTTCAAAATATCAATTCAACACTAAAGGATAATGCTAATATCTCAATTAAGCAAATTGAAGGTTGAGGGAATTTTGATATTCATTTTAAATGAAACGTGTTAGGATTCTTGATGATTTTCACTCAAGGAAAATGAATTAGGGTTTTAATTCATTTACCAACCTATACCCAAAAATAATTTTGATCTAAACACATGAAAATATATATTTCTTAATCCAAACCATTTAAAAACTTGTCAAAACCCATCAAGATCATCCATAAAAAATCAATTAAATGGTTTAATAAAATCATCAAACCACCTATATTTTTAAAACACCCAAACACAATGTTATGATTAACCATGATATGGTTTACTTCTACCAAATGAAATTTCAACAATCACAATTAGGATCAAATCCCTTCCCCTATATCATGAAGAATTTTTCATATCTCTAATTTAAATTCACCAACATGGTTGTGCTCACCACAATGTACTTATGCATTTAAAACAATCAAGTAACTTCATAAATTCTTTATAAACCTTTAATTCAAAACCTCAAAATTGTACATGAAATATAACTATGATCATGATGTTAAAATCTCCCCAATGGTTTAGTCTTAATTAACCATAATTCTCCACTTCTAATTGTGTAATGGTTGTTATTCTAACAAAAATCTCCAATAAAACAAGTTTATAGAAAAAAAAACCACGAAATAATTTATGAAACACCATGTAAAAACAAGTAGCTCAAAACAACATAAATAAACCACAAGAGTGTATGACCTCCTTCAATATCATGTTTGGAACAACTTACCATTTGTATAGTACCATGATGTTAGCTCCTACAATAAAGGTGTGGTCTTACCTCTTATATTTTGAACTCCACTAAACATAAATCTAATTGGAACAAACTGCTTTAAGAATATTATTAGCTTAAACCATGACCTAAATGTTTTACCTCATTAACAAATTTCCAAAAAATATAACCAAACACACAAACTCCAAAGTTAGGTTCGACAAATACATAAAGCATGGAAAATTATTACTTATAAATATAATATTCTTCTTTTAGAATAATTTGATGTTATTTGGGATATTGACTGATTATTTTATTACAGGGTAAAATATAAATTATTGAGAGAAATTGGTTACTTTTGACCTCTTAAACCTATAAAAATTGGTATATAAATATAAAAGATGAAGGAAATTTCTTTCTTAGAATCATCTTGTGATATGGAAAGATTATTAACAAATGATTTGTATAAATATCTTACTCAAATAATGGAGAAAAATAAGAGAATAAAGATGCATAATTTACCCATTATATTGATGTATATTTATAAATAGATTAACGCTAAATGTAAAGGTGAAAACACATAGAAATTTAGAATCCTAAGAATGTTATGCACTTAAAACTAAAAAATATGTAAACCGGAAGTGAAGAACTATTGTAGATCGTACCTTTCACCATAGTATTCACTGATCCACTATCAAATACCTTCGAATATGCATGATGATGATCACTAAAGTGGCATATGTAATCCTCCCACCTCCAGAGGTATCCACGATTTAACAAAAACGTGAATCATATGTGTGAGATCTTCCACTACTACAAAATTGTCCTTTAACAGTGCTGGAATTTTTCAACACTAGAAAAATATGCTAAGAAAGTCCATCTTTATCAGTGCTAAAATAAATGCGGATAAAGGGTACCCTTTATCAGCACATTTTATTTAGCTCTAATAAAATTTCACCTTAATCAACGTTTTATTTTAATGCTGAAAATTTACCATTTATCAGCACTTTATTTTTAGCGTTGATAAAAGTTACCCTTTATGAGCACTAACAATTAAGTGCTGATAAATGGTAACTTTTATCAGTGCTTTATTAGCACTAATAAAGGTTTAGAAAATAAAATTAAAAAAACTAACAACTTCATTAATTAAATATATAGATATGTAAAATGAATAAAATGAAATAATTAAACAAATAAAAATTTAAAATCTGTAAATTAAAAAAATATTAAACATTTTATTAATTAAATAATTATTTATAAAAATGAATAAATAAAATATATATATATATAGATTATAATTATTGATAAATAGTATATATTAAATGTAGATATATAAATGAATATATAATCAAACAAAAAAATAAAAAATGAATAAATTACAAAATTATTTAAAATTTTATTAATGAAATAATTATTAATAAAAATAAATAAGTAATATATATATATTATTTATAAATAATAATATATAATATATATTAAATATATATATATATATAATGAATAAAATGTTAATTAAAAATAAATTAATGTCTTATTCATTTTTAATGTTGTTTGATTTTCCCATTTAACATATATCAAACATCATGTGTTATATTAATTTTACGTACATATATATATGTAATTAATGTATTTTATATGAAAATGCACATACAAATATATTTACACAACATATAGAAACACATACACCAAATATTTATGTAATTTATTCAAATTTTAGTATATTTTAGAATTTCATTATTAACATGATACATTTGATATATTATGTTTTTAATCATTCAATTTTATTTATTTATTTATTTTTAATACTATTACAGTTAGGGCATTCATTTTTAATTTTTATTTTATATTTTTTTTAATTTGATCATTTTATATTATTTATTTATATGTATTTATTCATTATGTTTTAGTATTTTCAATATGTATTCATATTTACTTAAATATATATATACATATACATATATATATATCCATATTTTTTTAATAATTTATATTTAATTAATAAAACTTATCAATTTTTCAATATTTTTAAAGTGCACTCATTTTGAATTATTCAATTTCACTCATTTTTAAAATTCATGTATTTAAGATTATATATCCACTAATAATGTTTAAAATATATTTGTAAATAAATATTTATAATTAAATATATTTATAAATGTAAATTTACTATATTTAAAAATTTATATATTTATATTTATTATAAATAATTTTTTTAAATAAGTATTTATATAATTATAAATAAATAATTATATATATTTAATAATTATAAAATTATAATAAATTTATCTAAATAAATCCTTTATCACCACTAAAAAACATCATTAAAAATAATTTTTATCAGCGCTTTCTAAGTGCTGATAAATCTCGAGATTTATCAACACTTTTTTAGCACTTATAAAGATCCCTTTTATCAGTGTTTATCAATTTAATGCTGATAAAAGGGATATTTATCAATGCTTTTTTGAAAGCGCTGTTAAAAGTGTTCCTGTTCTATTTAAAAGAACCTCAACTTGTACTCACTCATCATGATTCTGAAGCTCTTTTGGAACTCCTCTACTATCGATGCAACTTCACTATAGTCCATCAAATGAATGAAGTAAAGAATCCAATCTATGTTATTTTCTACTTTTCTTGTATCATTGTTTGATCTTTTTGGTTCCACATTTTTCATTTTTGTGTTGTTCTTAACCTTGAAGAACCCTACATCTCATATCCTCGCTGTTGTTGGTGTGACTCCTCTATGAATTTTAATGTATTTTTGACAAGATGAATATATGTAGTTTAACTTCATGCAACTAGAATGACAGATGCTTTGTAATTTAACTTCATATTGCCAGGATAAATTTGTGCAGTTTAATTTCATGCAACCAAGATGAGAGATGTTGTGAGGTTTATTGTCTTTCTTCTAGAATGAATTTGTGTAGTTTAACATCCTATAACCAGGATGAGATACAGTGTGAAGTTTAATGCCTTGTTTTCATGATGAATTTTTATAGTTTAGCATCATGAAAATAGGATGAGAGACACTATGCTGTTTAACGTTTTTCTTCTATAATGAATTTGTGCAGTTTAACTTCATGGAAGCATGACAAGAGATTATTAATGACCACTATACAAATTATTTCATAAGAAATATTGTATTATTGTGGGTTTTTACTTGCACCTCATCCATTGTGGCCAATGTGTGTGCTCTATTTTGTGGATCATTTTCGCTTGGTTTTCCAAAAAAAATAGAAAGGGGAAAATGATTTCTAGAATTAGATTTGATTTTAAAATACGGGATATTATGTTGTCAAAAGTGGCCTTAGAAGAAGGTGGTTTGAAATTGAAAATGAAATAGTGGTTTTTAAAGAGATAATTCTTGTTTTGTTATGAAATTTGTCTTATGACCCAGTTGTTTTAGCCTGATATGTTCCTTTCAGTTGTGTTTTAGATTGATTATGAACCTGATTTTATTATTTTTTGTGTTATCCATAATATACCGCCCAAAAAGGTCCCCGAAGTTTCTAGTGGGTCTCGCCCTATTTCTGGTTCTCCTCAATTATTTCCCATCTTCCATGGAAATCAAGTTTTGTTAGAGGTAGTGAAGTGGATTGAGGAATTTGAGCATGTATTTTGAGTGTTTGGAACTCCCAAAGATATTAGATTTCGTGTTGTTTCTGGGTCTTCTTGTGGGTCCAGCTTTGGAATAATGAGAGTTTTTCCCAAAATGATGCATGTTGAAATGAAGTGGGAAGATTTTAAGTCCATATTCATCGATGGTTTATAACTAATTTGGTGCATATGAATAAAAGGGAAGAGATCATGAGTGTCTAGTAATGTTATAGGATGGTGAAGGCTTATATTGAACACTTCAAAGAGTTGGTTACCTTTGGTTTGAAGGTGGTGTCGCAGGATCTAATGAAATGTCTTCTTTTTATTGGGGGTCTTCATACAGAGATCAATGATCGAGTACTCTTCTCCAAGGATCTCCATTTTGAGAATTTGGTGGAGGAAGCGTTTTTGTATGAGTTTTTTTGAAAGAATCATAAACACATTGGATCAATTTTTGTCTCATTTTTTGGTGTGAATATGTTTGTAGTTTCCAAGTTTTTGTTTTTTGGATGTTGTAAGTTCATCTTTCATTATGAAAGTATGATGAAATTATCCTTTCATAGTTCAAATGGTTTAGTTTTTTTAAATGTGAACCTTTAAATTGTTATCCTTTTATGAATTATTTCCCCACTTTCTATCATACTTGTTTAGATATGTCTATTTTTGTGGAAATTTCTCTTTGTGCCTTGTGTGCGGGTTCAGTTATATTCTATATTTTGATCATTATTTATGTTGTTTCTACTGAGGTGGTGTATTGGAAGAATATTCATGTGTATTTGGCTCTATTGATCAATGAAGACAAAATAAGGATTGGTTGTGCATCACCCACAAATTTAATAACAAAACTAAGGATTCTCTATGCACTTCACTATTATTGGTTAACTACTGCTTAGCATAGCATATGATCTGAACTTCATACCCAGCATCTCAGTGATTCTTTCATCTCACACACACACACCACCATCATTATCATATCACCATTAAACATTCACTTTTCCTTCTCTTCCTACACCCATTTACTATATTCATGTAGTTGCATGCATCATGCATCTTTACAAGTAGTAAATGGGTACAAGAAGAGAAGGAAAGGTGAATGATAAATGGTGATATTATAGAGATGGTGGCGAGCATGTGTGGGATGAGAGCATCTTGGGGATTCCAGGTAGAAAGTTTAGGTCAAATTCTATGCTAAGTGGTAGTTAAAAAACAATATTGAAGTGCACATAGAATTCTTATTTTTGTTATTAGTTTATATTTGGACCAAAGAAACCCTTTAGAAAGATGTAAAGGTTATGTTATAATATACTTTCTCTATTTTACCAAAAAATTATATAATGAAACATTGATTATTTTTCATTACTCCTTGTAGAGTTTGTTTATTTTAAAATATTTTTGTATATGGGTCATGCCTTTGAAGGAAGAGCAATGACACTGTCTCTACTCAATCACATGGGTAATATTGATGTTTTCACAGTAAAATAATTGTCCATATAATTAATGTATTGTTTCATATTTATGTTTAATTTAGTTCTTTTTAGTATTACTCACATAATAATTGTTTTATTATATAGATGTATTCTTTTGTTCGATTTGGGGTGCTCCGCCCAACGTTCATGCTTCTTCTCCATCAGAACCTTTTCACCCCTATAGTGTTTCAATTATCACTTTCTTTCAAGTTCTCTCCATTGTCTTTACAGGAAGAGTAACACTGTTACCTTTGGTTAATTACAAAGGTAATCTTTTTATTTGCACAATAAAATCATTTTCCATATAATTAAGGTATTATTTCATATTTTTGTTTAATTTATTTATTTTTATTATTACTCATAATAACTATTTTCTTATACAGGTGGATTCTTTTTTTTTTTTGAGTTGATGTGGTTTGTTTGAAGCTACTCATGAAATGTTGGTAGTTCGATAAAGAAAGTCAATGGAAATTATGGTAACATTGACAGTTAGGATTTTTTTTGAATGTATGTAATAATTTTTATTTATTTAATTGTATAAGAAAATGCTTGAAATTTTTATAATATAGTTTTTTTTATAGTATGTGTGTTATAAATTTCATTTCATTTAAATTTTGTATTGGGACTTGTTTTTGTTGATATCTGGTGTGTTTTTGGTGCTTCTGGGGCTATGGTGTTCTATTGCAGCACATTGTAGTATGACCCTTTATCATCTCTTTTAAAAGTGATGATAAAGAACACATTTATCAGACCTTTTAAAAGCGTTGATAAATGACTCATTTAACAGCACTTCTAAAAGCAATGATAAAGGTATAATTTATCAGTGCTTCTACAACACTAATAAAAAGTCCTTTATCAGCACTTATAAAAGTGATGATAAAGGATTAATTTAGAAAAACTAAATAAAATCACTAATAAATGAGACATTTATCAACACTTTTAAAAGAGATAATAAAATTCTTGTGCTTTTAACATTGCTCACATTGTTAGTGCTTTTCTAGCATTGATAAAGGCCATTTCTATCATTGTTAAAGGCCAGTTTTGTAGTAGTGGATTCCTTCACCACAGCATGCTAGTGCCTATATGTGCAAAGGTGGTAGGTTAAGAGATATTTAATGTTTATGGTGTTTGTTCGGCCATCATGCAAGCATCACACCCCCATCGCTATCACATGGTAGTGGTTTATAAACCCTTGAGGATTCTGCTCACTGATTCATGAATCAACTAATTCATTACAACACACGAGTTAATGATTCAGACTTCACATACATAATATGCATGTATTTAATGAACTCCATCATGTTTCATCTCATGTAATAAATCCAAAAATGATAGTCATTATAAGAGATTTAAGTTAATGTTTACTTTTAATGTTTGTATGTCATCTTTATTGTAGCCTTATCCAAATGAATCATAGCATATGATTAATTAAAAGGGTAGTGATATGTAATCTCATTACATAACTTATATGACATCCCAAACACAGGCTATGATTTCATAGGAAGTGGCATGAAATCTTATTTCATGCCATGCCCTAAAACTACCACAATCATAAAATATGATTTTTCCCCCATAAGAATCTCATGAAAAAAGGGTTACTTATGTACCTTATGATTGGTTTACAATCGTATTCTATGATATAAGCTTATATACATCTCATGCATGTGGATTTAGGGAATATCTCCTTCAATCTCACACCCACATAATCTATAAGAATTTATTTCATTCCTCATAATATCATATCATATATGATAAATCATGAAATTATATCCCAAATTATTTTAGATATATTCCAAAACACTTCTCGAAAAGTTATCATTAAATTCACCATGTATCACATCATATGTAATACCTTGTGATAACTCACCCAAAACTCTTTTGGATTTACTATAAAAAACTTTTAGAGGAGTTCTTTGAATCATACTCAATACTCATTTAGTATACCACAAAGTGTGACCTCATGGGACCTTATAACATTGAAAAAAATATCAATCATCATATCCATAAATCTAAGAAAAGAACTATAAATACCTGGATTTTTCATATAAATTTTTCTAAAATTATTTGGGATTATTATGAGTCTGTGAATATTGATGGCACATGATTCTGAGGCCTTGAGAGCCCAGAATGTAATTATGAACTTTTTTAAGGTACGTTCAGTAAACATGCGGGTGGAGATTTCTATTTTTTGAATCGGTGCTCAGATTAAAAATAAGAGGGGACCATTGAATCTGTAGTGTCAGGATTCACTTAAGGGAAGATTAACTTCAACCGACAAGGATCGGAAGAAAAAGTTAATTTTTGGACTTTACAAAAAAACTCAACGAGTTATTTTATTTTCTTTCTTTGTAACTGTTGAGCAGTGGTGGCAGGACCGCTGGGTTTTAAGGCCATTTAATGGCTGGTTACACTTAGTTGTGTAACCGAACCGTTGGGAGAATTAATAGGTTCATTAATTAAATTTATTAATGAACCTCATTAATTGTGTGGTGGGTTGATATCCTCTTTTCTTATTTTTAAACAAAGCTCAGCCAGGTGGTGTGGTGCCATCTGGTGACACTACTTTGAAGACCCGAATGGCTTTTCCATTTAGGAGGGGAGTAGACCCCCCAGCCCGGCCAGTGGGTCGGGCAGTTTCGCGGCCCAGCAAGCCGCACCCAGCTGGGTGGGTCAAGCCGAACCCGCAACCCAGCGGGCCTAGCATGTGGCCAGTGGGCCGAGCCCATGGACTATTGGATTGAGCCCGTGACCCAAAAAGCTAAGCCCAGTAGGCCAGGTTGGGTCGGTCTGACCGGGTTGGACCAGACCTGAACCCCTTTCAGCCCAGTTGTGCTTAAATGGGCATATCTCCAAAACCGGATGTCTGTTTGATGAACCGTTTTTTGAGTCAGAACCCTTAGGACAAGGTAGAACTTTTGAGATAATCCAATTTAGTTTTAGAGAAAGTTGGAGTATGGCTGGGTTAGATAGAACCCAAATCTAACCAGGCCCTCGGCACTAAAATGCCTATAACTTACGGACCAAGATTCTGGTTGACGTGCTGTCTGTTTCGTTGGAACACTTATGACATAGTGGATCATTGGTTTACTTCTTCCTGGGACTTCGTTCCAGTTGAAATATGACCGATGGCTTGAGGAGAGGATCCTCCCAGAATCAAATGTGCTTTGTGCTGGAATCCACTGGTTGGATGTGATGTGAAGAATGAATAGCGATCATGTGTTGTTCAGCACTGAGCAATCCTATGTGGGTCAGCACTGAGTGATCATGTGTGGGTTAGTACCTAGAGATCATGTGTGGGTCAGCACCGAGCGATCCAGTGTGGGTCATCACCAAGCGATCCTGTGTGGGTCAGCACCGAGTGATCCTGTGTGGGTCAGCACCTAGGGATCCTGTGTGGGTCAGCACCGAGCGATCCTGTGTGGATCAGCAGAAGAGCCTCTTGTCAGAATAAGATGATCTATCTTTACAACTAATCATCTGTACTTATGTACTTAAGTTATACCTGGTGTGAGCTGTTGTTTGATTTGTGTTTTGTGATTGAGATCATGATTTGTGGATTTTCCTTTGTGGAATTCTGGGAGACCATTGGGGGTCTTGGGGTCTCTACTAGGTATTGATATACTCACCCCTACACGGGCTTTGCCCGCACCTTGTTGTTTCTTGTGTAGATGGTGGATAGCTAGACTAAGTCTTGAGGAGTTAGGGCATGACAGTGCTCGAAGGTGACCAGTAGACGTGGAGAGCTACAGTGATGAGTCGTACCTACCATTCAGGTAGGAACTTTGGCAGATGACCTTAGGAGATGTTTTCCCTTTTTGTTATACTTCCATTTCTGTTGGGATTGTATTTTGGCCCCTTAATTTCAGTACTCACTTTTACATCCAGTGGTGGTTTTTAGTTGCGGTTGTAACTTTCCTCTTCCATTGTGTTTACTTGTGCGCAGTGTGCCTTGTCTCTATGTGTACAGGTTTTTGAGGCAATGCCTTTCCATTTTAGGGATATGCCTTGTCGGTGCTAGTCTCCAACCCCTGGCCTGTGGAAGGTGGTCTTCGGGTAGTCACAGCACGGGCCCCGGGGGATGGGTCGTGACAAGAAAAACCTCTATAAAATCATCAATACTACTCAAGCTATAAAGACATTTGGCGTGATCTCCATCAAACACATGTATCTCTATACCCGTGTCCACCAGCCGCATCTCATGCTAGCATGGATTATCATACGTTCCCTTTTTCCAAGACATAGAGTGAACATGGGATATAGTGTATTTCAATCCTATATATCCAACTCATACATTCTAGACTCTCTGATTATAGATTTTCCTATTTGATGAATACATCACATGTCATTCACCTTTATGAATAAGCATAACACATTCTCTTAATCTTTATAGATAAGCACATCATATGTACTATCTAAGTGTGGTCACACAATTCATAATCTATCTCAATAAAGGGCCCAATTTTCATGCTCATCATACAAGAGGAAAAAATACTTCTTGATTGATCTCCAACCAAAGACCTGATCAACAAAATACCCAACCACCCTATAATGGTCTAGACTTACCTGAAATATTACTTAGTGCATCTTAGGTGTTGGATATGCCAAGAGAAGGCTTGATGAAAGATCGGTGATGTTTGAGTTGAAATTAAAAATGAGAGTATTAGGTCATGATGTAGTTTTTTGGGTCATAGCGTGAGGTTTCTACAATAGTAGGATTGTAGGTCTACAATTCTTGGTCATGACATAGTCTCATGATTTTTCAGTGTAATTTGTTCTAGATAGAGGTGAATTGTTTCATGGATGGGTCTCACAGTGTGTTCATTTACACTGTGGCATGAATCTTGGGGGTCAAATCTATATAGTTTTATAATTTTATGGTTCATGATGTGACTATGTATATTACGGTGTAGAGATCTCGAAGATTTTTCTAAGCTCTACTATTTCAGGTGATGTTGCGGTGTGGTGTTATAATTCATGACATGATCTTTCTTCAGTTCAGTCGGATCATAGTTTTTGACCAAGTTTAATATGATCAATATTAGGAGGATTTATGCCATGAATTTCAGATATTAAGAGGATACTGACCTACCATGGAACAATATGGTCTTATCTTGTTGTGATTTAGTATTTTTTTACTATATGTTCACAGTGTGGTGATGTGTGTTGTTCTGTGACCCTGTTTTTTTTTTCATCCTAGGTATAAATTGGCATTCCATTCCATTTTTCCTTATTTCTATTCATTTTATCTCAAACTATCGATAACCTAAGGTTCATTTATAGAGTATCTTGATCCCCCACAGGGTCTGATAGTAAACCACATACTATGGTAGTATGATTGTGGATTATAATAGAGTTTGTTTATGTGGCTATGTTTATAAGATTTTTATGGGGTTTTTGCTATGTATGGGAATAGATGTATTTATTTTTCAGGAGTTTTGAGAAGTGGGACTGTGGAAGATATCATAGGTGGAATAGTGGGATACAGTTGAGGTTGTGGATTATATAGTGGGGCTATGATTTCCTTTCCATAGTTAGAGAGATGAAATGAGTGGATTGTTGTGGGTGATGGATTAGTTAGTTGGTGTGCAATCATTTGGTAGTTTCCTAGTGGTACAGTTTATAGTTGATAATGATGAATTTGAAATAGGGTTGGATGGAATTGAATAACTTGATGGAAAAAGATAAAAATTAATGCTTGAAATTAATACTTAATGGTTGAGGATTAATGTGGGTGATGGATTGAGTGGGTTTTCATTAAATATGGAATTAAAAATATTAATGAACATAAATATGGATGTTAATGGGATAAATGGGATATCTTTATGGGAATTTTTACATGTTTTATGTGGTTATTTTCATGGGATGTGGGACTTTTTGTGGTGATGTAGTTTCCAAAAAGGTAGCATGAGACAGTGGTAGTGTGGTGATGTTTGAAAGTTATGGTAGTGCTGGTTGGTGTGAACTTCTTTAAGTTGGTCTTATATGTGTCGCAAATAATTATATATATATATAATGTATTTTATTATTATTTTTATACCTACCCCCACTCAATTCGAATACCCTTACCAAACCCAATATACTTTGGGTGCTAAGAATTTCCCCTAACATCCTAGTTGGTGTGGGAATGGATGTTTCAATTCTCCTTCTTCCCTACTCTCCCTTCTAGGTGTAGTGTAGATTATGATGGATTGAATTACTTACAATCATACTACTATATTATGTGGTTTACTGGAAGACCATGTGGGGGTATTGGTGTGATGATAGGTACATGATGTACTAGTAGAGCCTGCGGGGTATGGATGAGGAGGTGTAGGTGTACCAGTAGACCTCACCAGGTTTTGATGATATGTGTTTTGATGGTGATGAGGTGAGGGTATATGGTGGGGTTCATGCATGGTAGTAGGAGGTAACATGGTTGATTTCCTTCATGTTCAAAATACCCCATTGAACTGAATATGCGGTAGATTGAAAAGATGAGGCATGTGGTCGTGGATATGGGATGATGAGGATGATATGACTATGATGTGAGATACAGTGTGTTGTGGAATGAATGCAGAAGGGATTGGGAGAATGATACATTTAACATTTGGTAATGAGAGTAAAAAATCATTGGGGAAGTGGTTGAGGGGTACCGTATTATTATATTCTTTAATACTATTTTATTATTATTGGATGCGATATTTAGTGAGTGAGATCTAGTGAGGTTAGATGGTAGCTGACCCAATAGGTTCTTATTAGTTTTGTTTTTTGATCACTAATGCATTAATATAATCCTTTAATTTTTTTCATAAGATATCTTGAGTAAGAACCTACCGAGTATAACTATTATTGTCACCCCTATACATATAAACCATTATTCAGGTTTTTAGGGTGAGTTTGGTGACTTATCTAGATAGTACTATCTTAGAGCTTGGGTTTTTTTATAGTCATTACCTAAGAGTTTTATTAGTATTTAATTTGAAATTTATATTTTCCTGAAATTATTCATGAATTGTGGGATTATTTTGGATCTTTTTTTATTTATATTATGATGTTTATTGGTAGTTTGTTTCTTTATCCATAGGTAATATGAGGGTAATTCCTCCTATTTATATATTTTAAACCCTTGGTTCTAGTCTACAACTTGAGACCTATTAGAGGCAGGCCTTGGGGGTCACTTTCATCATCACTACAGAACCAGGAGGGGTTCCCAATGGGGGTGGGTCATGAAAAGGTGGTATTATAGATTTTGGTTGAGAGATAGGATAGAGATTGGAGTTAGAAACCACTGAGGACTGCATGAGTTAGTAGGGAAACAATATCGACTAAACTTGGTTCATGAAGTATACCAGGGAGACCAGTAAGGACATGAGATTTTAAGGTCCTTCATGATCTGATGCAAGGAATTTGAGTTTATAGAATGACCAAGTGAAATGGTGATGATTGTAGGGTAAAGACCTGGGAGAGTTACATACATCATGCTTGTTTGTGTATGTTTTTGGATGGGTTGATTTTGGGTAATTATATGAAAATAATTAAATTATTATGATTAAATAATTTTTTTCTACTAGGCTTAGGATTTTTGTTCCTTGTTTGTAGATATTTTAACTGATCTTAATATGTGATTGGTTTAGATCAATGAGGTTTAGCTGGCTGACCCAGTTAACTATAGGAGGGTTGAACCAGTTGAGGTGGATGAGCTGTATAGGAAGAAACTGACTGAGTTTCAATTTCAGGGTATGGCTAAGTATGATGGGAGCATCTTTGATATGGAGATAGAACAAAGGATAGAGGATCTATAAATGACTTTTAGTTTGATCCAAATAGGGGTTGAGTATCATGTTCTATTTTCTATCAGTCAGATGTTGGGAGAAACACATCAGTGGTGAATTTTATATCTAAGGGGAAGAAGGAGGCAGGTGTTTTTAGGGATGATTTTTAGTAATAGCTTCACACTGAGTTTATATTATTAGTGATAATGATTATGAAGAGGAAAGATATTTTCTTCCTTTAGTAATGTATCCCAGGTGTGTGGGAGCTCGGGATCAAGTTTTAGGACCTCCTTCGCTCCACCATTGATTTTTCTTCTGATGAGGATTCTAGAGCTCAGTTTTCATAGGAGATGTTGCACCCCATGATTCGATATGCAATCACCACACTTATATTTGTCATGTACTTAGAGTTTCATAAGAAGGTTGATGAGATTGATAGGATGCATGATCACTTGAGATCAGCTCAAGAAGAGATCTATCATTGTAACTAAAGGTATAGGGATATTAATGGGGGATCACAGGTGTTGGGGGGGTTGAGTTTTCTTTCAGTTGGGGGTTGGCCTCAGTAGTTTCCTCCCTTCCATTTCTCTAGAGCCAGTGGTTCTTGTGTACTTATTGGGGGATCTGGACCTGTATTCTATGATTTTGGGGTTTATGGTCATCAGTGGTTTCAATTCTTGACACTCTTCAAGGATTAACATGGTGTGGGTGTTTAGGTTCTTTATCATCCCCGTCAATAATTATTACCTCAAATTCTATATCAGCAACATGGGAAGCAAGATTATGTTCCTTTGAGAGAAGATATTTCTAGTAGATGGAATCCCCATGATATCCTCTACCCTCAGGGACCTAGGTTTGAGTGCAACCATAGATGTGGCCATCAGCAGTGAGGTAGAGAAGATGAACATGGGCAGCTTCACGCTATAGATGTGTCAGTGTTATAGGAACTAGAGATCGTTTATGGTACCATTTTATTATATTTTACCTTGGTTTGTGACCTTTCTTATTATAGAGAATCATAAACCTTTTTTCACTAACCTTGTTCCATGCCTTGGGGATCAAGGTAGAGAGGATTCTCGTGCCCCTATTGTTGATTATGCCAATTGGAGGTCAGACAAGTCTTCTTGATGGGTGTCAGGGTTATGAGTTGATGATGGGTAAAAATAATTCATATGAGGATTTATTTTTTTCCTTTAGATAAAACCATACAATTTCATTCTCTATATTTAATGGTTTTTTTGTGTGTGGGGTTATCGGTTTCTTCTAGAGGAGAGTTGGGTTTTGTGATGAAAAGGGCTATTGTATGGTGTTTGTTGGTGTGTAGAAGAATCAGATATGACATACATGGTTGGATTCGTTATTGTATTAGTTATAATATTTGTCACTGGGTTCAATATATGTGCAATAAATGGAGTTATCTAGAGTCATATAGGAGTTTCTTGATGTTTTTTCTGAGGTGGTTGTAGCCTTAACTCCTCAGCATGATATCAAGTTTGGGATCTAGTTGTAGCCCGATGCCTCTCTGATTTTAATGAATCCTTATCAGATGAAACCTTCATAGTTATGAGAGTTGAGGATTATGTCGATGATCCAATGTAGAAGGGATTTATTCAACTCGGTGTGTTTATGTGGGGTGCTCCTGTGTTATTCTCCAAGAAGGTGGATGGTGATCTGTAGTTGTGTATAGACTAATGACATTAGAATCAGGTGATGATCAAAAATTTTTATCCAATTCCAAGGATTAATGATATATTCAAAATGGGATCCATCTAGTTTTTAAATATCAATATATGATTATGATATCACTAGATGAGATTTAAGGAGGAGGGTATCCTAAAGACCAATTTCCAATGTCGTTATAGAAACTTTGAGTTCATGGTAATGTTTTTTGGTGTCACAAACACCTCATTTGTGCCCATGGGAATCATGAAATACATGTTTGATGAGTTCCTAGATCAGTTTATGGTCATTTTCATCGATGATATCATCTCATACTCAAGGTATAAAAAGGATCATGTTGAGAACCTTAGGGTCATTCTACAGGTCCTTCGAAACCATCAACTTTATGAGAAGATTTCCATGTGTAATTTTTAGATGTGGTAGGTGCACTTCCTTGACTATGTGGTGTCTTGATAGGGAGTGGTAGTTGATCCATTGATGATTGAGGTCACTGTTTCTTGGGAAGTACCCAAGAACATTTTAGAGTTCCATAGTTTCCTTAGTATTTCATGTTATTATCATAGGTTTGTGTCTGACTTATCTTGAATCACAACCCCATTGAAAGCCTTGTCTAGTAAGAACCAGTGCTTTCTATAGACATATCAGTGTTAGGAAAATTTTGATTTCCTAAAGGAGAGGTTGATTAGTGATCCCATTATTCATCTTCTAGATGAGGTAGTGATGTTTAAGATGTTCTATGACACTTACCATATCAGATAAGGTTGTTTCTTGATGTAGTAGAGAGCAGTGATCTCATATAGGTCTAGGTAATTATGTCCCCACAAGTGTAATTATGTCACTCATGACCTCAAGTTGAAAACAATGGTTTTTTCTCTAAATTATTGTTAAAATTACCTCATTATTGAACACTTTTTGGTCTTTACAGATCATAATATCCCGAGATATGTTTTCTTTCAATAGGATATAAATCTGCAACAATAGTGGGGGATGGAGTTTCTCCAGGATTATGATTTTGAGATCTCATGTTCCCTCAAGAAGGGGGATTTAGTTACATATTAAATGAGTATAAATTCATGTGGATATGTTGTTAAGGAGTCTAGAGACACTTGGTGGGTGATTTAGGAGCTTTAATTAATTCATGTTGATTCATAGGAGGCTGGTGGCATAGGTTGCATGCATTATAGGTTAGTGAAATGATTCTTGATGAAATGGGTGGGAAAATATCAATGGGGAGACTTAGAGGAATAAGTGATGTGGTAATGTGTTCTTAATGATGATGATCCATAGGGATGGTTTGAGGATGAATGAATCTAGATGATTATTCAGCGAATATTGTTCATTCCATTGGTAGTGTGTGATGAGGTTCTTCGTGAGGTCCATATCTCAATAGTGGTAGTGCATCCTGGTGTAACCAAGATGTACCATGTCTTGAGGGGTCATCTATGGTGGCTTAGGATGAAGAGATAAGTGGAAGATTTCATATCACAGTACTTGGTGTATCAGCAGGTGAAGGCAAAGAATCATGTTTCAGGTGGGTTTTTCCAGTCGTTGGATGTCTTGGATGAAAATGGAAGGACATATTGATGGATTTCATATTTGGTTTACCATGAAATTAGGGAGGATGTGATTCTATTTGGGTGATCATGGATCAGTTTATGAATTCAACCAACTTCTTGGAAATTAGGTTATTGGATGTTGTGGAGATTTTGATGAGGTGGTATGTGGATGATATGGTTCGACTTCACGGGGTACCGAGGATCATCATATCTTATTAATATCCTTATTTCATATCATGAGTCTAGAGTGGGTTGTAGCATGATTTGGTCTCCCAGTTGGGCCTTATCACTTCTTTCCATCCCCGAGTGAGTGGGCAGACATGATAGACCATCTAGATATTGGAGGATATGTTTCAATTTTTTGTTATAGATTTCAGTGGATCCTAGGTGAAACACTTTTCCTTGGTTGAGTTTGATTATAATAATAGCTTCCAATCATCCATTGGCATGGACCCATTTGAAGCATTTTATAGGTGGCCTTATTGTTCTCTATTCTGTGGGATTGAGGTCAGGCAGTCGGTGGCCCTTAACCGAGATGTGGTGCAGGTAAAGACATAGAATATTCAGATGAAGGTGGTGTAGGTTTTTTAGAATTCATACATTGGCCTACATAGGATAAATATAGAGTTATAGGTTAGTGATAATTTATTTGTAAGGGTTTACCCTCATTGTGGTTAGTAGATTTTTTGTCATGATAGTAAGATCTCTCCTTGGTTTATGGTCCTTTTGAGGTGTTATAATAAATTTACGAATTAGCGTATTGGTTGGTGCTTACCCTGCACATGGATTGGGTACATGACATATTTCATGTGTCGTAGCTCCAATTAAATCTTCATAATGATTCTAAAATCATTGATTGGGAGAGAGATGGATCTCAAGGATGACATAATGTTCATAGAGAGATCATTTGAGATATAGGATCATTGGGAGAAGGTGTTAAATGGTTGATCTATTATATAACAACTGGGAGACATTAATAACATAAACACCCCTCCTTAACATGGTTGTTGGGTCCTAGCTCTCCAGGTACCACCAGTTTCCCTACAGACATGTGTTCCCCACCCAAGGGCCCACCCAAATTCTCGAACAGGTCATATGACTAAGGATTGTCCCCATAGGACAACACATGTTCTTTCCAGTGTGATTTTTCCTCACTCGCACATAACTTGGGAAACTTTCTAGAAGGTCACCCATCCTAATCACTACTTCAGTTCAAGCATACTTAACTATGGAGTTCTAATCAGTTAGGCTTCTAGAAATAAAGGTGAACCTTTTTGACATGATACATATCATTTATTCATTTAACCCTTTATCATTATGGGGTGTTACATTCACCCCCCTTTAGATCACAACGTCCTCTTTGTGGACCCTATATCTCAACCCAGGTAGTGTCATTGCACTTAAGGTTGGGTTCCTACTCAAATACCAATGCCAAAACATGTTCTTCTTAGTGAATTTTGTCCTCACTCATAGAAATCCTAGGAAAATTCTCATAATTTCACCCATCCTGATAACTACTTTAGGTAAATTACGCTTAACTATGGAGTTATAATTAGGTAGGCTCTCAAAAATAAAGGTGCACCTTGTTGACATGAGTCATATCATTTAGTCACTGAACCCTTTATCATTCTAGGGGGTTACATTCACCCCCCCCCCCCCATTAGAGAAAAAATTCCTCATTGTGGACCATATATCTCAACCCAGGCAGTTTCATCGTACTTAAGGTTGGGTTCCTGCTTTGATACCAATGTAACAACTAGGCCCCTCTATCAGCACAAACACCCTACCTTAACATGGTCATTGGGTCCTAGCCCGCTAGGTACCACCAGTTGCTCCACAAATATGTGGTCTCCACCCTAAGGCCCACCCACATTCCCAAATGGGTAATCTGACTAATGATTATCCCCGCATGCCAATGCATGTTCTTTTCAGTGTGCTTTTTCCTCACTCGCACACACCCTGGGAAACTTCCCATAAGTTCACCCATCCTAATCACTGCTCCAGGTCACACATGCTTAACTGTGCAGTTTTAGTCAGGTAGGAATCCAAAAAGAAAGAGTCACCTTGTTGACATGAATCATATCATTTATTCATTTAACCCTTTATCATTATATGGTGTTACACATTCATTTGGTTCATGTTATTTGGAGGTATAATAGTATGGATGAGAGTACGAGGAAACATGAGTTTCCCTTATCTTCCTTCTAATTTCTATCCATTCATCATCTGGAGAGGGTTGTGGTTGTGAGATATGTTCGGATTGTGTTAGAACAAAGAAATTGGTTGATGGTGGATGCCATGATTTAGGTTTTTAAATTTCCCCATGCTATGATTCAATCTTGGGATCGTAACTTCCTCACCTTGTTTTAACACAACAATTTATAAATATTTGATTGAGTTAGGGGATTCGAGAAATATCCTTTCTTCTGTGTAAATTGTGGGATTAAAAAGATATTGTTCTATTTGGGTAATTAGTAAGGATTGGATGAATAAATATAATGAACTAGAATTAATGAGGTTTATAAGAAGGGGTTGTTCCTTATGAATTTTACTTATTTTCCATGATATTGTTCTTGTTATTGATTCTTTCTCACTACTATTACTAAAAATCATTTATGATGTTGATGATTGTGTTTTAATGCCATGTTTTTTTCTAGAATCCACCTTTCATAAAAGGATAACCACTAAAATATGGTAATTGAACCAGTTGTGAGAAGTATGATAATAAAATGATGTTATTTTAAAAGAAATAGGGACTACAGTAGTGGTTTTTACTGAATTGGTTGTTATGTGATTATTATGAATTTTGGTAGATGTTTTTGATGTGGCTATGTTTTTAGGATTCTTATGGGGTGGTTTCTATGGTTGGTCATGAATGCATTGATTGTTCATGAGGTTTGAGTAGCGGGGTTGCGGAGGATGCCTTGGGTGGCATATTGGGATACAGTTGAGGATATGGATTGTATAACAGGGTTTTGGATTCGTTTACATGATTATAGAGAGGGAATGAGTGGGGTTTTGTGTGAAATAACTTGGTTGGTTAACATGGGATCATTTGGTAGTTTCCCGATGGTATGAAATATAGCTGATAATGATTAATTTTAAATAGTTTTGGCTAGAATTGAATAACTTGATGGATAAAAATGAAATATTAATTCTTTAAATGTTTACTTAATGGATGGAGATTAATGTGGGTGATAGTTTGAGTGATTTACCATTAAATATTGGATTGAATGTCTTAATGAACATAAATATGTATGGTAATAGTGAATCTAGAAATTATTTAATGGTGTGTCTTTATGGGAATTTTTGTATGTTTGATGTGGATTTTTTCATGGAATGTGGCACTAGTTGTGGTGATGTTGTGGGAAACAAAGTTAGCATGAGGAAGTGGTAGTGTGGTGATTTTTTTGGTTTTTGGTAGTTTTGTTTGGTGTAAAATCCTTTAGGTTGGTATTTTTTGTGGAATATATATATGATATGTTTCCTTGTGAATTTTAGATGTACCCCACCCCATTCAAATACCCTTACTGACACCCAACGTACTTTGGGTGTCAGGTGTTTTCCCTTAACATCCAGGTTAGTAAGGGAATGGATGGCCGGCTTCTCCCTCTTCCCTGTTCTCCCTTCTAGGTGTATTATAGGTTTTGATTCCATGATATAGATATGATTATACTACCATAGTATATGTTGAAACAATATATCCTATGGGGTATTGGTGTGATGATAAGTACGTGATGTAATGGATGACCCTACAGGGTGTGGGTGAGGAGGTGTAGGTGCACTGGTAGAACCTGTGGGGGTATTGATGATATATGTTTTTTTGATGCTAAGGCAAGGAAGTATAGTGGGTCTTGTGTGTGATAGGAGGATAGAACGAGGTTTATATCCTTCATGTTCACGATACCCTACTATACTAGATGAGTGGTAGATAGATGAGATGAAACATGTGGTAGGGTAAATGGGATGATAAGGATGATATGGCTATAATGTGTGACATGGCGTGTTTTAGTATGATTTTGAAAGGGATTGAGATCACATTACATTTGATGTTTGATAATGAGAGTGAAAAATTAGTAGAGAAGTTGGAGCGGATTACCTTCTTATTATATTATTCAAAACTATTTTACTATGATTGGATGCAATATTTGGTGACTGGGCCTTAGTGAGGCGGGGTGGTAGTTGACCTGATAAGTGCTTGTTGATTATTGTGTTTGTTCATTGATGCGTTAGTGTGATCCTTCCACATTTTTATGATATATATTGAGTATGATCCTACTGATTATACTTTTTATACTCACCTCTATATATATAAACTATTTTTAGGTTTCTAGGGTGAATTTAGTGTCTGAGTTGGATAGTACTATCTTGGATCTTAGGATTTTCCATGGACTCATTTCCTAGGAGTTTTATTGGTATTTTATTTAGAATTTTTATTTTCTTAACATTATTCATGCATTGTGGAATTATTATGGATCTTGGTTTATATATATTATGGTATTAAGTATTGTTTTTTATGTATTCATGGGTTATATGTGGGTAATCCCTACCATTTATATGTTTTATACCCTCGGTGCTAGTTGCCAACCCAGGACCTATTTGGAGGTGGGCCTCATTGGTTACTCTCATTGAAATTATAGTCCCAGAAGGGGTTCCCAATGAGAGAGGGTCGTGAAAACCCCTAATTAGATAAGATTAAATGGATTTCATGATAAAGGTATCAATTTATGAAAGTTATCATGCTAGGTATCTCACCAACATCAGGTAATGGAGACCCGATATAATCCATGCACTGTTAGTATACCAGAGACATAGTGTTGAAACTCTATTTAGTATACTTAGTGGGTCATCTAGCACACACAAAAGAACTTTTCCATTGTCTTTATGCCTTATGAGCATATTTTTTATCTAATACAAAAATCATACTCATTTTAACCTTAATATTTCATAATAACCTATAAAAATCCATGGTGAATATCAGTTAAGGATAACTCAAAGTCATACTTTGACAGGTTAATTATCATAACACTTAATGAAATATATACATTTATATAATGAAAGCATGATAAAATAGAAATTTCCATTTATATGATACATTTTATATTATTAATTTAAAAAAACGTAAAAAAACCCAACATAAGCATCGATATATCATATCATATATGCTAAACTACTAGATCTGTCTTATGTTTGTTTCACATTCTAGGATAATTTAACTTATTATATCTAAAATTAATTCCTATAACACATCTATGTGACCATTTAATAAAATTATCACACTAAACTCTTTAGTGAGTAACATCTACAAAGAAATAAAGTTTGAATAATGGTGAGATTTAGGTATCATATTCTTAATGTTCAATTCCTTGAACATATTCAAACCCCTTAACTTCACAGCATCAAATGTTACAATGTTAAATTCTTATTGTCTATGTAAAACTCTTAATAAGTTTAACATCATCATCTTTGGAACCCTAATCCATCAAATTTTTTCCATGAAATAATGTAACTATTTACATTATTGTTTACCATTACGTCCAAACACCTTTATAATAAAGTGAAAAAAAAATCTAGCATAACTTTTTAGGAAATAGTGATGTTCTCCTCCTCATGGTAACTAAATATAAATTTTATATTTTCTTTTACCAAAAAATATACTAAACTCTTTTGAATATAAATTGAAACTAACTATTGAATTTATACTAGTATAACCTTTTATCTTCTAACTTTTAAATTATTTCTATTCAAGCATACTCCCACTAGCCTCTTAGACACTATATTCTATTCAGAATATCATTCTATGATACACAAACTCCTTTGTGCTTAAGAAAAAATTGATTTCTTTTTAGTAATAATATTTAAAAACTGAATTATTTTTTTCATATCATATATGGTATTTTATGTGTTTGAAATATTTTCCTTTAAAAAAGAAGACTTTATTAAAAAAATTTCATTGATGGGTGGTAGGAACATATTCCCTCATATTTAACAAACTGGATAAACTCATTATCTTGGATAAAACATTTTTTATCTTTGTATATTTTTCAAAAAACATCTTATAGAATCCAATGTATCATAAACTATGTGTATACAATTAATCATCTCATTTTTGTTCACAACAAATCTTTTCTAATAAAAAACATCTCTTATCACATAAGAGAAATTCAATAAATATGCACATCTATTTATTAGATTAATTAAATCTTAATTTACATTCAAATCCTTGGATGTAAAAACTCTTTACCTATCCACTTGAATGAAAATAAAATCCAAATAAATTATTCATTTGATTTTAAACTCCTATATATTTACAACACTTGTAAAATATAAAGTTGGCATCACATACCTTTCAAAAAAAAGGTATTGATTTCTATAAAATCAATACCTTACAAGGATATTACATGGATATTCTCAAACCCCTTTAGGTATTTTAGAAAATTTCATCATACGGAATCACCATTCCTTCTTATTGATAAAACCCTTAGTTTTCTATGACCTTAACTGACTATATGAAGAAACCTTATTGTACTTTCCATCTTTTCTTCTTCTAATTAGAATTTTTAACCACTTGTACTATCTATAAAACAACAAAACCTAGACATTTCATTCCTAGTACACCTTTTATAAATACTTAAAAATATAAGGCAAACTTTTCTTTAACTCGTTAATATTGTCATAAAATTTCCTTAGATGATAATATAATGAATTCCTTAAACAGAATAATCCTTAATAAAACCTCTAGTCTCACCAAGAAAACTCAATCATATTTAATATATGAGAAGTGACTAAAATTCCTTATTTAATTTTGCATCTAATTACCTTAAAACCCCAAGTGAATCATTCTATTTTTCCTAATCATCTAGATTCACGAGTTAAAAAACTTCAACACTTTGTTACTTAAAAAGATATTTCTCTAAAACATGGAATTTTTTTCCCTTATACTTACAAAATTTTCTTATGATACCAGTCTAAGGATTTTCTTATAGTGAGCTTCTCATTTCAAGGATTAATCTCAAAGTTAATTTTGATGATAATGATGATTTTATCTAAAACATAAGTTTTTATCTGATAAATATTATGTTTCATTATAATTAATAAATAATTTTTTAAATGGAATCTCACATAAATGATGACCCATTTTTGATTCATCATAATTAATAGTAGGAAATATCCATATTCCACTAATCAATGAGTCCTCTATGTTGTAACTCTAACCACTTAGATATTTAGGTAGGGCATCATCTCAATCATATCATATATGAATCTTGGATAGTTAAGAGGAAAACTCCTTGTCCAATCCACCAAGTGGATAAAACCAAATCTATTCCCCCAGTATCCCAACTTTTATGGTTTTCTAGATAAGTTTATCCTAAAGAAAATTCCAAGAATAACATAACAAAAGACAATCTAGGGGAACCTTTATATGGAATAACCAACCCAAGGTTGACCTAGTATAACCCATACTTGTTTTCCTTACACAAGATAATTCATGGGAACCATGCTATGGAAGAGTTTACTCAGTTGAATGATCAAGGTCTTGACAAGTGATTCTTTGTAAAGATTCTAAAACTTAGTATTTATAAGGGGATTTAATCTCACCATATTATCTCATGTTATTATCTTTTATGTATACATTCTTTTAATGATTTAGTTATGGAATCCCATTCCCTCCACTAAATAAATATATTCAATACATATTGATGTTTCACACCTTTCACAACCCACCATTTGTGTTAATCACTTAAAAATATAATTCAAACATATCTACACATATTCACATACATCTAATGCATAAGGTATATGAACTCTCCATGTAAAAGTTTATAATTATATGAGTTTGGAAATCTTCACATGAGTAAGTCTAGAGTGGCAGATAGTTAACCCCCATATTTCTAGAATAAGGAATAACCTCCAGGATAGAGAGAATTCTAACCACGATTCCCTCTCATTAGGGGGATTCCACTCACGAGTGAATTCAATTCAAGATAAATCCAACACCTAATAATTATAAACTATATTCAACAATTATTTTCAAGATCATAACTTCAATCAAAAACTGAGGCCAAGGTAGATGAAAACTAATCTTATATTGACATAACTAGCATGTAATGAATGGATTGAAAATTTATAAGAATCAATTTATCACATAAAATAAAGTATACACATATCCATAACTTATAAACAATTTATAAATATGAATAAATAGATAATAATTTTTAAATAATTGAACACTTCAAATATTTAAACAAGATATAATAATTTATGAATAATTTTTAAATAAAATCTAACTATAAAATTTTTATAATTATAGATTTATTCATTATGACAAATTTTATAATTATGAATAGAAACACTTTATATTCATTTAATAACATGAAATTTTCATATTTTATTACATGAAATCTTATTTTAAGTATATGACATTTATTAAATTATAAAAAATTTAGAATCCATTATTTATTATGTAATAAATTTACATAATCAATATATCACACATAATATTATTTAAACCTCAATCTAATAAATCATCAAAACACCTCTAATTATCTTTAAAAAAATATAAATAAAAAACTTTTAATTTGGACACTTCAAATTAATCATTACAATCATTTCAAATTTTTCTTACATATAAACATTTTATATTGTACCTTATTTCATCATTTATAAAAACTTTATAAATTATTCTTTATAATTTATAAATAAACACTTTTTTATAATTCAAAAGGCATTCCATGTAATTTTATTAAAAGTTATTTCATATTAACTTTTAAAATTTATGGAATATTTGTTTATAAATATTATAAAAAAACTATTTAATTAATTATAAACTCTTTATAATTAAATAATTTATAAACTCTTTATAAATTGATAAATATTCTAAAAATACCTTTTTTCATTATTTATAAAGAATTTATAAATAATTAATTCAAATTGAAATTGAATATAAACAAAAATAAATATTTTATTCTTCAATCGTGTTCTATGATTCAAAATATATCATAGAGTATGATGGGTAGGCTATCGATTGAATTTGGTATTAATCATAAATCTATGATTGATAATCTTATATCTGAATATGATAGACTGAAGCACTTATATTTACTAAAATCCTTTCTTTACGACTGAAAAGATGAACCATAAACAACAATATACCCTGAACGTATTCCAGTTATATTTAACAATATACATCATATCATATTAATGATACGGTGATATGATTTTCATATACACATCAAAAAAATCATATTTTATGTTTTTATGAATTCATACAATGTAAATTCATTATTTTAAAAAATATCACTGTTTACGATATCCTATATCGTATATTGTGACTGTAACACCACAAAATTTTAAAATACACTTTTATTTAATAAATTTGATGTGTTCGATAGATTGTGTTGAACACATCACTCAACTTAATTTAATAATTATTTATTAATATATAATATTAAATACATTATTATATATTAAAATTAAATTTTATAAAATAATTTTAAAAAGGTCTAAATTCACTTAAGGAAATACCTTAAATTCTTGAGAAACTTTTCTGAACTATTTTATTGAATTATGCATTATTATTAAATTTAATAATTTTGAGTAATGATATTGATATAATGTATTGATAAATTTGAATTAATAATTAATAAATTAAATTAATTATATCCATGAAATAATGAGGTAATGATAAATAATACTTGTCTAATAATTCTTGGTTAAACAAAAAATTTTTGTTTACAAACATTTTTTTATATATGTATTATTTAAAAGTAAATTCATTTTATTTAGAGAATTAAACTTATGTAAAATTATTGTTTATTAATTTATAAAAATTAATTATCATTCTTAAATTGATTATCTATTGGTTATAAATGAAGATAAAATCATTAGAATGTAAAAATAGATATTTTTCATAAAACTATTTTTTATGCGTTCAATGTATTTTATCTTAATAAATTAAATGAATCACTATTTAAAAATTATTTTAATTAAATTTTTGGATAATATATCAAATTAAATAAATTAACATTCATATAATGTTTGTTACTAGGAAAGGAATGAGAATAAAATCATTTTTATGCTTAAAGATACATTTTTCTAAAAATGGATTTTACACATTTTGTGCTTGAATATTAGAATTAATTTCTACCAAATTTAACAAATATAATCTGATAAAATTTATTCCATATTTTAAATCATCATGTTCATGTTTGGTTATAAGTAAAATTTCATTTTTTATCATAAAAATAAGTTATCGTGGCAAAAAGTTAAGTAATTACAGTAACAGTTAGAATGGGTTAAAATATGGGATAAAACTACTAATATAAAAAACTTTATATTTATCTTAATTTGAGTGGATTTAGATCTAGACTCACCTTATTTTTTAAATTGGTCTTATTTGGTACCACTTTCCCATGAAAATGACTTTATATTATTTTAAAGTTAAGAGTGTTTACAAGGGTGTCATTCCCCTCACTTATAATAGGGTACTTCTCCTCCTCACTTATTCACACAATTTGAGCACCTTGGATCAACTAATATCTACCCAAATTATTTAAAAATATAATCCCCACATCCTAGATTTTTTGGTATTTCCAAAATATTAACCTAAGAAGGCTTTAGTTGTAGGACAAATAAGGATACCAGAAGAAGAGGTAATTGTCTTAACCAAATTATTTCAAGATTATTTCTTATTCCACCTCCTCAAAATATATTATATAAATCCTAATATTATTAAATGATTATTATAAATATATATTTAAATTTTATTATGTTGATTTAATAACCAATATCTACTTCTCATCCATCAAATGGAAGATGAAATCGTCTCACATGTGTGCATGCAGACTACTGCCTCCATGAAGTGATGTATTTCATTTTTCATCACCACTTTTCATGGATAGTTATATAGATAGATTTAATGAATATATATTATATTTATGATATAATTAAATTTCTATAAATATAAATTATTATCTACTTTCCTTTCTTTCCATCCATTGAAAAATTAAAACATCACTAGTGTGTACGAGCGAACTACCACCTTCATAAGTGATGTAATTCATTTTTCATCACCAAATTACATGGTTGGTTATATAAGTATATCTAATGAATAAATATTAAATTTATTAAATTATTAATATTCTGTATATGATTAAACTATGTACAAGGTTCAAGGACTAGAATCACCAAACCGAAACATATGTGGAAAACAGAACAATCGACACATGAATATTGATTTTAATGAAGAATTATTAATAAATGGGTAATTATAAATTATAAGGGGATGATATATAGAAATATAATTAAAAATATAGTCCCATTATATATTTATAATAATTATAAATTTATTATATATTATTTTATATTACATATTAAGAAAGTCAAGACTTGAGGTAAAAGTTTATGTTACCATATCACTTTTTACTGAGATTATTTATGCTTCAACTTTCATTATTGGAAATTATATGGTACTTATCATATAAAACTAATAAATTATATTCTACTATAGTTATTTCTAGGTTATTCAAGTATTCTTTCCATATTTTACCTCTTTAGTACACAAAAATACTAAAATAATGTTTTTAAGAAAAGCCAACCTTATTTCTCCTTTTTGGTCAGGAATATTTCTCTTCCGTATTTATTTTATTAAAAATTGTTTTATATAAGTTATTATCCACTTTTAAATGATTTTAAAAGGTATTTTATACTATATTTTACTTTATTTACAAATTTTTTAAAACAATCTTCTCATTTTTTGAACGGGTCATTTTTTACATTTTTTACAAAATTATGAAAAGAAAGTTTTTTAAATGTTTACGACATGAATGGATTTTATCACCATAATTTCCTTTATTCATCATGAAATTTACATTGAAATTTTACAAATTTTTTTAAAGAAAAACTTATTCCCATTTTTTGAGAATTTTTAGTTTTTAAAATTTACTAAAAGAAAAGAATGTTTTCTTTAGTTTTTCAAACTATATTTATAATGATTGTATAAAAGTATTTTTCATCTATGTAAACATATTTTAAGGAATATTATGTTTAACAAGGGATATAATATAATGATACCATTCACTTTATTTCTATATATGGCATGTGATGATGATGTACTAAGATGGTTTTTATGAAACGTGTTTCTTTCACAAAGGTTAATTAATCTATGATGAAATTATGAATGTTTTTATGATCTTGTAACAAACATGTGCATGATTTTCATTATTTTATGGGTGGGTATGTAATTATATAAACCTATAATTAATTGGATAAATATTTATATCTCATGAGATAATATGAAAGGGAATGGGAGGTGAACCTAATCCACTATGAGACTATGGATACTATGTTCATGGGAATGGGAAGTGAAACCAATCCACTATAGAAATATATTCACTATGTTATGTTAGTCTAGATAGTGATCCTTGACTAGGAAAATGATTTATATTATTATTTTATTCCATAAACTTATTTATTATTCTTATGATATACTCTCATATCCCATGATTTATTATTAATTATTTTATACTCTTATGACTCATATTAGAACCCAACCTTAAATATTATATATTCTAGTGTCTTTAGACTAGAATTCATTCTATTTCATTCCCAAAGATATTTTAGGTTTATAGTTTTAGAGAATTATGTCACAAATCTTACATAATAATCTCATATATTACAAGGTGCACACTTTTACTCAATATCTATTTTTTCTATAGTATAAAACTTTTAAAGTAAAACATTATTTGTTTTCATGAAAAATATTCAAAAATTTAAACTTTACTTATTCCTTTTCCATACCCATTATTAAACCCATGAAAAACATTTTAAAAACATGTTTTTATCACAAAACGATTGTAAGGCACATAAAAAGAAAAATAAAGAAACCCGTTATTCCATTTTAAAACAATGAGGTCGCAAAAAGAAATTTCCTTTAAAAGTTGAGCTCAAATAAATCAACTTTAATGCCAAATATTTTTCATAAAAAAATTAATAAGAAAAAAAGAATGAAAAATAATAACCATGAGTAATTCTTAAAAAACATGATAAACCATGAAAAAAATTCTTAAAACATTTTTTTTACCCAAAAGGGTTATAATCATTACTTTAAAACAAATGATATTTAGATTACATTTTGAAATCAATGATTTCCATGAAAACTCATAAGAAAGCATAGAAAATTCATGTAAGTGAATTGATAAATCATATTCATAGAACCCTTATAGATTCATTATAATTTGAATAACCATATGGTCAACTTATGATATAATTCTTTGGAGAAAATAATTATTACCCAATGCATTGGAGATCCATAATGGTACACACCCATCATATCATGATCTATAATGGGGCTCAACCCATTATATCATGATCTATATTGGGGATTAACCCATCATGTAAGATTTATCAGGCTCACCCATTATCATAAAAAATTCCAAAAATTATAACATGAATGAAACATTTTAAGCTTGCACCTTTTCATCATAAAACCCTTGAAAACTCCTTTGAATACACATACAAAACATTTTTGGATATTGAAATAAATTTTCTTTTTCAAACCCATTTTCTAAAATAAAATTGAACATAACAAGGGAAGGAGAGTTTTTATTTGAAGAAAACATGGAATCTTATAAAAAAGTTCAAATATAAAATAACTGTTATGGTGGAAAGAAAATTCATTGTCTCCATATACATTATAATAGAACAGTTATTTTTTATTTTGTAAAGAAAGTCAAAACATTCCATAAAAATATACATTTTTAAAATCTTTGAAAGAAATCCAAAAGAGGAATCAAAATGACTTTATAATTCATTTATGACCTTATAAAATTATACTGAAAAATAAATTTAAAAAATATTGACAAGGAATAAAAAGAGTTTTAAGGGAAACTTTAAAAGAGAAATTTTAAATGAAAGTCTCTTACCTTGAGTTAGCCTTATCACGTATGTTCTTTATATTTTTAAATAATAATATTATTTTAATTATTTACTTTCTTAAGAAACTTTTTCAAGTTTATTATTCTTTTTATTTTATTCATTACCATGTAATATTCAATTACTTAATCTATTCGGTTCATGCCGGACATTTTGATGATATTAATCTCATATGTCTAAAATGGTATCGATAGGTTAACTATGGTAAAATTTGTCATAATTTCATCATATATAGAATAATAATCATGAAATAATTATCATTTTTATATATCAATTATAATTTTAAAACTAACCATGAAATTTGGTTATGAAAAAATAACTATGCTACAATCATAGAGAAGGTAGGTTGTATGTATGCATGAGTAATATTTCCATTTTTCAACGATCATTATTGAAAGAATGTAAGTATAATTTTATATTTAAAAAATGATAATTATATAATAAATAAAATATTATTTTTTTAAATATACTTATATGTATTACCCATGTGATGTAGTGATATAAAATGAATCACATCGCTTTATGAAGATGGTAATCCACACGTATGCATGAATGAAGTTATCATTTTCTAGTGAATGGGTAGGTAAGAACATATATGATATATTATATTTTTAGAATTATATATGTTTCATGAATATAATATATATATATAATCTATCATTATAAATTTATTTGAGAGTCGGTGATGGAAAACGAATTTCATTAGTTCACGAGGTGATAGTCTGTCGTGCACACGAATAACGGTTTTGTTTCCCATTTTGAGGGAAGAGGAGATGAATTTGGGTTATGTAATTAAAATAATAACATCTCAACATATTATATATACTGATTTTATTATTTCATCATTTTTGAATATTATTTCAAGGAGGTGGAAGAATAAATAAAATAAAACCACTCGGTTAAGAACTATACCTCTTCTTTAGAAAACCTCTTATGGTTTACACCAAAATATTTTCTAAGTTGGTTTTATGACCCGAAAAAATACATCTAATATGTTGGTAGGGATATAAGTAAAGGATTTGGATAGGTATTGGCTGAACTAAATGGTTCTTGAATCATGATTAAATGAGAAGAATATGTGCCCTTTTATATGATAGGGGAGGGGCACTCTTAGAATTTCTTAAAATATTAAATTAATATAAATTAATTTTGATGTGTCAATGAATCCAAATTTATAAGATTATAATATAATATTATTATGATACAATAAAATTTAGACAAGTTTATATCACATTTTTACCCTTACCATTTTTTTAATCCTCCATTAGACATTTTGACAATTATAGAGATATCAATGTTTTTTACTCTCAAGGGGTTAATATAGTTACTATAAAAGGAAAAACAACCCAAAAATGGACCATGGTTAACATATTAAACCATATAATAATAATTTTTCTGAATATAGGATTCTTATGAATTTTAAATCATTTAATAAAATATTATTTATTATAAAATATCATTAATGTCAATTTTAGAACTATTCATTTACTTTGATTTCAATAACATCAAGACAACAAAAAATTAAAATATAATTAATTAAAAATACACTAACATGTTATATTTATACAAAAAATTATTGTATTATAAAAATTATTTCAAATTATATTAATTTTATCATTTTTAATATCATTTATTTTATTTTCCAATTAATTGAATAATTACTGCGTCAGTGTTGCGTAAGATTTTATGGTAATTACATCATCCCTAAAAATTAAAAAATAAAATAAAATGATGAAAAAAATCATTTATATTTAAAATTAATATTTATAACCAAAAATATTTTCATTTTATCCCTATATCAACAATTAAGAGATAATAAAACAAAAATAATGATATTTTTTACCTTTCTTTATATAAAATAATATAATGGTAAAATCATGTAAAATTTGGAAAAGGACATATATTCTAATTTTAGATGATTATGGATGAGATATACTAATATAATTAAATTAAGTTAAGTTTTAGGGTCATATTTTTCTTTATCATTTTATTTTTAACCTTAATTATCTGATTGACCTTTTATCATAGTAACTAAAATTACTAAGGTTGTTATTCATAATGTCAAAAAATAAAAGGAGTATTATTTATCAAATTTAGACCCATTTATTAAAAATATTGAATTAATTTTTTAATATTCAAAATATATAAATGGAATAATTTAATTTAAAATTCAACCGACAAAACATGACCAAAATTGTTTTTCAAAAAAAATGCCTTTTTTAAGTATAACATGTTTTTATACTCAATTCAAGTTTAAATTTCATTTAGAAAAACATAATTGGATTATTTTAAATCAATATAAACTAATTAGAATTTAAAACTAGTCCAAAATATAATTTTAATTTATAACTACTTTAAAAGAAAATATAGTTCTCAATAAAAAAAAGTATTTTTACTATTCATTAAAAAACCAAACTTTTCAGAAAAATCTCAAAATTTCACAATAATTTTTTTTTGATATGAAGATTTAAAAATAGATATAAGTTTTATCAAATAAAATATCTAAAAGTTTTTGAAATTAATTATAATATTCACTCATAAAAAAAACAATAAATACCATTTTTTTAGAAAACATATTTTTGAAAAATAAAACAACATTACTAAAAATTGAGTGATTATTCATTAAGAATAAATCAAAACATTTATATTGATTAGAAACTTTATATATATATATATATATATATAATAATTTATTTAATCATATTCATAGCAACCAATTCAACGACTAGGTTATAACAGTCACATTTAAATAATAATATTTTGTGGTTTGTTTAAGATCAGTGTTGCGTGTCATATACACACTACTATAAATTTTTTATATCCCAATGGACCTATAACCATGGTTTTTATAAACCATGAGTATATATTTTCTTCCCAAGCCTATACCCACAGTTTTAAAAAAATTGTTGGTATAGTTTGATCTATACCAACAGTTTTTTAAAAACCATGGGTATATCCATTTAGATAGGGAGGATCACTCTGGATCCTCCTCCCATCCTCCCCATTAAAACATTAATCCCTCCTATACATCCTCACGTCCTCTATCCCCTAAATAAATTTTGGCCTCCTCCCTCCCCTCCTCAATCAGATTTGGCATCCCCCCTCCCCTCCTTAGACGATTTTAGCCTGCCCATCCCTCCTCAGGAAAATTTGGCATCCCCAAGGCTACCTTACACCCATCGGTAGGTGTTATACCTCCATTTGTGGCATTTTTTTGTTGTGGAATTTTTTTTTTGTGACCTTTGAGAGGTAAGATTTATTTCCCTCTAATTTCTTCTCTTGTCTTTTACCATTCTCATGGGTGAGTCACTTTTATAAATCTACTTTGATTTGACATGTGTATTTTTACTTTTTTAGATATTATAAAAATTAATTTGTTCTCACTATAGTTTTTTAATATTTTTTAAGTGTTTTAAATTACAGAGTCATGATTTTCCATTTTAGTTTATGTATTTTGTGGGAAAAAAGTTTCACAATGGTTTATTTGATCACCTAACCCTAGTTTTCAACCACTAGAGATTAGTTTATTAAGACTTATCCAATATAAGAATTTATTTTAAGTCTCAAGACTTGGTTCACCAAAAATATTTATTATAGTCAATACCATTTTAGATTGTGAATTTACCTGATAATGGAGATTTTTAAATTTAGTGATCAAATGGAACTCATATATTGAATGTTACTATGTGAAATTTACATAAATAAATATCTTGTTCTCTTCCTTTATTCCATGCCATCTATGTTATATGTTTTGTGTCAAAAAATAAAAATAATATAAAAACTATAAATTAATTTAATTAATAAATTTTTTAAATAAAATTATATGATTTATTAATTATAGTACTTCATTTATTTTTATAACATCAATTTCTTTTTATATTATTAATTCATTAATAATGGTTTCAACATTGAATAAGATTTCCCCAATGTGTTTTATAAGAGATTTTCCTTAAGTATAGGTAGAGTCATTTGATATGGAAGTGAATCAAAAATAAGAACATGTGGATAGTTTTTAATAAAATGAAAATTCTTGATGAAATCTATAAATACTGATGAAGATACATTTCCATGGTGTCATGTATTTTAATTTTCATTTGAGGGAGAATCACTGGATAAGTAGTCAGAGTCTTTTGATTCTCTTTTTACATCTACAGTAAAAGTAGATAAATATTGTCAATAAATTTAATAATAGGAAAATAAAATTACTAATTTATAGTTCATTGATTATTTATTTCATTGATATCACATAATTAAATTTAGTTATAGAAATTTAATGTTATCTTAAAATTATTTTGATTGTAGAAATGAAATCCTTATTGCTTTAAAATTTAGTTATGTTTTATATTTTCATTATGATTTCTTTCATTATCATATTTTATAAGGATTATATCTTCATTACCTAGTGATAGAATAAAAATAACTACAAAATATAGCAGAAGCAAATGAATCCCTAGTAGAAGAGTAATAGGTACCTAGGGAGTTGTCTTCTTTTGACCGTCTTCTCCCCCTTTTTGATCCCTTGTATTCAAGGTGTTTGATGGTTGTTCACTTTCACTGATTCACATCATATCCTCTATTAATTTTTTATTTTTCTCCCCATCCCCCACTTTTTATATGAATATTATTATATAAATTTCATTATGTATATATATATATATAAATAACCAATTAAGTATAATAATTAAGAATAAATAATTTATTTATTTGATTAATCATAAAAAAAATAAGATGAATAATATTATTAATTTTTATATATTAAAAATAAAATTAATAATATTGTTGAAAAAAAATTAATAATTTAATAATAAAATATAAAAATTAGTTAAATATATTGATTACTTTACCCTTACTTAGCTTCAGTTTTACCTTTACTTAACTTTGTTTTACCCTTACTTAACTTTGTTTTACCCTTACTTAGCTTTATTTTACCCCTACTTAACTTTATTTTTCCCTTACTTAGCTTTATTTTACCCTTAATTAGCTTTATTTTTACCTTTAATTAACTTTATTTTTCCCTTAATTAACTTTTTTTCACCCTTACTTAACTTTAGTTTACCCTTACCTAACTTTAGGTTCCCCTTACTTAACTATAGTTTACCCTTAACTTTGTTTTACCCTTACTTAACTTTTTTTACCCCTTAATTACCTTTATTTTACCCTTAAATACCTTAGTTTACCCTTACATATTTTTATTTTACCCTTCCCTACCTTTTTTTACACTTACTTAACTTTGTTTTACTCTTACTTAACTTTTTTTTACCCTTACCTAACTTTAGTTGATTCTTACATAACTTTAGTTTGCCCTAACTTAAATTTAATTTACCCATAATTAACTTTATTTTACCCTTAAATAACTTTATTTTACCCTTACTTAGCTTTATTTTACCCTTACTTGCCTTTAGTTTACCCGTACTTAACTTTAGTTTACCCTTACTTAGATTTTTTTACCCTTACTTAAATCTATTTTTTACTTTCTTAACTTTGTTTCATCTCTACTTAACTTTGTTTACCCTTAATTAACTTTATTTCACCCTTAATTAACTTTAGTCCACCCTTACATAACTTTAGTTTACCCTTACTTTGATTTATTTTACCCTTATTTAACTTTTTTTTACTCTTACTCAACTTTGTTTTACCCTTACTTAACTTTATTTTACCCTTACTTAGTGTTCTTTAATTTCCTATACATTATACTTTTAATTTGTATTTGAATTTAGATATCATTTTAATTATGGTTTACATTGTTGATTGGAACATAACTTTTTTCCCTATAATAGAATGGATAGAAGCTTAATGTATTATACCGATCGTATTTCAACCAAGTTTCAAGAGAATTTGGAAAAAAAATTAGATTTTTTATTTCACAATGCTGCATATGGAGGTTGTATACAATTTCCATGTTATAATTTTGTTGGAAGACCATAGTTAAGTTGGGAAGAAGTTAGCTACCATATAATTAAATACATGTTTAAAACAAACTATTATGTTTTGTATGACAATGGAGAGATAATATAGTCTCCTACTATTCATGAATGGGAAGAAAGAAGTGGTATGAAGAATTTGATATTTGATAGGTTTCCATTTGTGCATCATCATTAGAGAGATATTATGCCAATAAAATAATACAATGATATCAATACACATGAGGAAAAGACTGAAGATGATGGTGTTGAGAGAGTGAAAAAATTAATGGATGATACAAGAACTCCTATATATCAGGAATGTACTAAAATGAAAAAGTTAGAATTTTTAATGTGGTTAGATCATGTAAAAACCATGTATGGAATTTTTAATACCTCCATTGATTATATTTTTACCTTTTTTTAAGGACTTGATTCCTGATGGTTCAAATATTTCCTCAAATCATTACAAGGCATGGAAATTAATAAAGCAGCTCATATTTTCTTCTAATAAAATTCATGCTTGTCCAAAATATTATAGTTTATTTGGGGAGGAAAAGGATAAACTTAATGACTATAAATAAGGTGTTACATCTCTATTAAAGGTAAATATAGATGGAACACCATCTCATGTTCCACATAAAGTCATGTGGCACATTCCATTGATTCCCAGGATACAAAATATAGTCATGTATGATGAAATCTCATCCAATATGTATTGGCATGATGCTAATAGAATTAAAGGTAATGATGAGTTGGTTCATCCTTTATATGGATTATCATGATGGTCATTTGATGCATAACATCCCAATTTTTTATCTGAGGTACGTAATGTCAGGTTGGGTCTATAATATGATGGGTTTAATTTGTTTGGTCAAATACTTACTAATAAAATCATGTGGTTAGTTTTTATTCATGTTTATAATCTTCCTCCATGGATTTGTATTAAAAAAAGTTTCACTTTCTTGAGTATACTAATATTTGGACCTTTTGATCTTGTAAATGATATAGACATTTACTTGAATCCTTTAATAAGAGAGTTAAAGCAGCTTTGGGATATGGTTGTGCACACATTCGATGCTTCTTATGAAATGATGTTTGATTGGAGCACAAAGGAAAAAATATCATGTACTATTTTTATGAATAATACATGATTGATAAGGCTTAAATATTGTCAAAATTTTAGTTTCATGATGCATCAGAGATTCTTGCCAATGGATCATCAGTATAGGAAGAATCGCTTGAGGTTTGATAATACTACTGGAACTTAACAACCACCTCAATGTATTTCAAGAACTAATGTGCTTAATAAATTAAAAGATTTCATTTTTTCATTAGGGAAAGGTCAGATGAAATCTAAAAAGATGGAAAATGTTGACACTGAAGCCACTTAAAGTTGGAAAAAGAGAAGTATCTTTTTTGAGTTTTCATATGGGTATACCAATTTGTTTCATCATTGTTTAGACATAATGCACATTGAGAAATTGAAATATTGATTTCAATTCTTCTAAATATCCAAGGGAAGATCAAAGATGATTTTCGATCTAACCAAGACTTATTAAATTAGGGTATTTGACCAGAACTGCATCCTTTGTGTATCGGTGAAAACAAATGGAAAGTTCTGTATGCTTATTATGTGATGACACCTTTAGAGATAAAAAAAATATGGAATTATTGGATAATATCAAGGTTCCTGATGGCTATTTTATCAATATATTTAAAAGATTCAATAAAAGGGATTTGAAACTAAAATCTGTAAAAACTCATGATTATCATATCCTTCTTCATGAATTGATTCCAATAGAAATCTGACATTTTCTGTCCAATAATGTAAGGGTGATCATTATTCTATTGTGCCTTTTTTAGATACCTTTGTGATAAAAGGTTATCAAATTCTTTCTTGATAAAAATACAGCAATAGGTGACATTAATTTTGTATGAGTTGGAAAAAAAATTCCTCCATCATTTTTCACCTGTATATTGCAATTAACAGTTAATATTCCAACTAAAACACTTATTGGGGGACCCATTGCTTTTTAGTGGATGAAACCTACTAAAATAAATATTTCCACAATGAAATCTTATGTACGAGATAAGAATCATCTTGAAGGTTTCATTGTGAGAGGTTATCTTTCTTAAGAATGTATGGATTTTTGTTCAATGTATTTGTTAAATGTGAGCACAAGACATAACTGGACAATAATAAATGGATATGAGTGGCATGGGTAAATGGATCCCCCATTTCCATCTCTTCTGGAAATAGTACAAATTCTTGGCCCATATACATTGGCTACATTGAGCCTTTAAGAGAGGGATATGACACATCTCACAGTCTTGTTTAATTTTGGTTTTGTTGATGCCAAATTTCGGATAGGGCTAGAATCAGGATGATGAAGAGAAAAAATGTATTAGGAAGAGAAGTAGAAGATTTTACGACCCGAGAGGCAGGTGCACACAAGATTCGGGATATGCACACAAGAGTCCTTCCGGTGTGCAAACTCTTGTGCATCCAATGTGACGTCAAAGGCAGGCTTCCATGCCAACCCGTCTGAAACTGCCAGAGGCACTGACACGTAAGAGCACAGAATTTCACACAACACTTCTCATGGTGTGTAAAATCTTGCATGCCCAATGCAATGTCAAAGGGTCCCTTCCACACCGGCATGCTCGAGAATCAGTTAAGGCCTGAGCATAAAAGTACCCCGGTGGTGCGCAGAATCTTGCACACCCGATGCGTCGTAAAAGGGGTCCTTGCATGCTGGCGTTTACAAGAATTAGTTAAGGCATGATTGTCAAGGTACCTGATGGTGAGAAAACCCTTGAGCGCCTAATGTGATGTCAAAGTAAGGCTTCCGCGGTGACCCCCCCATAACCCGCCAAAGGCGCTGGCGTGCAAATGTCCGGGAGGCACACAAAATTTCCTCCAACACGAAAACCCTTGCATGCCCAATGTGACTTCAAATGGTCATTTTTGTGCAGCTCCCCTTGTGTTCCACCTCTGAGGAATTCGGCTATAAAACAAATCGTACCCCCACCCTTTGGGAATGGTGATAGAAGACGAAGCGACGCTTTGCTGTGCGAAAGGCACCTCTTCCGCGACCGTGTGAAAAACACTATGGCCTCAAGGTATTGGATCTTGTGCTATAGGTCCCGCAAGGTTCCTCCTTTGGGTGAGCCCTCTTGGGTGTGATCCTCTTCCATTTCCTTTTACCCCAAGTCATTTTATTGTAAAAGATCCCTCTTGCACGCAAGTTTCCCCCTGCATCGGACCTCTTTTGTGCATAGTCGTTCCATCCTATGTGCACCCTTCCGGTTTTCATTCAACCTTATGGTTTTCCTGAAACCCTTTCATCTTGCACACATCCTTCCTTATGTGCTCCATGTGTCATTCTTACCATAAGGCACCATTTCTGAGCCCATCTTATGTGCAACACACCTATGTCACACGCCCTCTTCTCGTGCGGCCATCCAGGTTTGCATGATGTGATTTAAAATTCCCTTAGGTAGTGCTTCTCGTTGTGTTTCTTCACCTCATGCTTCTTATCATAGGCACGCTAACAGTTATTTCTTCCTCTCATATACATGATAATGTGGGCCCCTCAATGGATCACTCCATAACACCCCCTTCAAACGAAATTGTTAATGCCTTCCCTTCCCCAAGGGCAAGTGGGTATCAGTTATGTAAGTCCTAGGGGGTGCCAAGTGAAATCGCCTCGTCCGAGCTATAGGACGTTAAACTGACAATCACCATCATCCTCAACACATGAAGTTAAAATGTGACCTCTCCCCATGCATCATATGTGGGGTGCCTCACCTTGTACATTCTCTACGTCCGCTAGTCTCCAAGAGAGTGAAATATTACTCACATGTAATGAGATCCTCTTTGCTGGAGTGGTGTTTGTCCGCGGGGGAAGGGCAACTAGCTTGGTGTAAGCCCCTAACCTTTCTTGTTGGAGGCAGCATCCTCACTCCTCCTATCTTCTTCCTGGCCAAAGACCAGATCGGGGATGGGCACTAGAACCCTCCTCTCTTCTGTTCCAAATCCCTCTCCCGTTGGGCTTTGTCGCCACCCAGGCCCCCATCCTAGAGTAAGCCCCAATCTCCATCTCCCTAGGCTTCCAACCACGTGTAATCCCTTGTTTCCTTTTTGGTCTGTTAACCACATGTAAGCCCCACTCCACTTTCCACAGACACACCTTTTGTGATGTGATCATCAAGTCTTTGATGCCTCTTGTTTCTCACACCGAGCATGACTCACGTGGGCTTAGAGTAAGCATCGACCATGACATCCTCTATGGGCAGCCTAGATTGTAAGCCCCAAAAACCTCCCAAACTACATGGACTTTGATCCTTGCTAAGAAAAGGTATGAAGGAAGCCTCCCAGAGGTTCAAGCCCAAAAACCATTGGTCTTGACCCCCTTCACGTCAGTTCACCAACACCTCTCTTAAACTATGGGGACTTTGATCCTTGCCAAGGAAATGTACATAGGAAGCCTCCCTGAGGTTCAATCCCAACACCTTCTGGTCCCAACCCATTCACATCAGTTCACTAAACCTCCTGAAATACATAGATTTTGATCCTTTCCAAGGTAAGGTACGTAGGAATCCTGGTAGAAATTCAAGCCCAACCACCATTGGTATCGTCCCCCTTTACGTTATTTCACCAAAACCTCTCCCAAACTATGGGGACTTTGATCTTTACCAAGGAAAGGTATGTAGAAAGCCTCCTTGAGGTTCAATCCCAACACCTGCTGGTCCCGACCCATTCACGTCAGTTCACCAAACCTTCCGAACTACATGGAATTTGATCCTTTCCAAGGTAAGGTATATAGGAAGCCTCCCAGAGGTTCAATCCCAACAACCATTGGTCCCAACCCCCTTCACGCCCGTTCACCAACACCTCTTCTGAACTACGGGGACTTTGATCATTTCCAAGGAAAGGTACATAGGAAGCCTTCATGAGTTAGATACCAACTTCCATCGGTCTTGATTACTTCACGATAGTCCACCCCTGTCTCGTATGACGTTAAACCATACACCCCATTTTGTCCCGCATGACACTAAACTGTCTCCCATTCAGCGGTAGTCCATTGTCAACCTCATTCAGTGGTAAGTCGTTGTCACCCCCTTCATTGGGACACACATTTATGGTCATCCTCAGTGGCATCAGACCACCCTGGGATGCTAACCATGCGTAATCCCTAGTATATCATCAGGTTTCTATCCTTTGCGTACACCCCGATTCTATGCCCTCATCCAGAACTACGTGGACTCTGATCCTTTCCAAGGCAAGGTATGTAGGAATACTCCTTGAGGTTCAAGCCCATTACCCATGTCTCATCCTGGTCTTTCCCTCAAGCCCATGTGTTTTGGGAAGGTCATGCCCGAACCCAGAGGTTTCACTTCCTCTGGGTCCCATCCATACGGGTCGCCTCCTTAGGTGTCTCATAACCTCACCGAACTACGAGGAATTTGATTCCCTGCCATGGGGATACGTAGGAAGTCTCTTTGAGGATCAAGACCAATACTATCGTCACCTTTACAATGGTTCCTTCTCAATCCCCCACCACTTTATTCAACTCTCTATCATCCATCCTGATTCTTACCCAGGCTACCACATCCCAGTGAGATCATGCCAATTCACATTTTCACTACTCTCAGTAGCACTCGGGTAGCTAACCACATATTATCCCTAGCATCAGTGTTCCCTCCAGGGGTCGCACCCATCTAATCTACTCCATTCAGTGTTTCAATCAGTCTGATATATCTCTACTAGATGTTAAACTTGTGGCATACCCTGTTTCAAATATGGGAAGCTGAGGAAAACCTCAGAGACATGCCCATGGCATATAATTCCCCACATTCGGCGTGGGATGCCTCAGGATTCTACGCCCTCGAGAAGCAACATCATAAGGGAAAGAAACCCAGAAGTGCTAGTGTTCCAGCATCCAGACACGCCAGTGATGTCCAATGTGACTACTCCCCCAACCGAAGGTTTCTGCCCTGACCGGACCCTTTGGAATGTCCTGACAGAAGCAGCATAATTAACCGGTATTCATGAAGACATGTCACTGGGAAGAGTTTCATGAACAATGCCTTAATATATAAGGGATACTCGTACTAGGTGACGAGTTCTAAGGAGGAATACACTAAAGGAGGAACCAACATCTCATCATCCTGTTTCGATCAAGGAGCAAACATCCCTGAATAAGTGATGGATGTTGCCCGCCTTTGGAAAGAGGGAATGTGAGGCAACAAACAGTGCGTCCTCCTCCGAGGATGGATGTGTGTTCCCTAGAGAAAGCTTCAGAAATAGAAATGGTGAACCCGACGTGAAGTTCTTCTTCTCAATTTGGAGATTAGTAGCATTTGAAACATCAGTGGACTAGCGTGTCACCGGATCTAGTTATCCAGCGATGGGTCCCGCCAAGAAAATAGTGGGCCTGGTGTGAAACTCACCAGAAGTAGGGGTGGTTAAAATGTTGGACATCTTGATCTGTGACATTGTCAGTGTGAATCCCTCTTACCATCCATGGAAGATTGAATGGCGTTGGGGCACTGGACATCGATTTCCTTTTTACAGCACTAATGGTTTAATCTCCCTGCCTTCCAGGACCCAAGCTTCCTCAACAATAAAACGATCATCGCCCATCCATCGATGTAGGGGCATGGGAAATGTTAATGTGGTAGTCCCATGTGGTTCCACTGCTTCTGCGACAGCTTCCACAACCACAAATTTTGGGTTCCCACACCCCATCTCCCCTTCTGAGTTCATTCAATGAAGGGTGATAAATGACCTCATCCACCAATATGAGGAGGAGGGGATTATCCTAAATCAAGATATGTCCCACCAGGATATAGAGGCATCTACGCCTCATCGCCACTGCCTCCCCCAAGGGCCGTGTAGGGAGCCACTGCTCCCCGATTCGATGCACAACCATTTTGGGAGCCTCTCCCCAGAATGCTTCGATGACTCCCTCCCCTACACCGATGAGGTGGGGGATATCTAGGCCAGCCTACCCAGGATCTCGTTCCAGGGGCTCCCAAGGAGGGATCCCACTAGGCTGAGTAAATGCTTTCACCTATCCCCATGGTCTAAAGAGCAGATAAGCTATGTTCCTGCACCATCAGCCCTGGTCCGGTTAACCCGACGCCAATGTTAGGCACAGGCCAAGGAGGATGCCCGCCGAGAGGCGTCAACGTCAGCAACTACTGTGGCTCGAGAAACCACCGATGTATATCATCAGCCCCATGTGCATGTTGAGCAGGGGACCTTATACACCCGATCTAGGTCGAGGTCCCAATCGCCCCACGGGCAAGCTGGGCGACTCTCCTGGTTGTCGGCATGGGGAGCACCCACTGTGGACCGACCCGCGGCAACAACAGCCAGTACGAAGGTCCTCCTTGTACCACCACCATTGAGAACATGGGTCCTTCCCACTTCCAAGCTCGGCGTAGAGGTCCACCCCATGCCACCTTCAATCTGAATGAGGGTCCTCCCCACAGTCGTGACACTCAGTACGGAAGCCACTTCCGCACTCATGAGATCGTTTATGGGGTCATTCCTCCTGCCACAGGCTGTTGACATGGAGATGTTACACATCCAATCAATCTCTAGTGTGGGGTGCTCCCCCATGTCCTTACAATGGCCGGCGAAGGTCCTCCTCACCTTATAAATCAGAGGAGTGAAGGTCAACCTTGCTTCATGGGAACCCAGCACGGAGGTCCTACCCGTGTTCGGCTTGACCAATATGAGGACCCTCCTCACACTGATGCTGCCAGGGGAAACAACTATGGAGGTCCTACCCATGATCCTACCATCTCCAGTGGAGGTCTTACTTGCTTCAGCACATTCTTCAAAGATTCCCTCCTTACATCAGTCAGTGGACATAGAGGTCCTCCTCGTGTTCCCTTTGATATATTTCGAGGTGCTCCTCACACCCCAGATCACTCAGGCAGAAGTCCCCTCCGCCCTGGCACCAGTACGGCCGAAGGTCCTCCTCACACCGGAAATCTACCCTATCTCGAAGTACCATCCCGGGGAAGGAGGGCGGGTCATTGCTGCCATAAAAATAATACCAGGAAGATTCAAATCAAGATTAAACCTGTCTTCTTCTCAGATTCTGTGGCAGAATACGACTCAGTGATGGAACCATCACTTAGATCCTTTGTGGAAAGCATCAGGGTAGGAACAAGGCACATCAGCCTCATACTTATGGAATATGAGGTCCACTAGATCCCTAACTCCCTCTGTAGATATATCCAGGAGGATGAAGATTTGGCATCCTTCCAAGGTTCGTCCATGAAATCACCACCATCATCACCAGAAGCACTCTCTACCTCAACCATAGATCATGGAGAGCTATTCTGGGGATCGATGGCAGATGGACAGTAGCATGGTCCACCGCCAACATCCATAGTCCCTGCGTCAGAAGCTGCGGTCACCAGCTTTTCTTATCGTGATGTAGTGGCTAAGTCACTACACTCTTCAGAGGATAGCCCGAGATGTGGCAGTTTGTCATCCCACTCATCGTATTCTCCACCGGCTAGCTTACCATCTTGGCGGTCTGCTTCAGTACTGCTACCGGTTCCTCAGCCACCTTCGGTTGATGAGTGGGACAATGAAGGGCTAGACCCCGAGTTTGGAATAAGGATATTCTGGGATATTCTCGTAGCAGACCATTTCCTGGAGATGTTTTGGCCGGTTGCAACGCCAAATTTCAAGTCACCAGAAGCACTCACCCAGGAGGATGTTAGATGCTTTCACTAGACCCTCTAGGTAACTCATTTCCGTCTTCATCATTGACGAGTGGCCTAACCCAAAATCCAAGCACATTTCGAAAACATCAGCCAACAATGTCATATGGTTGATCTAGAAGCACTCCTTGTGGCCTAGTGCCCTGAGTCACCAGGCTGCCATAGGACCCTCCAACAAAGATGTGTTTAGAGCTTTAAAGTGATATGCAGGATTAATAAGGAGGATTCCCCCCATGTGCAGATCTAGGGATAGGGGTAGTATTCTTCCCTCCACTTCAATTACATCTAGAACCAGCCCGAATTTCTAGGTGATATTGAGGATATTCCTCCAAGAAGAGTTTTGGTTAACATTGATGATCTATCGAAGGAAGAGAAGGAAGCAAAAATACTTGGGGAAAACTTACCCCCTGGGGGAGTGCCACAACTTTTAGAGCCATCAGGGAGGGTCACTCACCAGCAGAGAAATCTATTGGGTCTTCTCGTACCCACCGAGGCATTGGTCCTCAGCCGAAATCTCGACAAGGGTAAGAAGCACCTCAGAGATACCAAACCCTCTGACCTGTCTAGTTTAGTAAAAAAGACAGAGGATGATCTCGAGAAGGTCACGTTGCATCAATATCTCACGGCGCATAATAAGATGGTCAATGACCTCCTTACTGAGCATGCCATGGAGCAATGACCAGACTACAGTGATCCTCGGTCAGGGAAGCAGGGGCAGACACAACTTCCCCTTGGAGAATTGCCTTTAGGTGACCCTGATCGTCCTACCCCCTTAGACAGGGCCGAAGCCGGAGCCTATGGAAAGAGGGAATGTTATGTATTTCTAAATTCTCCTAAACGGTGAGACAATCTTCAGGATCCAGATCAAGTTACCTCAACTAATCCGCAGGTCATTCTGTCAGCCACTCTACGAGTTGTTGGGCCTGCTTATCAAGTCAAAGAACCCTCCAATGCACTGGTGGTCAGGGATCCCCATCAAGACCAGAACCCCCAACCAGATGATCCTATGGTGGTACTCATTTCCCATATTGAGGCTTTGGAGACTCGATAGGTGTAAATCCTGCCTGATGGCAATCCATATCCGGTGTGGGTGGATGATATGCCAGCACCCCCAGATTTTGGAAATCCTACTTTACCCCCTTCAATTGGATAAGATACCCACTGCAGCATCTAACCCACTTCATCTCAAGGTGTGGACCCATGTTGGGAACTTCGGTGCAGTAGGAGGTTGCCAAACTCCGGTGTTTTGTGCAGACATTGGAAGGGCCTATGTTTGTCTAGTACATCCAGTTACCCATCGGATCAGTAGCCGGCTGGGAAGACCTCTGTAGGTAATTTCTTTACAAGTTTAGTTCCACCACTCGAAAGACGAGAACTGTGGACCTCTTCAAGTGCAAGAAGAGGCCTGATGAGTTCATTGAGAACTTTGTCACCTAGTAGAAAGGAATTACATACTCCCTTGACATGTCATTGACTCAGGTGCAACTGCTGAAAATGTGTGTGGGAATGTCAAGACAGAACTGGTCCCCTCCCTTATTACTCAGAATTACCCCAGGGGATTTTGATACTTCTCTGATAAGGCCCAACACCTAGAAGAAGCCTTGCAACCAGCCATCCAGGCACGTTCGTTGCCACCTGCAATCCCAATGAGAAGGGACATCAGGGCCGAACCCACCGCGGTGGATCAAATAGAGGCCCCCAGACAACTAGAGTTATTACTAGTGGATCCACATCCATAGCCTCGCAGAGGCCATCTACCTCAGGCACAGCCTCTGGCCCAGCAACACCCACCTCATAATCGGTAGGCGCCACTACGCAATGCGCTGCCACCGCCTAGGCAAGATAACTAGGCTCCCCCTCCTTGATAGGCTCCTCCAGCCCCTCGTCAAGGTCAGGCTCCCAGAGCCCCCTTCCCATACAGGACAAACCGGACCTACTCATTCAATGAGGCTTAGGTCCTCAGTTATTTTGGAAATTCCTTGGAATAGCGGATTATATGTTTTCGTGAATGCAGGAGGCCAGAAGAGTTGAACCTCACTAATCTTCCTAATTACTGCCCCTATCACCAGATCCCAGGGAAAACCCTCAAATAGTGTTATGTGTTTAAATACTAGATTCAAGACTATGTGGATAACAACATAGTCCATTTGGTCCTAGCTCCAGCATATGTGTCATGTGTGTTCATGAATCCTGATAGCAGTAGTGACAGAGAAGGTAAGTGGCATCTGGTTTCTAACCATGAGTCCCAGAATTTCGATTACCGGATGTCTTGTAAGGCAGTCGTATGTGCCCATGGTATTATTTATGCATGTTTGAATCAACCTGAACCTTCAGAAGACGTCATGTCACCCATAGCTAGTACCACTGTGTCTACAGCTCAGCTTTCCTCTTCCCAGAAAAGCAAGCATCGACGGCCCAAGGGAAAACAAAGCCCCCCACCAATTTCATTGTCATCCCGTACTCTCAGAGAATTATTTCCCCCAAATATGGAAATCCCATCTAGAATCCACACAATATTGGATGACTCTTAAATTGATAGCCAAGGGTACACCTCAGTTAACACTGTAGAGCTGGTAAACCCCTACATGATTTCTAACAGCGAGAAGCTCCAGGAGGATCCTCCCAATGTTCCCAGTTGTCATCAATGTCAATGGAGTTGTGGTAATATGGGTCATCAGTGTGCCTCATTCATTATTTCCAACCAGGATGTGCATGCTATCAAAACTAGGTAGTAGGCCCAACTTAGAGCTCAGCATGCGCAACCTTCTCATTTGGTGTCATCAGGCCCTCCTTCGTCATTGTTTGTGCTGCTTGATCAAGCAGAGCCACCTCGACCACACTGTGATTAGACACGCTCTACTACAGACCGGTCTCAGTAATTTGACCCTCATCCGGTGGTCACTCCATAGGCTTCAACTAGTGAGAAACAAGATATTCCCAGCACCAGTCAGCCCCTGGTCCAACCGGCAGGGCCCTCCATACCTCCTATCATAGAGCAACCCCCTATAAGTAGAATCTCACGCCTTTCATGGAAGTATGTTTTCCTCAAACATCTTTCCATAATTCCAGCAAGGCTCTCCATCCTTTAGGCCCTTCTTCTATCAGAATATCTGTATGATTCCCTCTCTGAGGCCTTAATAAGACCCCTCTAGTTCGAGATGGATGTAGCAGCCGCAAAAGCCTTCCATATTGAGGCAGTCGAGCATGCTGAATGTTAGTCCATCATCTTGTTCTCTGGAGAAGATGAAGACTCTCCCATACAGAGGAACATCTACCTGATGTACATTAATATCCATTTTAATGGCTTGGAGGTTCACTATTGTCTTGTCGACACAAGCTCTGGGATCAACCTAATCCCGACTCAGACATTGAAAAAACTGGGGTTGTCTGAGGAGGACCTGAGTCCCTATGACCTGAAAATTAAAGGTTATGATAAGACGAAACAGAAACCGGTCATCAAGATCTACCTGAAGACCCAGTTCGGTGGACTAGTTTCCATCAACGAGTTCATGGTTGTCTCCTAGTACACCGCCTACAATGCATTGATGGGCAGGCCATGGCTCCACTTGCATGCAGCGGTTCCTTCTTCGTATCATCAGTGCCTCAAGTACTCCATTAATGGTTGAGTGGGTGTGCTTCAAGGTGATGTGTCTACCTTTGCCTCTTTTGAAGCCCTCTATCTAGATTCTGACTATTACAAGAGAAAGGAAAATCAGATTCAGGATAACGAGGTTGAGCATGCTATGGTTGCGACCGACCTATGGACAAATCTAGATGATGCTTACATCTTTCCAATCCACCGATTGGAGGTTACAACCCCGGACATGGGACAATGCTTCATTGTTTTAGGAATTATGGGGGAGTATATTCCCAAGTATAAGTGATTCCAGATGATCACCTCATACTTCTACATGAATCAGGCTCAGGTGATCCCGAAGCCTCCGACTCCCGTAAGGTATCGGGATGTCTTCCCCATGGCGACGGAAATACATCATACTTTCTTGTTTCTCTAGGATATAATAAACTGGATCAAGCCAAAACCCCACTATTTATTTGATATCATCAAGTGTGTCCCCTTGGTCTGAAGACCATATGGAATCAGATCGACATCTTTCATTGCTAACGTTTCGGTAGCACGGGAGTCCCCGGATGTAGTGTCCACCGCTACTCAGGCTGGTAATAGCATCCCATAAGGATTTTTTTGACTCAAAGGAAACTCCTACCACTGAGGATCCCTCCTCCATAAGTGAAGAAGAGTTTTTAGAGGATGCTCCCCCCACCTTTGAAGAGGGTATCTCCAACATGATCGATGAATTGGTATAGGTGAACCTCAGTTGCGAGGCGGATCTGAAACCTACATTGATCAGTGTAGTTATGCCCCTCGAGGAGAAACAATGGTGCGTGGACTTCCTCAAACAACACTGTGATGTATTTTCATAGAGTAACAAAGATATTATAGGACTAGATCCTCAGGTAGTCATCCACAACCTTGGCCTCCCAGCAAATCACTACGGGTTTAAGCAGCCTCCTAGAAAGATGCACTCTTCTCAAGGGGGCATGGTCGAAGCTGAAGTTTATAAGCTCATCAGAGACAATTTGTTAAGGAGGTATAATTACCCAAATGGATAGCCAACTTTGTGATAGTCAGGGATAAGAATGGACATATCTGAGTCTTCATGGACTTCTGAGATCTCAACCGTCAGTGTTTGAAGGATGATTTTCCCCTTCCTATGATGGAATTGTTGACTGATGCTATAGCTTGGTTCCAAGCCCTCTCCTTCATTGATGGGTACTCCAAGTATATCCAGATCTGGATGGCCCCCAAGGATGATAATTCTATGACCATTAGGGTGCCACAAGGTACATTATGTTACCAATTCATGCCCTTTGGTTTAAATAATGCAAGTGCCACCTATCAGCGGGCTATGCATCGTATATTTAAGCCGATCCTCAGGACATTGCTAGAATGTTACATGGACAATCTGGTGGTCAAATATCTCCAGCGTCATGACCATCTTAAATACCTTGATAAGGTGTTCATCTTCCTTCTTTCCTGCCACCTGAAGATGATCCCACTGAAGTGTGCCTTCGGGGTCACCTCTGTAAAGTTCCTCGGTTTCACTGTCAGATATAGGGGCATTGAGATCAAACCAGATAAGATCAAGGAAATTAGCCAGATTTATCCCCCAAGAAACCTCTAGGAACTTCAAGGTTTCCAAGGCCACTTGGCTTACATACGCCGATTCATTGCAAATTTGGCCAGAAAGTCTAAGACCTTTTCTCGGCTCATGAAGAAAGGCATTGTATACAAGTCAGACAAAGAATGTCAGACTGATTTCAAAGAAATAAAGAAGTACCTATTACAGCCTCTATTTCTAATGCCACTTGTTTCTAAAAAGTCTTTGGTCCTTTATGTGACCTCCCTAGAACAATCCCTCAATTCCCTTCTTGCCCAAAAGAACAATGAGAGAACTGAGAATAGTCTATATTATCTCAGCCGCATGCTTCTTGATACGGAGACCAGATACTCCTCTATCGAGAAGATCTACCTCATGCTAGTATTCGAAGTATAGAAATTGCGACATTACTTGTAGCACCACGAGGTACAGGTGGTGTCCCGAGTAGATCCACTGAAGTACATCCTGAACCACCCCATGTTGATAGGACGTCTAGCTCGGTGGGCAGTAATCCTTCAACAGTTCAACAACAGGTTTGTCCCTTAGAAGGCTATTAAGGGGAAAGCATTTACAAACTTCCTTTCCACCCATCCATCTCCTATGGACCAGTCCATGGATCTCAATTTCCTCGATGAATTGATTCTCTCGGTAGACCAATCCATGTTGTGTTGTAAAATTCACTTCAATGGTGCTTCCCGGAGCCCCACCAATAGAAGACTCAATGACCCGAGGATCAACAGAGTAGGCCTATGTATTGTCTTCATTACCCCAACACAAGTCATTCTTCCATATTCATTCCTATTTTTAGAAGGCTGCACCAACAATGAGGCAGAGTATCAGGCTCTCATTACTAGCATTGAGCTGGCCCTTGATATTGATGTTCCCCACTTGCATGTGAAAGGGGAATCTGAACTAGTCATAAAGTAGATCAACAGTGACTATGTTGTCAAAAATCCAGAGCTCGTACCATTGTTGGAACGCAATCTCTAGCTAATGGAAAAGTTCCCATCTCGTCCAGAAGTTACTCATGTCCCTTGATCCAAAAACAGTCGATCTGACACCTTGGCCAGCCTAGTTGCATCACTTACAAAGCCCAAAGAGGATTATTTGATTATCCACGTGGCACATCGGAGGTTTATCTCTCCCATCACTCCAGATGATGATGACAGCTTGTTGGTGAGCCACCTTACCATCAGTGCCTCTACGTTAGGACCTCTAGGTCCCACAGATGCAGTGATTGAGGTGACTCTCGACTGGAGAACCTTCTTTGTCGAGTATATCCAAAATGGTAATCTCTCAGTGAATTGGACTGAGCACGAGCGAATCTGATGTCTCGCGTTACAGTTTACCTTCCAGGATGTTCCTGGTTGTGATCATATCATCTACATGCGTGGGTTTGATGGGATTCTCCTCCATTGCATTCAAGGAGTTGAGATTTCTCAAGTCATGTTGTAGCTTCTTGTCGGTTCCTACGGGGCTCATCAGATCGGGTCGAAACTATCTCACCAGATCTGGAGACTGGGGTATTTTTGGCCCTCCATGATCCATGACTACATCGAGTTCATCAAAAGGTGTCATACATGCCAAATTCATTCCAACTTTATGCATCGGATTCCAGATCCTCTTCACACTACCAAGTACTCTTGGACCTTTTTGGTTTGGGGACTCGATTTTGTGGGACCATATCCACCGGCGACAGCTCACCAGTGCAGGTGCATCCTGGCCACTATAGATTTCTTCTCCAAATAGGTAGAGGAAGTCCAGCTCAAGGAGGTTAAGACCCATTCCATTGTTGACTTCGTGAGCTCCAACATCATCCACCGATTTGGATTCCCTCATGTTGTTCTCATCGATAATGGCACGAACATCCGAGAAGCTAATATGTAGAAATTGTACGCTAAGTAAAACATCCATTCTAAGCATACCTCCCTTTAACATGTGCAATAAAATGGACAGATCGAGGTGTTCAAAAAAACCTTATCTAAAATTCTGCAGAAAATAGTTGGTCAGAACAAGAAGAGTTGGCTGGACAAGCTCCCCAACACCCTCTAGGCTTATCATATTACGACTCGTAATTCCACACAAGTGGCCCCATACTCCCTAGTGTAAGGAATAGAGGTCGTCATGTCCATCTAGATTTAGTTGCCTTCGTTGCACACAGTTGTCTATGATCAGCAAGCGCCAGATAAAGTAGCTAAAATTCGTCTGGCTAAATTAGAAGCACTTTACAAGAACAGGCTTCATGCGCTGCACAATCTTGAAAGGCATCAGAACAAGATAGATAGAGATTTCAACAATATATTTCACCTCTGATCTTTCATGTAAGGTGACTTGGTGTTGGCATTGAGAAAACCAATGATACCTGGATGAAAACCACCCAAGTTGGAACCCAAGTGGGAAGGACCTTACATTTTTCACAAGGTTTTCCCTAATGAATCATACTCTCTAGTTACCATGGATGGTGAGCGTATAACTCCTCCCACCAATGCCAAATTCCTCAAGTAATACTTTTCCTGAGAGAATAGGGTCCTCCATGACCTTAAACTACAGAGGTTCCAACATGAACTTAAACTGTAGAGGGTCCTATATGACCTTAAACTGTGGGTCTTCTCGCACGATGTTAAACTATAAACGGTCCTATATGACCTTAAATTGTTTGATATCGCATGACCTTAAACTTTTATGTCACGCATGACATTAAACTTTATTTCATCCTGCATGACGTTAAACTGTATTTCAAGAACTATGTATGGATTGATTCCCATTCTCATGGGATACATAGGAATGCTCAGATGCCTCATCCTAATTCCATCCACATGCTCTTCTCGTTTTACTACCACTCCTAGGTGTAGTTCCCTTGGAGGATCCCATGTGGTGCAGCCTGAGCTTCTTTGGCCCCACTCACAGTAGGATTATGAAGGTCACACCATGTACCCCTCCTCGTTCTTCTATCCTCCCACATCCTTACCGCGTGACGTTAAACTACATGGCCCTTTAAGAACTACATATGGCTTGATTACTATCCTCATGAAATACATAGTAACTCTTGGATGCCTCGTCTTGAGTCCATCCCCATGCTCTTCTCATTTGACTACCCCTTCTGGGTGTAGTTCCCTTGGAGGATCCCATGTGGTGTAGCCTAAGCTTCTTTGGCCTCACTCGTGGTAGGATTACGAAGTTCGAGCCATGTGCCTCTCCTCGTTATTCTATCCTCACATGTCCTTACCATATGACGTTAAACTACATGGAACTTTAAGAACTACATATGGCTTGATTCCCATCCTCATGGGATACGTAGGACCAGCCAAACATTTTGTCCGTAGGCCTAGCCCTAAATTCTAAGGTCTCCCCTTGAGTCTTGTCTTGCATGACATTAAATTTCACAAGCATATTCAAGCTTTGCTCATCCCCTCCATTTTTGGGTATCCATCACCCTTCACATCTGGAAGGACCTCTAAATGGCATGGAGTTTCAGCCCAAGGGTTCTCCTACCATTTCAGGAAAACGTCCTTGATTATTTGAGATGAAAAATTGATACATGTCCCACGTTGCGAACAAGGTCAGCAGTCAATGTTCATTTGTCATTCCCATTTCAGGTCACACAATATGGATGTTGTGTTCTTAATATGGTCAATATTCATCCTCCATCGTTATCTCCACCCCTATAAGTCCCAAATGTTGGGTGTAGTGATTTTGTTTTGTCCTTCTACCTCTTCAAACATCTGTCCACCTTGGACAAGAATATTGATCTGGTCATAATAGACCTTGCCTGATCTTCTTCCCTCATTTCCATACTCTTATATGTTAGGTAGATCCTGATCCTATTCCTTGTTTCCCACATCGAGCATTTCTCATGTGGGATTAGGAGCTATGGTAAGGCAATGCCCGCATGAGAGGTCATATGGCTACAATTAGCTGGGACTCCGAGCCTTAGGTCCCTCGACCCTTTTACCCCCCTAGCCCAAGTTCTCATCTAGGATTGTGTGGTGTGGTATGGACTCATGTCCTCATTCACATTGGACTATTTTTCTACATTGTACATATCCCCTTGAGACATCCCTCCTTCACAATCGTCCCTACCGCAAGACATTAAACTCCAAACAGGCTGGGACTTCCCGTTTCAGGTCCCTCAACCTTTTCAGCCCCTTGGCCTAAGTGTTCATTTGAGATTGTATGATGTGGTATGATCTTATTACCTCATTCATTGTAGGCTACTCACCGCGCCATACACATCCCTCATTGGGATACCTTTCCCCTATTTGTGTCCTTTCTACATGACATTAAACTACACAACATCCTTCCTTAGAACTAAATGTGGCTTTATTACCATCCTTATAGGATATATAGGACCACCCGAACATCTAGCCTTTGGGTCCAGCCCCATTTCTTAGAAATACCCTTATCATTCTGGCCTCTTTTCCTGAGTCCTTCCAGGGGATGGGTACGTGGTGTGGTATAGGCTTATGCCCCCATTCACATCGGGTTTGTAGCAACCACTCCACATACCTCTATCTCCTGAGCGCCCTTTTCTCCCATTCCCTACACTCATATTTTCAAGTTGGATGCTCATAAGTTGAGCCCCTCGACCCTCTTTAGTGATTCACCAATGTGCCCAGGAGTACTCTAGTTCAGAACCTAGAGTGTCATATTCTACTTGGACATGCTTTCACCCATTTTTCAGGCTTCGTGTTCCCCTTAATTTAGGATTTTATCACATTTCACATCCGAAGGGACCCCAAATGGCAAGGATGCACAGTCCAAGGGTTATCCTACCATTATAGGTCAACTTCCTCCAGGGTTTTGAACAAAAATTGATACAAGTCTCACGTTGCAAATAAGGTCAGCAGTTGACACTCATTTGTTGTTCCCATTTCAGGTCACACGATATAGATACTGTGTTTTGAACACGATCAATAGTCATCCTCCATTGTCATGCCAACCCCATAGAGCCTTAAATGTCAGTTACATGATTCACATAATTTTCCACCCCATTAGGTCCAAGTGGAATTTCGACACTCTTGGTATTATCCCTCAGTGTGTATTTTCATGTTAGGAGGAAAAATCCATGGTAAGGTGTCATTCGAGGCTACACACTAATTTCCCCTTCACGTGTATCCCATGTGTTGAAAAGACCTCTTCCTACCTTGTTTACCACACTAAGTTTGACTCATATGGGCATAGGGATCAGATCGAGGTCTGCGCTCTCTTGGAAGAGTTTCTCTTCATTGTGGTCTGAGATCTAAGACCTTAAACTAAGATCTCCTTAGACGTCCTCTTATCATAACTACATGTGGATTGATTCCCATCCTCATGGGATATATAGGAACATCAGGATGTTTCATCTATAGGTCCAACCCCATATTTTTTGACCTCTACTAGCCCCTAGGCCTGAGGTTTCTTCTTTGGAATCATGCATGGTGTGATATAGGCCCCGTCTTCATTCATATTAGTTATCCTTTAGCACATCATGCACATTCCCAATATAGTCTCAAATAACTCTAAATTTTTTTTTCTTTATTTCATGATGTTAAAATGCATGGTTGGTCCTACCACACAACCTTAAACAATGAAATTATCATCTTGGATGCATGATAAAAAACGGCACTGCATCATGGTGTCCTCACTCAAGGGGAAATCATGTTGGGTATTGGTTATCCACCATACCATTTTTCAATTCCTACATATGGTTTTATTTCAGTAGTGATACCAGGATTCTTTGTCCTAGGTTTATCGCTTCACAAAAAAAACACACATCTATCCTAAAAGAAAAACAAGATCTATCAAATACCACTTATTTTGGTGTGAGGGACAGACCCGCACGACCTATATCTGGCACTGGTATCATACCATTATATCTTCAAAACTATGTATGGATTGATTCCTATTTTCATGGGGTACGTAGGAACACCTGGGAACTTTGCCTCAAGCCCATATTAACTTTCACTTTTCATCCCCCGACCTAGAATTTTTCTAGGGAGAACATGTGGTGTGGCGAGCACCTCTTCGGTTCTTATTCATGTAGGGTTTATTAATTACTTCACCACATGTCTGCCTCCTTTAGTTCCATATATGGTCTGAGCTCTATGACCATAAACTAAGACCACTCCACATCCTTTCCGCAAGATGTTAAACTACACGAAATATTCTAGAACTACATATGTCTTGATTCCAATTCTCATGGGATACGTAGGAATGCCCAGGCATCTTGTCTTTAGGTCCAGCCCTAGGAATCTAAAATCATGCCCCCTCTCTTTGGACCATTGGCCCGAACTCTTTTGGGAACATGTGTTGTAGCGAGCACCTCTCGGGTTCTCATTCATGGCAGGTTTGGAACAGCCGCACCATGTGCCTCCCTTGTCCTTTTCCAATTTTTTCCAAGTTCTGTGACCATAAACTAAGATCCACCTTTGAGAACTACGCATTGGGTTTGGATACTTCATTGCCCTATGCACAGTCCATCAAATCAAGTACGCCCCTTAATGGTCCACCCTATAACCTTAAGCTGGAAGCGTGCAACCCCAGGACCCTTGTCCTAGGAAAGGGACTCGACTCCCTCTATCTGATGTGTCTTGTTTTCGTACTCAGCAGCATTGTGACAAAGACCCCAAAGTGTAGAATTTTCATAGTGACATTCTCTCGTTCCATGTCCAATATTTGTGAGCCTGTTATTTGGATCCTCATCCTCTTCCACGTCTGAAGGGACCCCCTTTACGGCCTGCTCTCATGCCACATTGGCTTACCTACCATCTTGGGTCAACTTCCCTAAGGACCTTGGATGAAATTTTGAGTCAGGCCATGTGTTTCAAGCATGGTCAGCGGTCGGCCCTCATTTGTTATCCCCATTTCAGGCTAACACAATATGGATACTTTGTTTAGAACATGGTCAATAGTTATCCTTCATTGTCACATCATCCCTAAAATGTTCTGAATCTTGGGTATTGTGATTCACACTTTCCACTCCCCTATGTTTGGATCAATTCCAATGCCCCTAGCGTTACCCCACTCGTGCACTAGAGTGCATTGGGAAGGTGATAATTTGACTGTTCTGAGAGCTTCATTCTCTAGTTAGGCCTCCCCCTTTCTTCTCGGGGTCCCTGATGGGTCGTTTATACCCTGGATGCCTGAAATTTGGTTGACGTTTCCACAATAAAATGAAGTGATGACATGACCATCCCTTTTTCGCACATCGGGCATGACCCACATGAGCTTAGGGATTGATTGCTAATTATTTCACAATTTTGGTTGGAATACATTAAACTAAAAAAACAAGTGAATAACCTATTCATGCATGTAGTTCAGAACAAGCAACAGTAAAGAAAAATAAGTTTGTGAGTTTGTCCAAAATAGGGCCCTTAAGGATTGACATTTTGGATGGATTGTTCCAATGTTTCCACCTTCTGACTTGTGGCCTCCAACATTGCTTCCCGCCCCCTGAGATCCTTCTCTTTGATGGAAGGGGAAGGGTGTAACTCGTTATCCATAGCCTATGCCCATGATTGTTCAGTTTGGAGCAAAATCATTTGGATATTCGCCTGCACTATCTGCTCCTGAGAATCTACCTGCTGGTCCCTCAATTGTTTGATGATCTCGGAGTGGTTTGCAATGAATGCCTCTTTTTCTTTAACTTGTTCTTCAAGGTGTTGGACCTTCTACTCCACCTCCAAGAATGACTAAGTATTATTTAACTCTTTCTGGAATTAGGAAATGTCAAATCATTGTATTTTCTCCTGTATCTTATCCTCCATGTAATCATGGATCATTACGTGAAGATGGAGAGCATCTGCCCCTTCAGTGCAGAGAAAGCATAGCCAGGTGCGGAGAGACCCCATCCATCTTAGCCATTCTGCCTGTGGATGGATGAGAAAGTGTTTTAAACACTTCCACACCTTGAGTCATGTCATATGTCTCTCCTCAGTAGTTTCCAAGTCAGAATCATCTATTTCCTTAGGGTTTTCAGGCCTGTATTTGAGGAAATAAGTGAGTAGTCCAGTGGTAGGGTCTTCTTCGGGAATTCCATCTTCGTTAGTGACTTCACCCTCATTGGGATGGAACTCCATCCTAGAATAATTTCTGTCCATTATCGCAACCTCAAGCTCGTCAAGTACCGGGGTGGGGCCACCTAGAATTGTTGCTTATGCAAGATCTGATGTGGTCACAGGTAGGGCTCCTGAAGATGTTCCAGACCCGATGGTCTATGGAGCCTCCAACCTTTCAATCACTATATTAGGGATCAGTGTCTTAGTTAAACAAATTTCCCAACAAATAATAGAGCCAGTGAAGATAAAGTCTTATGGGAGCCAAGTGTGGCAGTGTCTACTGCCTCTGTCATAGCGGGAACCACCACCACAGGGGGTCCTTTGGCACTTGTTAACTCAATCACCAATATCATCTCTTCCCAGACCGTGGGGACGGCAGGAATCTCAGAGGATACAATTTCATCTCTTCCTTCGGGCTCATCACTAACTTTCCCAGCCATAACTGGTTCCCCACATTGTTTGGTTCTGAGGAAAGTTTCCTAAGAATGTTTCCTTATATCTGTAGGTGCATCTTCATCCCCTGTGGGGAAGGCTTCCTGGGAATCCTTTCCCATTTGTTCCTAAACGTGACATATTTTGATTGAAAAATTGGGGATTGTGAGAAGATAAAAGCCAGTGGAGATAAGAGTAAGAATCACCTCGATCTTCTCATCCAGTTTTGTGTCAGAGCCTACAATTTCACCGCTCTCTTGAGATATTATCTGGTGATCAGGATCTTCTAATGGTCCCTCACCATCAAGACCTTCAACTTGGTCCTTCTCCTCTTCTTCTTCATATCCACTTTCTTCCCCTTCTTCCTCTTATTCCTCTCCTTCCTCTTCTTCTTCTTCTTCCTCTATACTTTCATCCTCGAATGGCATCTTTTCTAGGCCATGTTCCTATCCAAGAATCACTTTCACTAGAAGATGTGGTTCTTCATACCACCCATGGTGGCATGCATACATATCCATAGCTTTCAGGTATGTGTGCCAGTGATGAAATCTTACCTTATCCATCATTTGGATGCGCCTTATGTCTGGAAAATTGAGCCCGGTGCGTACCAACCTCTACCACAATTCTTCAGTGGACATAGATTGCTACAATTTTCTCCAAAAATACCATAGAGAGGGGAAGATATCATCATCATTCAGCTTCAGGAGATACCTGAGTTTCTTTCCCATAAGTTTCCTAGTTAGCCCACGAGGCCACACGCGGGACCACCCTTCCCCGGAAGGTGGAGACACATGCTCAGCTTGCGATGTTTCTGTCGATGAAGTATAATCCTATACCATGCTAGCCACCTGGACCATTCTCTATCTCACCTATCTCATGGCACCTTTTATACCTCCCTGTTCTTTGGGATCTGCACTAGTCATCTTGATTTGATGGATGCATTTCTAAATAATCACCTCAGGATATGTTTGTGTCCAGTATACGGCATACTTTGTTGACAGGACTGCACTGACATTGGTGGGGGGATGAGTGATGATTTCTCCCAAGACTATTGCCATGAACATAATCAAAAACTGGCAGATAATACAAGGATGTCATTCTTTGTGAACCTCTGTATATACTTTCTTCGGCATCCATTTCATGCACTCGAACTACCTGGCGAACCTGGTTGGCACGTATGGTTTGAAAAAGATTTTACCGTCAATCCGGTCTACTAGTACACTGCCCCAAATGCTTTGTAGGTACTTTCTCTGCTCTAATGGCCCTTCCCATCATCTACCATTTGACTGACTGAGGTTCGGAATGGTTGAAAGTCAAAGTGGATGTGGCTACCAATCTTGATCTTGATCCCCTCTTCTCTGAGTGTCAGTGGGTGGATTCCGACAATGTTCAAGAGGGATGGTCGCATACCGTTACCAAGGGTGAATCGAATTCGTGAATTCATACACACCACAGTGGGTTGTGACCCAGCCATGAAGAATCTAGAATGGTCCGCATATCCTCATGGGTGTACTTCCCCTTGAGATACGCCCCAGAATACTGTACAACCTGGCCAACACTGTCACCCCCAGGTTAATCGTGTTCTTCGCCTCCATAATCTCATCCATCACTAGCGTCCCTGGGTGGACCCCCATCCTTGTGTCCCTCACTGTAAACATCCATCCTCTTAAGAATGCAGTAAGAAACCCCACATATCTTACATTTGGGTCCCAAATTTCATTTATGCCAAAGCCCCATGATCAGTACTCTCCTGCCTCAAAGACCCTCCAGTATGATCCTACTTTTCCCCTCTGAGATGTTTTCGGGCATTGCTTCCCTCGACCTGGAATTTTTACAGCCATGTCCTGCATCAGGAAAAGACTAAACTACCTTGAATAGGATATGTCCTTCAGAATATATTTTATTTTCAACTCCTCTTTAGCCAGCTCCAGCAGGTTTCATGACAGGATTGGGGTGTGTGTCCTATGCCCCCAGACATTCCCCTTCAGGAGGAACTCATCATACTGGTACCCCTCCAAGGGGATCCCCCCAATGCAGTGGACATCCTACATACTGATTACCACCTCCCCATGGTGGAGGTGGAAGGTGTTGGTATCAAGGGACCAGGGACTAAATAACTCTGCTACCAGATTCGGTTGTCGGTAGAAGTGGAATTGGGACGTCAAAACGGCTTCAAAAAATCCGATAGACCGCAACTCCATCCCAAATTCCTCACATGTCTGGCATACCCAGTACACCCATTCCCATCCATTGGTGAAGTTTCCCCCAGATCTGAAATCCCATTCCTGCCAACGCTTTATCTTGTCAGTAATACTGCTTCTGAAAGTACTTGCATAAAGAGCGGGAGATTCCTCAAGAACTGGATCGCTTCCCACAACCATCTTGGTCATCAAATTTAAGACATATATGGTTGTTTTCTATGTTTCCCTAGTAGGATGGATGTTTTTTGTAATATGGAATTGCGGGAGACTATCCTTGCGCATCACCCATGACTGTGGTGTATCCGTCTCAAAATCAGGCATCAACACCTCCTCCAAAAGGTCAAAGTTCCATAACGACAGGCTATCGCTCAGGACATAATCTTTTTGAGCTTTCGTAAGCATGCAAAAAATCATCTAGTTATCAGACATAACCCTCCTCACATGAATAATTTGAGGGTTTGTGATCATCTGAGTCCTCCTTGCAGCTATAGCAACCTCCCTCTCGGCATTAGTCTGTTGGGAAGCCATTTTTAAATCTTAAGGGATGGGAACAAAAGAATAAAGATTCAACACACAAAATATATTGTGGTGAACAAGAGTGTCGATCTATGAAACAAACTTTGGATAGCACGCAAAACCTAGAGTCGACCGTGGAAACTTACGCGTGGATCGGGACCGTTTTTGCGCATGAGAGCAAAGAAAATTTTGTGTATAAAAAGTTAAAGTAGGGGCCTATGTGGGGTCCCTTATCCTATTTATAGGCATGAACGCACCTTCCACATGCGTGAAAGAGGTTTGTGTTCCCAAATTTCTTTCTTGTGTGCACCGAACGGGTACTTCCCCACTTCGATGTGACCCTCATAATCTGACCTTTAGGTCCCCCTTCAGCTCCGATTCTGAGGGGGGAAATTTGTTGATTACAAATTTTGGATAGGGCCAGAATTGGGATGATAAAGAGAAACAAATGTATTTGGAAGAGAAGCAGAAGATTTTGTGACCCGGGAGGTAGGTGGGCGCAAGATTCAGGGGATGTGTGCAAGAGTCCTTCTAGTGTGAAAACTCTTGCATGCCCAATGCGACGTCAAAGGTAGGCTTTTGTGGAAACCCATCCAAAACCACCAGAGGCACCGGCACACAAGAGCATGTAATTGCACGCTACCCTCCTCCCGACGTGAAAAATATTTCATGCCCAATGCGACATCAAAGGGAACCTTGCGTTCTGACATGCTCGAGAATTAGTTAAGGCCCGAACACGAAGGTACCCTAGCGGCACGCAAAATCTTGTGTGCCCAATGCACCGTCAAAGGGGCCCTTGCGCACCAGCATGCTCGATAATTAGTTAATACCTGAGCGTGAAGGTCCTAGTGGCATGAAAACCCTTATGTGCCCAATGAGACTTTAAAGGAAGGATTCCTCAGTGATCCCCCCACCCCCCCCCCATAAACCGCCAAAGGCACTGTCGCGCAAATGTCCAGGAGGCGCACAAACTTTCCTCTGGTGCGCAAACCCTTGTGCGCCCAATGCGATGTCAAATGGTTATTTGCGCGCAGTGACCCTTGCATGTTGCCTATGAGGACTTTGGCTATAAAACAAAGCATATCCCCTACCCTTAGGGGATGGTGAAAGAAGATGAAGCGACGCTCTGCTACGTGAAAGACACATCTTCCGCGACCATGAAAAAAACAATATGGCCTCAAGGTATTGGATCTTATGCTATAGGTCCCCCAAGGGTCCTCATTCAGGTGGGCCCTCTTGGGCATGATCCTAGTCCATTTCCTTTTTCCCCAATTCATTTGCGTGAAAAAGATCCCTCTTTCATTCAAGTTTCCCCCTCCATTGGACCTCTTTTGCATGCAGTCGTTCCATCCTGCACGCACCCTTCTGGTTTGCGTGCACCCTTTTGGTTTGCGTGCAATCCTTTCATCTTGAATGCATCCCTCCTTGTGCACTCCATGTGTCATCCTTACCATAAGTCACCATGTCTAAGACCCTCTTATGCACAACACACCTGTGTCGCACTCCCTCTTCCCGTGCGACCCTCCAGGTTTGTACAAAGTTATTTTAAAGTCCCTTGGGCGGTGATTCCCATTGCATTGATTCACCTCATGATTCTTCACATAGGCACACTAATGGATATTTCTTATTTTCATAGACATGCTAACATGGGCCTCTCAATGGATCACTCCATATAACCCCATTCACATGTCATTTCCCATGCCTTCCATTCCCCAAGGGCGGGCGGGTATTAGTTATGTATGTCCTATGGGGTTCCAAGTGAACTTGCCTCATCCAAGATGTAGGATGTTAAACTTCCAAGAACCATCATCCTCAACACATGATGTTAAACTATGGCCTCACCCTGTGCATCATATGCGGGGTGCCCCACCTCAGACATTCTCTACGTCTTCTAGTCTCTACAAGAGTGAAATCATCCTCACATGGAATGAGATCCTCTTTACTGGAGCGTTGTCTGCCCATTGGGGAAGGGAAACCACCTTGGTGTAAGCCCCTATCCTTTCTTACAGGAGGCAGCATCCCCGCTCCTCCAATATTCTTCCTGGCCAAAGACCAGAGGAGTGATGGGCACTGAAACCCTCCTCTCTTCCATGACAAATCCCTCTCCCATTGGGATTTTTCACCACCCGGGCCTCCATCCTGGAGTAAGGCCCAATCTCCATCTCCCTGGGCTTCTAACCATGTGTAAGCCCATTTTTCCTTTTTGGGTCTCTAACCATGTGTAATCCCCACTCCACTTCCCACAGACGCACCTTTCATGATGTGATCGTCAGGTCTTTGTTGCCTCTTGTTTCTCACACCGAACATGACTCATGTGGGCTTAGAGTAAGCATCAACCATGACATCCTCTATGGGCGGCCGAGAGTGTAAGCCCCAAAAACCTCCCAAACTAGGTGGACTTTCATCCTTTCCAAGGAAATGTACCTAGGAAGCCTCCCAAAGGTTCAATCCCAATAACCATTGGTCCTGACCCCCTTCATGTCGGTTCACCAACACCTCTCTCGAACTACAGGGACTTTGATCCTTTCCAAGGAAAGGTATGTAGGAAGCCTCCCTGAGGTTCAATCCCAACACCTTCTAGTCCTGTCCCATTCAAATTAGTTCACCAAACCTCTCGAACTACATGGAATTTGATCCTTTCCAAGGAAAGGTACATAAGAAGCCTCCCAAAGGTTCAAGACCAACAACCATTGGTCCCGACCCCCTTCACATCGGTTCACCAACACCTCTCCCAAACTATGGGGACTTTGATCCTTGCCAGGGCAAGGTATGTAGGAAGCCTCCCTGAGGTTCAATTCCAACACCTGCTAGTCCCAACCCATTCACATTGGTTTACCAAACCTCCCGAACTATGTGAACTTTAATACTTGCCAAGGCAAGGTACGTAGGAAGCCTCCCAGACGTTCAAGCCCAACAACCATTAGTCCCGACCCCCTTCACGTCGGTTCACCAACACCTATTCTGAACTACGGGGACTTTGATCCTTTCCAAGGAGAGGTATGTAGGAAGCCTCAATGAGGTATGATCCCAAATTCCATCGGCCCCGACTATTCACAATGGTCCACCCCCATCCTTCATAACGATAAACTATACGCCCCTTTTTGTCCCATGTGACACTAAATTTTCCCCCATTCAGCGGTAGGCCATTTTCAACCCCATTCAGTGGTAATTTGTTGTTGCCCCCTTCATTGGGACACACATCTCTGGTCTGACCTAGTGGAGTCAGACCAATCCGGTCTGCTAACAACGCATAATCCCCAATATATAATCAGGTCATTGTCCTCTATGTACACCCCAATTTTATGCCCACATCTTAAACTACGTGGAATTTGATCCTTGCCAAGGCAAGGTAAGTAGGAATCCTCCATGAGGTTCAAGCCCATCACCCATGTCTCATCCTAGTATTTCCCTCAAGCCCATGTGTTTAGGGAAGGTCATTTTCCAACCTACAGGTTCCACTTCCTCCGGGTCCCATCCATACGAGTCGCCTCCTTAGGTGCCCCATCACCTCACCAAACTATGCAGACTTTGATTCCCTGCCATAGGGATACGTAGGAAGTCTCTTTGAGGGTCAAGCCTAATACTATCATCACCTTAACAATGGTTCCATATCATTCCCCCACCACTTTATTTAACTCTCCACCATCCATCCTGATTCTTACCCGGGCCGCCACATCCCGGTGAGATCATGCCAATTCACCTCTTCACTGCTCTCAACAACACTTGGGTAACTAACCACATGTTATCCCTAGCATCAATGTTCCCTCCAGGGGTCATACTCATCTGATCCATTCCAGTCAGTGTTCCAATCAGTCTGATTCGTCTCTTCTAGACGTTAAACTCATAGAATACCCTGTGTCAAACATGGGAAGCTAAGGAAAACCTCAGAGACATGCCCGTGGCATATAATTCCCTACATTTGACGTGGGATTCCTTAATATTCCACTCCCTCAAGAAGCACTATCATAAGGGAAATAAAACCAGATGCGCCATTGTTCTAGCATCCAGACATGCCAGTGATGTCTAACGTGACTACTCCCCCGACCGAAGGTTGCTGCCTTGGTAGGACCCTTTAGAATGTCCTGCCAGAAGAAGAATAATTAATTGGTGTCTATAAAGACATGGCACTAAGAATAGTTTCACAAACAATGTTTTGATCTATAAGGGAGACCCGGACTAGGTGACGAGTTCTGAGGAGGAATCCACTGAAGGAGGAACCGACATCCCATCATCCCATTTCAATCAAGGAGAAAACATTCCTGACTAAGCGATGGATGTCACCCGCCTTTGTAAAGAGAGAATGCAGGGAAACAAACAGCACGTCCTCCTCCATATAAGGATGCACGCGCCCCGGTGAAAGTGTCGAAAAAAAAATTGTTTGATGAATATATAAAATAATTAATTTTGATATTTATATGTTATCGCATACTATGTCATTTTACATATACCTTAGACTTTTATTATAATTTTATGTAGGGAACATAAAAAATATATAATTAGAGTTCATTGATCTTTTCCTTTGAGAAGGGGAGAGGCTTTTCATAGATAACAGTTTCTTTCTTGGTTGAAATAAAAGGCATGACCATTACTTTAATTAACTTAAAATATAAATATTCATTTAATTTATTATTCATATATATTTTAGGTATTTAGTTTACCTATTGAATCCATTTCTCAATAATTAAGAGTGTTGGATTTTGGTCCCAATTCTTTGGTTCATGAATACAAATATTTAATAATAAATGGGTATAAATTTGTTACAACTAGTCAAGAAAACAACATGATGGATTTATGTTAACTATTACAATAGACTATTATTCCAGTGCATCAGATAGTCAGCCTCAATATGAAAATTTGTCTTATATGGACTTGTTGAGAAAATATTTTTATTGGATTACTACTCTCATGGTTGAGTCACTATGATGATATGTAAATGGTTTGATTAAATGATGTGACATGGTATATTTATTGATGATTGTGTATTCATAGCTATTGACATGAGTTGATTCTTGGATACTGATGAACCATACATTTTGGAATCAATGGAGAAACTAGTGTTTTATGTGAAATATCATCTAAGAACATATTATGATGTCATTAATGAAGTAATACCAATATATATTTTTCATGATGCTGGGGAAAAAATTGACACCATTGATGCCCCCATTAGTGTTGACCAAAACATTGCATTTGATGACTCAAATTTTCCTATTGTGAGAGTTGATGTTGAACCTGAAGTAGTGTTGGGTAATATATAGAAGCAACTATATATGTTCACATTTCATTTATTATTCCTTGACATGGGTTTCTAAGGTTGGTATTATTATAACTACTTTAATTTAGTTTCAATTTAGAATGATATGTTTGTTTTAGTATTGTTTGGTTTTGTTTCATTTGATTAGATTTATTTCAATTCAAAAAACTAGGTTTAAAATGGGTTTTTAAAAAATATATAAATTGGTTATAAATTATTGTTGCTAAAACATGTTATGAAATTTTTTATGACTTATTTGAATTATAAATTGTATCCATGATTTTTAAAAACTGTTTATTAAAAATGTACATTTCATTCTTATTTAGATTATGAAAAATAGTAAATAACTTCAAAGGAAGTGATTATTTGATGTTGATAAATAGATGCACGAGTGTGGGTTGCCTCCTCTGGTCCCCTTAGTGAGTATAATAATTGTAATATTTTTATTTTTCATTATATGTGATTTCATGTTCATATTCTTTATCAAATTTTTTTAGGGACATTCAGTTGCACCAGAGTTGACTCCTCATCCTACTAACATGGGTGAGACCGGGGATGCTCTTAGACCTCGATGGATCACCCATCATACACGTTCCCACCCTGACCCACCAGTGGACACCTCATCTACCATAGTGGAAAACCCATCTACCAAACCTTTTCATCCTCCTCTTGAGCCTCCAGGGATGTTCCTACTCATGCCTCCATCATCATCTCAATTGGCATTTTCTTCCCATACCATTCCTACACTGCCACCATGGTTGTTTCCACCTTTATGATATCCATATCCTTTGATGTAACCCCAAACCTATTACCCATATCCCACCATGTCTATGCCGAATTCATTTCCAACTATCCATCTAGGATCTAATGATTATGTTCCCTCAGATTCCACTCTAGTGCATGAATATCACCCAGAAAATGTATTGGAACATACATATCCTTCAAAGGCTACTGATCAAGGACATCTTATAGATCCATCAGATCCTATTGAGCAACCCGCATCAGGTTTCTTATGATAAGTGTTTCAAATTATATCACATCATTTTTTTCTTATTATACCATGACTTAATTCTTCTTTTCTCCCCTTTTATCTTATTCAATGGGATCTTTTAGTATGATACATGGGAACACCCATATGTAGGAATCTTGGAATCACCAAACACAAATAATGGTGGAATATAATAAAGAAAATCAGATGATAGGTAAACATTATAGTTAGTGTAGAAATTTCATATCTACTTTATCCAAGTACCACAATATCATTCCTGTGGAACCAGTGTCAGGGAGACATATCGATAATGACATCAAGGACCAAGCATGGGCAGAGATATTGGTAATAAAATGTGTTAAATTTATATATATATATATATATATATATATTATTTTTTGTATTTATATGAATTAACATGTTGTTTATAGTGTCGGTTTAACTTTCCCAATGGTGAAACTACTAAGGTTACAAGGTTGATGGGTCTTGGAGAGTTCTGGAAATCATATAAGCATGAGTTATATATTGGTTGGAGGAGTAGATTCAGTTCTAATTTATAGGTTGTACCCATATACCCCAACTATCCCACAACACAATATCACAAAATGATCAAATATTTGAAGTTTGATGAGTTTAATGTATTCCCAATATTTAATGCTTTACATATAAAATTTAATTCTTATTACTTGTATTTATTTTTTAGGAAGTTTCAGGAAAAAACAAAAAAGAACAAATATTCAATGACATATCTGTACACATTGGGGTTCACTACAATTCCCAAGCATAAAAAGTGACATGTGCTTTAATCTGAATTGAAATAATTTATTGATTTATATCGTTAGTTATATTTTCTTGATAAATTTTAAGTTTTATTATCATTAATCCCTTTAATATAAGGCTGAAAATACCCTTTTCAAATATCTTATAGGCCTATAGGTCAATTGTCCATATAAAGAATAATATGGAGTTCATATTAGAAAATTAATATAAATCATTCATATTAAAGATTATTGAATGTTCATAATGAGTAGCTAAAATTATAAAGTGTTTATGATTAGCTTTTATATATGAATTTTTCATCAATGTTTATCACATGTTTAAATTTATGAATTTTTCATTAATTTAAAATTTATTCTCTTTTATTATTATTCAAGATTATAAAATTTTTATATTATGAATATTTTTATACTGATAAATTTAATTTTTAACAAGAAATATTGGGCATCAAAGGTCATTTACCTCAAGAAAAATTATTTTGCATGAGTAGAAAGAAAAGGTATGGAAGTGTAGTAAATGCACAAACACAAGAAAATATTGTAAGTTTTTTATTTATATTTAAAATATTTATATGAAATTTATAATTAAATATCTTGTTTATATTTTCAACAGTCTACCCTGGAGGCCATCAATGATAAAGAAGATGAAAACTTTGGTCCAAATGATCATTTGAGTCAGGTATTAGGTGATGAGTACCAAGGAAGAGTCTAATGTCGACCCAAGAAAAAATATCATCCCACTAGGTATTGGCCCTCATCGGGCTCCTCTCAAACCTCTCAGGTCACTGAGCTACAAATCGCTCATGTAGAAGTAGATGAGGTTAAAAAAATATCTTTACAAGAGTGAAAAAGAAATAAACTGATCACTAAACACTTCCTGAAAGCTATGTTAGTTATAATTCAATCACTTCAATTAGAGGCTAATACTATTATTGATTCATATATGGAATCCATCACTAAAAAAATGACCACTTTAGAGGGGTTTATTTTTGAGTTTAGAAGAGGTAATAACCCCTTCTAAAGACATTAGTGGTGGTTAAGAGGAACCGCCACTAATGTTCCCACCTACTGTCGTTAGAGGCAGTTTTGAGGAATCATGGTGATGTTAGCAGTGGTTAAATTAGAAGAGGTTTAAACCCTGTCTATTTTTTACCTAAATTCACCATAAATGCTTACATTAGGGGAAATTATAACCGCAACTGCCTCTAAGTGAGTGATTTTAGGGGCGGTTTGAACTGCCCCTAAAGATTATCTTTTTTAAAAAATATATTTTTTTATCCACCCCTATGTGCCTCCCCCATCATGTGCTTCTACATCACCCAGCCTTCCTCCTACCTCCTATTCTCTTATGTCATCTCACCTGGGCCTCCCTCCCATTCGCCCGTTCTAACCCCTATAATTCCCCAAGCTCCCCTAAAAACTCCCTCATGTGCTCTCATGTCACCCATGCCATCTCCCCCCAAAATTTGAGAACGGTGAGTTTCAAACAAACAACCAGCAGAACAACTCCTCGACACATCTACCACTATGCTGGAAGGATTTTATTATTTAACTACACATTAAAATATATAGATATATTATGAATCTTGTTTATAGAAATAATATTTGATTCAATATCTAAAAATATATAAATATATAACATGTATATATAAATTTATATAAATTAATATATATATTATTATATTATGTATTTATGTATTTATATTATAATAAATTTATGCATTTATATAAACTATATATTTTATATGTGTCTCTACATTCATTTGAGTAGAAATATTTTATAATACTATTTATGTTATGTATATACACATATATTTATACATTTATAAATATATTTATATAAATAATTTATATAATTAAATACTTATTTAAATATTATATACATGTTTATTTATAATATATATATAACTATTTATTTAATATATTTATAATTTCTTTAAAAATATACTTCTATAATGTATTTCAATACATATATTTATCATTATGAGCATTAATATATTTTTATTTTTATAAATTGTATAATATTATATATAATTAATATTATATGAAATACATATATATGAAATAAAATTTATACAAATATTTTGTAACACCTCAAGCTTCCACGGTATGTTTCCCTTTGAATAATACAGTCGCTTGTGTTGTATGCAACTTCGAGTTCAGACACACCACAACCAATCAAACTAGCCGTTATGAATAGTAATATCAACTTTTTGAAATTTTATAAATTTTATATTTTAAAATGGACTTCATTTTTTGATTCAGAATATCAAAATTATCTTAGGGTGAATTTTTGGTATTTTTTTGAAAACTTTCAATTTATGATGAATAGTGAAAAACACTGAGTTATTGTTTAAAACCGACTTTTTATTTAAATAATTATTTATTTTATTTAATTTTTTTTAGGTCAAAACAGATACATAATACCTATATAATTTCAATATAATTAATTGGAGTCATTTTATAATGAGTTTAGATATATAAAATTTTATCAAACTTTTTACCGTCTTTTACTCAGCTCCTAAGAGCATTTCCAAATTTGTGTAAAACTTAATTTTACCGCTTCTGTGAGTTGAATTTAAAAAATTCTAGAGACATGGTCGATATCAGTAAGTAAAATGTGGTTCAATACAATAAAAATAATTTTTGGTGAATAGTAACTTTTTAGTTTTATTTACCACGGTTAAAAGTAAATAGGGTATTTAAGGGTAAAAATGATATTATTATTACCCTAACACATGTCCTAATTCTATTGGATAAGTATAATTCGACCAAAAAACAACCTTATGAATAAAATATGAACCTCTTTGGTCCACTTGGATTAGATTAGGACATTTATTATTATTTTATTTAAATAAGAGTTAAAAGAGTTAAATTCAAAGTTTAATAACTAAACCATTTTTAATATAGGGTTAAACAAAATATAAATTCGACTATAAATATTCATTAGAAATAAAAAAATATTTCATACATAATTTTATTTTATTTCTAATTTTTATACATTAAATAAATAAATTTATTTATGACACAATAATGATGCAGTAATTACAATATTAATGAAAGATTAAAATAATTGATATTATAAATATCCAAATAAATATAATTTGATAATTTTAATGAATTAAACTAATTTTATAGGTTAATATGACATGTTATGGTTGATTAAATTTATTTATTTTGAAGTAATAAATTTTTTATGACATTAAAAAAATCAATTATTAAATAATGTAAAATTGACATAAATGAGTTTTTAAAACAAATACAATATTATTGGTTGATATAATAATACTAAAAATCTAAGATTCATCAAAAAGACTTATATAATTATAGTTGTATCATTAATGAATCACTTGGGGTTCTCTTGGACGTTTATAGTAAGTTTATTAATATAATATAAAAATACAAAGAGATGTGGTAAATATCAATATATTTAACTAAGAGTTAAATCTAAAAGATAAGGTTAATATAGTGACCCAAACCTATCTAAAACCTATTAGTTGAGAGTTTTTTGAATCATCCCCAAATTATCCTTTAAATAATTTATTTTTGAGCCATTTGAAACCGAAAATTATTTTATTATAAAATAATATTTCAATCTTTTCCTAAGGTGCCCCTCACCCCTTTTATAAAAGGGCACTTTCCCTTTTCTCAAATTCACACCTTCAAAGCCATTTGTCTTGACCAACCCCTACCCAAATATCCTATCAAGTGTCCTCACTTCATCCTAGATTCCTTCCTTTAGTCATAAATTCAACCTAAAGAGCCCTTTTGATCAAATCAAAAGGAAGAACCCGAAGAAGAGGTAAATATTTCATCACCTCTTTTAAGTTATTTTCTTCTTCCACTTCCTCTTTCTTTGTTCTTTCCATTATAAAATAATAACTCTGGTATATTCTATATACTATGATGTTATTATAAAAATGGTACAACCATATTCATTATGTTATCTATCCTATGAATAACATGTCACCATACATGCGTACGTACGGCTTACTGTCTCCACGTCGTGGTGTAGTTGTTATTCAATACATTATTATTTGAATGGGTATAATAATGATGTATAATTGATTTAAATAATAGATATAACATTTTAATGATTCTGTAAATATGATATACCATCCATTTACTTATTATTTTAATTACAAAGGAATGATATCGTTGCTCGTGCGTATGTACGGATTACCGTCTCCACGAACGGGATGAGATTCATTCCCCATCATAATCATTGAAGAATAATTATCATGTGATGATTAAAAATAATATTTAAAGAACTTAATATAATTATAGATATGAATCAAATAAATCCTATCCATAACAATCATGGCTTACGTAACTAATCATATAAAGGAAAATGAATCAGTTAACACCCGAAACGATGATACTACTAAAATATCATTAACAAATCAATATTGGAAGATCATATATGATATCATATTAATGTATATGGTTATTTTATAATTTAAAAACAATTATTTCACCATTATACAGGAGGTTAACCTACCATTGACCAAGTAAAAGTACAAGGTAAGGGTTAATTCCACAATCTCTTTATTATCTGAGCTTGTTTTTACATAAGTATCTAGTGTGACCTCTTTATCATCCACATCCATGTTTCTCAAAAATGTATTTCAAAACATTTTTAATATTTACTAGACATTGGGTTAAAGTCATTTATACCATTATCTTAACTTATATGTTTTGAAATGAATCTTTCAGTCATTTTCCAAACAAGGTACTTTACGACCTTTTCGACAAAATTAAGGTAAGATTGTATTTTTTAACTTATACGGTGGGTGTGGTTATTCTTCACCATTATAACATCGTCAAAGCTTCCCTTAAAATCTTATAAGAATATTTTTAAAATAAATGTTTTCTTTTATAATTATGTAACTTTAAATGATTTAAAAAAAAGAGATATTTCTCTCAAATAGTTTTGATTTCATCTATGTCAACATCCTTTGATGGATTTTATACTTCTTTGAATTCGATTCATTATGATACAAATATTTCATATTGTATTGAAGGTTTTGTGATATGTTTGACTATGTGTGTGTTATTTTTATACCATTCATGGTTTATGGTTAAAGTATTGACATTTTATATGCTAGTTTTAATACAAATGTGTATGTTATATTTCAACCTTTTAATATGAGGAATGTATTGGACTTAGTAAGTGACGGTTGGAGCCCGCTATAGCTCCTAGATTCATTGGTAGGTCTCATGAGACAAATAGATGTGGAATTAGATGATCACTTTCCCAATTTGATATATGGTTTTGGCCGAGGCCTTAATTATTTTTAGATGTCTTGGATGAGGCCTTGATAAAATGTTTCAGAATGTCCGGCATTATACATTTCCTAATTATGAAAATAATATTGATGGTTCATGTGGTCATTAAACTAGTAGAATAACCATTATTATGTTTTATTATGGAATTATTTACTCATCTCATATTTCTTCCATAAAAGTGTTCATGTTTATTATTTGTAAAGGTATGTGTTTTCAATTATTCACCATGCTTAATATTTATGTTATCTTCCACTGTATTGCTTACCCTTACTGAGCATTTGAGCTCACCCCTTTCATATGTTTCATTTTCCCAGGATATGAAGAATTTATTTATGAGTTACTTGCAGGCATAATCTAGGAGGCTTGGATGTTTATAAAGGAATAAATTAGTGTTGTATTTCTTTTAAAGTTGTAAAGTTGAACTTATGTATGAATCTTGTTTACAATAATACTAAACTGATTGGTATTTCAGGACATTATTTCCTTATGATCATGTCAATGCTATGTAATAATGCACCAACTCTAAGTAACTGGGGTCGAGGCATTATATTTGGTATTAGAGGAAGTTTAGTACAAACCTTGGAAACTATATTTAGATAAACTCTGATTAGAGCACATTATCCTAAGATAGAGTTTGAGGATTAGTATAAAAGAACTTCCTAGAATTTTGGTATTGTAGAGATTTTGTGAGTTTTCTAAGAAATACATCACTAGCTGGATATGAGCAGGTAGAGGTGGATCTAGTACAGATGTACCTAGGGGTAAAACCTGAAAACACCACTTTGAGCTAGACTCGAATGGGAACTGGTGCACAACAACAGGCCTTGCTGCACTCTTTGTTATGACACTCCTGGGGGACATGCTTAGGATAATTCTCATTTTCTTTACAAACCATTATGAAGGATTTATGAGTAAATACTTCCTCAAAGAAAACATTTTTATGATTATGGATTATATCCATAAACTGTTCAATTTATATTAAGTGTTTTACAAGTATGGAATTATATATTTCGATTCATAAACTAATCTAGTTCATGCCATTGTTTAGAAATGGTGCCTAGTGGAAGTAATGTAAACTGTATCAATTCACGTAATCCATGTAGGTATTTTCCTCCTACTCAAGATAATTATAGTGGAGTTGGTGATGCAACTGGTGCTAATCAACTTATCACCATACTGGGACAACTCACTCAGGTTATGAATAATAACCTTACCCGTATGGTGCACCCTGATCCACAATGCAGAGGATCATTGTTAGACCGCTTAATGAGGCAAAAACCACCAACATTCAATGTGAGTACAAATCCATTAGTGGCTGAGCAATGGATAAATTCCTTAGAGAAAATATTTCACACTTTGGGGAGTAGTGAAAGGGAAAATGTTGTCATGGCAGTTTATCACCTCACTGGAGATGTTGATCAATGGTGGTCATTGATTCAAAACACAAAGGAATATGAAGAAGTGTATAGTATGGAATGGAGGGAGTTTAAATAACTTTTATTATAAAAATACTTTCCTCGTGACCATCGAGCAGATATGGAAAGGCAATTTCTATGTCTGAGGAAAAATGAGGATGAGAATGTTTCAAAGTATGAGGAAAACTTTACAAGATTTTCAAGGCATGCTGCGATTATATACGTAATCCAAGAAGTAAGATTTAACATTTCTTTGATGGTTTAAAACCATTTCTCCATCGAGCATTAGTATCACAATTCTTCTCATCGTATGAAGATATTGTCTCATGTGCTATCAAGACAAAAAAGAAATTCTCTAAGTCTTACGAATTTAATGAAAAGCAAGAGAAGAAGAGATCTGCTGAACACTCTGGGAAAGGAAATAAGGAAATAGAGAAGAAGGTAATAATTGAATTTCCATCCTGTGATAATTGTGGAAGGAAGAACCTTGGTGCCTATCTAAAAGGAAAAGGAGTATGCTACAAATGTGGAAAGAAATTCCATCTTACTAGTGATTGTAAGTTAATGAAAGATGATACCAATGTTCAATGCTAAAATTACATGGAGATGGGACATTATGAAAATTAATGCCCTATGTTTCAAGGAAACTTACCTCATAAAAGGCCAAGGGATCAATTCCAAGCTTATGTGATCACTACTGCTGAGGTTGAATCTCTGAAAGATGTGGTGGTAGGTAATTTAATGGTTTCCTCAAGTTTATCCAATGCTTTATTTGATTCTGGATCATCGCATTGTTTCATATATTCCCAGTTTGCTAAGAAAATTAGATATTTCCAATTTGATTTAACAAGGTATTTTTCAATAAAAACTCTTAAGGGAAGTATCATTGCAACAAAGTTTTGTGAATCAGTTCCCATTAGGGTATATAAATGTTCTTTATCCACTGATCTCATCATCATACCCATGATTGAATTTGATATAATCCTCAAAATTTATTTGCTTTTAGACTATGATGCGAAAATTTATTATAAGAATAAGGAGGTTACAATTTTTTATGATGATAAGGAGTACCTTATCTTTAGAGCAGAAACGTCACCACATGATTTTTATCTAGATCCACCCCCAGTAGCTCAACTAAATTCAATTATTGGGGAGGAAGAGAATGAAATAATTGTGGGTGAGGAAATGAATATTCAAATATAGTACATACCTATTGTGCAAGAATATGTTGATGTGTTTCTAGAAGATTTACCTGTACATCCTCCAGAACGAGAAATCAAGTTTTCCATTGATTTAATTCCTGTTTAAAGGCCCATATTGAATACCCCTTATAGAATAGACAATGTGGAATTAGTGGAACTAAAGAAACAACTAGATGAATTTAGTAATAAGGTATTTTTTTTCCTAGTGTTTTTCTATGGGGATCCCCTGTTCTTTTTGTTAAGAAGAAAGATGGATCTATGGGGTTGTGCATTGGCTACAGGGAGATCAATGCTATAATAATAAATAACAAGTATCCCCTACCTCGCATTGATGATTTATTTGACCAACTTCATGAAGTTCAATATTTTTCAAAGATTGACCTTCGATCTGGATATCATCAATTATGTGTGAAGAAGGAAGACATTCCGAAAACAGCATTTCGAACCAAGTATGGGCATTACGAGTTTACAGTAATGCCTTTTGGGATGACTAATGCACCCTCTATTTTTATGGATCTAATGACAGAGTTTTCAAGGAATATCTTGATGAATTTGTAGTGGTATTTATTGATGATATCTTGGTATACTTCAAAAGCAATGAAGATCATGAAAATCACTTGCGCACCATTCTGAAAACCCTCAAAAGAAATGAATTATATGGGAAGTTTAGCAAGTGTGAATTTTGGATTTAGAAGATTTCTTTTCTTGGCCATATTATCTCTAAGGATGGAATATCTATTGAACCTTCTAAGACAAATTCAATCCAAGAATGGTCAGCACCGACAAGTATAAATGAGGTATGCAGTTTTATTAGTTTAGTAGGTTATTATCGACATTTTGTCCAGAATTTTGCCTGATTGGATAACCCATTAACCAAGCTCACACATAAAGGGGTTAAATTTGTTTGGAAAAAATAGTGCAAATAATGTTTTGAAGAACTAAATAGAAGATTAATCAATGCTCCTATCTTGACTCTACCATTGGGGAATAGTGGGTTTGTTATTTATAGTGATGCTTCAAAGAAGTACTTGGTTGTGTCCTTATGTAAAATAATAGAGTTATTGCCTACGCATCACGGCAGCTAAAAATTCATGAGAAAAACTATCCTACTCATTATCTTGAGTTAGCAGTTGTAATCCTTGCTTTGAAGATATGGAGACATTATCTCTATAGTGAAAATGTGAGATATATACCGATTATAAGAGTTTGAAGTATATTTTCTCACAAAAAGAAATCAACATGAGGAAAAGGAAATGGCTTGAACTACTCAAGGATTATGATTGCACTATACAATACCACCTGGGGAAGGAAAATAAGGTGGCAGATGCATTGAGTAGAAATAATCTTGGAGTTTTGAACAAGATGAGAGTTGAAAAGGATCCTATATACATGGATCTAGTAAAGATGGATATGGGAATAACCATGGAAGGTGAAACATCAATGCTTTTTCAAATGGTTTCCAAACCATCTTTACTAGAAAGGATAAATATTTCTTAGACCGATTATGATGAGTTTTAAAATAAGATTAAAGCTATGAATGATGGGAGATTGAGTGACTTCATATATGAAGATGGGATTTTGAAATTTGGGAAGAGACTTTGTGTACCCAATATACCTGACCTGAAAAGGGAATTGTTAGATAATGCTCATATATCCAATTTCTCTATATACCCTGGTAGCACTAAGATGTATAGAGATTTGAAGGAACATTTTTTGTGGGATAACATGAAGAGGGATATCGCTGATTTTGTGTCAAGATTTATGGTTTTTCAACAAGTGAAAGCTGGAAGGCAACAGCCTGGAGGAGTCAGGAAACCTCTTCCCATACCTGAGAGGAAATGGGATAATATTACGTTGGACTTTGTCATAGGACTACCAAAGACTCCTAGAAGGAACGATGCAATATGGGTCATTGTTGATCATTTTACCAAGTCAGCATATTTTATTTCTATAAGAGAAGATTTACCACTAGAACGTTTAACAAGACTATATATTAATGAATTTGTAAGACTTCATGGAGTACCCCTATCGATTGTTTCTAATTGTGATCCCCGTTTTACATCAAGATTCTGGAAAAGTATTCAAAAAACCTCAGATACTGAACTTAGTTTGAGCATTGCCTACCACCCTAAAACTAATGGACAATCATAATGGACTACTCAAACATTAGAATACATTTTGAGTTCATGCTCACTTGACTTTCAAGGTATGTGGAATCAATATTTACCTCTAGTAGAAATTTCCTATAACAATAGCTTCCATTCAAGTATTCAGATGGCACCATATGAAGCATTATATGGAAAGAGATTTCACACACCAACCTGTTGGGATGATGTTGGTGAAAGAAAACTCATAGGCCCAGAACTTATTGAGGAAACAATGAAAAGGATGAAGGTAATCCCAACCCACATCAAAGTAGATCAAAGTAGGCATAAGAGTTATGCTTATAACAGAAGGAAAGATTTGGAATTTCAGGTAGGAGATCATGTTTTCTTAAAGGTATCTCCACGGAAGGGAATTATAAGATTTGGTAAGAAGGGTAAATTGAGTCTCAGGTACATCGGACCTTTCAAAATTCTAGAATGAATTGGGCTGTAGCTTACCGTTTGGAAATGTCGCCAAGTCTCTCCAAAGATCATGATGTGTTCCACGTATCACTATTGAGAAAATACATGCCAGACTCAACGCATGTACTCACCTATGAGGAATTAGAACTAGAACCCGATCTGTCTTATTGAGAAGAGCCTGTCAAGATTCTTGATACCAGAGAACAAGTGTTGATAAATCGGATGACTCGTCTGGTAAAAGTTCTATAGAGAAACCATAAAATGGAAGAGGTAACGTGGGAACCCGAGGAACTTATGTTGAAGAACCACACAAATATTTTTATGCAGTAATATTCTAGAAATTTCAAGGACAAAATTATTTGAAGGAGGGGAGAATGTAACACCCCGAGCTTCCATGGTACGTTTCCCTTTGAATAATACAGTAGCTTGTGTTGTATGAAACTTCGAGTTCAAACACACCACAACCAATCAAACTATCAGTTATGAATAGTAATACCCACTTTTTAAAATTTTATAAATTTAATCTTTTAAAATAGACTTCATTTTTTGATTCGTAATATCGAAATTAGCTGAGGGTGAATTTTTGGTATTTTTCTGAAAACTTTCAATTTTTGATGAATAGTGAAAAAAACTGAGTTATTATTTAAAACCAACTTTTTATTTAAATAATTATTTATTTTATTTAAATTTATTTTAGGTCAAAATAGATACATAATACCCATATAAGTTCAATATAATTCATTGGAGTCATTTTATAATGAGTTTAGATATATAAAATTTTATCGAACTTTTTACCGTCTTTTACGCACCTCCTAGGAGCATTTCCAAATTTATATAAAACTTAAATTTACCACTTATGTGAGTTGAATTTCAAAAATATGAGAGACACAGTCGATATCAGTAAGTAAAATGTTGTTCAATAAGATGAAAATAATTTTGGTGAATAGTAATTTTTTACTTTTATTTATCACGGTTAAAAGTAAATAGGGTAATTAAGGGTAAAAATGATATTATTATTACCCTAACACATGTCCTAAATCTATTGGATGAGTATAATTTGATAAAAAAACCTTGGGAATAAAATATAAACCTCTTTGGTTCACTTGGATTAGATTAGGACATTTATTATTATTTTATTTAAAGAAGAGTTAAAAGAGTTAAATTCAAAGTTTAAAAACTAAAACATTTTTAATATAGGGTTACACGCAATATAAATTAGACTATAAATATTAATTGTAAATATAAAATGATTTCCTACATAATGGTATTTTATTTATAATTTTTAGGCTTTAAATAATTAAATTTATTTATGACACAATGATGATGCAGTAATTACAATATTAATGAATGATTAAAATAATTGATATTATAAATATCCAAATAAATATAATTTGAGACTTTTAATGAATTACACTAATTTTATAGGTTAATATGACATGTTAGGGTTGATTAAATTTATTTATTTTGAAGTAATAAACTTGTTAGGACTTTAAAAAAATCAATTATTAAATAATATCAAAATTGACATAAATGAGTTTTAAAAAAAACAATATTATTGGTTGATATAATAATTATAAAAATATAAGTCTCATCCAAAAGACTTATATAATGATATTTGTATCATTAATTAACCAATTGGGGTTATCTTGGAAGTTTATAGTAAGTTTATTAACCATATAATATAAAAATACAAAGAGACATGGTAAATATCAATCTATTTAACTAAGAGTTAAATCTAAAAGATAAGGTTAATATAGTGGCCCAAACCTGTCTAAAACCTATTGGTTGAGAGGTTTTTGAGCCATATCCACATTATACTTTAAATAATTAATTTTTGAGCCATTAGAAACCGAAAATTATTTTATTATAAAATAATATTTCAATCCTTTCCTAAGGTGCCCCTCACCCCTTTTATAAAAGGAATCTTCCCCTTCTCTCAAATTCACACTTTCAAAGCCATTTGGCTCGGCCAACCCCTGCCCAAATATGCTCTCAAAATTCCTTCCTTCATCCTAGATTCCTTCCTTTAGTCATAAATCCTACCTAAGGAGCCCTTTTGATCAAATCAAAAGGAAGAACCCAAAGAAGAGGTAAATATTTCATCACCTCTTTCAAGTTATTTTCTTCTTCCACTTCCTCTTTCTTTGTTGTTTCCATTATAAAATATTAACTCAAGTATCTTCTATATACTGTGATTTTATTATAAAAATGGTACAACCATATACATTATGTTATCCATCCTATGAATAACATGTCACCATACGTTCGTATGTACGGCTTACCGTCTCCACGTCGTGGTGTACTTGTTATTCAATACATTATTATTTGGATGGGTATAATAATGATGTATAATTGATGTAAATAATAGATATAACATGTTAATGATTCTTTATATATGATATATCTTCCATTTACTTATGATTTTAATTACAAAAGAATGATATTGTCGTTCGTGCATACGTACGGATTACCGTCTCCACGAACGGGATGAGATTCATTCCTCATCATAATCATTCAAGAATAATTTTCATGTGATAATTAAAAATAATATTTAAATAACTTAATATCATTCTGGATATGAATCAAATACATCCTATCCATAACAATCATGTCTTACGTAACTAATCATATAAAGGAAAATGAATCAGTTAACACCTGAAACGATGATACTACTAAAATATCATTTACAAATCAATATTGGAAGATTATATATGATATCATATTAATGTATATGGTTCTTGTATAATATAATAACAATTATTTCACCATTATATAGTAGGTTAACCTACCCTCTACCAAGGAAAAGTACAAGGTAAGGGTTAATTCTACATTCTCTTTATTATCCAAGGTTGTTTTTACGTAAGTATCTACTGGGACCTCTTTATCATCCACATCCAAGTTTCTTAAAAATGTATTTCAAAATATTTTTACTATTTACAATACAATGGGTTAAATTCATTTATACCCTTATTTGAACTTATATGTTTTGAAAGGAATCTTTCAGTCGTTTTCCAAACAAGGTACTTTACAACCTTTTCGACAAAATTATGGTAAGAATGTCTTTTTTAACTTATACGGTGGGTGCGGTTATTCTCCGCCATTATAAAATCATCAAATCTTTCCTTAAAATCTTATAAGAAAATTTTCAAAAAAAAAATCTTTTATAATTATGTAACTTTAAATGATTTCAAAAAAAAGATATATTTCTCTCAAATAGTTTTGATTTCATCTATGTCAACATCCTTTGATGGATTTTATACTTCTTTGAAGTCGATTCATTATGATACAAATATTTCATATTGTATTGAAGGTTTTTTTATATGTTTGACCGTGGATGTGTTATTTTTATACCATTCATGTTTTATGGTTAAAGTATTGACATTTCATATGCTAGTTTTAATACAAATGTTTATGTAATATTTCAACCTTTTCATATAAAGAATGTATTGGACTTAGTAAGTGACGGGTGGAGCCCACTATAGATCCTCAATGCATCGGTTGGTCTCATGATACAACTAGAAATGGAATTGGCTGAGGCCTTTCCCAATTTGATATATGGTTTTGGCCGAGCCCTTAATCATTTTTAGACATCTTAGCCGAGACCTGGACAAAATGTTTCAGAATGTACGACATTATACATTCCCTCATTATGAAAATAATATTGATGGTTCATGTGGACATTCAACTAGTAGAATACCCATGATTATGTTTTATTATGGAATTATTTACTCAACTCATATTCCTGCCATAAAAGTGTTCATGTTTATTATTTGTAAAGGCATGTGCTTTCAATTATTCACCATGCTTAATATTTATGTTATCTTCTGTTGTATTTCTTACCCTTACTGAGCATTTGAGCTCACTCATTTCATATGTTTAATTTTCCTAGGATATGAAGAAGTTAGTTATGAGTGACTTGCAGGCATAATCTAGGAGGCTTGGATGTTTCTAAAAGAATAAATTAGTGTTGTATTTCTTTTCAATTTATAAAGTTGAACTTATGTATGAATCTTATTTCCAATAATACTAAACTGATCGGTCTTTTGGGACATGGTTTCCTTGTGATCATTCCAATGCTATGTAATAATGCACCGACTCTGGGTAACTGGGGTCATGGCATTACATATTTCATTTGAAATACAATTTATAAAAATATTTATATAATGTATTTCAATACATATATTTATTATTATGCACATTAATATATATGTATTTAAATAAATATAATTGTATAATATTGGGTACATTAATATTTATTTATTTTTATAAATTTTATATCATATAATATTACTTATATATAATATAAAAGCATAAACATATATTATTTAAAAATATATTTATTATTATTATTATATAAATCATAAAAACTATAAGTTTGGGGTTTTATATGATATATTTTTTAAATAAATTATATTTATTTATATATTTATATAATATGTTTATGCTTTTATATTATATATAATTAATATTATATGAAATACAATTTATAAAAACAAATATATATTAATGTAGATAATATTATACAATTATATTTATGAATATATATAAATACAATTAAATGCAATCATATAAATATTTTACATAATATGTTCATATAATGTATTGAAATACATTTATATATAGTGTTTCAATTATATGTATATATATTATGGAATTTTTTCAATAGTGGGGGTTCATAACCCCCTCTAATCTCTAAAATTATAAGGAGTTTTGAACCCACTCTAATATATTAAATTATAAGGGGTTTTGAACCCCCTCTAATTTAAAGACATTAGAGGGGGTTTTCAACACCCTATAATTTAATACATTTGAGGTGGTTTTCAACCCCCTCTAATTTAAGACATTGAAATGGTTTTTGAATCCCCTTTAATTTAAAGATGTTAGAGGGTTTTTTCAACCCCCTCTAATTTAAGAAATTAGAGGGGGTTTTCAAACCCATCTAATTTAATACATTATATGTGGTTTCCAACCCCCTCTAATTTAAGGAATTAGAGGGAGTTTTAAACCCCCACTAATTTAAGATATTATAGGGGGTTGTGAACCACCACTATTCTCATGGATTATAGATGGTTATGAAACCCCTCTATTTTCTTAAATTAGAGGATGTTGAAAACCCCCTGTAAAATCCCACCAGATATTAAAAAATAATGTTAAAAATTTAGAGGGGGTTTAAAACCCCTTTTAAATTAATAAATTAGAGTAGTTACTTAACCCCATCTAAATTTTATGATTAGCGAGGTTTATACATACCCCCCCTCTAATTTATATAGAAAATAAATTTAGAGGGGGTTCAAAACCCCCTCTAAATTCTATGATTAGAGGAGGTTTTTCATAACCCCCTCTAATTATACAAAAATAATAATTTATAGGGGGTTGTGTATAACCCCTCTAAAAAACCCTCTAATCAATTTTTTATAGTGCATGTTCTCTTTAAATTATGGACCAAGTGATACTAATGAGGGTCCTAGTGGTGGTCGAGCTAATGGTGGTGGTGGTGATGGTGGTGATGATGATGCTTCTCTAAATGATGTTGTTGGTGATGAGGATGTTGCTGATGGTGATGAGGTATAGGATGCTGGCTATGGGAGAGATATTGATCCCCTCCATTTTTGACTTAGTAGTAAAGAGACATGTGGATGTTTTTTAATGACTTAAATTGTTTGGTTGTATGGATTATATGTAACTTATATTATTTTAAATGGTTTGAAAATAATTTTATTGAAATCTAAATATAAAATATTTTTATTTCATTGAATGTATACTATGTTTTTTATTTTATTTATTGGTTCAAGGGATGGAAGAGTTGTTGATGCTGCCAAATGGGGACAACTACCTATACCCATGGTTTGGAGAACCATGGGTATAGATATAGTGTTGTGAAAATCTATACCCATGGTTTGGGTTAAACTATGGGTATGGTGAAATCCACTCAGGCTATACCCATGGTTTCTACAGAAACCATAGGTATAACTCTATACTAACACCTCTCAATGCCACGGTTACTAAAACAATGGGTAAAGGCTATACCCATGGTTTTAGGGGGTATACCCATAGTTCTAAACCATGGGTATAGGCTATGTTTCTAGTAGTATACTATCGAACATAATATCCTTATTTAAAAATCTTGGGGTGTTACATTATCCCCCATTAAATAAATTACATCCTCACAATTTGAACTTGGAATCAGTAATCAAAGGTTTTCTGTTTGAAAATACCTTGGTTGAAATCTCACATCATAAAAAGGGTTAAGAAAACTTCCTCTTGAAAAGAGGGAATGAGAAATATGAATGCCATCAATAATAACACATAACTAGGTTTCCAAATAGGATAACATTAGTTGGAAGTGAAAATATATACATGGAAGAAAATAATAATGACCAATTAATGATGGAGAGTAACAAAGATCATTGATCATAAAAAATATAATAATCATGATATGGTCAATGACCAAAAAAACATAAACCAAAGAGGTGTAAAAAAGACCATCAATTCATTAGAAATAAAGGTAATATGATAACATTTTCATTTCAAGATCCATTTTCCTTGAGTTGATAAATTCATTTCCATCTATACTAATAACATAAGAAAAATATACTTATTTGACAAGTAAAGTTTCATCCTTTAATCAATTTCTACCACAACCTAGTCTTTTTCTCTAAACGATGAGTATTCAAGATGTATTTTTTATGCTATAAGAATTAAAATCAACTTTCATTAGATCATATACTTCTACAAATGGATAAAAAGATATACCTTCTATTTTTAGACCTTAACCAAAACCATAATGGTTAGAATAAGGTAAGATAATTCTCAAATTGAATAAACCTTCGTATAAGTAAATAATACATTTATCTCCAAAATTCAACAATATCACTAAAGGTTCAATGTAGATCATTCCATAAATAACTATCCTTAAAATTCTTCAACATATCCCTGAATAATATTGAAACCCAAATATTATAATGATTTGATCACATATTCTTCCAACATTTATCTCTAAATAACATCAATCACTCTTAAGGTCTCATATAAAAAATGTATATGACATAGTCATACAATCAATAATATATGATAATCATTTCCATAAATATATTGGATTACCAATAAAACCACATTAAAATTATAAATGCTTCTAGAAGATAATTCAACCTTGATTACTCAAATAAAATCTCTTAATATCATATAATGTTCCTCACAATTATAGTGGTCTTCTTCCTAAATAACATTAATAACTTAATCAAAAAATCACTTTTCGATCGCATGGTTATATATATGATAAAACATATGTTCCCAAATTGAAATAACCAATAATTACCTCAATATAAAAGATCATATAAAACCTAAATGTTATCAATACCCTTAAAATTATATCCAATAAATGTAAATACATTCTTCCTCAAATAATACTTCATGTTAAACCTAAGGGTTAAATATACCACAATGCAATACAACATCTCAAGAAATGTTATTAATCATATTAAAATATCATCACATAAAACATAAAAATGGTATTAATACTTTTAAACTTATGATCATACTTAAACTTATAAACCCATGTGGGTATACACAACTCTTAAGTTATTCTCACATGAAAACATTATAATATGAAAATTTATTTAAACCCTACTCTGATAATAAATATAAGGAATCATCCTTAAACATTATATATTCTAGTGTCTTTATACTAGAATTAATTTTCTTCAATTACCAATGATATTTTAGGTTTAGAGTTTTATAGAATTAGTTCATAACTCTTACATAAAAATACCATATATTATAAGGTGTACACTTTTACTCAATATCTATTTTTATGAAAATATAAAACTTTTAAAGTAAAAAATGATTTATTTTAATGAAAAATGTTCATGACTTTATACTTAACTTATTATTTTACCTTACCCAACCTTAAACCCTATTAAAAACATTTTTAAAACATGGTATGTGAACAAAAATATCAGTAAGGGACATAAAAAGAAAAATAAAGAAACCTTTTAGTCTATTTTAAAACCATGAGATCTTAAAAATAATTTTCCTTTAAAATTTTAGCTCAAAGAAATCATATCTAATTCCCAAAGTTTTTCATAAAACACTTTATAAGAAAACATGAAGGAAAAAATCAAAACCATGATGTTTTCTTAAAAATCATGAGAACCCATGAAAAACATTTTCTTAAAACATATCTTTTTACCCAAAAAGGGTACAATCATTACTTTAAAACAAATGGTATTTAGCTTAACTTTTGAAATCAATGATTTATATGAAAACTCATAAGTAATAATATAATGTTCATGTAGGTTCTTTGAGACATCATCTTCATAGAAAATGAATATGTGGATGTATTTCCTAATGATTTTCCTAGTGTTATTCCTGATCAGGAGGTTGAATTTACATCAGAATTAGTTCTTGATGATAATAATATTTCAAAACCCCCTTATCTAATGGCTCAATTAGAACTTTTTTAATTGAAAATTCTGTTATAAGATTTTCTAGATAAAGGTTTCATTAATCCAAGTACTTCACCTTGTGGTGCTCTGGTTTTATTTTTCAAAAAGAAAGATAGTTTAATGAGACTTTGCATTGATTATAGAGCCTTGAATAACATCACTATTAAGAAAAATTGATTGGGATAAGGTTTTAAATATAAACCATGGTCCATTTATGGTTTGTTTTTCCTTTTATAGTAACTATATTAACCCTTTAAGAGTAAAAAAAACTAACATCATTGTAATTGTCAAAAGGGTTAATGGAGGGATGAAACAAAAATATAAGGTTAAAAATGTGATCTAAACAAGTTCCAAGAGTGCCCTTCCATTTCTTATAAAATGGAACTTGTTATTCTCATTTATTCACACTTAAAAACCAGTTTTGTTCAGTAAATAACTAATCTAATCATTTCCTCATATCCCTATGCACATCCTATAATTATTTAGTTGATCAAAAAACCATCCTAAAGAATCTTTTGGTGCTAACCTTAAGAGGTTGTATGAAGAAGAGGTATAGTTCTTAACCGAGCGATTTTATTTTATTTATTCTTCCACATCCTTTAAATTTTCCTTAAACATAATGATATAATAACATAATTATCTAACATATACTAATATTTAATTATATTAATTTTATAACCTATATTTATCTCCAACCTCCATCAAATGGGAAAGGAATCCATTATTCGTGTGTACGGTAGACTACCACCTCGCAAACGGATGTAATTAATTTTCCATAATCACCTCTAATGGATGGTTATAATGATAGATTTAATATATATATATATATATGATATTCATGACATATTTATCAATATATAAATATAATACAACACCTATTTTCTTACATTTTTATTCATTGAAAAATGATAATGTTGTCCATGCATATGTGTGGACTACCACCTCCACGAAACGATGTGATTCATTTTTAATCACCACACCACATATATTATATATATAATCACATTTAAATAAATAATATGGTATTAATTATATGATGTAAATTATTTAAATATAAAATAATACTTACCTTCTTTCTATAATGATCATTGAAAAATAGAAATGTTACTCATGCGTACATACGTCCTACCATCTCCATGATTGTAACGTAGTTCATTTATCATAGACATATTTCATGGTTGGTTTTAAAATTATAATTGATATACATATAAAATTATTATTTCATTATTATTATTATGGATATGATGGAATAGTGACCTCTTTGGCCATAGTCAACCTACCAAAGTCATTTTGGATATATAACCCGAATATCATCAAAACATATGACGTGAAATTAATTGATTAACTAATTGTATATAATATGAAATAAAAGGAATAATAAACTTTAAAATGGTTCTCAATAAACTAAATAATTAAAATAAGATTATTATTCATGAAGATAAGGGATGCATGTGACAAGTCGGGCACATGGTAAGGGACTTTCATTTAAAACCCCTCTTTTAAAGTTTCCCTTCCAAATATTTTTCTTCCATGTATATATTTTTTAAAAATATATTATTAATGTATTTATATGGATATAAAATAATTATAAAGGAAATTTTATATCACTTTTTAATTTCTTTAAAATGTTTTCAAAGGGCATATTTTTACAGAATGTTTTGACTTTCATTACAAAAAGACAAAAAGTAATGTTCTATTTTAACATATACAACAACAATAACTCTTCCCTCTGCCATAACCATTATTTGATAATTGAATTGATTTAAAATATTACATATTTTAATTAAATAAAAACCTCAATTCTCTTTCTCTAGGTGATTTATGTTTTGAAAATTATTTTTTAAAAGAAAAAGTTATTTTGAGTGGCTTTACTCAGTATCCATTTTTTCTAAAATATAAAACTTTTAAATTAAAATATGATTTATTTTCATGAAAAATATTCATGAATATCAACTTGACTTTTTATTTCCCATTAACCATCCTTAAAAACTATGAAAAAAAATTAAATGTGGTATGATAATTAAAATCTTAGTAAGGGACATAAAAAGAAAAAAACCCATTAGTCCAATTTAAAACCATGATATCGTAAAAAGAATTATCCTTTAAAATTTAAGCTCAAATAAATATTCTTTAATGAAAATTTTTTTCATAAAAAACTTTATAATAAAACATGAAGGAAAAATAATAACCATGAGGGTTTCTTATAAAACATGAGAACCCCTGAAATACATTTTGTTAAAAACATATATTTTTACCCAAAAAAAATAACCATTCCTTAAAAAATATATTTAGCTTACCTTTTGAAATAAAATGACTTGTATGAAAAATCATAAGAAAGTATAAAAAATTAATTTAGGTTCCTTGGTACATCATCTTCATATAACCCTTATAGAACCCTTAAAGATTGGAATAACTATACGATCGACTTCTAATAATACCCAATGCATTAGAGTGATATCTGAGCACACCCATCGTATAAGATATATCAGTCTCACCCGTTATCATAAAAAATTTAAAAGGGACATATCATGAATAAAACATTTAAATAATTCACCTTTTCATCATAAAAACCTTGAAAAACTCTTTTGAACCCATATACAAAACACTTACAGATATTGAAATACCCTTTCTTTTCAAAACCCATTTTCAGTACCAAAATACCCAGAACAAAATGAAATAGGGTTTTTTTTTTTATAAAACATGAAATATTATAAATTAATACAAAAATCAAATAATTTTTACAGTGGTGGGAAAATTCGTTGTCGCCATATACGTTAAAATAAAACATTCCTTTTGTATTTTATAAAGAAAGTCAAAACATTCCTTAAAAGGATTCCTTTTAAAAAAATTAAAGTAAAAATATGAATAAATATCCTTTATAATTATTTTATTTATATATAAAAACATCCATAAAATAGTTTTAAAAATGTGGATATGGATGAAAAATAGTTTTAAGGGAAAACTTAAAAGATGGGTTTTTTAAAGAAAGTCTCTTATCTTGATTCTGACTCGTCACATGAGTTCCTTATCTTCCTAAATAATAGACCTATGTTAAATATCTAATTTCCCAAGAAAATTTTCAATTTTATTATTCCTTTTATATCACTTATTACCATGTAATATACAATTACTTAATCATTTTAGTTCACAATGAAAGTTTTGACGATACTCAGCTCATATGTCCAAAATGAATTTGGTATGTTGATTATGGTCAAAGAGTTAATTATTACATAATATCCAAAATAATAATCATGAAAAAATTATAAATTTTATTTATCAATTATACTTTTAAAAGGAACCATGAAATATGGTTATGAAAAATGAACCATGTTACAATCATAGAGACGGTAGGCTGTACGTATTCATGTATAACATTTCCATTTTTCAACGATCATTATGGAAATAAGGTAAGTATTATTTTATCTTTTTAGAATTATAATTATACCATAAATTCCATATTATTTCTTTAAATATACTTATATGCATAAACCATGTGATGTGGTGATGAAAAATGAATCGCATTGCTTCGTAGAGGTGATAGTCCACATGTACGCACGAACGATGTTATCATTTTTGAGTGAATAGAAAGGTAAGAAGGTATGTGATATATTATATTTTAATAATGAAAAATATTTAATTAATATTATATATATACATTAAATCCATCATTATAACCATATGTAAGAGGTGGTGTTGGAAAACAAATTACAACGATCTGTGAGGCGGTAGTCCATCGTACACACGAACGATGGATTCCTTTCCCATTTGATGGAGGTTGGAGATGGATATAGGTTATGATATTAACATAATATCATCTCATTATATGGTATATACCTATGTTATTATAAAATCAGGTTTAAGTAAGATTTTTTGGAGGTGTAATAAGAAATAAAACAAAAATGCTCGGTTAAAAATTACACCTCTTCATCGGACAACCTCCTTTGTTTTACACCTTAATACCTCTAAGGTTGGAATTATATATTAAATAAGGACTCTATAACGTGGATATCGATGTAAGTAAGGTATTTGGGTAGTTATTGGTTGATCCAAAAGTCTTTTTAAGTGTGAAAAAGTGATAAGAAGAGATTCCCATTTATAAGAGAGGGGAGGGGCACTCTTGGAATTTCATAAAATATTAAATTAATATAAATTAATTTTCAATTTCAAATGACTCTAATTTGATAAAATTAGAATATAATATTATTATGATTATAAATAATATCATCCAATAAAATTTATACAAGTTTTAATTTTTTCCCCTTATCTTTCGGTTTTAACCACCAGTTAACCCTTTTCACACTTATCGTGATGATATGGGTTTTTACTCTATGAGGGTAAAGATAATTACTATAAATAAAAAATAGCTCATAAATGGACCATGGTTGATATTTTCAACTATATATAAATAAATTTAAAAAATATAGGATTTTTATTAATTTTAAATCTCTTAATAAAATATTATTTGTTATAAAATATCATTAATACTAATTTTTGAATTATTCATTTACTTTGACTTTAATAACATCAAGAAAATAAATTAATTTAAATATAATAAATTGAAACTTCAATAAAATTTTATATTTATACACGAAATTCGTGGATCATAATAATTATTTCAAATTATATTAATTTTAATATTTTTAATATCATTAATTTTATTTTTCTGTTAATTAAATAATTATTGTGTCAGCATTGCATAAGCTTTTAAGGTAATTATATCATCACTAAAAATTAAAAAAATTACCATGATAAATGAATCATCTATATTTCAAATTAATATTTATAACTGAACATATACTCTGTTTATCCCTATGTTAAAAATATTATAGTTATTAAAAGCAAGTGTGTGACATTTTTTTCTTTATATTCACTTAAATATTATAAAACTAAAAATCATGTCCAAATGAAAACAAAATGAAATTTATTAAACTTTTTAATGATTATGGGTGATATATTATCATAAAATAGAATTAATTCAAGTGTTAGGGTCATTTTTTAGTCCTTATAATTTTATTTTTAACCTTAATTACCTGATTTTCCCTTTATCATGGTAAGAAAATTACTAATGTTACTATTCATAATGTCCAAAAATAAAAGGAACATATTTACCAAATTTAGACCCACTGATTCAAAATATGGAATCCATTTTTCAAAATTAAAAACAAGGAAGTGACGGAATTTAATTTAAAATTAAACCAGAAAAATGTGCTGAAAAACAGTTCTCAGAAAAATGCCCTTTTAAAGTATAAATTTTTTTATACTAAATTCAAGTATAAAGTTAAATAAAAAACTATAATTGGATTATTTTTAATAAAAAATAAATAATAAAATATTAAAAATAATCTAAAATATAATTTTATTTTATAAATAATGTAAATTGAAATACAGTTTCTAATAAAAATCAGTATTTTTCACTATTCATTAAAAAATAAAACTTTTCAATGAAAACTCAAAATTTCACCATAAGATAATTTTGATATGTTTATTTAAAAAAATTATTCTTATTTTATAAAATTAAATTTAAAAGAATTCCTGAAATTAATTATAATATTTTTTCATAAAAGAAATAAAAAACGTTTTTGAAGAAAAAATATTTTTGAAGAATAAATTGAATTTTCTAAAGATTGAGTGCTTATTTATGAAGCATTAATCAATAATTTTTAATTTATTAGAACCTTTATATATATATATATATGAATAATAAAGTATTTAACCCTATTCATAACCTACAAATTAACAGCGAGGTTATAACTGTCATATTTAAATAATAATATTTTGTGGTTCCTTTAAGCTTGAGGTTTCATGTCTTACACGTTATCAAAAATAATGACTGTTTTTTTAAATCTTGGGGTGTTATTTTCTCCCCACATTTAAAAAAAATTGTGCTCAAAAATTAAACTTGACCTCAATAATCAATGTTTTCTCATTTGAAAATACCTTTATTGAAATCCCTCATAGTAAAAAGAGTTAATAAAAATTCCTATTGAAAATAGGGAATGAGAAATACAAAGGTTGTCTGGAATAACACATAACTAGGTTTCTAAATATGAAATAATTATAAGGAAGTGAAAATATGGACATGGAAGAAAAGCATAATGTCCAAATAATGATGGAGAGTGACAAAGATCATTGATCACAAGAAAGTGAATGATCATGAGAAATTCAATGAGCACAAAACCATAAACCATAGAGGTGTGAAAAAGACCATCAATTCATTATAAATGAAGGTAATAGGATTACATTTTCATTTTAAGATTCAGTTTACTATATTTGAGACACTCTTTACCATCTATACTAATAATATAAGAAAAATATCCTTAATTGACAAGTGGAATTTTATCCTTTAATCAAATTCCACCACAACCTCATATTTTGCTTCATATAATGAGTATTAAAGATTTATTTTTTATGCTAGAAGCACTAAAATCAACTTCCATTAGATCATATATTTCTATAAATGGATAAAAATCTATACCTCCTGTGTTTATACATTTACCAAAACCATAATAGTTAGAACATGGTAGGATGATTCCCAAATTGAATAAACCTTCATATAAAGAAATAATACATTTATCTCAAAAATTAAACAATTTCACTAAAGGTTCAATATTTATCATTCCATAAATAACTATTCTTAAAATTATTCAATATATCCCTGACTAAGATTAAAACCCAAATATTAGAATGATTTTATCACATATTCTTCCAACATTTATCTCCAAATAACATCAATCACTCTTCAAGTCTCATTTCAAAAATGTATATGAAATAATCATATAATCTCAAAGATATTATAATCATTTCCATAAATATATTGGATCAGAATAAATCCACATTAAAATCATATATTCTTCCAGAAGATAATCCAACCTTGATTCTTCAAATAAAATCCCTTACTATCATATAATGTCCCTCAAAATTATAGTGATATTATTCTAAAATAACATTAATCACTTAATCACAAAATCACTTTTCAATCCCATGGTTATCTATATGATAAAACATATGTTCCCAAATTATAATAACCCATAATTACCTCAATATTAGAGATCATATAAACCCTAAATTTTATCAATACGCTTTATCTTATGTCCTCTAAATGTAATGGAATTTTTCCTCAAATGATATTTCATGTTAAACCTAAGGGCTACATATATCTTAACACAATAAATTGACTCCAAAAATTTCATTAATCATATTAATATTCCATCACATAAAAAATAAAAGTGGTATTAATGCTTTGAAACTTATGATCATCCTTAAACCTATAAAACCATGTGGGTATACATAACTCTTAAGTTAACCGCACATGAAAACATCATAATCTCCAAAGTTTTCTAAACCCTACTCCAACACCTGATATAACGACCCAACCTTAAACATTATATATTCTTTTTTATTTAGACTATAATACATTTTCTTTCATTCCCAATTATTTTTTAGGTTTAAAGTTTTAGATAATTAGGTCATAACTCTTACATGAAAATCCCATATATTAAAAAGTGGATACTTTTAATCAGTATCCATTTTTAAAAAAATATAAAACTTTTAAAGTAAAACATTATTTATTTTTATGAAAAATATTTATTACTTTCAATTTGAATTCTTATTTTCCCTTACCCATCCTTAAATCCTATGAAATAAGTATTCTTAAAAACATACCATTTAACGAAAAAATATCATAATCATTATTTTAAAATAAAATATCTTTATCTTACCTTTTGAAATAAAATGAATTACATAAAAACTCATAAGTAAGCATAAAAAATTAATATAGGTTCATTATGAAATCATCTTTATATAACCCTTACATAACCCTTACAAATTAGAATAACCTAACGGTCGACTTCCAAAAATACCCAATTCATTGGAGCGCTATCTAGGTGCACCCATAATATAAGATATATTGGGCTCATCCGTTATCATAAACAATGTACAAGGACCATATCATGAATAAAATATTTTAATATTTCACCTTTTTATCATAAAACCCTTGAAAAAATATTTTAAACCCATATGAAAAACACTTTCATATATTGAAATACTATTTCTTTTCAAAACCCATTTTCAATACCAATATACCCATAACAAAGGGAAATAGGGGTTTTCTTTAAATAAAACCTGAAAATTTTTAAAGGAATCCAAACATCAAATAATGGTTATGGTGGTGGTAAAACTCATTGTCACCGTATACATTAAAATAAACCATTATTTTTGTCTTTTGAAAGTCAAAACATTCCGTAAAAAGATTCCTTTTGAAAAAATATTTAAGAAAGTAAAAAAATACATAAAATATGCCTTATAATTACTTTATTTACATATAAAAAAAATCCATAAAATAATTTTTAAAATATGTATATGGAAGAAAAATATTTTTACAGAAGAATTTAAGAGAGGGGTTTTTTAAAAGAAAGTCTCTTACCTTGTGTTTGGCTTGTCACGTGTGTTCTTTATATTCTTGAATAATTAAATTATGTTAAATATTTAATTTATTGATAAAATTTTTCAATTTTTTTATTATTATTATTTCACTTATTATCATGTTATATTTAATTACTTAATCATTTAAGTTAATATCACAAGTTTTGATGATATCTGAATCATATGTCCAAAATAGCTTTGATAGATTGACTATGGTCAAATAGATCATTATTATATCATATAAAAAATAATAATCATGAAAAAATTATCATTTTTATATATCAATTATACTTTTAAAACTAATTAGGAAAAATGATTATGAAAAATGAACTACGTTAAAGTCATAGAGACGATAGGTCATACTTACGCATGTGTAACATTTCCATTTTTCAATAATAATTATGGAAAGAAGGTAAGTATTATTTTATATTAAAATAATGATAATTATATCATAAATATCATATTATTTCTTAAATATACTTATATGTATCATCCATGTGATGTGGTGATAAAAAATGAATCACATTGCTTCATGGAGGTGGTAGTCCACACGTACGCATGAACGACGTTATCATTTTTTAGTGAATGGAAAGGTAAAAAGGTATATGATATATTATCATTTAAAAATGATAAAAATTTCCTAAATATCATATATATACATTAAATCTACCCTTATAACCATCCATGAGAGACAATGATGGAAAAAAATTACATCGATTCACGAGGCGGTAGTTCACCGTACACACGAATGGTGGATTCCTTTCCCATTTGATGGAGGTTGAAAATGGATATTGGTTATAAAATTAATATAATGACATATAAGTATATGGAAGATAATTATTTTATTATATAATCATGGTTAATAAATATTTTAAGCAGGTGGAAGAAGAAATAAAACAAAAATGATCTGTTAAGAACTATGCCTCTTCTTTAGACAACCTCCATTTCTTTACACCTTAAGGCCTATAAAGTTAGTATTATAACATAAATAAATCCTATAAGAAATATATAGGGATTTAAGGAGGGGATTTTTATAGGTATTGGCTGAGTAAAAAGGATTTTTAAGTGTGAATAAATGAGAATAATAGGTTCCCTTTTATAAGATATGGGAGGGACACTATTGGAATTTCTTAAAATATTAAATTAATATAAATTAGTTTCCATGTTAAAATGGTCCCAAATTGATAATATTAGAATATAAGATGAGTATGAGTTAAAATATTATCATACAATAAAATTTTGGACAAGTTTAGACTATTTGTTTGCCCTTTTCTTTTGGTTTTAACCCCATATTAACCTTTTTCACACTTACCACGGTAACAAGGTTTTTTTACTCTTTGAGGATCAAGATAGTTACTATAAATAGAAAAAAGGCCTATAAATGAAACATGGTTGATATTTTAAACCATATACAAATACCTTGTCCAAAGATATGATTTTTATTAATTTTAAATCATTTAATAAGATATTATTTATTATAAAATATCATCAATGTTAATTTTAGAACTATTCATTTACTTTGACTTTAATAACATAAAAAACAAATTAATTTGAATATAATAAATTAAAACTTCCCTAACAGGTTATATTTATCCAAAAAATTTATGGATCATAATAATTCTTACAAATTATATAACTTTTAATAATTTTAATATCATTTATTTTATTTTTATTAATTGAATAATTACCGCATTAGTGTTGCATAAGATTTTAAGCTAATTATATCATTGATAAAAATTAAAAATAAATTACTATGATAAAAAAATCATTTATATTTTCAATTACTATTTATAATTGAACATATCCTCTGTTTTTACCTATGTTAAAAATATTATAGTTATTAAAAGAAAGAATGCAATATTTTTAACTTTATATTCACTTAAATATTATAGTGGTCAAAATCGCGTCCAAATGGAAAAAAACCATATATTTTACTTTTAGATTATTATGGATGAGATATACTCATCTGATAAAATTACTGTAATTTTTAGGGTCATTTTTTAGACCTTATTATTTTTTTAACCTTAATTACCTGATTTACCATTTACCATGGTAATAAAATTACCAGTGTTACTTTTCATAATGTCCAAAAATAAAAGGAACATATTTACTAAATATAAACTCATTAATCCCAAATATTGAATCTATTTTTTAAAATTCAAAACTCATAAGTTATATAATTTAATGTAAAATTAAACCGTGAAAACATGAAAAAAAATATTTTTTTCATAAAAATGTCCCTTTTAAAGTATAATATGTATTTATACTAAATTCATGTATAAAATTCATTATAAAGTCTATAATTGGATTATGTTTAATCAAAATAAACTAATAAAATTTTAAAACTAATCCAAAATATAATTTTACTTTATAAATAATTTAAAAGAAAATACAGTTTTCATTAAAAATCAATATTTTTAACTATTCATTGAAAAATAAAAAAATTCAAAAAAAATCAAAAATTTCACCATAAAATAATTTTGATTTGACAATTTTAAAAATGATGTTCATTTTATAAATAAATATTTCTAAAAGTTACAAAAATTAATTATAATATTTTATCATAAAAAGAAATAAAAATCATTTTGAAGAAAACGTATTTTTAAGAATAAAATGACTTTTCTAAAAACTAAGTGCTTATTTATGAAGCATTAGTCAATTGGAATGTATGAATTGAATCAAGGTTAAGTAATTTGTTAAATGATTTTAAATTCATAAAATCCTATCTTTATCAAAGTGATTGAGATATGGTTGAAAATATCAACCATGGTCCATGTATGGGATGTTTTTCCATTTAAAGAAATTTTCTTGACCCTCAAAGAGTAAAAAACCTTATTATCATGGTTAGTGTGAAAAGGATTAATGGGGGTTCAAACCAAAAGATAAGGGTAAAAACATAGTGTAAACTTGTACAAATTTTATTAGGTGAGAAAATTTTTACTCATCCTTATCTTATCTTAGAATACTATCAATTAGGATCCATTTGAATAAGAAAATTAATTTATATTAATTTAATATTTTATGAAATTCTCAGAGTGCCCCTCCACTCTTATAAAAATGAACATTTTATTCTCATTTCTTCAGACTTAAAATGCCTTTTGTATTAGTTAATCCCTACCCAAATACCTTCATTACATCCCTTTACATATCTTAGAGGCCTTAGTTAGGGCAGAATACCAACATTTTAGGTCTTAAGGTGTAAAGCAAAGTAGGTTGTCCAAAGAAGAGATATAGTTCTTAATTGATATTTTTTTTTATTTATTATTTTACCTACTTTAAAAATTCCTTAACCATGATTATATAATAACATAAGTATCTCCAATATACTTAGATGTTATTATTTTAATTTCATAACCTATATCCATCTCTAACCTCCATTAAATGGGAAAGGAATCTATCGTTCGTGTGTACGAAAGACTACCGCCTCATGGACCGATGTAATTTGTTTTCAATCACCACATATCACAGACAGTTATAATGATGGATTTAATGTATATATATGATATTAAGGACATATTTATCATTATTAAAATATAATATATCATATAACTTCATACCTTTCAATTCACTAAAAAATTATAATTTTTTTTATGTGTACGTGTAGACTACCACTTCCACAAAGTGATGTGATTCACTTTTCATCTCCACATAAAATGGATGATACATATAAGTATATTTAAGGAAATATTTTATTTATTATATAGTTATTATTTTTAAAGATAAAATAATACTTACCTTCTTTCCATAATGATCATTAAAAAATGGAAATGTTACACATGCGTACGTATGACCTACCATCTCCATGATTGTAACATGATTCATTTTTATAACTATATTTCAAGATTGGTTTTAAAATAATAATTGAAAAATTATAATAATTTCATGATTATTATTCTATAGATGATGGAATAATGACCTCTTTGACCATAGTCAACCTACTGAAGTTATTTTAGATATATGAGTCGAATATCATCAAAACTTATGATGTGAACTTAAATGATTAAGTAATTATATATTACATGATAATAAATGAAATAAAAGGTATAATAAACTTTAAAAAGATTATAAATCAAGTAAATATTTAACATAAGTTTATTATTCAAAAAGATAAGGAACATGCATGACGAGTCAAACTCGAGGTAAGGGGCTTTCTTTTTAAAAAATCTCTTTTTTAAAGTTTACCTTAAAACAATTTTTATTTCGTGTCCATATTTTCAAAATTATTTTGTGGATGTATTTATATTAATATAAAATAATTATAAATTAAATTTTATTTTTATTTTAACTTTATTTTAAAGGTTTTCAAAAGGAAACTTTTTATGGAATGTTTTGACTTTCTTTATAAAAGACAAAAGGAATATTTTATTTTAACGTATACAACAACAACGACTTTTCCCGCCATTGTAACCGTTATTTGATATTTGGATTCCATTAAAATATGTCATGTTTTATTAAAATAAAAACCCTATTTCTCTTCCTTTCGGGTATTTTGGTTTTTAAAATGGGGTTTTAAAAGGAAAGGGTATTTCATATCTGAAAGTATTTTTCACATGGGTTCAAAAGAGTTTTTCAAAGGTTTTATGATGAAAAGGTGAAAGAATAAAATGTTTTATTCATGATATGGTACTTAAGAATTATATATGTTAAATAGGTGAGAATAATATAGATTATATAAAGGGTTTAGATCCATTATAGCTCATATTTTACAAGTGAGCCCAATATAGCTTATACGACAAGTCAAGTACCATTGTAGCTCATGAAAAATGGGTGAGTTTGATATAGCTTATACAAGGTTGATCACCATTATAGCTCTCCAGTTCATTGGGTTATATTCCTTATCATAAAAGGAAATATAGATGGATTTAACTAGTGTGGTTTATCCTATAGATTTAACTTGGCTCCAGTTATTTCTGACATGAGTTTAAAACCAGTTAAAAATATGGTGCTCTAAGTTTCTTAAAATGGGTTTTCAATTGCTTTCTATGGGTTTTAAAGGTTTTATTTGAGAAAAAAGACTTTTTTTCATGTTTAAATGATTTATTTCATTCGCTCAAATAATAATGTGATAAAGGTTAGTATTTTATGGGTTTCCATATTTTTCACTATACTAACAAATTTATTATTTTTATGTCCCTTATTGAACTTTTTGTTCTCATCACATGTTTTAAAATGTTTTTCATAGGTTTTTAAGGATGAGTAGGGACAAGAATGAGGTCATGGCCAAAATTTGTGAATATATTTCAATAAAATAAAACATTTATCTTTTTAAAAGTTTTATAATATGGGAAAAATGTATACCAAGTGGAATCCATTATTCATGTATACGATGAACTACTGCCTTGTAGACCGATGTAATTATTTTTCCATCACCACCTATCATGACTGGTTATAATGAGGGATTTAATGTATATATATTATATTAATTACATGTTTATAATTCTTAAAATAAGATATATCATATAATTTCTTACCTTTTTATTCACTGGAAAATGATAACGTCGTTCGTGTGTACGTGTGGACTACCACCTCCACATAGTGATGTGATTCGTTTTTCATCACCGCATAACTTGGATGATATATATAAGTATATTTAAAGAAATAATATGGTATTTATGATATAATTATCATTATTTTAAATTAAAATAATACTTACCTTCTTTCCATAATGATCATTGAAAAATGGAAACGTTACTCATGCATACATACGACCTACCGTCTCTTTGATTGTAACATAGTTAATTTTTCATAAACAAATTTCATGATCAGTTTTAAAATTATAATTGATGTATAAAAATTATAATTATATCTTGATTATTATTATAGATATTATGTAATAATGACCTTTTTGACCATAGTAAACCCACTAAAGTTATTTTGGACTTATAAACCAAATATCATCAAAACGTCTGATGTGAATTTCATAGATTAAATAATTAAATATAGCATGGTAAGAGATAAAATAAAAAGGAATAATAAACTTTAAAAATGTTTTTAGGAAATTAAATAATTAACATAATCTTATTATTTAGGAATATAATGAACATACGTGATGAGTCAGACTCAAGGTAAGGAACTTTCTTTTAAGAAAACCTCTTTTAAAGTTTCCCTTTCAACTATTTTTCTTCCTTGTTTATATTTTTTAAATTGTTTTATAGATATATTTATATGGACATAAAGGAATTATAAAGGATATTTTATGTATCTTTGGAATTTATTTTAAAGGTTTTTAAAAGGAATCTTTTTACAAATTTTTTTGACTTTCATTACAAAAAGACAAAATAAATGTGTTATTTTAACGTATATGGTGACAAAAAAATTTCCCACTACTGTAACCACTATTTGATTTTGGATTAATTTACAATATTCTATGTTTTATTCAAATAAAACCCCTCATTCCCTATGTTCTCGTTATTTTAAAAAGTTTTTAAAAATGGAATGGATATTTCAATATCCAGAAATGTATTCCTATGGGTGCAAAGAATATTTTTAAGTGTGTAATGTTGAAAAAATGAGCTTATATTTGTTAGGAATATGTTATGGTTCTTGGGAATTTTTTATGATGATGGATGGTTCTGTTATAAATGAATTATGGGCAGTTCCATGATATCCTTCAAATGCATTGGGTATGGAAGTCAACCATATAGTTATTTCATTTGTAAGAGTGATATGGAAAATGATATTTCAAGTTACCTACATGTTTTATCTATGATTTATATGGGTTTTTAAAGAAATATAATGATTTATCAAGGTAATATAATGATCTTATGTTTAAAGGAAAGTATATTCTATAATATTAGATAATTTTTCAGTCAAAAGGAAAAAAAACTTTATTTTTAACTAAATTGGATTTTCATGTATTATATGGTTTTACTTAAAATATTTATTTCCAAGTTATAGAATTTTAATTTGAAAAAATTAACTTATTTTTTTAATTCATCATGTCAAAATTATCTTAGCATTAATTTTTTAAAACTTTCTGAAAAGATTGATTTTTTAATGAATAGTGAAAAATACCCATTTTTATTGACAATTGTATTTTCTTTTTGATTATTTACAAAGTAAAATTATATTTTAGATTATTTTTAAAATTTAATACGTTATTTTTTATTTAAAATAATAAAATGAATTTTTTAAATGAATTTTATGCTTGAATTTAATATAAAAACATTTTATACTTAAAAGATAATTTTCCTGAAAGAACTGTTTTTCGTCGCGTTTTGCCTGTTTAATTTTAAGTTAAATTATTTCACTTATATGTTTTGAATCTTGAAATTTTGATTCCATATTTTTAATTAGGGGTACCAAATTTGGTAAATATGTCCCTTTTATTTTTGGACTTTATGAATAGTAACTTTAGTAATTTTGTTATCACGATAAAGGGTAAAGTGGGTAATTAAGGGTTAAAAATAATATTATTAGAACTAAAAATAACCCTAAAACACGCCTTTATCCTATTTAATAAGTGATTTTTGGCCATATCCATACAAGTATTGAAAATAGGTCAACTTGGTACCATATTTCATTGATTTTTCCCTTTATAATATTTAAATGAATATAAAGCCAAAAATGTCACACTCTTGCTTTTAATAAGTATAATATTTTTTAAAATAGGGATAAAGAGAGGATATTTCTTGTTATAAATATTAATTTGAAGGATAAATGAATTATTTTTATCATGGTAATTTATGTCTAATTTTTAGTAAAGAAATAATTACCTTAAAAGCTTACGTAATGCTAAGGCAGTAATTAATGAATTAATAGAAAATAAAATAAATGATTTTAAAAATATTAAAAGTGATAAAATTGAAATAATTATTATGTTCCACGAATTTTTTAGATAAATATAACATATTAGGGATGTGTTAAAGTATTAAATTTTAATTCCATATTTTCCTTGGAGTCTTTAAATTCAAATTAAATGAATAATTCCAAAATTGACATTAATGATATTTTATAAAAAATAATATTTTATTAAATTATTTAGAATTATTAAAAATCCTATATTCATAAAATTGATTTTTATAAGGTTTAAAATATCAACCATGGTCCATTTAAGGCCTATTTTTTCCTTTATAGTAACTATATTGAACCCTAAAGAGTACAAACTTTATTATCATGGTAATTGTCAAAAAGGGTTAACACAGGTTAAAACAAAAATATAAAAGTAAAAACCTTATCTAAACTTCTCTAAAATTTTTTTGAAGATAGTATTTTGAATCATACTCATTTTTTATATGAATATTATCAATTTGGATCCATTTGAACAAGAAAATTAATTTATATTAATTTAATATTTTAAGAAATTCTAAGAGTACCCCTCCTCTCTCTTATAAAAGGGAACCTCTTATCCTCTTTTCTTCACACTTAAAAAGATTTTTGGTTTGGAAAATACCAACCAAAATATCTTTATTAAATTCATCTTTATGTCCTAGAGGCCTTTTTTATCAAAAAACCAACCTAGTAAGTCTTTTGGTGTAAACCTTAAGAGGGTGTTTGAAGAAGAGGTATAGTCCTTAACCGAGCGTTTTATTTTATTTCTTATTCTATCTCATTCAAATCATATTCAACCATGATGATATAATAACATTAGTATATCTAATATACTGATATTTTATTATGTCAATGTCATAACCTACATCCATCTTCTCTTCTATCAAATGGGAAATGGAATCTGAAGTGCTCAGTGGATCATGCAGGTACACTGAGAGAGGGGGTGAATCAGTGTGTGCAAGTTTTTACCAATTTTCTTTTCTTTTCTCTAAGCCCTTTTGAAATCAAACATATCCACTTGTTAGAGTGAATGGATCTTTCCTGTTAACAAGCACAATTATGCCACGTGCAAGATGGAAAGTAAATGAAGCACAACACATGATATTTTTACAAGATTCACCCCTAATGTGGGTGACTACGTCCTTGTTGTGTTTAGGATGATCTGAGACACATATTCTTCACTACGAATCTATCATAAATTACAAGTGGGATGGTCAGGTATCACCCTGAAACCTTAGTGGGTAGGTATGAACCTTTTCCCAAATTATACTGACATCCCACCAGTGTTCTTTATACTGACTTCTGTCAGTGTTTCATAATTACAATACTAACACAATGAGTAAGATCACAAGATATTCATGTTGCCACTACAACACAAAAGTTGATCTTTCTCTTCGAGCCACTGAGAATAAACTGTTTCAGCACTTTCTCACTTCAACTGAAACTGAACGACTACCACTGAATATAATCAATAACAGTGCATGCAAGTCGATCCAGTGTACTCACCTGAATTGTAAAATATAATACTTCCAATTCAACTCACTGCTACATCAAAATGATCAACTAAAGATACCTCAATACTCTGAAAGTTGACTTCTAATATAATGCTCCAGCTTAACTCTCAAATTTTCATTGATTCTAGACTTGTTCAAATATTTCTGATCACTGAATATAATCAGTTGCCTTAGTACAACACTGCTCGGGTTATTCCTTCTTCTGCTGAAGACCCAGCCTCACTAAACAATGAAATCTCATATGCAGAAATAATCTGAAACACTGATAGAATAATTGTCCACAACTTCAATCTCAAATCATTGCACACTAAATATTCAATATAAAATTTCACATTCTCTTGTCAATCATCATGCATGTATTTAATACAAGGTATGGCCTTCTCACTTTGTGAAAAAAAATCACATGTACAAGCAACTAAAATTTTATCTATGCTTAAGAATATGTACATGCTTGGTGTCGCACGTAGTTCTTTTCTCATTCACAACTCACACACACTATTTATATTCTTGTCTACTCACTTTTACACTGAATATGTGCACAATTTTTGCACTACTCCTTTGTATTCACTGTGCTTCTTTATTATTTCGTGCAAGTAACATCACACTGCCTTCATGTGCACAAAAGAAACACTCAATATAACTATCTTCTTTGTGTAAACCCGAATGAATATAAGACGTTTATATGAACAAGTATTATTTGCATAACACAATACATGTTCAGTGTTTCGCAGTTCTCAAATCCTTCGTACAAGTTAGATATTCATTGTCTTCTTGGTGCAAACCTTCAGTACAAGCACATACTCACCAGTCATCACACAAGAGTAAATTGTTACTGTCTTTATGAAAATACACTGTATCAAATATCAGTACGCATTTATCTTGCATGCCAATTGAACCTTCACACAAACAGAATCAGCACTCTTTTCTCCATCGTGCAAATAGAAACAGAGCGGTTCACAGCCTTTGACCTTCACAAAACAGATTCACGGAAGTTTTGAGTACTTTGCAGAAGATATTGAAGTGCTATCCCAAAAGCTTCTCGGAAACAAGTTTCTTCGCGTAGCTATCCAAGTGTGCTAAGCACAAGTTGGACACTCACGACCTTCTACTTCTTCACACAAGCAGAAGCTGTGCGGAACTTCAGCCTTATGAGAACCAAAGCTCGTGATCCACTCTGCTTCTCTCTCAAAAATCACCAGTCGAATGTGAGATAAAACGTACCAACAAATGAGTCCGGACTCGGATATTTATAGGCAACCTTCAATGTCTCTGAACCTTCTAGAATCACGGAAAAACACTTTCAACATCTCATTCATTCACTACCTCGCATCATAATACATAACCATCTTCAAATAAATTCATAATTTCTCAAGATTTGAACTCTTGGTATAGCTTCGGTCTGACATCACTGCATAGATATCTCCATCGACGAACGAATGCGTCCTGAGGTTGAAATAGGAACTCGGATGGAGAACATATGGTGTGACAAAGATGATCGGCTGACCTAAATTTTCCAAATGAAGAACGGGAGCACGGATCCAATCGACCCTCGGAGTTTCTGGAGATCCTGATGAACAGAAGGTTCTCGAACTAGCTTGGTGAAGAAGACAATGGATGGGATAAAGTGAACGACCAAGACTAATCATTCAGCAGATCTGAAGGTTCTGAAAATTCACATAGTCAAGAGCTTGGCTAAAAAGATCAGATGCCTCCGGCTAAAGACGAACAGATCGGGCGGCCTCGGTTCACTCACACCTCTGTGGTGTGATCTCCATCGGGTACGGTTCCCCTTGGCTATAGTAACTCATTAATTGTGGCCTTTCTTAAAAAAAATTATCTATACACTCCATATAAAATCTTCATTAAATTCCATAATCCAACTTACTCAAACCCTCATGCAAAATGACAAACAATATTTTACATCTCTTCATATTTCTTCCAATCTAACTCTTTACTAAGAAATTCATATTTCATGACATTCTTTAATCTTCCAAGAAATAATGTAAACAATGTTTCAAACTAAATTCACCAATTACACATGTTTTTAAGAACTACAAACCATCTCCACAATCATCACAATTATATTGTTGCTTTATTTAAAGCAACTTCTTCAAATCAAATCAAATCATCCTTGCCAATTTAATAATAATCCATACTAATTTAAGGACAGAACCTCAATCTTCAATTAATGTCACGTTTAATTTTTCTCAAACAAATGTATTGACAACAATTACAACACAAATATTTTCTCTAAAATCCATTTGGATTCTTCAAAATCATTGTTCGTGTGTATGACAAACTACTGTTTCACAAACTGATGTAATTCGTTTTCCATCATCAGCTCTCATAGATGTATGATGATGGATTTAATGTATAAATATTATATTCATGAAATATTTATCATTATTTAAAATTAATATATCATCTATTTTTTTAACTATTTATTCACTGGAAAATGATAACGTTGTTCGTGCGTATGTGTGGTCTACCGCCTCCATGAAGTGATGTGATTCATTTTTTATCACCACATCACATGGATGATATATATAAGTATATTTAAATAAATAATATGATATTTATGATATTATTATCATTTGTAAAAAATAAAATAATAATTACCTTCTTTTTGTAATGATCTTTGAAAAATGGAAACATTGCTTATATATATGACATAGTATGATTTGATCACATATTATTCTACCATTTATCTCCAAATAAAATCAATCACTCTTAAATTATGATTCCAAAAATGTATATGACATAGTCATATAATCTCTAAGATATGCTAATCATTTCCAAAAATATATTGGATCACCATAAAGACACATTAAAATAATATATGCTTCCGAAAGATAATTCAACCTTGATTCCTCAAATAAAATCCCTTAATATCATATAATGTTCCTCAAAATTATTATGATATTCTCCCAAAATAACATTAATCACTTAATCACAAAATCAATTTTCAATCCCATGGTTATCTATATGACAAAACATATGTTCCCAAATTGTAATAACTCATAATTACCACAATATCAAAGATCATATAAACCCTAAATGTTATAAATACCTTAAACTTATGTCCATCCAATGTAAAAGAATTTTTCCTCAAATGATACTTCATGTTAAACCTAAGGGTTACATATACCTCAACGTAATAAAAAATCTCACAAAATGTCATTAATAACATTAAAATCCCATCACATAAAACATAAAAAAGGGTATTAATACATTTAAACTTATGATCATCCTTAAACATATAAACCCATGTGGGTATACATAACTCTTAAGTTAACCTCACATGAAAACTACCTAATCTCCAAATCTGTTTAAACCTTACTCTAATACCAACTATAAGGACCCAACATTAAACAATATATATTCTATTGTATTTATACTGTAATTTATTTCATTTTATTCCTAAAAAACTTTTAGTTTTATAGTTTTATATAATTATTTCATAACTCTTACGTAAAAATATCATATATTACAAAGTGGACACTTTTACTTAGTATCCATTATTCCCACAATATAAAAATTTTAAAGTAAAACATGATTTATTTTCATGAAAAATATTCACGAATTTAAACATGACTTTTTCTTTTCTCTTACCCATCCTTAAACCCTGTGATTTTTTTTAAACATGGGATCAGTAGAAAAATCTCAGTCAGTAATGTAAAAAATAAAAAGAAAGAAAACCATTAGTCTATTTTAAAACCACGGGATCATAAAAATAATTTTCCTTTAAACTTTAAGCTCAAAGAATTCAACTTTAATGTCCAAAGTTTTTCATAAAAAACTTTATGATAAAACATAAAGTAAAAAATAGTAACCATGAGGGTTTCATAGAAAACATGAGAACCCATGGAAAACATTTTCTTAAAACATACATTTTTACCCAAAAAGTGTATAATCAGTGGTTCAAAACAAATGATATTTAGCTTACCTTTTGGAATCAATGATTTCTATGAAAACTCATAAGCAAGCATAGAAAAGTTATGTTGTTGCCTTGAGACATCATCTTCAAAGAACCTTTATAGAACCCTTACAATTGGAATAACTATATGGTCTAATTCCAATATAATTATTCATAGAACATAATCATTACTCAATGCATTGAAGTACTATAATGGGGCTTACCCATAGTATCATGAGCTATAATGAGGCTCAACCTATCATGAGCTATAATGGGGCTCAACCCATCTTATAAGTTGTATTGGGTTCACCTGTTGTCATAAAAAAATTCCAAGGAAAATATCATGAATAATTTTTTTTTAATATTTCACTTTTTCATCATAAAACTCTTCAAAACTCTTTTGAACCCACATGAAAAAAAAATTAAAATATCAAAATACCATTCCTTTTTAAAACCCCATTTTCAAAAAATAAATTACCCAAAACAAGAGAAGGAGGGTTTTTATTTGAATAAAATCTGAAATATTATCAAGGAAGACAGATATCAAATAATGGTTACAGCGGCGGGAAAAGTCGTTGTCTCTATATACATTAATATAGAACACTCCTTTTGTCTTTTATAAAGAAATCCAAAACATTCTGTAAAAAGATTCCTTTTGAAAACCATTGAATGTAAGTCAAAAGATACATAAAATTTCATTTATAATTCATTTATGTCGATATAAAAACATCCATAAAATAACTTTAACAAAATATGGACATGGAATAAAAATAGTTTTAAGGGAAAATTACAAGATAATTTTTAAAAGAAAGTATCTTACCTCGATTCTGACTTATCACGTTCGTTCTTTATCTAACCGAATAATAACCATATGTTAATTATTTAACTTTTTAAGAACCTTTTTCAATTTTATTCTTCCTTTTATTTTTTTAATTACTATTCAATATTTAATTACTTAATAAATTATTTTCGTGTCGGATGTTTTGATGATATTCAACTCATATGTCCAAAATGATATCGGTAGGTTGACTATGATCAAATAGGACATTATTTCATCAATTCAAAATAGTAATAATAAAATAATTATCATTTGTATTTATCAATTATTGTTTTAAAACTAACCATTAAATATGGTTATAAAAAATGAACCATGTTACAATCATGGAGACCTTTAGGTACACTAGGTTAGATATCCTAAGAGGGGGTGAATCAAGGTATGATAGATTAAAACAAATCCCCCTATTGATCTTGTTTTGTTGTTAAGAAAAACTCTCTTCTCTCTCTTTCCTGTATCAAAGTATAAACAGAAATTAAATCATGCACAGGAAACAGAAATCTTTACTTGGTTCACCCTCACTGGGCTACATCCAAGGAGCATACATCGGTGATGTACCGATGTACCAAATCCACTAAAAGTGCACTACTGTTTACAAAGTTCAGAGCGGACTCACTGTCCCTCCTGATTTACAACCACTCACAATATTAAATCTCACTAATCTCTCAACTGAAGTGTTCTCACTGCTTCTTCAGAAAATCCACTTACATTTTAAAGACTTGTGGGTCCCTTCATTATCACAAATGAATGCATCTTTCACTGTATGTAGATGATCTATTGATGTCCCACTTTCATCCATTGATGAATACCAATTTACCATAGTATTACTGGGTAACTCCAAATCTTTTGTGCAACCCTTATTGTGTCTTGCGCACAACTTTAATGTGTATTGCGCGCAACTTTAATGCCTTGCACGCAAGATTTCACTTTTTTCGTGAAACACCCCTTGTGTGCAACTTCAATCTTATGTGCAACTCAAATCTTAGGCACAACTTTCTTAGCTTGCGTGCAACACAAAATCTTTCACACAACTCCCTTTGCTTGAAATTCTTACGCAATCCGGAGCTCGGATTCTAAGTGTTGAGCCACCTTGAATGAGGGGGGTCACCTCTTATTTATAGGCTTCGCCGACCCTTGCGTGGAATATTTACCATGTCGCGCAAGATTCTCTTTGAGCGCGCAAAACCCCATTTGACGTCACATTGGGCGCGCAAGTTTCTTTCGCACAACCTCATCTTTTGCGCACATTTCCAAATCTTTCACGCACTTCATGCCTTTTCCATTTTTTGATGTTCTTATCAAGAAACATGCCTTGCGTGAAAATTCCAAACCACCTTAGATCTTGCACGCAAATTGCTTTTCCAAAAACATGTTTCCCTATTTTCCAATTTTGAGGCTCAAAAATTTGGCAAATATTGAAAAACAGTGCAACCTGAGATCTATTCTTTTTGTACCGCCTCCAGATCCTTCATTCCTTTTTCATCATTCTTTGTCAACATAGGTTTTCAACAATATCTCTGGAACTCGACAACTCACCATGGAAACCCTCTTTGTCAACGAACAAACCATCTTTGTCGACAAACACAAACACCTCAAAAATGGTTCAATGTTACCTTGATGGATTTTTTCCTAATAGAGACGGTAGACCATATGTACGCATAAGTAACATTTCTATTTTTCAACAATCATTATGGAAAGAAAGAAAATATCATTTTATATTTCCAAAATGATAATTATATCATAAATACAATATTATTTTTCAAACATACTTATATATATCTTCCATGTGATGTGGTGACAGAAAATGAGTCACATGGCTTCGTGGAGGTGGTAGTTCACACGTACGCATGAACGATATTATCATTTTCCAGTGAATGGAAAGGTAAGAAAGTGTATGATATATTATATTTTCATGATGATAATTATTTAATTAATATAATATATATACATTAAATCCATCATTATATATATCTGTGAAAGGTGGTGATGGAAAATGAATTTTATCAGTTTGTGAGGTAGTAGTCTGTCGTACACACGAACGATAGTTTGGTTTCCCATTTTTATGGAAGAGGAGATGGATGTGGGTTATGTAATTAACATAATAACATATAATTATATTGTAGATAATTATGTTATTATATCAACATGGTTGAATATTATTTGGATGTGGAAGAATAAATAAAACAAAAAAAATCATCTATGAACTATACATATTCTTTAAAAAACCACTTATGGTTTACACCAAAATCTTTTCTAAGTTGGTTTTATGATAAAAAAAAAAGACATCTAGGATGTTGGAAGGGATGTAAGTAAATTAATTGGATAGGTATTTTCTAAACCAAATGTTTCTTGAAGTGTGAATAAATGAGAAGAATATTTTCCCTTTTATAATAGAGGGAAGGGGAACTCTTGGAATTTCTTAAAATATTAAATTAATATAAATTAATTTTGACGTATAAATGAATCTGAATTGATAATATTTAAATATAATATTAGGATGAGTCTAAATAATCTCATATAATAAAATTTTGACAATTTAGATCACACTTTTACTCTTATATTTTTCTTTTAACCCTCTATTAACTCTTTTGACAATTACGGAGATATCAATGTTTTTTACTCTTAAGAGATTAATATAATTATTATAAAAGGAAAAATGGACCGTAAATGGATTTTGGTCAATATCTTCAACAATAATATAATTCCTTAGCCTAATATATGATTTTTAGGAATTTTAAATCATTTAATAAAAAATTATTTATTATAAAATATCATTAATAAAAATTTTAGAATTATTCATTTACCCTGACTATAATAACATCAAGACAAAAAATAAATTTAAATCCCATTAATTAAAGATTCCTTACCATGTTATATTAATCAAAAAAAATAGATCACAACAATTCTTTCAAATTATATTACTTTTAATTTTTTAATATCATTTATTTTATTTTCCTGTTAATTGAATAATTATTGTGTCACCATTGCATAAGCTTTTAAGGTAATTATTTCATCCCTAAAAATTAGAAATAAACTATCATGATAATGAAAAACCATTTATATTTAAAATGAATATTTAGAACTGAACATATCATTTGTTTATCCTTATGTCAAAAATTTAGAGATAATAAATCAAAGAGAATGATATTTTTTTACTTTTCTTTATATAAAATGATATAAAGGTGAAACCCATGGCCATGGAAACAAAATTCTATATATTAAACTTTTAGATGATTATAGATGATATATACTAATCCTATTAAATTATGACAAGTGTTAGGGTCATTTTTTAATCTTTAACATCTTATTTTTAACCTTAATTACCTAATTTTCCATTTACCGTCGTAACAAAAATTACTAAGGTTACTATTCATAATGTCAAAAAATAAAAGGGGCCTATTTAAAAAATTTGTACCCATTGATTCCAAATATTAAATCCATTTTTAAATATTCAAAACACATAAGTTTCATAATTTAATTTAAAAATAAGCCAACAAAATGTGATGAAAAACAGTTTTTTCAGAAAAATACACTTTTTAATATAAGATGTTTATATGCTAAATTCAAGTGTGGAATTCATTTCAAAAACCAAAATTTTATTATTTTAAATAAATATTAACTAATTAAATTTTAAAATAATCCAAAATATAATTCAACATTATAATTACTTTAAAATAAAATACAGTTTTCAATAAAAATCGGTATTTTTCACTATTCTTTAAAAAATCAAACTTTTCAGAAAAGATATTAAAATTTCACCATAAGAAAATTTTGATGTGATGATTTAAAAAATGATAACCTTTTTATAAAATAAAATTTATAAAAAATTTATAAATTAATTATAATATTCGATTGCAAAAAAATACAATTTTTAAAGAAAACATGTTTTTAAAGAATTAAAAAACTTTACTAAAAATGGAGTGATTATTTCTTAAGAATTAATCAATACATTTGAATTTATTAGGACATATATATATATATATATCATAATTTGGTTAATCTTATTCATACCCACAAATTCAATGACTAGGTTATAACGGTCACATTTAAATGATAATATTTCATAATTTATTTAAGATGAGTGTTGTGTATAGTATATGTTATCAAAAATAATGTACTCCTTTAAAAATATAAGGGTGTTACAACTCATGTATTGTGTTATGAAAAAACCTAATTTCATGACCTGTGATTTATGTTCTGTGACTTATTGGATATTTTTTTGTAAGTTATGATCATGTTCTCATACCCTTATGCTTATCTTATGATCACTTATGATCATCGATTGATATATCTCATGTTTACCCTTACTGAGCACCTGATTTCACCATTTCTTATGTTTCTATTTCCTTAGTTTATGAAGAAAGGTTTTAAGTATGATATGTCTAAGATGGGTAGTATGTGAGAAGAACTTTATGAGAGATGCTGAAAATATTTCATAAAATAAGTTGATCATGTATCTAGTATCCAAATACACTAAAACTTTCAAGTTATCGAGCATGTATTATTGTGAGATTTAATGAATATTCATGTAAAATGATATAATATTTATGTATGTTATGCTCGGGTCGCCTCAGCAATATAGAACACGCAGAAAAAAACCATGTTGTATTTTATGATTTTCTTTACAATATGCAATATGATTTCATTTTCTTTATTATCTCATATATTTTCATGAATCAAGTAGAAAATTTTTGATCTGATACCACTGATGTTGAGTAACATGATCACTCGATGCCCAGTGGATATCGAGAACATGACTCACTTGATTCCTAGCGTATGTCAAGTAATATGTGCATAAGATGATGAGAAGCATGATTACTAGCCTCATGGTTAGTCCTTGATTAATTCTGAGATTCCTTCCGGTATAGATCCAAATCATGTAATATTGAGGCTTATTGGGGTGTAGTTAGCACACTGGTGCTTGGGTTTTGATTGTTGTGTTTCTTGTGTGCTTATTATTATTTATAGAATACATTGATATACTTGAGCACACTTGTTAAGGATGCATTGGTGGTGTCTTATTGAGTCCTATACTCACACCCTACTTGGGAATTTCAGTGTTCTTGTAGATTTATGATTATGGATTTGACAAAGGTAAAGGGCCCTATAGTAGACGACTAAGTGGGAGAGCATGGATTTAGTTGCAGATCGGGATAGACTCCAGAGGACCTCACTATTTTATTTATTTATTTATCTTTAATTTTATACTTTGGATTGACTTTCCACTTTGGGATCCTATTTATCACCTATATGACATGCATGCCCTTTAATTTTCTTTAATTTTCACATAATACTCTGATCATTATACTGTTTATTTATTTTATCCATAACATGATACTGAGGTTATAGTCTCTCCATTAATGAACTTAGACCCTCGCTATTAGTCTGCAGCCTCTTGCATACAGAGAGGCACGTATGAGCATGTGGCATTTCAATTCAGACCTAGTGGTTTGGGACGTGGTGTTCCAAAATGGTATCAGAGAACCAGTTTTCTTCTTTTTCTTTTAGACCAACCTGAGACATGGTATAAAGGAGATAGTTGTGTGGGACTCGGGTAGGGGAGTTTTCATGTGTCTGGCCAGCACATATGTAACGGACTTCTGAGTTACCATTGGTGGGGTTTTTGTTACTATTTTATGAGTTTTAGGTGAATTCACGCATCATGATTAGACACTTAGGTTCACATGCCATATATATATATATATATATATATATATATTTGTTATACATATTTGTTCTTTCATTAAATGTCTTGATCTGTGCAATTTGTTCTAGATAGATTCTATGTTGTGTGATATATCTATATTGTCATGTTGTTTTGATATATATTTATTGACATTAATTAGTTGAACTGAGCATTTTTTTGATTTGGTATATATATATGATGAATGTGACTAACGTACAAGGAAAGAGATCAAAGTCAGTTCTAGGAAGGGTGTACCTTGGGTTATGTGTATACTCCTAGGAGAAAATTGTGTAATCTCATAAACTAAATAAGATCATTTTATGTTCCTAATATTCCTTTATGTTACAGAAGATTTTTCCTCACAAATGTTTAGTAGGATTTCTAGCTGGTCAAGAGGGTGCTCCAGAGAAAATTTCCATACTTTCTCCAATCACTACTGAAAATAAGGCCATTAGCGACCGCCATTGGCGGTCGCTAAAGGGCTTTAGCGGCCGCTCAGCGACCGCCACTGGCGGTCGCTGTTGCCTCGTCGCTAGAGGCTTTTAGCGACCGCCAATGGCGGTCGCTATAGAAGGCCGGCAGATCGGCCTTCAGCGACCGCTTGGCGGTCGCTGAAGCCCCCTGCCGGGCACCCTATAGCGACCGCCTATGGCGGTCGCTATTATAAAAAAAAAATTAAATTTTTTTTTTATTGAATTGAATATATAAATATATATATATATATAAATATAAATATTCATATATATACTATTAAATACAATATTTTAAATATATATATATATATATATATAATATTTTAAATGTTTTAATATATATTTAATATATATATAATATCAAATCATTGTGCTATAATAATTTAAAAACTTCGATTCAAGAAATAATCTCATTTCAGGTCTTTCGGAGCACATTTGCTCCGAATAGGACCGCCGCACGCCGTTTTGGTGTTTTATGGCGCCGGAAACGCGTTTCCGGCCGCCGCGGTCACACGGCACCTCCGAATGAGGTGCCGTCTGGCCGACCATTTCACAATTCACGCCCCGGATGTTGTCGTACGGTTTCGTGGCATTCGGAGGTCGTTCGGGTGGTTTTGACCCCCCAACGCGCCATTAGCGACCGCCTATGGCGGTCGCTATTCTAAAAAAAAAAATTCTAAATTTTTTTTATTGAATTGAATATATAAATATATATATATATATATATATATAAATATTCATATATATACTATTAAATACAATATTTTAAATATATATATATATATATAATATATTTTAAATGTTTTAATATATATTTAATATATATATATATATATAATATATTTTAAATGTTTTAATATATATTTAATATATATATAATATCAAATCATTGTGCTATAATAATTTAAAAACTTCGATTCAAGAAATAATCTCATTTCAGGTCTTTCGGAGCACGTTTGCTCCGAATAGGACCGCCGCACGCCGTTTTGGTGTTTTATGGCGCCGGAAACGCGTTTCCGGCCGCCGCGGTCACACGGCACCTCCGAATGAGGTGCCGTCTGGCCGACCATTTCAAAATTCACGCCCCGGATGTTGTCGTACAGTTTCGTGGCATTCGGAGGTCGTTCGGGTGGTTTTGACCCCCCAACGCGCCATTTCAGCGCGCGCCGCGCTGCTGAAAACGACACAATCAGACGTGTCGCGCGCACCGCATGTCCGATGGACGTGCGGCCTCCTCCTGCATCTCAGGAATAATATTTCTATCGTTCCCGTGCGGTTTCAGGTCGTTCGGAGCACGTTTGCTCCGAATTGGACCGCCGCACGCCGTTTTGGTGTTTTAGGGCGCCGGAAACGCGTTTCCGGCCTCCGCAGTCAAACGGCACCTCCGAATGAGGTGCCGTCTGGCCGACCATTTCACAATTCACGCCCCGGATGTTTTCGTACGGTTTCGTGGCATTCGGAGGTCGTTCGGGTGGTTTTGACCCCCCAACGCGCCATTTCAGCGCGCGCCGCGCTGCTGAAAAGGACACAATCGGACGTGTCGCGCGCACCGCACGTCCGATGGACGTGCGGCCTCCTCCTGCATCTCAGAAATAATATTTATATCGTTCCCGTGCGGTTTCAGGTCGTTTGGAGCACGTTTGCTCCGAATTGGACCGCCGCACGCCGTTTTGGTGTTTAATGGCGCCGGAAACGCGTTTCCGGACGCCGCGGTCACACGGCACCTCCGAATGAGGTGCCGTCTGGCCGAACATTTCAAAATTCACGCCCCGGATGTTTTCGTACGGTTTCGTGGCATTCGGAGGTCGTTCGGGTGGTTTTGACCCCCCAACGCGTCATTTCAGCGCGCGCCGCGCTGCTGAAAAAGACACAATCGGACGTGCCGCGCGCACCGCACGTCCGATGGACGTGCGGCCTCCTCCTGCATCTCAGGAATAATATTTCTATCGTTCCCGTGCGGTTTCAGGTCGTTCGGAGCACGTTTCCTCCGAATGGGACCGCCGCATGCCGTTTTGGTGTTTAATGGCGCCGGAAACGCGTTTCCGGCCGCCGCGGTCACACGGCACCTCCGAATGAGGTGCCGTCTGGCCGACCATTTCACAATTCATGCCCCGGATGTTTTCGTACGGTTTCGTGGCATTCGGAGGTCGTTCGGGTGGTTTTGACCCCCCAACGCGCAATTTCAGCGTGCGCCGCGCTGCTGAAAAGGACACAATCCGACGTGCCGCGCGCACCGCACGTCCGATGGACGTGCGGCCTCCTCCTGCATCTCAGGAATAATATTTCTATCGTTCCCATGCGGTTTCAGTTCGTTCGGATCACGTTTTCTCCGAATGGGACCGCCGCACGCCGTTTTGGTGTTTAATGGCGCCGAAAACGCGTTTCCGGCCGCCGCGGTCACACGGCACCTCCGAATGAGGTTCCGTCTGGCCGACCATTTCACAATTCACGCCCCAGATGTTGTCGTACGGTTTCGTGGCATTCGGAGGTCGTTCGGGTGGTTTTGACCCCCCAACGCGCCATTTCAGCGCGCGCCGCGCTGCTGAAAAGGACACAATCGGACGTGCCGCGCGCACCGCACGTCCGATGGACGTGCGGCCTCCTCCTGCATCTCAGGAATAATATTTCTATCGTTCCCGTGCAGTTTCAGGTCGTTTGGAGCACGTTTGCTCCGAATTGGACCGCCGCACGCCGTTTTGGTGTTTAATGGCGACGGAAACGCGTTTCCGGCCGCCGCGGTCACACGGAACTTCCGAATGAGGTGCCGTCGAGCCGACCATTTCACAATTCACGCCCCGGATGTTGTCGTACGGTTTTGTGGCATTCGGAGGTCGTTCGGGTGGTTTTGACCCCCCAACGCGCCATTTCAGCGCGCGCCGCGCTGCTGAAAGGACACAATCGGACGTGCCGCGCGCACCGCACGTCCGATGGACGTGCGGCCTCCTCCTGCATCTCAGGAATAATATTTCTATCGTTCCCGTTCGGTTTCAGGTCGTTCGGAGCACGTTTGCTCCGAATTGGACCGCCGCACGCCGTTTTGGTGTTTAATGGCGCCGGAAACGCGTTTCCGGCCGCCGCGGTCACACGGAACCTCCGAATGAGGTGCCTTCTGGCCGACCATTTCACAATTCACGCCCCGGATGTTTTCGTACGGTTTCGTGGCATTCGGAGGTCGTTCGGGTGGTTTTGACCCCCCAACGCGCCATTTCAGCGCGCGCCGCGCTGCTGAAAAGGACACAATCGGACGTGCCGCGCGCACCGCACGTCCGATGGACGTGCGGCCTCCTCCTGCATCTCAGGAATAATATTTCTATCGTTCCCGTGCGGTTTCAGGTCGTTCGGAGCACGTTTGCTCCGAATGGGACCGCTGCACGCCGTTTTGGTGTTTAATGGCGCCGGAAACGCGTTTCCGGCCGCCGCGGTCACACGGCACCTCCGAATGAGGTGCCGTCTGGCCGACCATTTCACAATTCACTCCCCGGATATTGTCGTACGGTTTCGTGGCATTCGGAGGTCGTTCGGGTGGTTTTGACCCCCCAACGCGCCATTTCAGCGCGCGCCGCGCTGCTGAAAAGGACACAATCGGACGTGCCGCGCGCACCGCACGTCCGATGGACGTGCGGCCTCCTCCTGCATCTCAGGAATAATATTTCTATCGTTCCCGTGCGGTTTCAGGTCGTTCGGAGCACGTTTGCTCCGAATTGGACCGCCGCACGCCGTTTTGGTGTTTAATGGCGCCGGAAACGCGTTTCCGGCCGCCGCGGTCACACGGCACCTCCGAATGCGGTGCCGTATGGCCGACCATTTCACAATTCACGCCCGGGATGTTGTCGTACGGTTTCGTGGCATTCGGAGGTCGTTCGGGTGGTTTTGACCCCCCAACGCGCCATTTCAGCGCGCGCCGCGCTGCTGAAAAGGACACAATCGGACGTGCCGCGCGCACCGCACGTCCGATGGACGTGCGGCCTCCTCCTGAATCTCAGGAATAATATTTCTATCGTTCCCGTGCGGTTTCAGGTCGTTCAGAGCACGTTTGCTCCGAAGGGGACCGCCGCACGCCGTTTTGGTGTTTAATGGCGCCGGAAATGCCTTTCTGGCCGCTGCGGTCACACGGCACCTCCGAATGAGGTGCCATCTGGCCGAACATTTCAAAATTTACGCCCCGGATATTTTAGTACGGTTTCGTGGCATTCGGAGGTCGTTCGGGTGGTTTTGACCCCCCAACGCGCCATTTGAGCGCGCGCCGCGCTGCTGAAAAGGACACAATCGGACGTGCCGCGCGCACCGCACGTCCGATGGACGTGCCGCCTCCTCCTGCATCTCAGGAATAATATTTCTATCGTTCCCGTGCGGTTTCAGGTCGTTCGGAGCACGTTTGCTCCGAATGGGACCGTCGCACGCCGTTTTGGTGTTTAATGGCGCCAGAAACGCGTTTCCGGCCGCCGCGGTCACACGGCACCTCCGAATGAGGTGCCGTCTGTCCCACCATTTCACAATTTACGCCCCGGATGTTTTCGTACGGTTTCGTGGCATTCGGAGGTCGTTCGGGTGGTTTTGACCCCCCAACGCGCCATTTCAGCGCGCGCCGCGCTGCTGAAAAGGACACAATTGGACGTGCCGCGCGCACCGCACGTCCGATGGACGTGCGGGCTCCTCCTGCATCTCAGGAATAATATTTCTATCGTTCCCGTGCGGTTTCAGGTCGTTCGGAGCACGTTTGCTCCGAATTGGACCGCCGCACGCCGTTTTGGTGTTTAATGGCGCCGGAAACGCGTTTCCGGCCGCCGCGGTCACACGGCACCTCTGAATGAGGTGCCGTCTGGCCGACCATTTCACAATTCATGCCCCGGATGTTGTCGTACGGTTTTGTGGCATTCGGAGGTCGTTCGGGTGGTTTTGACCCTCCAACGCGCCATTTCAGCGCGGGCCGCGCTGCTGAAAAGGACACAATCGGGCGTGCCGCGCGCACCGCACGTCCGATGGACGTGCGGCCTCCTCCTATATCTCAGGAATAATATTTATATCGTTCCCGTGCGGTTTCAGGTCGTTCGGAGCACGTTTGCTCCGAATGGGACCGCCGCACGCCGTTTTGGTGTTTAATGGCGCCGGAAACGCGTTTCCGGCCGCCGCGGTCACACGGCACCTCCGAATGAGGTGCGGCCTCCTCCTTCATCTCAGGAATAATATTTCTATCGTTCCCGTGCGGTTTCAGGTCGTTCGGAGCACGTTTTTCCGAATGGGACCGCCGCACGCCGTTTTGGTGTTTAATGGCGCCGGAAACGCGTTTCCGCCCGCCGCGGTCACACGGCACCTCCGAATGAGGTGCCGTCTGGCCGACCATTTCACAATTCATGCCCCGGATGTTGTCGTACGGTTTCGTGGCATTCGGAGGTCGTTCGGGTGGTTTTGACCCCCCAACGCGCCATTTCAGCGCGCGTCGCGCTGCTGAAAAGGACACAATCGGGGGGCTGTACGGGGGTGCGGGGGGCTGTACGGGGGTGGCGGGGGGCTGTACGGGGGTGCGGGGGGTTGTACGGGGGTGCGGGGGGGCTGTACGGTGGTGTCGGGGGGCTGTACGGGGGTGAGGGGGGCTGTACGGGGGTGGCGGAGGGCTGTACGGGGGTGCGGGGGGGGGGGGGGGGGGGGTTGTACGGTGGTGTCGAGGGGCTGTACGGGGGTGAGGGGGGCTGTACGGGGGTGGCGGAGGGCTGTACAGGGGTGCGGGGGGGCTGTACGGAGGTGCGGGGCTGTACGGGGGTGCGGGGGGGGGGGGGGGGGGGGGGGGGGGGGCTGTAACGGGGGTGCGAGGGGGCTGTACGGGGGTGCGGGGGGGCTGTACGGGGGTTGCGGGGGCTGTACGGGGGTACGGGGGGCTGTACGGGGGTGCGGGGGGCTGTACGGGTGTGCGGGGGGGGGCTGTACGGGGGTGCGGGGGGGCTGTACGGGGGTGCGGGGGGGTGTACGGGGGGGGGGGGGGGGGGGGGGGGGGTTGTACGGGGGTGCGGGGGGCTGTACGGGGGTGGCGGGGGGCTGTACGGGGGTGGCGGGGGGCAGTACGGGGGTGCGGGGGGTTGTACGGGGGTGCGGGGGGGCTGTACGGGGGTGCGGGTGGCTGTACGGGGGTGCGGGGGGGGGGGGGGGGGGGGGCTGTACGGGGTGTGCGGGGGGCTGTACGGGGGTGGCGGGGGCCTGTACGGGGGTGGCGGGGGGCAGTACGGGGGTGTGGGTGGTTGTACGGGGGTGCGGGGGGGCTGTACGGGGGTGCGGGGGGGGCTGTACGGAGTGCGGGGGGCAGTACGGGGGTGCGGGGGGGGGGGGGGGGGGGCTGTACGGGGGTGCGGGGGGCTGTACGGGGGTGCGGGGGGGCTCTCCGGGGGTGCAAAGGCCATCCCATTGATTACAAAAGTGAAAAATAAAAGTGATAACATCTAATTAATACATATTTCTTTTATCGATACCATACAGAAATTTATAAAAAATATATTGGATAATACATAATCTATAATATCAGATTTATTGATCTGTTGGAATTAGTTCAACTTTTTCAAATGTAGAATCATTCAAGATTATCTGATCAATAACTCAATATGTGTATAAAATATTTAAAAGACCACCATGGATGGTAATAATGCATTACTTAAATGAATAAATATAGTACATCAATGTCAACCCTACCAGTAAAAACAAAAACATATCTCGTGAATATATGGTGCGTCACGCGTTGTCATCACTGCTACCTCCTTCTGGTGGGCCAGGTGCCTACAAAAAATAAACATTATAAATATTTTAATAACAAAAATAATTTAAATTAAATAAATAAATATAGTATATACCTGCGTCGTATGATCCCCTGTACCATCAGCTCGACGCACATATTCCCGCAGTGCTCTAACCTCAGCTGTCAATTGCGCATTTGTCTCCTCGGAAGCGCACAGCCGTGCCTCAAAATCTGACATCTGCTGTGTCATATGAGCAACAGCAGGACCGACAACCGCAGCGCGTGACACTACAGAACGAGGAATCCCTGCTCCATAGGTCAAACTATAGCCATGCCCGTCCCGACCAATAATGCGATGAAAGATCTCATCCCGTCGCATGGGAAGCTGTCGTTGGTCCTCTGGCAGATGTTCTAACTCAGCTTCAAATTGATCCTGTGAAATATTTAAATATATATAAATATATATATGTTAATATATAGATTTATGTAATTATTAGTAAGTACAGACACTTACTATCAATGTTGCAACCTCTGGATCATTGCGATCACGAGTCCTTATCCACACCGACATTTTTTCAGTTGCTGCACCTTGCCCTCGCAACTGTATATTAAAAGAATATAAACACAAAACCATATTAATTAATAAATTAAAAAATGAATAATATATACCTCATTTTGGATCTGAGACACGCGACGAGTCCCGAGCCTGTGAGCTGGTCCCTGCAACGCTCGATTCTCCGAATGGCGTGTTGACACCTCCTACATTCAATTCATTCAAATTTCAAACAAATCACATATTCTTGAAAATATATATACAGAAAAATAATTAATATACAAACCGCAACACCCTCAGTAGACCAATATGCAACCAAGTCACGCCACTGAGCCGGGAGGACACCTCTCGGGACTTTTTCCAAAATGTCAAGGGCACCCACATTTGGTACCCAGTGGTCCCTCTTCACTTTGCCTTTATAATCTTTCCACAGATTACGGCATTTGCTCATACACACGGGCCGAAACTCTTCAGGGCATACTTTCAAATTTTTCTATAAAGAAAATAATCAAACATATTAGTATTCTTTATAAATAGAAAATAAAGTAAAATTATTTTCTTACCTGAACCTCCCTCCATAGACGATCTAATGTGTCCTGAGGGATAGAAGCCCAATCACGCGTGGTCAATGGAAATCGATGTGGGTCATGTATGATATGACCCAGCTGAAGAATAAATGCCGGGGCATTCGGTCCCACAGGATGAAATACCTCATCAAATGAAACATCTATCGTCGTGTCGGAATTCCATGATAATATGCCACGACCAGGGCCTCTCCTGCGAGAGGAAGAAGCAGCTGAGTCTGATCCTGTTGAAAACAATTTTATATATAAATTGACAAATGTTATATATATATATATATATATATGTCAATTACATAAAAAATATAGACAATGACATTCAAACATACCTCGACCCTGAGACGTAGATGCCTCAGATGGATGATGTGGATTTTCTGCCTCTTCCCCTGACATGTCTGCAGTCATACAAAATATCAGTAATGATTCCAAAGTGTTTAAAAGATAAATTGGATTGTTCTTAATAAATCAAACTTGTACAATTGTTAATCAAACAAAAAATGGATTGAATAATTAGTTGTGAATGAATTTTAAAAAATCAGAAAGTTAATCAACCTAAATATTTATGACTGAATTAACTTACAAAAGTGAGGATTAAAACTTATAAGGATTTATAAAATGATTAGATAATTTATGATATCCTAGGACATTCTACTGAATAGCGGGAAACCAATTATACCTTTCATTAAGCATGCAAATCGACCGTTTCTCCTTCAACAGCCGCTCTGACCCAATAAATATCTTCTTCACGTTGAACTACGGTATGTTGATCAAGTTGTTGGTAAACAAACGGAACAGTCTCGGGTTCATCTTCTTCAAATAAAAACACTCCTCGCCGAGACATTTTGACAACAACTTGCCAACTTGGATCCGAAGGCAAAGTAACGAAGAATACTTGTTCCGCTTGTGATGTCAAAATGAAAGGTTCATTCTCAACTCGTTCATTATTTCTGTATAACATATAGTTAAAATTCACCAATGAAAACTGATATTGATCGACTTTACATCCACGCACTGGATCAACCCAATTACACTTTAACAATATGTACTTCAAACCGTGTGTGTATACAACTTCAATGATGTCTATCAATTGACCATAGTAATAACCAGAATCGACAAAGGGACAACTGATGCCACTGTTTTGTGTTGCTCGTTTGTCGTCAACATCTTTAATGCGAAATCGAAAACCATTAGCATCAATAGCTTTATAACGACGAGCCGTTATAGATGGACCCTCAGCCAGTTGGATAAATACTTCAGGTAGTGTGGGGTCCCCTAACTCCCTCAGCTTACGAACCTACATAATTTATAAAAATCAATACTGATATATGCAGAAAGAATTAGTTTAATACTTCACTCATAATGAAAATCAATTTATACATACATAATCCTTGAACCAATCATGAAATGCCGCATAATGAGATTTTTGAATTTGCAACTCAGTCGCACGATGCATCTCTTCTTTTATCTCATTAATGTGTTTCCTGCAAATGATTACGCGATGTTTAAAAGACCAACTTATGCAAACAAAACATGTAAAAGTTATACAAGAACATTGATAAGATACTTACTGCATTAATGGTGCAACTGATGGAGTATTGAACAAGATATATCGATGTGCTTGTATCCACTCGATGTTGTCCATATCAAATGTGGTTCCTTCTCCAACTGGACCATCATGAATCCGAGAGGGCTTATCTAATTTTGTTTCAACATCCGTAAGATATTCTGCACAAAAGGTAGTACACTCATCCATCAAATAACCATTGGCTATTGATGCCTCTGGACGAGCTCTGTTGCGTACAAATCTTTTCAATGTACTCAAATATCGTTCAATAGGATACATCCACCTGAATTGCACTGGACCAGCAGCCATTACTTCATCAGTTAGGTGCACTGTCAAGTGGACCATAACATCGAAAAATGAGGGGGGGGGAAAGTTTCTCAAAGTGACAAAGCGTAAGTACAATTCGGTCCTGCAAACTTTTTAAATCACTCATTCGTTGATTTCTTAAACAAAGCTGTCTAAAAAAATTACTCATCTCAATCAAGGTCTGAACAACATTGGGGGATAAACAATCACAAATTGCGATTGGAATCAACTGCTGAAGTAATATGTGATTGTCGTGACTTTTCAACCCTTGCAATGTCTTGCTCGTCAGATTCACACACTTTGAAATATTAGAAGAGTAACCATCAGGCACCTTGACCATCTTAAAAATGGAAAGAAATGTCTCTTTCTCCTCTGTAGTCATCGAATACTGTGCAGCAGACATATATGCCTTGTTTCCCTCAGCTAACTGTAAATGCAACTGTTTCCTTAAACCCATTTCTTCCAAATCACGGTGTGCATTAACATGGTCCTTTGACTTTCCACTGACACCTAAAATGGTCCACAATATGTTATCACAAACATTTTTTTCAATGTGCATGACATCCAAATTATGCCTCAACATGTTAGTTTTCCAATACGGAAGACTATAAAAAATACTTTTCTTTTTCCAATTGTGACTGCGCTGCCTACCCGCAGCACGAATATTACGTACTGGAGGAGCCACCAAATCCTGAATTTCATATACCGTGCGGATGTTTTCTTCCTCAATCTGCGATAACATTTCGACTCCTGTCATGATCTTTGGTGTTGGGCTGAACTCTCTATAACCATCAAATGCCACTCTGTCCTTTCTGAACCTGTGCTGGGGAGGGAGAAAATGCATGTGACCCATGTATGCCCATTTTTTGGAATGTTTAAGCCATACAGATTTTTTACTTTTATTGCAACAAGGGCAAGCAAATTCCCCTTTCGTACTCCAGCCTGATAAATTTGCATAAGTTGGGAAGTCATTGATTGTCCACAATAAAGAAGCATGCAGTTTGAACATTTCATTCGTTTCGCAGTCATAAGTCATCACACCATCGCCCCAAAATTCATTCAACTCATCAATCAATGGCTGAAGGTAAACATCAATCTTATCCCCCGGACTTTTAGGTCCATCAATAAGAGTGGAAAGTAATATAAATTGTTGCTTCATATGAAGCCACGGAGGAAGATTATATGGAACCAACACCACGGGCCATGTGCTATGAGTTGCACCAACCATAGACTTGAATGGATTGAAACCATCTGCTGCCAATCCCAATCGGACATTATGAACATCTTTAGCAAAGTCGGGATGTCTCTTATCAAAATCCTTCCATGCATGAGAGTCTTCCGGGTGGGTTAACATGTCACTTTCATGAACTCTTTCTGCATGCCATCTCATTAAATTAGAAACTTTAGATGACATAAAAAATCTTTTCAACCTCGGTTTAAGGGGAAAGTAACGCATTTGCTTTACGACAATCGGTTTCCCCTGTATCGCAATCTGACTTTGATGAGTCTTATTTCCCCTGTTCTCTTTCCACCTGGAAGCGCCACAAACCGTACAAATATCCAAATGAGCAGTTTCATTTCTAAACAACATACAGTTGTTTGCACATGCATCTATAGTCTCATATGTAAAACCTAAGTTCTCTGTCAACTTACGAGCATAGTAATACGACTCAGGAATCTTAGCGTCGACAGGAAGAACTTTTTTCAATAAAACCAAAAGCATGTCGAATGATGTGTCTGACCAATTATTCAAAGTCTTCAAATGCAACAACTCCACGATAAACAACAGTTTATTGTAAGAAGTACATCCAGGATATAATTATGTTTTCGCATCATCAAGTACTTCATAAAACCTCCTCGAATCACGATCTGCACCAGAGCGAAGATTTATCTCACCGGTCTCAAGATTCTGGATGTCAATGCCTTCAGGATCAAACCCACGTACCATTTCAGTAAGCATTTCATGCATTGGATCAGTCATCCTTGCATCAACATCCATCTGAGCTGCATCTGTATTTTGACAACGAACATATTCTTCTCCATGACGAGTCCAACTCTTATAATTTTTCAGAAATCCATTAAAGAAAAGGTGCTCCCTCACAGTATCTCGTGTGAATTGATATCTGTTAGCACATTTTCTACATGGACAACTAATATAGTCACTTTCAAATCCTCTCGTGAAGTTAATAAACTGCATAATGCCATTGAAATATTCTCTAGACGTTCGATTTGGAAGATCAATCCAACTCTTATCCATAATAATATCTGTATAACAAACATTTACACAATACTTATTACATTTACATTTTTCAAATCAACTATATTCAAAATAAATATTAACAATTTGTTTATGAACCATTGATAAAATAATAATGTAACTGAAAGCTCATGTTACCTGATTGAGCTACAAACCTGAAAGGGAGGGGAGCCGAAGGCGGTGCTGCGAGGGAGAGGAGGCAGCGAAGGGGAGCCGGAGCCAAAGGCGGTGCGGCAAGGGAGGGGACGGGCGGCGGCGGCGGCGGGGAGCTGGAGGAGAGGAGGCGGTGAGGGGACGGGGGACGGGCAGCGAGGGGGGGGTGTCCGGGGTCGGGGGGGGGGGGGCTGTCCGAGGTGCGGGGAGGGGTGTCCGGGGTGTCGGGGGCCTGTCAGGGGTGCGGGAAGGGGTGTTCGGGGTGCGGGGGTGTCCGGGGTGCGGGGGAGGGGGGGCTGTCTGGGGTGCAGGGGGGCTTTCGGGGGTGCGGGGTGGGGTGTCCGGGGTGCGGGGGGCCTGTCCGGGGTGCGGGGGGCTGTCCGGGTTCGGAGGGGGGGTGTCCGAGTGCGGGGGGGGGGGGTGTCCGGGGTGCGGGGGGGCTGTCCGGGGTGCGGGGAGGCGTCCGGGGTGCGGGGGGCGGTCCGGAGTGCGCGCGGGGGGCTGTCCGGGGTGCGGGGAGGCGTCCGGGGTGCGGGGGGCGGTCCGGAGTGCGTGGGGGGGTGCTGTCCGGGGTGCGGGGAGGCGTCCGGGGTGCGGGGGGCGGTCCGGAGTGCGCGGGGGGGTGCTGTCCGGGGTGCGGGGAGGCGTCCGGGGTGCGGGGGGCGGTCCGGAGTGCGCGGCGGGGGCTGTCCGGGGTGTGGGTGTCGTCCGGGGTGGGGGGGGGAGGGCCGAGAGGCCGGAGGGCGGCGGCCGGAGGCCCGAGGGCGGAGGGCGGCGGCCGGAGGCCGGAGGGAAGGCGGCGAGGGAGGGCGGGCGGCGGGGGAGGGCGGGCGGCGGGGGAGGGCGGGCGACGGGGGAAGGCGGGCGGCGGGGGAGGCCGGGCGGCGGGGGAGGCCGGGCGGCGGGGGAGGCCGGGCGGCGGGGGAGGCCGGGCGGCGGGGGAGGCCGGGCGGCGGGGGAGGCCGGGCGGCGGGGGAGGGGAGGGCGGTGAGGGAGGGAGGGGGTTAGGGCACCGATGGAGGGGGCGCAGAAGCCCCCCGTTTTTTTTTATGTAGGTTAGCGACCGCCATTGGCGGTCGCTATTGGTTAGCTTTAGCGACCGCCAATGGCGGTCGCCCGAGTCTGGGGGGATCCAATGCCCCCTTTTCTAGTAGTGAATGGTGCAGGCGGTAGGCCCACTACAATTTAGAGTCCTCCCATAGAGATCCATGGTCAACTAATTCAGGGATTTTTCAACTCCAGCATCCTCCAGCCTTTCAAGGCACGGGTTCACCACAAGATGCTGAGGATTGGTTAGACATCATCAAGGGTATCTTCAACCTCATTAAGATGTTAGTCATTAGGAATGTAAAGTTAACAGCATTCATGATGTAGGGACCCACCAAGCATTGGTGGGGAGTCATGGGAAATGTTGTTCGACATCAAAGAATCACTTAAGAGGCCTTCAAGGACCTATTCTTCGGGTAGTTATTTCCTGATATGATGAATCTTGACTGTGCACAGGAGTTCATGGATCTGTAGCAGGGATCCATGATAATGTCCTCTTACTCTGCCCGTTTTACTGAGATTATTTTCTTTTCACCACATCTAGTTAGGAATGAGTCTTATAAGACTAGGATGTTTGAGATTGGACTTTATCCCAACATTAGACAGTTGTTCCAAAGATTTGACCTAACTTTATACTCATAGGTTCCGAAGAAGGCCTTGACCATAGAGAAGATTATGGAGGAGGGTCGAGTTGTTGATTTTATTCTACCTTTTAATTATCATTTGGTAATACCATCTACTACTACCATGAGTATCCCTTCTAATATGAGAGGAAGGTCAGGGACATGTAGTAGAGAAGTGGTCTGTAGGTGCAACAGTGTTCAGTTTCTGAAATTCCCTCATGAGGTTACCCACAATGCTTTAACTATGGGAAGATTAGTCATGAATGTAGAGTCTTCACAACACCTCGAAACTTGTGTTAGCAATGCAACAAGAAGGGGAATATTTTGTAATTTTTATCCAGAGCTATGATGATTGGTTTTCGCAAAGGGTTGAGTTAGATGCAGTTAGGGAACTAGGGATCTGGTTAGGGTTCTCAGTAGCAAGACCAGATGAAGATGACTTAGGTGAGTCATGCTTATCAAGGATAGGGTCACAAAGCTGAGGCAGGTCATATATATGAAGTGGCTTAGACACCAATTGATGGTGGTGAGGTACTGTCTATTGTATGAGGTATGATCTTGATCACATCTACTTTATCTGTTTCCTTGTTTGATATTGGTGTTTCCCATTCTTTTATATATGCAAAGGTGGTTTTTGGACTTGACTTTCCAATCAAGTCATCCTCTGAGTTATTCTCCCTCAATACGCCATTGAGCATGAAAATGGACCATCTCTAGTGATTCTGATAGTGTCTAATAGTCATCCCTGTCTATAGAAATCTATGGGACTTCATGATACTGGAGATGATGGCATTCGATGTGATTCTCGGTATGGACTAACTGACCAGCTTTCAAGCTCATATTGATTGTTATAGGATATGGGTATCTTTTAATTTGGTGAAGGGGGGTATTTGATGATGAGAGAATTGGAACCAGGGGCAGGAAGAGTTAGAACAGACTTAAGTTAGATCAGGATGATCATGACACAGATGGTGGGCTTAGCTCTTTTGGTGGTATCAGTGGAATCCCCCTCGAATTTTCCTCCAACTTTGGATTTCTATCATTACATATTCCCTGATGAATTCACAGGACTCCGTCTTGATAGAGTATTTGACTTTGATATTGAGTTCATGTCGGGTGTGAAACCCATTTCGATACCCCTGTATCGTATGGTTCTAGTTGGGCTGAAGGATCTCAAGGTGTAACTTGAAGACTTAGAGCGGAAGGGATTTATCAGGCCGAGTACTTTGTTGTGGGGTGCACCCATGTTGTTCTCCAAGAAGGTGGATGGTAGTCTTTGACTCTACATTGATTGTTAAAAGATGAACTAGGTGATGGTGAAGAACAAATATCCTTTTCCCAGGATCGATGGTCTTTTCAATCAATTGCGATGAGCCCAGTGATTCAAAAAAATTTATCTTTGATCAGGATACCACCAGTTGCGGGTTAGAGAGGAGGATATCCAAAAGACGACATTTTGGAGCAGGTATGAGTTGTAAAAGTACTTGGTGATGCTGTTCAGACTAACAAACACACCAGCACTGTTCACGACCCTCATGAATAGGATATTTCACTCTTACCTAGACTCATTCATCATGGCGTTCTTCGATGACATCCTCATCTACTCATCAATAATGGATCAGCATGCCAAAAATCTTAAGATAGTTCCGATCATGCTTTGATCACTTTGAATTTATGTTAAGCTGACGAAGTGTAACTTTTGGATTCAGGAGGTGAGGTTCTTAGGACATGTGGTTCTTAAGACAGGTATATCTGTGGACCCATAGAAAATGGAGGAAGTGATGTCCTAGACATGTCCCTGAAATGTGTTCTAGATTAGAAGATTTATGGGATTATTATGATATTACCAATGTTTTATGCAGGATTTATCCCAATTATCACCACCCATGACTGCACTGACGAAGAAGGGAGTGAAGTTTTAGTGGTTGGATCAGCATGAAGAATCATTTCTTGAGATAAAGAGGAAGTTGACTATAGTTAAAATGTTATACTCCCTAAGCTTAATATCATATATGCAATATATTTTGATGCACCGGGCATTGGTTTGGGAGTGGTACTGATACAGATAGATCAGGTAGTAGATTATGGGTCACATCAGTTGCAACCTCATGAACAAAACTACCATACTCATGAATTGAAGTTGACAACCATGGTTCATGATTTGAAGTGTTATAAACACTATCTCTTTAGTGAGAGATTTGTAGTCTATACTGACCATAAAATTCTTTGTTATATCTTCACACAACGAGATCTGAACTTGAAGCAGATCTGTTGGGTGGATTATCTACAGAAATTCAACTTTGAGATGGTGTATGCACATGGGAAAGGTAACATTGTATTATATGCTCTTAGTTGTAAGACATAGGTTGAGTAGGATCTTGGTGAGCTTCCTTCTAAGGAGTAGTGGTTCCTAATGAGATTATTGTCTAATTGGAGTTTGGATGCTTTTGAGGAATAGGGATTGATGACTTGTTCTCCCTTAGTGGTCACGTATTCTCTAGTAGATCAGGTAAAAGAAAGAAAAGAGTTATACCCAAAGTGTGTTGTGATGCTCAAATAGTTGGTTGGAGGTGACTTGATACCTTGGTGGTTATTGGAAGATGATGATTTGATACTTTTACATGAGAGATTAGTAGTCCATGTTTCCTTTAGAGAGTAACTAGTGATAAACTCCATACCTCAATATGGGAGGTACATCCTGGTGCGACAAAGATATTATAACAACCCTGCTTTTTATTACACACTTAAACCTGATTTATTACATAAAATATTCACTTGATAAAACATAGAATATTGAGAGGTCTAGTGTCTTTGGGGCTTAGGAACATTACATAATATCTTAGAACATAAAACACACAACATCTTTATTGAAAACTTCCTTTACATGACCACTACATTCCCTTGTACTTAGCATTGCATGGGATAACCTGAGGACATGCATAAGAAAATGGTGAGCAATAAAGCCCAATAAGGGAATAAACGTGGAATAACATGAGGAATAAAATACATATTAGAAAATAGAAATATCAATGGATCACAAGATAAACATGAACATAAAGGCATGATAAAGCATGATAATCATAACATGGAAATGTGGCAACAACACTTAACATGGAATTAGCATGAGCCAAGGCTCATTGCACATAGAGCATGAGTAAACCCTCATTAAACATGAAGCACGAGAAAACCCTCATTGCACTTGAATTAGTATGAGTCAACACTAATATCACATGACGTATCATGACACTATACTTTACCCAATGCATTGGAGCGCTATCAGGGCACACTCTTCTTAAACATTTAATTTCATGCATAAGTGTGCCACATGGATCATACAACATGGAATAAATCATCATCATTTATTCCATGATAAAGGGATGTGGAATAAATAAATGAAGATTTATAATCAATAAGTAAATTTTCATAAAGTTGAATACCCTTGATAGAGAAATGGTCATGGAATTCACTACACAATGACTTTGGCTGGGAAAAATGTGGTGCAATTTCAGCACCATAACGGCGTGACATAAGAATTCATAAAAATGATTGATGAGAGAGAAATGAGTGTCTCATAATATTTACATGAAATAGAAATTAAGGGGTCATATAGATACATGTCCCAACAATTTTAATCAAATTTAGATTCATGATACAAAATAATTACTTGAATGTAAATGAGGAGAGATAAATTCCTTACGGAAGTTCGGCATGGTAACGAGTATACATAGAAGGAATTAATGAGAGATAAAGGGGATATATAATTATTCAAACATTAATAGGGAAGTATGGGGGAGGTTCAAAATCATACCCCAACATTTATAATTGAAAAATAAAAGGTCATAACAATATAAAGAAACTTGGACATAAATAAGGAAAGTGAGAATCCCTTACTTGGAAGTGTGATCCCAAAGGCTTGGGAGAGGCTTGAGAGAGGATTCTTGGGAAATTGGGGTACCTTGGGAGGATTATAGAGAGATGAGGGAAGGGGTTGGTCTAACTAAAAAATCTTTTAGTGAATATGAAGGGGGATCTTGGGTGGGTTTATATAGTAAAGGAGAGAGAATTCTTTATTATTTAGGTTTGGGACACCTCACATTAAACTAATCAAAACCACAAACCAGACCATGGTTTTTGCCCATGGTTTTTTCCAAAGGGGAGTGGAAAATAATATTTTATAAGGATAATGGCAGAGATTCTTAAAATAATTGGGTTGCTTATGTGGAGGTGAGTCACACTCTCAAGGAAAACAATTTAAAAAGACAAGATGTTTTATAAGCCTTGAAGGGTCCACTAAAGCTTTGTAAAATAAATCAAACAAACCCAAAATCACATTATTTTAATGTTAAAACATATATTGGCCGAACTTAATGTTTATAGTATTTTATTACATCACTATTGGGTCATTATGATGTCATAAAACACATTATATATTTAAACGGTATTTAATTTTTTCCCAAAAATTCGACTGTCTCAGAAAATTATGAAAAATTCACCATTGGATAATTTTGACATCCTGATTCCAAAAATAATATTCATTTTATTTAAATAATTTTATAAATATTTTAATTTTTACTTTTCAAATAAAAACCGACATTTATCGAAAATTCATGTGTTTTGAGAAAAACAGCTTTCAAACCTTAATAAAAATTACAATTGAATTCATAAAATTATAAGATCATTTATATTTAATAAAAATTAATTTAATAATAATAATATTTATTAAAATATTATTTAATTCAAAAATACATTAATTTATCAAAATAGATTTCTTAGTTGAATATTAACTAAAAATACTATTTATGCTTTAAAATCTATTTACAAAGTAACAATAATAAAATGAATGCACATTATTTATACAAAAATAATGTACATAGTCATAGTGCTAGGGTCTCATTACATAAACCCATATAACACCTGCATAAGACCAAAGGGTAAGGTGTGTGATGGTGACAGACTCTTGAGGTGGCTTGGATAACATCGCTCGGGTGGTAATCTCTATTAACTTCTACTTCTCCCGTAGTTGGTTCCGCTCAAGATTAACGTGTTCAAGATTAGCTTGGGATTGGCCAAGAGAAAATCTCAATGACGCCACCTCCTTTCTGAGCTCCGACAAATGGGCTTCGTACGAGGAAAGTCTACTGGATGAGGTCATCACTTCCTTTGTCTGAGTAAATTGGATTTGTTAAAACCCTATATTTATACTAATCATGTGATCACTGTTCAACGACTATATTAACAATGGTCACAATTAATAACAGTATTTTAAAATCCAAAAACATAAAACCAATGATGTTCACATTTTATATAACCATAATAGACATTTAATTATATTAATAGGAATTTCTATTAATGAAAATTTGGGTTGTTACAATCTTCCCCCCTTAAGAAATTTCACCCTTGAAATTTCCTTTTCTCACTCTAAAACAAATGTGGGTAACTTTGATTCATCACTTCCTCCAATTCCCACGTCGCTTATTCAAACTTGTTGTTTTTTTACAACACCTTGATGAGGGGCATTGTCTTATTTCATAGAACTTTTTCTCTACGATCTAAGATCTTCACTGGTTGCTCCTCGTAAGAAAGATCATCCTCTAGCTATACTACCTCTGAAGAGAGTACATGTGAAGGATCTGGTATGTACTTCTTTAAGATGGATACATGAAATAAATCATGTACTTTGGTCATGGTAGGTGGAAGTGCTAGTCGATAGGCCACATCCCCAATACGATCAAGAATCTCAAAGGGGTCGATGTACCTAGAACTTAACTTCCCTTTCTTTCTGAACCTCATGAACTTCCTCTATAGAGATATGCATAGAAATGACATGTCTCTAACTTTAAACTCAAGGACTCGTCGACGGTTATCTACATAACTCTTATTTCGACTCTGGGATACCTTGATATGCTGCAAAATGGTTTTCACCTTCTCCACCATTTCTTCAACTATTTCTGGTCCTAGCAGCTTACGTTCACAAACTTCATCCCAACATGCCAGTGTTTTGAACCTATTCCCATATAGGGCTTCATAAGGTGCCATTTGGATGCTCAATTGTAAATTGTTATTGTAGGAGAATTCAACCAGTGGAAGGTATTGGTCTCACCCTCCTTTGAAGTCCATAGAACATGATATTAACATATCCTCCAGTGTCTGAATAGTTCGCTCATATTGGCCATCAGTTTGAGGATGATAGGCCATACTAAAGTTTAGTTCAGTATCCAGAGAATGTTGAAGAATCTTCCAAAACTTAAAGGTGGATCTTGGATCTTGATCGGATACAATAGATATTGGTACTCCATGCAGCCTTACCACTTCCCTGATATATATCTGTGTCAGTTGATCCAATGAAAAATCTTGCCGAATTGCAATAAAGTGTGCAGATTTTGTAAGACGATCCATAATAACCCAGATTGCATTGTTGTCTTTGGATGTCTTCAGAAGTCCAGTGATAAGGTCCATGGTGATGTTCTCCCATTTCCATGCTGGTATGGGCAATGGTTGCATCATCCCCTTAGACTTATGCCTCTCTATCTTCACTTACAGACACACCAGGCACTTTGATGTATACTCAGTGATCTCCTTCTTCATATTATCCCACCAATAATGCTCTCAGAGATCTCGATACATCTTTATGTTTTCTAGGTGAATAGAGAAATTTGAACTATGTGCATCATCAAAAATTTCCTTCTTCATCTCTGGACTTGATGGAACACATAGTATTTTCCCAAATCTCACAATTCCTTCTTCATTAACATTGAACTCCGAGGATTCCCCTTTTTTGATAGCTTCCACTTTCTTCTAAATTATCACATCATCCTTTTGAGAATCCTTTAAGCTTTTTAAAAGAGATGATTGAGCAATCATTTTTGAAAGGATTGATGATGTTCCCTTCTTTATGATTCTCATTTCCATCTTCATCAAGTCTAAAAAGATTAGATCCTTCTCAATTCTCATCAATGATAGAATCATCGAGTCCTTTCTACTTAGAGCATCTGACACCTTGTTCACTTTCCCAGGGTGGTAATGGATTGAGCAGTCATAGTCTTTGATCAGCTTTAACCATCTTCGTTGGTGCATGTTCAACTCTTTCTGTGTGAATATATACTTGAGGCTTTTGTGGTCCATATATGTTTCACACTTCTCCCCAAATAGATAATGCCGCCAAATTTTTTAAGCGAAGATCACTGCAGTCAACTCCAAATCATGTGTTGGATAATTATGCTCATGAACTTTCAATTGCCTTGAAACATAGACAATAACTTTGTCATTTTGCATCAACACACAGTCCAGGCCCTTCTTCAAAGCATCACTGAATACCACAAAAAGTTATTCACTTATGGGTAAAGTTATCACGGGCACAGTGATAAGACTCTTTTTTAACTCATTGAATCTTTCTTCTCATTCATCACTCCAAGAAAACTTTACTCTCTTCCGAGTTAGCTTGGTAAGAGGATTGTACAATCATGAGAAATTTATCACAAATTGTCAATAATATCCATCTAATCCCAAGAAACTACGGATATATGTTACCAATGTTGGCCTCAGCCATCCCTCAATTGCATCTGTTTTGGAGGGATCCACATATATCCTATTACTTGTGATGATATGGCCCAAGAATGAGACCTCCTTCAACCAGAACTCACACTTTTTGTACTTTGCATAGATATTCTCCTTCTGCAAGGTCTCTACTACAGTTCTTAGATGCTCCTCATGATCCTCCTTGGTTTTGTAGTATATCTGAATATCATCTATAAAGACTACCAAAAATTTGTCGAGGTAATCCCTAAAGACTCTATTAATCAATTCCATAAAGATTGTTAGAGCATTAGTGAGTCTGAAATTCGTTATTATGAATTCATAGTGCCTGTATCTTGTACGAAAATCAATCTTGGAGATATCTTCCTTCTTCACCCTTACTTGATAATATCATGACTGCAAATCCACCTTGGAGAAGTATTATGATCCACGCAGCTGATCTAACAAGTCATCTATTCATGGGAGAGGATACATTTTCTTTATCGTGATTTTTTTAATCTCGTGATAATCAATGCAAAGGTGCATTGAACCATCTTTCTTCTTGACGAAGAGGACTGGTGCACCCCATGGTGAAGCACTTGGGCGTATAAACCCTTTATACAGACTCTCCTGTAGTTGTTTCTTCAGCCCCTCAATCTCTGGAATAGCCATTCTATATGAAGTCTTGGATATTGGAAACACCCCAGGTATAAGATCAATTGAGAATTCAACATCTCTTCTAGGAGGAAGACCAGGCAATTCCTCGGGAAACAATTCAGAAAATTCCCTTATAATAGGCATGTCTTCAAGGATGGTTGTATCCTTAGACTCAATCATCTAAGCTAGATATGTGTTCTTATAGGGCAGTAATATCCATGCTTGAGATGATGGAGCTAAAGAAGATTCATCTTATTCCTTGCACTTGTATAGAATCGGGGGTCGATTATCCACATGGAGAGTGATTTCACTCTCACGGAAATTTATGTTGGATATATATAAGGAAATCCAATCCATGCCAATAATTGCATCAAATTCTACTAGAGGGAGTATGAAGAGGTTCGCCAAGAAATTCAATCCATATATTATGACATGGGAGGAATTATATTCATGGAATGCAATGACTGCCTCATTTTTCGTACTCACAAACATCTTTACTTCCATGATTTCTGGTGGTGATGGGATGTTCTACTAAACTTTTAGGATATAAAATAATGTGTAGAACTTGAATCAAAAAGTACGTTCACTATTCTTTAATGAATAACTAGAGTACCTGTAACTACTTCGTTTCTAGGGTTCACTTTGGCAGTAGTGATGGAAAAATCTCTCCCTTGCTACCTTAAAGTTTATTGGTTGCCTCATAAAACCCTTGGATTAGGGAAATGATTTGAAATATGCCCTGGTTCTTTTCAGTTGTAGTAATGAACAACACGTTGAGGTTCGAACGAAGCGTTCCTCTCCTCTATTGTAGCTGTGGGTTTTTCTTGTTGACAGTTAACAGCTAGGTGCCCTTTTCTTTCACACCTAAAGAATTTACTCGTCCCCTTCAGGAAATTTATAGGGTGATTCTTTCCGCACCTTTGGAAAGTGGGGTGATGGATCTTCTTAGCACCATTGGATTTATCCATCAGACCGCCAGAATTGAAGTCCACCTTATGCTTCTTATCCCCATGATACCCCTGAGATTCTTCAATCTCCATTTTGACCTTGAGGGAACATTGGAAAATTTTCTCATAGCTATCGAAGTCACAGATTGTTAGCTCTTTCTGTAGGCTTGGTTTCAGCCCACCAAAGAAGCGTTCAACCTTGTAGTCGGGGGTAATGAAAAAGTCGGAGGCGTATCATGCAAGCCTTGTGAAGTTTTCCTTGTACGCTCCGATATATTCATTGTATTTTTTCTTGAGGGAAATAAAATCCCTTTCCATCTTAAGTCGGAGGGTGCGTGGAAAATATTTATCGAAAAATATATTCCATAAATCATTCCATTCCAACGCCTCGATCTCCTCCTCAGGCTTCATATTTTTTATCAACATCCACCATTGATCATCTTCACCCTCTATATGATAAGCAGCCAGGAGAACCTTCTCTTGTTCAGAACATTGAAGGATGGAGAAGATATTTTCAATGGATCTGATCCATTATTTGGAGATTGAGAGATCAGATGATCCAATAAAAGTAGGGGACCTTTGTCTCATGAATCTCTCGATAGCGACTTATTCTTTCTTAGGGGGGGAGGGGTTGAATGTTACTCTTGACTCATGATTCTATTCAGATCTTGATTTAATTGACAGAGAAGCATGAAAAATTTCATGATTCCCTCTCCCATTGGATTGGGCATCTCATTAGCATAGTCATCACATTGATCTTTACATCGGTTGTTAGCCTGAGTCCTCCTATTACCGGCCATTGGCTAGAATAAAAGGAAAGTTAGGGGTAACACATAAAGGGTAATATAAGGACAAAAATGATGACTTATAAATAACTTTTATTTTTTTAACTTATGAATCTATAGGATTCAATCTATGCTATTCATGATCTACTTTCTGACATATATTCTTAGGGGAATTTTTGTCATTCCCTTAATAAGGGTTCATACTAAGCTTGTGAATTTACCAAAGCATATCCCCTGGGAGTGTCGTAACCAAGAGTATAGCAAGGCTCGTTGTTGTGCACCAATTCCCGTTTGAGTCTAGCTCAAAGTGATGTTTTCAGGTTTTACCCCTAGGATACATCTGTGTCAGAGCCACCTCTACCTGCTCGTATCCAGACAGGGATGTATTTTCTTGATAAACCACTTACTCAATACTCAGCAATACTTAGGGATGTTTTTATTATACTTATTCTTGTCTCTAATTCTTCACTAGGGTTTTCTAATCCTAATCCCAAAAATCACTAAATCTATCCTCTGATACCAACTATAACAACTCTATTTTTTATTACACGCTTAAACCTAATTTATTACATAAAATATTCACTTGATACAACATAGAATATTGAGAAGTATAGTGTATTTAAGTCTTATAAACATTACATAACAGCTTAGAACATAAAACACATAAAATATTTATTGAAAAATTCCTTTACATTACCACTACATTTCCTCGTACTTAGCATTGCATGGGATAACCTGAGGACATGCATAAGAAAAAGGTGATCTATAAAGCCGAGTAAGGGAATAAACATGGAATAACATGAGTAATACAATACATGTTAGAAAATAGTTATATCAATGGAGCACAAGAGAAACATGAACATAAAGGCATGATAAAGCATGATAATCATAACATGAAAATGTGGCAACAACACTTAATATGGAATTAGCATGAGCCAAGGCTCATTGCACATGGAGCATGAGTAAACCCTCATTACACATGAAGCACGAGTAAACCCTCATTTAACTTGAATTATCATGATTCAATACTCATTGCACATGACGTATCATGATACTATACTTAACCCAATACATTGGAGCACTATCAGGGCGCATCCTTCTTAAACATTTCATTTCATGCATAAGTGTGCCACGTGGATCATACAACATGGAATCAATCATCATCATTTATTACATGATAAAGAGATGTGTAATACATACATGAATATTTATAATCAATAAATAAATGTTCATAAATGTAAATACCCTTGATAGATAAATGGACATGGTATTCACTACACAATGACTTTGGCTGGGAAAAACGTGCAATTTCGGCAACATAACGACGTGACATAAGAATTCATAAAAATGGTTTATGAGAGAGAAATAAGTGTCTCATCATATTTAAATTAAATTTAAAGTAATGGGTTCATATAGATACATGTCCCAACAATTGTAATGGAATTTATATTCATGATACAAAAGAATTACTTGAATGTAAATGAGGAGAGAGAAATTCCTTACGGAATTTCAGTATAGTAACAGGTATACATGGAAGGCATTAATGAGAGATAAAGGGGATATATCATTATTCAAACATGAATATGGAATTATGTGGGGTTTGAAATCATACCCCAACATTTATAGTTGAAAATAAATGGGCATAACAATATAAGGAAACTTGGACATAAATAAGGAAAGTGAGAATCTCTTACTTGGAAGTATGATCTCAAAGGCTTGGTAGAGGCTTGAGAGAGGCTTCTTAGGAGCTTGGGGTACCTTGGGAGGATTCTAGAGATAGTATTTAAAGGTTTGGTCGAACTCTAAAGTCTTTGAGTGAAGAATAAGTGGGAGCTTGGGTGGGTTTATATAGGAAAGGAGAGGGAATTCTTTATTATTTAGGTTTAGGACACCTCACATTAAAATATTCAATACCCCAAACCAGACCATGGTTTTTGTCCATTGTTTTTTCCAAAGGGGAGTGGAAAATAATATTTTACAAGGATAATGGCTTAACTTCTTAAAATAATAGGGTTTCTTATGTGGAGGTGAGTCACACTCTCAAGGAAAACAATTTAAAAAGACAAGATGTTTTGTAAGCCTTGAAGGGTCCACTAAAGCTTTGTAAAATAAATAAAACAAACCCAAAATCACATTATTTTAATTATAAAACATATATTTACCGAACATAATGTTTATAGTATTTTATTACATCACTATTTGGTCATTATGATGTCATAAAACACATTATATATTTAAACGGTATTTAATTTTTACCCAAAAATTCGACTGTCTCAGAAAATTATGAAAAAATTAACTGTTGGATAATTTCAACATCCTGATTTCAAAAATAATATTCCTTTTATCTAAATTATTTTCTAAATATTTGAATTTTTTATTTTAAAATAAAAACCGACATTTATCGAAAATTCATGTGTTTTGACAAAAACAGCTTTCAAACCTTAATAAAAATTACAATTGCATTCATAAAATTATAAGATCATTTATATTTAATAAAAATTAATTTAATAATAATAAAATTTTATTAAAATAATATTTAATTAAAAAATCCATTAATTTATCAAAATAGATTTCTTAGTTGAATATTGACTAAAAATACTATTTATGCTTTAAAAACTATTTACAAAGTAACAATAATAAAATGAATGGAAATTCTTTATACAAAAATAATGTACATAGTCATAGTGCTAGTGTATCATTACATAACCCCTTATAACACTTGCATAATACCTAAGGGTAAGGTGTGCGATGGTGAGAGACTCTTGGGGTGGCTCGGATAACATCGCTCGGGTGGTAATCTCTATTAACTTCCACTTCTCCTGTAGTCAGTTCTGCTCAAGCTTAATGTGTTCAAGCTCAGCTTGAGCTTGGTCAAGAGAAAATCACAATGATGCCACCTCCTTTCCGAGCTCTGACAAATGGGCTGCGTACAGGGAAAGTCTGCTGGATGAGGTCATTGCTTCCTTTGTCTGAGTAAATTGGATTTGTTAAAGCCCTATATTTATACAAATAATGTGATCACTGTTCGACAACTATATTAGCAATGGTCACAATTCATAACGGTATTTTAAAATCTAGAAACATAAAACCAATGAATCTCACATTTTATATAACCATAATAAAAATTTAATTAGATCAAGAGGAATTTCTATTAATGAAAGTTTGAGTCGTTACAGATATACTACGACATCGAAATTCAATTCTAGTGGCCAGGGATGAAGAGGGACATTGTAGGGTTTGTTTCCCAATGTCTTATCTACCAGAGGGTAAAGGCCAAACACCAGTGTCCTAGTGGTTTTCTCCAGTCACTTCTAGTTCCCATGTGGAAGTGAGAGGATGTCATGCTAGATTTTTTATTGGGGTTACCTAAGACCCTGAGGAGTTGTGACGTTGTTTGGGTGATTTTCGATCATCTGGAGAAGGTTTCTCACTTCTTACCGATTCGAGAGACTCACTCAGTGGACGATCTAGGAATAATGTATGTATGTGAGATCATACGCTTACATGGATTCCCCTTGAGAATTTTATCTTATAGAGATTCACATTTCACATCTCACTTTTTGCGGGGCTTACAAAATTCCCTAGGGACTCAGCTAAGATTGAGCACAACATGTCATCCTCAAACAGACAGACAGTCAAAGAACAAATCCATATACTAGAGGATATTCACCAATATTGTCTTCTACACTTCGATGAATCTTTGGATGATCACCTAGTCTTGGTTAAGTTCACATAAAACAACAGGTATCGAGTTTCGATTCAGATGACACCTTATGATACTCTTTACGGAAATTTATGTCATCCACTACTTTATTGGCATGAGTTAGGTGAGATAATGATTTTAGGGGCCAATTTGGTTTAGGAGACCTTCGATAGAGTGTAACTAATTTGTAAGAGGTTGATCACTACCCAGAGCATGTAGTGATCATTTGTAGACCAGAGGAGATATCCTTTTGAGTTTACTATTGGCGATCAGGTTTTCTTGATAGTGTAACCTCGGTTGGGGAATTGTCATTTATAGAAGTAAGGGAAACTAACAGCAGGTTTGTTCTAACTTTTGACATCACTGAGTGCATTGGGACAGTGGTGTACCGTCTAAAATTTTATTCTCACTATCGTGGTATGCATGATGTGTTTCATGTGTCTCAACTTTGGAGGTACATTCCCAATCCCGCACAGGTCACCGACTATGAGGATATTGAGTTGGAGTCTGACGCATCATATGAGGAGCATCTGGTGTAGATTATGGACCTGAGCGAGAAAGTCCTATAAGGGAATATGGTACCACTTGTTCAGATTCGGTGGTGGCATAGATAGACTCAGGATGAGATGTGGGAGCGGGAGTATGATGTTTGATCTCAGTGGCCTAAGTTGTTTGAGAAAAACCACTAGAGATGCTTATTAGGGATGAGAAGTCATGAGAGGGAGAGAATTATAATATTCTCAATTTTTAATTGTACTTAAAACCCTCTTTTGGATTTATTATGTAAGTCTTTCATGTGAGAATCATTTTTCATCAATAAAAATTAACCTTAGTTAAGTTTTATAATGTCACGTAAGGGTAAAGGTGTGCTAAAAGACCTTGTGTGAGGGTAAAACCCACTTTTCCTATCTTATGTAAGGGTAAACAGCCTTTTCCATAGGTTACGTAAGGGTAGAGGGGCTTTTCCATGGGTTGTGTATGGGTAAAGTCCTATTTTTATACACTGTGTAAGGGTAAAAACCTGTTTTTATGCGTTACTTAAAGGTACATGGGTCATTGTGTAAGGGTAAGGGAAATTTCCGACACTACGTAAGTGTAAGGTCCTATGTATATGCACTGCATAAGGGTAAGGCAGACACTGCATAGGAGTAAGCTCCCAATTACAAGGCTACGTAAAGGTAACCCATGAATTACAAAGGTTTCATAAGGATAACCTTGGAGGTGCGTAAGGGTGCCTAGGAATTATGTAAGGGTAAGCAGGAGTTTCAAAGTATATCCTTAAGTTTCTAAAGGTTACATAAGGGTAACCTATGAGGTGCATAAGGGTAACCCTTACTTTCTAGTTACATAAGGGTAACCTATGAGCTTTGTAAGGGTAACTTATGAGTTGTATAAGGGTAACCCTTACTTCCTAAATGATGTGTATGGGTAAAGAGGAGTTGTGTAAGGGTAGTCTCTATACCATGTAAGGGTAACACCTAAATTCTAAGGGTTGCGTAGGGGTAACCCATAGTATGCACAGGGTGCATAAGGGTAAGTCCTTACCTTATGCGACACTAAGGAGCTGTGTAAGGGTAAAACCATGTTACCCTTACACAACGCCCTTTTTGGGAAAAATATTTTAAAAACCATACTTTCTCATTTCTTTGTCTCCAGCTCGACCCTGTAACCCTTTTTAACGGTTTTAAATGCCGAAAATCTTGGTGGAATTAAATTCGTGTGATTTATTTCCCTTAAGTCAAATGTTTATGAAGACTTAAATGTTGCACTATTAAAAAAAAGTTGGGAGACAAATTAAATTGTTAATTTGATTTGCACTACTACAAAACAAGAATTTAATAGAGTTGTTATTTTTTAGCGCTAGAAGAAAATGTTGATAAATGACATATTTATCAGCACTAAAGAAAGCGCTGATAAATTTAACATTTTTTCAGGGCTTTTATTTTAGTGTTGATAAAGGAAACCGTTATCAGTGCTTTATTTTTAGCACTAATAAAGGGTATCCTTCATCAGTGCTTTATTTTTAGCGCTGATAAAATGAAATAATTAAATAAATAAAAAATAAAAAATGTGTTTATTAGAAAAATATTAAAAAAATTATTAATTTAATATTTATTGATAAAAATGAATTGATTGATTATACATTATTAAATATTAAACATTTTATTAATTAGATAATTATGATAATTAATTCTATTAAATTGTATATATTAAATATATATACATATATATATATTAATGTATATAAATATGATTTATATATTACAAAATATTTATTTTCTTTACATTAAATTTTCATATATTTATTGAATAATGGTATATAATTAAAAATTAATATGAATTAAAAATATTGACTAATTACGTAGTACTCATCATATAGTTGAATGTCATTTGATTTTTCAATTTAATATAGATCAAATGTGTGTTATAGTGATTTCACATATACGTAATTAATGCATTTTTATATACAATATACACACACAAAACTTATCCTTTTTCAATATTATTAAAATGTACCTATATTCTTAGTTTATTCAATTTCACTCATTTTGTACATATATGCATGCACTCAAAATTAGATATTCATTAATAATGTTAAAAAAATATTTGTAAAAAAATATTTTTTAAAAAATATATTTATAAATGTACATTCATTATATTTATACAATTATATATTTATAATTATAAATAAATAAATATTCTTTTAAAAGTATTTATATAATTATAAATAAATAATTATGTATATTTAAATAATTATTAAATTTATAATAAATTTACTTAAATAATGAATATATTTACTATATTTATCTTTATATATATATATTAAATATATATATATATATAATTATATAAATATATATAATGATAAAAATAATATTTTTTAAAAATATTTCTTTAATTATAAAATTATAATAAATATATTTAAAATAAAATATATTTACTATATTTATATTTATATATATTTATTAAGTATTTATAAATATTTACAATTTATTTATTTATAATTATAATTATAAATCTTTTAACAACGCTTCAGTGATAAGCGCTGATAAAAGAATCTTTATCAATGCTTTTTTCAAGCTAATAATGATAAGGATTTATCAGCACTAAACAAAGCGCTGATAAAAGTGCTCTTTATCAACACTTATTAGTAAGCGCTGATAAAAGTGTCTCAATCTATTAAAAAACCCTAACCATTTGCGAACCCAACGCGATATAGAAGCTTTCCGCGGATGCCACCTGCTACCGGCACTCCTCCTCAATGAATCGAAGGTTGAATCACACCACTGAACTACCTCTGAACATCTCATCGGACATCCGAAGAGGGTCTCAGATTTTATTCAACCTAGCGAGGTAGGCCTTCTGATTTTCTTTGTGTATTTTTTGTTTTGTTTTTGATTTCTTCTTCTGTAACTTTTTTTATGATTTGTTGTTTATGATCCGTTGTTTACGATTTTTATGTGATCCGTTGTTTAGGGAATGATTAGTGGTCCGTTGTTTGTATTGACTACCGATGTATGATCTATTGTTTATATCTAACACTGAACCTTGGATTTATTCATTATTGTTTTACTGATATGTTTTATATCTTCTTACTAAATAATTTTTTTCATATATGTATATAAATGTGTAGAAATTTTCATGTATATTCTTGTTTATTGACTAATGATTTGAGGCACATTGGTGGTTCCCTAATGATTATATATATGCTGACACCTTTCATGGACGCCTCAGTGGACATGTACAGATGCTATTTTTTAGGAACCAAGTTAGTGGAGTGATGTATGTTCTTCTATTGGTTATATGTATCATAGGATCTAGTTCCTCTTAGAATTCACTATGGTCCTTAGTTTTCTTATGGAGAAGATTCAAAGGGGCCATCCTCAGTTAATAACATGAGGTTTTATCACATCAATCCTTTACTTTTTGAACCATTATGGTGCCTTTAGTTCACGTTATATTTGAATATCAGGTTTTTATCTATTTGATATTTCTTATAGACTATAAGTGAGTGAGTTTTTATACTGGATTGACATGTATGTGTGTCTATATAGCTATTTCATCATTTATTTTCATAGTTTTTTGTCTAGCAGGTATGCCTATATTGGGTAATGATGATTTTGGGTCTGCATGTCCATTGACCCCATGGGTCATGCAAGAATTTTGTTCGACCTCTGGTACTAATTGTTTCTATTTGGGTGGGGAGGCACCTCCCATTTATGGTTTTTTACACCCAAAGTTTAAACCATCCTTTAGTGACTTTGAGGGGTGTTAGAGGTCATAAGATGATATGACCTGGTGTTGTTTGGGTAATTCAGGCTAGGGTCATTACACTATCCATCTTCCAATCTACACCTATAAAGTTTATTGATAATATCATTTATTATCTACCTTTATCTCCCTCTATTTTTTCAAATTTCAACAACCCTTATTATTGGATTCGGAATATCTAGGCACTCAGATATTCTAGTAGCAATGATCCATATTTCTCTTATTATAATTGTATATAACTTTCACTTTTGATAATAAATATCTTGTATGTATTTATTTATATATTGTATAAAATTAATCTTTTATGAGCCTAATAGGATGGATATGAACTGAAAATGGATGCACGTTAATCGTTTGAAAAATGAATATGAATATTAAGTTAAAGAGTTCATCAAGTTTGCAAGAGAGCATGCAGACGACCCTTCTAAAATTCTTTGTATGTGTTTACGTTGTTGTTATTAAAGAAAAATAGTCGGGAAGAGTTGTAAGAACATTTGATTTTTCATGGAATAGATCAAATATATAAATGTTGGACTAAATATGGGTAAAACTGAATGTGGACATCGATTGGGATGATGCTATGCTTTATGAATCATTTGATACGAATACCTTTATAAAAGATGATAGAGATCACATGAAATAAATGAGAATGGAAATTAAAGATGACCTACGTGATTGTCCAAAGTTGTTTGAGGAGTTAAATAGTTGTTCCAAGAAACCATTGTATACCAATTTTCCTAAATACACAACATTGTCAGCTATATTGAAGTTATATAATTTGAAAGCTGGAAATGGATGGAGTGACACCGACTTTACAGAACTACTTGGTCTTCTGAGAGATATGCTACTAGAAGAAAATGAACTACCATGTCGAACATATGATGCTAAATGAATGTTATGTTCAATGGGAATGATATTTAAAAAATACATGTTTGTCCAAATTATTTCATATTGTTTCACAAGGACCATAAATCACTCATCAATAGCCCTACGTGTGGCGCAAATCGATACAAGAAAAATGAATCAAGTCCTTCAAAATTTGTATGGTACTTTCCCATCATTCCATATTTTAGAATACTATATAGATGTCAGGAAACCACAAGACAATTAAAATGGCATGTAGATACATGAATTAAAGATGGGAACCTACATCATCCAACAGATTCTCCTCAGTGGAAGAAAATTGATTATTAGTTTCCTGAATTTGGAGATGAGCTGAGAAATTTTCGTCTTGCATTATCTACAGATGGAATAAATCCTTTTGGTGTATAGATTAGTACTCACAGTACATGGCTTGTCATGTTGATAAATTATAACTTGCCACCATGGTCATGCATGAAGCACAAATACATTATGTTGTCTCTACTTATATCTTAAATTGATCGAATATCTGAAATTGATGTGAGATACATGTGTTACAATGTATGATGCTCATAGAAGTGAAGAATTCACATTGATGGCCATGTTTTACAGAACGATAAATGACTTCCCTGCTTATGGAAATTTATTAGTCTATAGAATTAAAGGCATGTTGGGGTGTCCCATTTGTAAAAAATGCACATACTCAGTTTGGTTGAAACACTCCTCAAAGACTGTGTTTTTACGACATCGAAATTTTTTACCTCGATGACATAAATACTGATCCTGGATGACAGCATTTGATGGGAATATCGAAAAAGGTACAACACTATCTCCAAAAATGGGCGATCAACTGTACAAAAAAGTAAAAAAGGTTGACACTATTTTTGGTAAACCATTTTCAAAAAACCTTACAAAATCAGGTTGGAAGAAGTGATCAATTTTCTTTGAATTACCATATTTAATTTTTTTTGTATGTCATACATTTTATTGATGTCATGCATGTAGAAAAAAATGTATTTGATAATATTATTGGCACGTTACTAAATGTTCCTAGAAAAATGAAAGATGACATCAAGGCTAGGTTGGACTTGATTGAAATGGGGATAAGGGAAGAGTTGGCACCGGTGAAGGGTAAAAGATGAAATTTGTTTCCTCCAGCAGCTTACACTCTATCCAGATAGGAAAAATTACAATTTTTCCTTTTCCTTACGAGTGTAAAAGTTCCACAAGGGTATTCATCAAATATCAAGAATGTTGTGTCAATGACTAATTTGAATTTATAAGGACTAAAATCACATGACTGTCATGTTTTGATGCAAGATTTAATGCTTATTGCTTTCTATTGCATTCTACCTCAATATGTATGACATACATTAACCAGACTCTGCTTCTTTTTCAAAGTCATATGCAGTAAATTTGTAGACCCGGTGAAGTTTCCCATCATGAATAAAGAGATTTTAATCATATTATGTGAATTAGAAATGTTCTTTCCACCACCATTCTTTGATATAATGGTCCACCAGATGGTTCACTTGGTCAAAGAGGTTCAAATATGTGGTCATGTCCATTACAGATGGATGTACCCCATTTAATGGTATATGAATATTTTGAAAGGGTATGTCAAGAATCGAAGTCGGCCTGAAGGTTGTATTGCAGAATGATATATCTTTGAAGAAGTTATTGAATTCTGTACGGATTACCAATCATATGTTGAAAGCATCAGTCTCCCAAGTCTCATCACAGTGAATGCCTTATGGGTAAAGGGATTTCCGGAAGAGATGTTGTTACAATTACCTTGGCAGAGCGGGAGAAAGCACATCTTTACATATTACATAATAGTAAAGATGTTAATCCATACATTGAAGCCCATAAATAAATTCTTAGATATTTGAATCCATCAAGGGATAAAAGATGGATATCAAATATATATAATCAACAATTTATAGGATGGTTCAGAGATCAAATTTATAAGGAGTTATCTAAAAATATGAATTCAATTACTGAATGAATTCAATGGCTATCCATAGGACAGAATGAAAATGTTATATCTTACATTGGTTTTGTAATCAATGGTTATACGTTCTTTACAAAAGAACATGATAGCTTCAGTAAGATGCAAAACAGTGGTGTTACACTTGTGGCTAAAGCGATTCACATATCTAGTTCCAAGGATAAAAATCCAATTTATGAAAATATGTTATATTTTGGCATTATCGAACAGATATACGAGTTGTATTATACAACATTTCAAGTGTCGATTTTCTGTTGAAAATGGGTTGACAATATCAATGGAGTGAAAGTTGATGAAATGGGATTTGTGAAGATTAATTTCAGTATAGAAGGGGAAAAATAGGAGTCATTCATAATGACATCACAAGCAGTGCAAGTATTTTAGGTCTCTGATCCAACAAACAAGAATTGGTCGATTGTCCTGCTGACGACTAAAACAAATGTTGAGTCAGATGAAAATTCAATCGAGGATGACCCTTTCATTGGGACATCACAATCAGTTCATGTTGGTCCCAATGTAGAAAATGTCTTGTACATTAGAGGGGACCACAAAGAGGGGATTTATATTCTCAAAAGAGGAACCAAATCCTTGAAACCTTTAAAAAAAGAGATTTCAATGAGAAGGTAAAAGTGTTTTTCAATATATTATGTTTTTCCTCATAATATTATATGTTCTCTACTATATTAACATAATCTAAATTAAATGTTTGACTACTCATACAGACAATTTCTTCTACACATGATGATGTTACCAATCCCTCGGAAGAACAAACTATAATGAAGGAAACCCTTTGGATAGATGCAAAGGTAATGTTACAATATAATTTCTCTATTTTACCAAAAAATTACATAATGGAACGTTGATTTAATTTTCATTATTCCTTGCAAAGTTCATTTATTTTAGAATTTTTTTGTCCATGTGTCGTGCCATTGCAAGAATAGCAATGACATTGTCTCTGCTCAATCACATAGGTAATATTGTTGTTTGCACAATAAAATCATTGTCCATATAATTAATGCATTGTTTCATATTTATGTTTAATTTATTTCTTTTTAGTATTACTCACATAATAATTGTTTTCTTATACATGTGGATTCTTTTGTTTGATTTGGGGTGCTTTGTCCAACTTTCATGCTTCTTTTATCTTAAAACCTTTTCACCCCTATAGTGGTGCATTTATCACTTTCTTTCAAGTTACCTTCACTACCTTTGCAGAAAAAGAAACAGTGTTGCCTCTGCTCAATCACAGAGGTAAACTTGATGTTTGCATAGTAAAATCATTGTACATAGAATTAATGTATTATTTCATATGTATGTTTAATTTATTTATTTTTAGTATTACTCACATAATAATTATTTTCTTATACAGATAGATTCTTTTGTTTGATTCGGGGTGTTATGTCCAACTTTCATGCTCCTTCTCCCTTAAAACCTTTTCACCCGTTCAGTGATGCATTTATCACTTTCTTTCAAGTTACCTCCACTGCCTTTGCAGAAAGAGCAATGATACTGCCTCTGCTCAATTACAGTGGTAATATTGATGTTTTCACAGTAAAATCATTATCCATAGAATTAATATATTGTTTCGTATATATGTTTAATTTATTTCTTTTTATTATTACTCGTATAATAATTATTTTATTATATAGGTGGATTCTTTTGTTCGAGTTGGGGTGATATTTCTATCTTTTATGTTCCTTCTCCCATAAAACCTTTTCACCCCTATAGTGGTTCATTTATCACTTTCTTTCAAGTTACCTCTACTGCCTTTGTAGGAAGAGCAACGACGCTGTCTCTGCTCAATCACAGAGGTAATCTTGATGTTTGCACAGTAAAATCACTATCCATAGAATTAATGTATTATTTCATACGTATGTTTAATTTATTTCTTTTTAGTATTACTCGCATAATAATTGTTTTCTTATACAGGTAGATTCTTTTGTTCAAGTTTGGGTGCTCTGTCCATCTTTTATCCCTTTTTGAACCAAAACTTCCACGGACTTCTTCTCTCACAAAACCTTTCACTCCTGTAGTGTTGACATTTATCACTTTCTTTCAAGTTCCCTCTACTACTCAATCACATGGGTAATCTTGATATCTGCACAGTAAATTATTGTCTATAGAATTAATGTATTATTTCATATCTATGTTTAATTTATTTCTTTTAAGTATTACTCATAATAATTGTTTTCTTATATAGGTGGATCCTTTTTTTTGAGTTGAGGTGGTTTGTTCGAAACTACTCATGCAATATTGGCAGTTTTACAAAGAAATTCATTGGAAATCTTGGTAACATTGATAGTTGGGATTGTTTTTTAATATATTTAATAATTTGTATTTATGTGATATTATAAACCAATGTTTGAAATGTCTATAATATAGTGTTTTTTCTGGTATTTGTGTTGTAAATTTCATTTCATTTAAATTCTATATTGGGACTTGTTTTTATTGATATCTGATGTGTTTCTGGTGCTGTAGTGTGTTGTTACAGCACACTGCAGTGATGCTACAGTGTGTTGTAATAGCATACTGCAGTATGGCCCTTTATCAGCGTAGATAAATAGGACCTTTATCAGTGCTTTTAAAAGCACTGATAAAAAACACATTTAAATTCTGTATTGGGACTTGTTTTTATTGATATCTGATGTGTTTCTGGTACTGTAGTGTGTTGTTACAACACACTACAGTGATGCTACAGTGTGTTGTAATAGCATATTGCAGTATGGCCCTTTATCAGCGTAGATAAATAGGACCTTTATCAGTGCTTTTAAAAGCACTGATAAAAAACACATTTATCAGTGCTTCTAAAAGCGCTGATAAAAGGCCTTTATCAATGCTTTTATAGGCGCTGATAAAGGGTTCATTTACCAACGCTTTTAAAAGCACTGATAAAGGTCCTATTTATCAGTGCTTTTTTAACGCTGATAAAAGTTCTGGGATTTTAACGTTGCTCACATTGTCAGCATTTTTCTAGCACTGATAAAGACCATTTCTAACAGTGTTAAATGCTAGTTTTGTAGTAGTATTGTGGCTTTAATGTTATGGCTCTGTACTCGGTATTGCAATTTCTAAAATAGTCAAACCCTTACGACCTTCATTCTTGGTTGATCATTTGGCATCTAAGCAGTCCAAAACCCCCTTAAGCGAGACCTATGAAGCCTCTTCAATCAAACTAGGTTCCTTTTATGGTTTCCAAGGCACGAAGGAACCCTCACTTCTCCCGTCCTCTTTCCTGAGTGCAGCCCCTGGAAGAGGTAAATTCCATGTAGGAATTTATAATTCCTCTCCTTTTTCTGTACAATTTGTAAATTGAGTTCTTCGGATGCCTCTTGGTAATTAAGGTTAAAGAACTCGTATGTGATAATAATCTGGAAATTATCAAAGAGTGACAAAGAATTCTTGAGACAATAATAATCTGGTTTTACCAAAGAATAATAATAAGGAATTATCACAAGCATATTATTCTAGAGAGATAATATTATCGCATGTGAAATTATAATTATTTTTTGAGGAATAAATTGTTATCACATGTGTTGGAATATTTTTGATAATTTGGAAATTATCCAGGAGAGAGAAACCATTATCACATGTGATTTTTTATTTCTTTTTGAAATAAAATAGCTGGAATTGGTTTTTGGAACCCTTGATGAACATTGAACATTGATGTGTTGACAACTACGATAATAAGGCCCGGGAAGAGGTGTTCTTGGTTATAGGGGCCTCCACTCCATCTTTCAAACAACACGGTGTGGTTTATCCTTGACGTTGACATCAATAACTTTGAGGTGGGAAGTTTCTTACCTTTTTAGGCTCTTGTTACACTTGTTTCCATAATATGATATTCATGTTGGCATACTTGATAGGCGTGCTTGATTATGATCGCATGTGGGTGTGTGCATAGCTTGTGAGAACCTTATATGACACTTGTTGTCATGAGCACATTCATAGCTTATTGTTCATGTTTGATGTTGATCACATGTTTTATTGTTGCTACTTTTACACATGATGATATGTTATGCTTATGCGTATGTTCGACATTGTTATGTGTTCCTTTGGGGATATTGTTCTTGGTTCCCAAAGCAGGTGAACCATCATGACATATTTATCACTTATAGGGGGTGCACACGAATTGCGACGATGGACCTAAACACAAGGTAGGGATACGACGATGCCTCGTGGATGTCGTGTGATGCACTCGATGCACAACGGATGTTAAGGAGCATGTTACTCGATACCTAGTGGATGTCGAGTAGCACGATCACTTAATGCCTAGTGGATGTCGAGTAGTTCACACATGCAATGCCAAACAATATGATTATTAGCCTCGTGACTAGTCCTTGATTACTTCCAAAATTCCTTCTAGTATAGAGTCGAAGAAGGTACTGTCGGGGCTTGTGGTGGAATGGTTAGCACAGCGGTGCTCGGTTTTGAATTGTTGTGTTGCTTGTGCACTTATTATTATTTATGGAATACACTGATATACTTTAGCACAATTGTTAAGGACGCATTGGTGGTGTTCTACTAAATCTTGTACTCACACCCTACTCGGGTATTTTGATGCGCTTGTAGATTTTAGGACTAGGGATCCAGCGAAGTATAAGAGACCTGTGGTGGATGACTGAGTGGAGGAGCATGGAGCTGATAGCGAACCGTGACAAAGTCGAGAGGATCTCGTTGTTTCATTTATTTATTTATCTTCACTTTTATACTCTGGATTTGCTTTCCACTTTGAGAGCCCGTTTATCACATGTATGACATGTATGACCTTTGATTTTCTTTAGTTTCTGCATAATAATCCGATCATTATACTGTTTATTATTCTATTTATTTATTTTCTCCATGACATGACACTAAGGGTATCATCTCCCCATTAATGAATTTAGACCCCCGCTGCTAGCCGAAAACTTCTTGCATATGGGGAGGCGCGCATATGATTATGTAACACTTCGGTTCGAACCTGGTGGTTTTGGTCGGGGTGTTACAAATAGTTCTCGTAGTTGTCCCACTTGGCACAATGTCAATTCTGAAGTTCCCCTAATCGACAATTTCCCATTGCAAGCCTTGTACCTGACATCTTACTCCCCCAAGGCATTCCTACAGAGCCCCTGACACCCCTAGTGGTTGTCGGAGTCCTTGTAAGGTAACTCCCTTACCATGTCACTCAAATTTCATTATCATATTTCCCCAGTGGGTAGTAACATATTCAAGGGTCTCCAACCAAGATATCTTAAGCACCAGGTTTGGGCCTGTGGTATCAAAAATATAAGCATCCACATTAAACTCCACTTCTCCCAATCGCACCTTTAAAGCCTTGCATACCCCACTCAATTCCACCTGGTGTCCATCAAAACAAATATTGAAAGGCCTGGTATCAACTACATGTGTTGTAAAATATTTTAACTGCTCAGAGAGGAAATTATCACTTACTTTTCTATTTATAAGTACCAACACTTTCCACAACTGTCATGGTCCCTTGCATCCTCATTTCCTACATTCTCTCATTGTGATCACCAATCACTACTACTTTTTCATCTTCAGTTTTGACACCCTCTTTTACTTCTTGTCTAGGCTCCACACATTCTCACACCATTAGCTTAAATCCTTGTTCCGGACATTTATGTCCAGGCTAAAACTGTTGTCCATAGGTATAACATAATCCTTTCACCCTCTCTTCATATTCCTCCCTAGACAAATTCCTTATTCCTTACCACTTGGTTGTCAACTTGCCCTTTCATTGTCACTCTCATTATTGGTGGGTACAAATTTCACAGCGTTCGTGCTCCAGGTTCGCCGCTGACTTACACTATTACTCCTTCCGCAAACTTCTGGACACTTGATAACACCCTTCACAATCAACTCACGTTCAACTCTTCTAGTCAATGTAAACAATCACGCCTTACCCCGTGGCTCATGTGTCAACACAGTATTGTTGATCTCCGAGCGGAATCCCACAATGAAAAGGCTCACATACCACTTTTTAGTTAAATCTCATAAACATAAAGCTACACGCTCGAAGTCATCGATGTAATCATCCACTACTCCAGTTTGACGTGATCTTTTAAAGGAAATTATCGAATATTCCTCTGTCGTGTTACCATATCTTCCAAAGAGCTCTTCCTTGAATTCAGTCTTAAGTGAGCTCTGACTTCATACTTTTCAAAGAGATGTCTAGTAATGAACCATGTCTTCCATGCAAAGTTGTGTCGGCAATACCTTAATCTCCTCATGGATTCAGTAGATCGAAAAATACATTTCAACTCTAATGATCCACAACATTGGATCTTCACCAGAAAAGTTCAACATCTCCACGAGCTTAGATTGTTTGTGATGCACTCCCCACTTTGCACCACAGACACCCTTGCCATCTTCAACAACCTCCAGCGTTAGATCCTTTGCTTCTTCCTCGGTTCGGATATTACTTTCTCCTTCCTCCCCAATGGCGGACTTACCTTTGTCATCACCCCGTCTCGCTCACTCTAACTGACTCATACGAACTGAGAAATAGTCGACATCATCTCCCACATCTAGATTCCCATACATCACATCCCCTCTTCCTATCATCACTACACCTCATCTTGTCATTGTCACCCCACCTCTTGGCGTCGAAGTTCAATTTGCAGCTTGGTAATAACTCTCACAATGAAAGCACCAAAATTGATAGAAATCCAGATATGTATTGCAGAATCTATAGAAGTTACTAGTATCTATTCTCTTGGAGGTCACTCCCTCCCCGAGCCCTTGGCAAACAAGCCAAACTCCCAAAAAATACCAAATGATCCCCCCTCACACCCACCATTGGCCTAATGCATACCAAATGTCTAAAAGTCTTGAAAACCTAATTACAGTACTACCCTCAGGTAGTTGAGAAACACTCAGTCGCTACTGCTCCTCTGGCAAGTAAAGCATACAGGCAGCCTACGGAAGGCCCACTCACACCAACAACCCTACCAGGTTGTTTTTAAAATATAATACATACACCCAAAAAACATTCAAAACTACCTGTGAGTTGACATTTTATGATGGTGGATATGTAAATGGACAATATTGATTGAGACGTTAATGATTACAAGAGAGCAATTGCATGCTCCAACACAAAAACAATTGGATGCAAAGATAATAAATATTGAAGGTGATTTTAAAACCAATATGCACCCAGTGATCAATTTTCTGCCCGGAATGATTAAAATTTAGGATTTATTACCAAGTAAATTAGAACTTTTCTTATTTCATTTTTATCAGTAAGTGTAAATAATTAATATATTATTAAAACTCACGACATGCGATTTTTGCATAATAGGGTAAACGTAAAACTCAAGAGATGCAGCCCGGAAGCAGTTCAGACAGCAACGTCCCTAAGCTTCACCTTCAGTCTCAAGCTGCCGGCTTCCACCACCAGCTCTTCCTTGGATGGATCCACCTTCAACACCCTCCCCTTCTTCCTAATGGAAGAAAGCTGCACCGTATCACCCACTCTGGGAAGCCTGCGCCCTGCAATCTCTACTGGAATAGTAACATAAAACTGCATTTTTTTATTATAAACACTTTCAGTAAGTGTTATCAAACATAGCCTTATATAGAAGCACGTTCTCTAAGTATCACAAACACTTTCCTTCCAAGTGCAGTCAAACGCAACCTTATTGGATTCCAATAGACTTCATTCATCATTATTGACACAGTTAATATCACTATAGATTGATCACCGACCAACCATAATCTAAGAAAGGATGTTCATCCTCCTAAATTTTGTGGTTCCAAAATTATGAAAAGCTAGTCCAAATCTAAAATACTAATAATAAAATACCCATATCAATAAAAAAGACCAGAGTATTACCCGAAGGCAATCCTTTGATGGTAGAAGCATCAGACGATTCATTCTTGTTTGAGATTAGCGGTTCTCCGGTGCAGGCTGTTGCAGATGACTGCTGGAGGTTATCTGCTAGACTATTATTGGGTGTTGATAGCTGAGTTGCAGCGGCACTACCATGCTCTCGCAATTTTCTTCGGAGCACTGAGTTCGCCAACACCACAAGATCAGAAATTATCTGTGATTTCTTGCGTCTCTGATGAATGCCGCGATCGATAAGGTTCTTTTCAGTAGCCAACAACTTTTCATAGACTTCTCTCGATATCCTATCATCAAAAAGCCCAAGTGGATGACAAATGAAGCACCACGTTTATAGGACACTTTTACTATCACGTAAACTTTCCGAGTTTTGCATCAAATAAGCATCTATGTTTATTCAGTTATCAACATAAAATGACATTAAAATGAAACGAGGGATGAGATTTCCAAACATTTGATATTGTAACACGTAAGATGATGCACATTTGAAAGATGATCAAAACAAAAGATTTTACAGCAAAGAAACAGGTAAACCTATTCTTCTTTTATCCTGAAATTCATTTAATTTCTTTCACTTCTTCGCGACGCATAAAATAAAACAGTACACAACCAACCCATGCTCATGTCTGAGCTCCTGTACAGAGAATTAAGCTCCATTTGGTTGTGGAAAACTTTTCTTTTCCATTTTCTAAAAAATTACTGGGAAGTATTTTTGCTTTTCATTTCATTTTCATTTTCAGAAAATTACTGGGAAATATTTTTGTGGAAAACTTTTTTTGCTTTTCTTTATGGGACAACTTTTCAGAAGATCGCTCGTACTAAAATTGTTCCAAGACAACCACACTCAAGTACGAAGTTCTTATGAAACAGATTCCCAAAAACAAATGTGCACTTTGTTGGCATAAAGATAGACTTGAAATCCCTACAGTTTTTTATCCACATTAAGCGTTACAATAAGTGTGCTGTCTTGGTCGCTGCATATTATCCAAAAGCTTTTAGTTATTACAAAAATACAACTTAAGAATCAACTAGTGTTTAAACATGCCCTAAATTAGCAACGACACAAAGAAGAATACTTTTGTTCCTTGCCTTAGATTTTGTTGTGCATCGCGATAATGCTCTAAAAACTCTTGCTTGCTCCTTTCCATGCCAATTATTACCTGCAAAAACATAAGGCTGGCAATGATGAAAAATGTACGCTGAACAAGCTTGTTTGCTCAGTATACCATATGGCAATTTAATATTTTCATCTATGATGTGTTTGGCGCTGGTAGGACAGATAACAGAAAGGGCCATTCGTCCTTTTAACTGATTTGTTCATGCATCTAATTGATATATATGCTTCATTAAAAGAAAAAAATAGCCATAAGTTTTTTAGAATAAATATGATAAAATAAAATATCAAAATAAAAACTAACCAGATTTAAATCATTTTGAAATGCTGAATTGACTTGGTTGTTATATTCAATTAAAAATTGAGACAAATTAAAACTTTTATTCGAAATATTTTATAAAATACAGAAGAGTCACAAATCAATTGTACACAAAATTAGGTGAGTTATGAAGATGGGGACTTGAACAAGCACATAAACAGCTCTCGCACACAAAACATACACATCTTTGATGCAACTGATGGTCCTTCGGAACCAGCATTACATGCCAATATAGTCAACTAGGATTCCAACCCAAAATCAATTGATACTGGGAGAAATGGTTCACCTTAATCCAATGTAACAACAACAACAACAAAGCCTCAATTAAATGAGGTCGGCTACATTGATCAAACGTCGCCAATTAGCACTATTAAAGAGCATATTTTCATTGAAACAATTTAAAACAGGATCATCTTAAATGATTTGTTTAAGACTTTTTTTAGGTCTACCTCTATCTCTTTTAATAAGTGAATTAGTCATTAAATTTACCCTATTAATAGGTGCATCCCTAAGTCTTCTTCTAACATATCCAAACCATCTTAATCTAGTCTCACTTATCTTCGCACCAATTGGAGTCACTTTAATTTTTTCTTGAATACATTCATTTCTAATCATATCCATCTCAGAATGTTCACATGTCAATTTTAACATTTACATTTCTACTACCATATAGAATAGTTGGTCAAATATCAGTCCTATAAAATTTACCTTTCTATTTCAAAAGAACTTTACGATCACAAAGCACCCCAGAAACCTTTCTCCATTTTATATATCCAGTTTGAATCATATAAGAGACATCTACATATCTGCATCACATTGCAGAAATGAACCTAAATATCGAAAACGATCACCTTTTGAAATAATATGGTCTCCCAATTTCACGTTCATAACATTCTAGACCATCATTTGCTCAAACAACACTCCATATATTCTTTCTTATCCCTATTAAGATGAAAACCTTTTGATTTTAAAGCCTCTCTTCAAAGCTCTAACTTTGAATTGATAGTCTCTTTGGATTCAGCAATGAGAACTATATCATCCGCAAAAAGCATGCAATTAAGTATCTCATCTTGAATATGCTTTGGAAGTTCGTCTAAGACCATAGCAAAATGGTATGGGCTTAAAGCCGAACCTTGATGCAGTCCTATAGAGACAGGAGAGTCGGTAGTGTCACCTACTGGAGTTCTAACTCGACTCAAACTCTCTTCATACATGTCATGAATTAGTTTAATATTTGTCACCTGCACCCTTTTTCTTTCAAGAACTTTCCATAACATCTCTCTAAGAACTTTATCATATGTCTTTTCCAAATTAATGAAAACCATATGAAAATTTTGAACTTTTTGTCAATAATACTCTATGAGACCTCTAATCAAATGTCTTATCCAAATTAATGAAAGCCATATGAAAATTTTGAACTTTTTGTCAATGATACTCTATGAGACCTCTAATCAAATAAATTGCTTCTGTAGTTTAACGTTCAGGCATAAAACCAAATTGATTATCAGAAACTTTATTTTCCCTTCAAATACTCTGTTCAATCATTCTCTCTCAAAGTTTCATGGTATGAATCATAAGCTTAATGCCTCTATAATTCTCACAACATAAAATATCTCCTTTATTTTTATACATAGATACTAGAGAACTCTTCCACCATTCATCGGGCATTTTCTTAAATTTCATAATCTCATTAAATAACCTAGTGAGCCGATTAATACACAACTCTACTGAATATTTCCACACTTCAATGCAGATGTTATCTAATCCAACTATTTTACCATTTTTCATCCTTCTTAAAGGCTTTTTAACCTCAAAAGGATGAATGTTTCGAAAATAGTTGTAATTGGATTCCTCTCTACTTATAATTAGATTATCTAAGTCTATTTCACACATCCACGCTTCATTGTGGAGATTATTAAAGTAACATCCTCATCTTTTCTTAATTTCCCCATCCTTAAAAATGGTACGTCCTTCATCTTTTTTGCACCGAACATGATCTAAATCTCTAGATTAACGCTCTCAATCTTTAGCTAAACTATAGACTTTATTTCACAATTTTTAGTATGTAATGAATGGTATAACTCCTCAAAAACTTGAGATTTAGCCTCACTAACTGTTTTCTTAGCCTCTCTACAAGCAACACGATATCGAGTCCAAGTATCTTTATTACTACAAAGGTGTAAAACTTTAAAACACTCGTTTCACTTTAACTTTTAGTTGAGCATTCTCATTCCACCACCACGGTTATTTTCCTTTAGGACAAACCCTTTAGATACTCCTAGAATAGAAGTACCTATATTGTAAACACTTTCAGGCACTGTTGGATTGGTGTAGCCCGATCTGGTTGGGCCGAATGTTTGTGGCCCGCAACTGTAGCAGGTCGAGCTCCGTGGTGAGCTCGTTGGGGGTTGCAGGGGGCAACGCGCGCACTGTAGCAATGATGACCACTGTAGCGGAGCTGACCGACCCACACCGACAGACAATGTAGCAGTACGGACTTCGGGGTCAACTAGACTGTAGCACTTTTGACTTCCAGCCGGCAGCCACTGTAGCGCTTTTGACAAAGCTGGCTGTCGTTCACTGTAGCGACGCAGACTCACTTTTCGAACAGTGATCGTCTTCTCCATTGTTTTATAGCCCATTTTCGGGCTAGGGTTACTACTGAAAAACCTCTGTAATTTGTGCTCCCGATATAGTGAAATTTTGCCTCTCCTGTGGACGTAGAGATTATTCCCGAACCACGTAAATCGTTGTGTTCTTGTTGCTTTCTTTTCTTTCATTTTCTCGTTTCTGTCATTATGACTTCCGATGATTCCGCAACAGCCACCTCACCCCACGTGTAGTCGGCGGTTCCTTAACCACTCAATCCACTTCTTTCAAAAGTTTGTTCTCAAATTCCATTACAAGGTTATCCTTTAAGCGCCACTATCTGATTCTCAGATTCCTTAATTGTTTCATATTTCTCTTATAATTCTTAACTTGTAGGTCTAAAACTAATAAGTGATGCGGGGTGGTCAGATTTTCATCAAGTATAACCTTACAATTCTTAACAAATCTTCTATCTGACCTTTTTACTAAGAAATAATCGATTTTGGATCTTAAGACTCTGCTTTTATAACTAATAAGATGTTCCTCTCGTTTCCAAAAGAGCGTATTTGCTACGAGAAAATCAAAGTTTTAGACAAAGACTAAAACAGTTGATCATTCATCATTTACTACACCCAAACCAAACCCTTCATGGCAATCTATATAATCTCTGGAATCTTTTTCTACATGCCCATTTAGGTCACCACCTATAAAAATCTTCTCATGCTGCAGCAAACTCTGAATCAAAGTTTCTAAATTAACCCAAAAAGTAGACTTGTGTTGTACATCTAGACCTACCTGAGGCACATAAACACTAACGAAGTTGAAAGTCTCTTTACCTAAAACCATCTTAATGACTATGATTCTATTTCCTAATCTTACGAGTCAAGCACTTTATCTCCTAAAGTCTTATCCAGCATAATATCAACACTATTTTTAGCATTAGATTTACCCGAGTTCCAAAGTTCAAAATCAGAGTTATCCAATTCTTTTGACTTTTCTCCCACCCATTTGGTTTCTTGTAAACACAATACACTGATCGCGCTTCTAATCATAGCATTTATCAATTTCATAGATTTACCTGTTAAAATTCCAATATTTCAACTACCTATCCTAAGCTAATGATTTTGGACTAGCTTCCTTACCCCCAACATCCGCCCAAAACGGTGAGAAGACTCTTGCTCATTTAACACCACACTTGGGCGTTGATGTAGCGGCTCTAGCTCATTTGGTACCACACTCAAGCAATGCAGTGCGTTGCTTCTAGGCAACGACCTAGTATTAGCATATCAATACATTTGATCCATGTCATGAAAAGATTTGAAAAAAAATTACACTGGTTGTCGACTACCTAACGCAACCCTTATCTGGTTTGGAATCGGCAATGTAGGATATAAAACTCACACAAATTGGTTTCATATGTGCGTAATTATAGAATAGAACGGGTCAAACATGTTGTTGCTCACCTTCACATAAAATAAAACTGGATTTTAATGTCATTTCAATGTATCACATCAAAATCAATCAATGAAAATAGGTGGTAACTCAATGAAAAGCATTTAACCCTACTTTTCATCGAAAAATATAATATAGATTTTGCATTGGAGCAATATGTGAAAACAATAGGTAAAAAAAAGGATGTTTTTAGATTGGATTGTCGCTTACAGGTGATGCAAATACAGACCAAGAATCTATATTTCGACTTCATGCTCAAACAAGACACGATAATTTGCTTCTTATTACGCCAAGAAATGACATTGTAACCAATAGAAACGGTTGTTGGAACCAAGGTTGGTGACATTGGAGATTGATGAAACAACGAGAGAATACTAAAAACCTTGGAGTATAGGTCTACAGGCTGGCATGAGTATTGTGTTGGTTGGCAATGAGCTTTATTGGAGGTGTTTTGGTGCAGATAAAGTCTTCACGAAATCTAGTGACAATTTGAGATGATTTGGAGATGTTCTTGTGAAGGGAGATTTCATTACGGCACAATTGAGGTTTGTGAAGTATGGATTGCGGGAAGAGCGCCACAATGTAGTGATAGGCCGTGAATTTTTGGTGCTACACTAGTGAGTGCTGATTGAATTAAATCACGCCACAACTTGGTTGTTTACACCACAACAGGTCCAAGATTTGAAGAGATTTAAGAGGATTGTGCCCCGATTCTCAAGAAATTTAAAACAAGATTTTACTCGGGTTTTGTGGATCTACAGTTTTCGAAGAACGATGCGCCAAGAGGACATATCATGCGCAATATAGAGAATTCAAAGTACATCACGCCACAATTTTGGATGTCATCATGATGTGGTGGTTTCCAAGTAGTTTCTCATAATTCGAATATCTTTAGAATTCAATGAGATTTGCTTTGACTTTGGTAGTTTTAATGGGAGGATAATAGACGGTCAAATCAAGTGGTGACATGTGGCAAATTCAAAGCGATGAATTTGGATGGATCAATTGGAGATAAAAATGGCTCTTTGTGAAGAGAAAACATACACAACAATTAAAAAGAGCATTAATACATCTGGAATTGGAAGAGAAACTGTTGTTGTAGGAGAAATTCATTGAAGATCTGATTTTGATAGAGAAAACAGGATCACAAGGCAACACCCTCGCTATTTGGTGCTAATCTTTCTTGTGGAAATTCTTGTAATAATTGATGTGTCGTGTGTTTTTTTCTTATAACTCTTCCTTCAAGTAGTGAGTGAATAATGAGAAAGAGGAAGTGACCTTAAGATCGACAATACCCTCTTCCTGAACTTGTAATCATTTACAATGAGTAGTGATATCCTCTAGTACGTCGACACACCGTCAGCGCATGTGTAGGTTCCAAACGCAGCGGAAGCGCGTTGGTGGGTTTGCCCAATTTTAATTTTAACGTTAAACAACGTTCAATCCGAGATCTGTCACGATATAAAACGCCGAATCTTCGGAATAGAACGAAGAACGAAAAGAAAAGAAGAGTCCTGGAACCCTTGAGGAGGATCATCATATGTTGATTATAATTAATTTAATTAATGCATAAGAATTACCTCGTTGGAATTCTTTCTTCGTTGATGTGTCCGGTCACGATTCGGTGATCCGTCGTTGCGTCGTAGAATCCAAATGTAGGATTCCTCTAGCGGTGATCCACACGTGTGTCACGTATCTCCGGACGTCACCGAAGGGATCTCCGGGTGCTAGCGCGGAAGAACCTTTGCTTGCGATGTCTGCCTTCGACCGCCTTGATCCGGTGGAGGATCTTGCTCTCGTAACTTGAGGGCGTTTTTGGTGGAAAGGGAATTCTCTCTTGGCTTGAGAGTATTTCCAAATCTGTTGTGCACAACAATGACTCTTCAAAATGTTGGGGTTGCGAGGATATTTATAATCGGGTTTGAAGTTAATAGAGTTATGACAATAAATAAACGCGTTACGCGTTTTATTTATTTCATTAACTCTTATTGAAAACCCCCATGTCAAATTATTAATTCCTTGACATGCGCCCACGCTGATTATAATAAATATCATTTAATAAAACAATATTAAATCCTCAGAATCTCAACTGGAAAAACTACACGGCGTGTAATAATTAATACACGGCGTGTACTTGTTTTCCATAAAACTACACAGCGTGTATATTTAATATACACGGCGTGTACTTTTATTTTCCATTTTTCTCCACCACATTTATTAGACCTTGAGTAATGACTATTTATTTCTTAAATAAATGTAACTGCATTACTCGCTAATAAATATATTATTTCGTCCACAATATATTCTCTCGAATAACTAGTGTCAAAATAAATGCGATCAGACATCCTTAAATAATTATTAAACCACAGTCGGGAATAATATTTATTTAACTTGTTAAATTAATATTTAACTGAGATACATGGACACACTTAGTGTGTGACCCTCTAAACCTCTTTCTCAGTGGCATTAGGTTGAGCCTGCCTAAAGTCCAAGGTTAGCGTCTAGCAACACGCCAAGGCACCCATAGAGAAAGAAGTTAACGCCGCAATGACGTGTCACCTCCTACGAACGCTTACCGTGTAATATAATCCCTTTGTCTCGATATCTCCAATCAAGCGGGTTGCATGCTAGTGCCATCAACCCATGTGCTTGATTATTCTTTCTTTGACTTCCCGGAATTGAATTTGCCCATACCTTACCATGGCCATGGATTTAGTTAGGCTATATCAATTCCATCAAAGGGCCTGAGATATCTACTTCCGTTATAAAACGAAAGGGACAAATCCTTTCTCGCATTATCTATTAATGCGGTATTACTCGTGACGCACCCAACGTATCCTACCTCACTGCGAACAATGTGTCGTCACAGTTTTCGTCAATACATCTAAGTGCGCGAGTTGTAATACCCATTAATAATAATCTTAAAGTCTAAGGACCAATACACACGTCTGCAGATAGGAACATCCAATGACACTATGAAATGTGGATTTCCAACTGGAGGGTCTCGTTCTCATAATATCCTCCTGGATATTACCAAGGGCGCACACCATGAGAAGGTGCCTCAAAGTTTTATGAGTCCTCACCCCTAATGACCTGTATTATTTGTGTCCCTCAAATAATATCATCCGGCCATAGAACATACATTCAAGAACAGTGTTATGGAACTTCCGGGTTCTCATCATAGCGGGGATCCGCTACGACCCTTTAATGCAACAGCTGTCCTTAGGACATTATCACATGACATGTCACGCAGAAGAACAATCAAGATGTGATAAGGCTTTTATTTAATGAATAAAGTACAAAGTAGTTGGTTCTAGACCACCAACTCCAACAGTATGTTCCTTGGAGTAACCTTTAGTTGTGAATCAAGTAAAATCCTCATGATACTGTATTTACTTTCCATATTTGGTAATTGTGGTTGCGCGCTTGAGATTGAGTGGATTGGAGCGTTCTTTCCTGTAACAGTCCGGACTTTCTGAGACTGTTTGCGTCTTTTGGGTGTCTATAAAAAGAGGTGTTGCTAAAGCTGAGATTTCAATTGAAACAAATGCATTGCAGCATGATTGTGTGTTTCATGCCGTGAGTGGTCAGTTGGGAAGCTGTGACGTGGCATAAAGTTGTGTCATGACTTGGGGCGTAAGCCGTGAGAGTTTGGTATTGCTTTGTTTTGAGGAGGAAGTCTGGTTGCGGTGTGAGGGGTGTTGGTTGCGGCGTGACGACTTCCGGGTTGTTCTTACGTATGGGTTAGGAGCTGATGCGTAAGGGATACACCGCAAGTAACCTTTACATATATGTCTTTGCATGTAATGTCTCGGATTTTTCATGTAAATTTTTTTTGAAAAATATATGGGATTGTTTCGAAACCAGAGGCTGAGACGACACGTGATTTCGAAACCCGAGGTGTCTGTAATAAATGTTCAAACTATTTTTAAGTTTATAAAAAATAGCACTCGTGTGTGGTTTTAGTAACTTTTAAATGAGTGCTCAGATTTGAAATCAGAGGGCACCGTTGTGTTCAAAGCAGTGGGTTTTGCTTAGGCAAAACCTAACTTCGATCGGCGCGGGTCGACTGCGAAAAATCTTTTTCGAACGTTTTAAAGAAAAAGAAAAATAAACTTAAAAAGTTTATTTTTTCTTTTTAACGTTTCATGGCGACGCAGCAATGCTGCGACGCAACGATAAAGCAGTTGTTTCCTTTCAAAAATGAAACAGCGTGGCAACGCTGTAACTCAGCCAAATAGCGACGCTGAAACGCGTTTCTTCAATTAATAGTTTGGCAGGGATGTGAGATCAGATTCACGATCCCTGGAGGCTCTGGAAAAAAGAAAGAAAGCATGTTGGCAAATCCTCGCGTCGACAAACGACGAACGGTGGCAGATCGATGATCGGATTCGGAACAAGCGTGGGCGGATTGACGAACGACGAACGCAGAACTCACACTTCGTCAGCGATCGATCCAATCCTCAAGGTAGGGGGTTCTTTTTTTCTCCGTGATTCCTTTCCACCTTGTTTCCAACAACGAATGCGGACCAACCCACGAACAGGTTGATCTATGGTTCGATCGTTTATGCGGGATAGTTAAAAATGTGGGATTAATATGAGAATTAGATCTTTTTGATTTTTAATTCGTTCTTCCTAATCCAGCTAACAAGAACGAATTCGAGCCGACACGAACAAATACCTAGATCCGTTCTTCGGGTGTTCTTGTGTTCCTCCTTTTCCCCCGTTCTTCGCTTTATCTTCGTTCTTCATGATGATATGAGTGGATGATTGTTGCGTCGTCGATCCGAGGCACAACAATCTCGAGGCCGAGGATTTGACACTGCAGCGACCCCGTGGAGGTGCGACGACAGGCGCGAGACGAGGCCGCTGGCGGTGCGGACCGGCGGTGGAAGAAACACCAGCCCAACGGAGCAGTCGGGCCAGGCGGACAGCCGCCGGCGGTGACCCACGGTCAAACGGGACCGCGGCGGCGAGGTGACCCGCAACAGGGGGCAGGGTGTCGCGGGTGGCGGCGACAGCGCAGACTAGGGACGCGACGCCGCATCGTCCGACTGGGACGCGGTCCCACGGACCATGTGCGGGAGGAGCGGCCGACACACGGTCAGCTGCGCTGGCGGGACGTGGCACCCACCGCGTCCGGGTAAGACGAACCGGCCCGCTTCAGCGGGCCGGGCTGAAGCCGGCAGACCGGATTGGGCTGGCAGCGGGCTAGGCCCAGCCGGGGCATACCGGACCCGGCAGGTCGGGTCAGGCGATACCCGGTCGGGTCAGGTCAGGTCGAGTCGGCTCGGGCGCAGACTTAACCGGCCCCTTTTTACTTAAAAGATCATAACTCACAAGCCACGTGTCCGTTTGATAAGTTGTTTGCGGCGTTGGGACCCTCGCAACGAGGCGGTTCTTTTGAGATACTCTAAATGGGTTTCCGTGGAAGTTGGCATACGGCCTTTTGGCTCGAGGAGTAGGTGCTACCGGAACGAGCGTTCTAAGGACAAAATCCTGCGGGTGGCTGCAACCTAGAAGCTACGTGGTTACCTAGACTGCGTGTCTTACCTATACTATGTGTCTTATCTAGACTTTGTATCTTATTAAGACTGAGTCGGTACTCCCATGTCCCACCAGGATGCGGGTCTTCTAGTCTTTGACGACACTCTGTGTGTTACTTACACTCTGTGTGTTACCAACACTCTGTGTGTTATCAACACTCCGTATGTTACCTACACTCCATGTGTTACCGACACTCCGTGTGTTACTACTTGAGAGTAGTGTTGATTCTTATGACAATTTTGTTTACGTACCATAGACCTATACTTGGTGTGAGCCAATTCTAGGGACTCTTGATTATACTTCTTAGAGGCTACACTTCATGTACCTCTTTGGTAGTCTACTTAAATGTATTTCTTAGTGATCTTCTTTGTGGTATACTTCGTGTGATTCCTTGTGGTTTACTTTGTGTAATTTCTTAATAGTTTGGGGTCCCTACTGAGTATTGTTTTACTCACCCCTGCACTGGCTTCACCCGCACGTGTCGTGTCTTGTGCAGATGATCGACAGCTTTGACGTAGTCCTTGGTGGGCCGGGGACAGGGGTGTTTTAGGGTGACCCGACGGACGTGGTACGCTTCAGCGACATTCAGACAGCCTACCGTACCCACCCTTCAGGTAGGGTTTTCTACAGATGAGATCTAGGAGCTTTTACTTTTCCATTTCAATTGGGCTTGTATTCTAACCCTTTTTTCTTTCAGTTTTGTACCTTACTCAGACTGGGTTTTCTTAGTGGTTTGCATCCATGTTTACTTAGTGTTTTTAGTTTCAACTTTTGTTTGGAGACGGGTGCGTGCGTAAAGGTACTAAGGCAAATGCCTCTCACTTGTGGGATATGCCTACTCACCGTTAGTCGTCCGCCCCTAGCCTATGGGAGGCGGACTTGAGATAGTCACGGCACAGACCCTGGGGGACGGGTCGTGACAGAGTGGTATCAGAGGGCGGTTGGTTTTACTCTTGTTTTGGGGCAACAATGTTAAGCGTTTCGAGTTCGGCTTTCAGGCTAGGGAACCCAGTGTTGGTGTGGCGGCCGACGTATCCATACACAAGGACCTTGAATTCTGTTTTCCGACTCGGTACATGAAAACGCTAGTTGCATGGGAAATTAATGGTTCTTGCATCATATAAGAATTGAGTGTGTTCTAATGTCCTTCTTGAGTCAAAGTCAGCTCACCAGGTATACTCTATTGATCGTGGTACATCTTGTTCTGTTTCAGGATGCTTCCACACAGGCAGTTAGCTAGGATTCTGGGGCGTGACCACGAGGATAGTCCTCCGAGCGATGAGGCATCGGTGCAGGGACCGTTGCCAGAGATAGCACCTCCCGGTGGTGTACCAGTGATACCACTACCCAGAGAGCAGCAGTTCCTACTGGCATTAACGGTAGAGAATGCACACAGGCTTAATGTATTGCATGAGTTCTGGAGACAGCGACCTCCCAGGTTCCAAGGTGACACGGATCCTCAAATAGCTGAGGACTGGTTGGAGGCAGTGACGCGAGTCTTCCGCTTAGTGAGGACGCCTTCCGACCAGATGGTTGTCTTAACCGCGAGCTTTCTTCAGGGCTCGGTGGGGAGATAGTGGAGCCTGATGACTCAAACGCATGAGGAGGCGATTCTATCCTGGACAGACTCCGAGCGCCTCTTCAGAGAGTTCTTTCCAGTGACGTTACACTCTGTGCGTATACAGGAGCTACTGCACCTGCAGCAGAACAACCAGTCAATAGCAAAGATTCACAGATCTTTCTCGCTACTCTACCGACATGGTGCGGGACCTGTTCTTCAAGGCTCGTACCTTCAAGCAGGGACTACGCTGGGAGATTAGGGCGTCGATGATATCCCTTAACATCCCTACGCATGCTGGGGTGCTGGAGCGAGCTCTATTGGTAGAGAGCATTCTTGCGGAGCAGGCACCGGCAGTGAGAGCTACCACCGAGCGACAGGTAGCGGAGTCTTCGGCAGCGGGTAGCCAACATAAGACGTACAGATCCAAGCGGGTCAAGCACTCCAAGGGGTGACCTCAAGATACGGGATCAGTGGTGCGAGCCGCCCAGGGCAGAGCGAGTCAGCTGAAGGACAAACTGTGCTACTCGTGCGACGGTTGGGGGCATCTGGCTAGAGATTGTTCGACCAGCCATACGACCAACCAGGAGACGATCGAGGGACCGCTGAGGCAGTGGCGGAGGCAGAAACAGGGCGGTCAGTCAGGCTGCGGACGTGGCAGAGGCGCGGGACGAGCGATAGGAGGTGGATGGAGGTTTGAGGCACTACCACCACCACCCCCAGGTGATCCACCCCAAGCTCAGTGAGCTGGTGGACAGGGGCGAGGCCAGCTCCAAGTGATGGAGGCTTACGATCCCGAGACTCCTGAGATGATTAGAGGTATGATCTGTGTCTTTTCCGCCCTAACTGCAGTTTTGATAGACACGGGGGTCAGTCACTCTTTTCTCGCAACGACCCTTGTTCAAAACACGGAGACTTCAGTGGAACCATTAACTCGATCCCTACGCTTAGAAACTCCTACGGGAGGAGATTCGACGATCACACACTGGTACCGACAGTGTGCCCTTACTCTTGAGGACGAGAGTTTCGGTTGGGATCTCTTGGTGGCAGCGTCGAGACCTTACAACGTCATTCTGGGTATGGACTGGTTATCCACAGTTCATGCTCAGATCGACTTTTTTAGGCGCACGGTGCGGTGTGTCCGCAGAGATGGGACTAGGTTTTCCTTTATCGTCGAAAGGGAGACACAAACAGCGCAGGATGGACTCGCACGTAAGGAGGGTGGAGTCGATCACACATCAGCTGGCTAGCATGGCCCTCGGTGCAGTGGATGAGACAAGTCCACAGTTCCCTGCAGTGGTGAACGAGTACGGGGACATTTTTTCGAAAGATGTTCCAGGACTACCTTCTCGCAGAGAGGTAGATTTCTGCATTGACCTGTACCCCGGGACGACACTGATATCTACACCGGCATATCGGATGGCTCCTGCAGAGCTTCGTGAATTGAGGGTACAGTTGGAGGACTTACAGAGGAAGGGCTTCGTGAGACCCAGAGTTTCTCTATGGGCAGCCCCAGTATTGTTTTCCAAAAAGGCAGACGGGAGCTTGAGGTTACGTGTGGACTTTCAGCGCCTGAATCAGGTGACCGTGAAGAATAAGTATATACTACCAAGGATTGATGACCTCTTCGATCGGCTGAAGGGAGCGAAATGGTTCTCGAAGATAGACCTCAGATCAGGCTACCACCAGCTTCGTGTACGGGATGAGGACATCCCAAAGACGGCTTTCAGATGTCGGTATGGTCACTACGAGTACTTAGTGAAGCCGTTTGGCGTGACAAACGCTCCAACAGTGTTCATGGGACTAACGAACAGGATCTTCCAACCCTACCTAGACCGATTTATAGTGGTATTTATTGATGACATTCTGGTGTACTCGGCGTCTGAGGAGGAGCACGTGATACACTTAAGGATGGTCTTGAACTTACTCCGAGAGGACCAACTTTATGAGAAGCTCTCGAAGTGTCAGTTCTGGATACGAGGTCCACTTTTTGGGACACCTCATTTCGGAGGTTGGAGTTGCAGTAGATCCAGTGAAGATAGAGGCGGTGCTTGCATTGGAGCCACCCAAGAACGTTACCGAGGTGCGGAGTTTCTTTGGGTTGGCTGGGTACTATCGGATTTTCGTACCTGACTTTTCCAAAGTAACAGCATCCATGACAGCCTTGACACGAAAGGGGCAACCTTTCATGTGGACGGAGAAGTGCCAGCAAAGCTTTCAGCAACTGAGATAGAGTCTGACGAGCGCTCCCATCCTGAGATTGCCAGAGGGCGTCGAGTATGTGGTGTTCTGCGACGCATCAGGGACCGGAATTGGTTGTGTCCTGATGCAGGGGCAAGTTGTGATTGTCTACGGTTCACTGCAGTTGAGACCACATGAACAGAACTACGCGACCCACGATCTGAAGTTGGTGGCGGTAGTCTTCGCGTAGAAGATGTGGCGACACCTCTTATGGGCGAGCGGTTTATCGTCTACTCAGACCACAAAAATCTCAGGTATATCTTTTCTCAGAAGAATTTGAACCTGAGACGGCAGCGTTGGCTAGAGTTCCTCTAAGACTATGACTTCGAGATAGTTTATACTCCTAGAAAGGGGAACGTGGTGGTAGATGCTCTCAACCGGAGATCGAGTTCACAACTACTGAACGAGGCCTCAGAACAATTGGTCTCGCTTTAGATATCCTTTGTGGATAGAGATGAAACAACTTATCTCCGGTCGATGGTGATTACCCCTCCACTCTTACAGCACGTGCGGAAGACACAGCTCGGAGATGTCAGCTGTGAGACTACACGTGCTTAGATGTCCACAGGGCATGCCCCTGATAGATATTCAAAAGGTGGGGAGCACGTCATCCTTTTCAGATGACGCACAGTTGTACCGGCGACGTTACGGGAGGAGGTGTTGAGGGAGTTTCATACATCCCCTTTGACGGTACATCCAAGTGTGGAAAAGATGTACCAGAACCTCGACGTCAGTTTTGATGGCCGAAGATGAAGAAGGCAGTTGCAGAGTTTGTCTCTAAATGCCTCACTTGTCAGCAAGTGAAGGCCGAACACCAAGTTCCAGCGGGTTTGACTCAACCCCTTGAGGTGCCAGAGTGGAAGTGAGATGAAATATCGACGGACTTCGTGACGGGACTACCATGTACGTTCAGAGAGCACGATACCATTTGGGTGATCGTTGACCGAATCACCAAATCGGCTCACTTCCTAGCGATTCAGGAACAGGGTTCAGTAGAGAGCTTGTGACGCCTCTACGTACAAGAGATAGTTCAACTCCATGGAGTCCCATCGACGATAGTCTCAGATCGAGATGCACACTTTACATCCCGGTTGTGGAAGGGATTGCAGGAGGTGTTTGGGACTCAGCTGCGCTTGAGCACAGTTTTCCACCCACAGACAAACGGCCAGACGGAGCGGACCATTCAGGTCCTAGAGGACATGCTACGTACTTACATTCTCTATTTTAGCCGCAATTGATTGGATCACCTATCCCTGGTGGAGTTTGCGTACAACAACAGCTACCACTCTACCATCAGTATGACACAGTTCGAGGCTTTGTACGGGCGACCCTGCAGGTCGCTACTTGGTTGGACTGACCCCGGAGAGTCAGCACTCATAGACCCGGAAGTTGGTACAGGCCACTACGGAAAAAGGTGCAGGTCATCCAAGAGCGGATGAAGACTGCACAGAGTCGTCAGAAGTCCAATGTTAATAGGCGACGGAGACCCTTGGAGTTCGAGAAGGGAGACCATGTGTTCCTTCGGGTCTCTCCTCGGCATGGGATACGAAGATTTGGCCGGGGCGGCAAGTTATCTCCGAGGTTCATCAGACCTTTTCTGATACTGCGTAGAGTGGGCGAGGCAGCGTACCGCTTGACTCTACCTCCGCAGTTAGAGCGGGTGCATGATGTTTTTCACGTATCCCAGTTAAGGAGATACGTACACGACCCATCACACGTCATTGACTAGGGCAAGCTGGACGTTGACGACGAGGCGACTTTCGCAGAGTACCCGGTGAAGATCGAGGATCGACAGGAGAGGATCCTTCGTGAACGGTCGATTCCTCTGGTGCGCGTTCGTTGGCACCACAAGAATCTCCATAAGAGAACTTGGGAGCGGAAGACTTATATTTGTGCTCAGTATCCCCATTTGTTTGTTTAGCTCTTATTTTGGCTTTTGGGGACGTAAAGCCCTAAGGTGGGGAGAATGTATTGTCTCGGATTTTCCATGTAAATTTTTTTGAAAATTACATGAGATTATTTCGAGACCAGGCGCTGAAACGACACGTGATTCCGAGACCTGGGGTGCCCGGAATAAATGTTCGAACTATTTTTAAGTTTATTAAAAATAGCGCTCGTGTGCAATTTTAGTAACTTCTAAACGAGTGCTCGGATTTGAAATCTGAAGGCACCGTTGTGTTCAGAGCAGCGGGTTTTGATGAGGCAGGACCTAACTTCGACCGACGCGGGTCGACTACGAAAAATCTTTTTCGAACGTTTTAAAGAATAAAAACAAACTTAAAAAGTTCATTTTATTTTTCTTTTAACGTTTCATGGCGACGCAGCAATGCTGCGATGCAGCGACAAAGCAATTGTTTCCTTTTATAAATGAAACGGCATGGCGACGCTGCAATTCAGCGAAACAGCGACGTTGAAACGCGTTTCTTCAATTAATAGCTTGGCAGGGATGCGAGATCAGATTCACGATCCCTGGAGGCTCTGAAAAAAAAAAGGAAACGCGTTGGCAAATCCTTTCGTCGATGAACGACGAACGGTGGCGGATCGATGATCGAATTCGGAACAGGCGTCGGCGGATTGACGAACGATGAACGCAGGACTCACGCTTCGTCAGGGATTGATCCAATCCTCGAGGTAGGGGGCGCTTTTTTCTTCATGATTCATTTTCCCGTTTTTGTTTTCAACGACGAACACAAACCAACCTACAAACGGGTTGATCTGTGGTTCGATCGTTTATACGGAATGGTTAAAAATGCGAAATTAATGTGGGAATTAGATCTTTGTAATTTTTAATTCGTTCTTCATGATCCTGCTAACAAAAACGAATTCAGGCCGACAAGAACAAAGGCCTGGATCCGTTCTTCGGGTGTTCTTGTGTTCCTCATTTTCCTCCGTTCTTCGCTTTCTTTTTGTTGTTCGTGATGGTATTAGCGGATGATTGTTGCGTCGTCAATCCGGGGCACAACAATCTCAAGGCCGAGGATTTGACACCGGAGCGACCCCGCAGAAGTGCAACGACAGGCGCGACACGAGACGAGGCCGCCGGTGGTGCGGACCGGCGGTGGAAGCAGCACCAGCTCGACGAAGCGGTCAGGCCAGGCGAACAGCCTTCAACATGGAATTCGGCGGCGACGGCGACCCGCGGTCCAACAAGATCGCGGCGGCGGGGGGGCCCGCGGCAGGGGGACCGTGTGGTGGCAGCGGCTGAGGCCCGCGGTGGCGTAGCCGCGGGCGGCGATCGGAGATGCTCCCAAGGTAGGGCGACAACGGGCCGAGCCCAACCAGGTCGACCCGGTGGGTCGGGTTAGGTGGGACCCGAGTCGGGTTGGTTTGAGCTGGGTTGGGCCGAAACCGGACCCAGCCCACCTCTTTTTACTTAAAAGCTCATTACTCACAAACCGTGTGTCTGTTTGATGAGTCGTTTGCAGCGTTGAGACCCTCACGACAAGGCGGTACTTTTGAGATATTCTAAGTGAGTTTTCGTGGAAGTTGGCGTATGCCCTTTTGGTTCGAGCAGTAGGTGCTCCCGAAACAAGCGTGCTAAAAACGGAATCCTACGGCTGGCTGCTATCTAGAAGCTATATGGTTACCTAGACTGCATGTCATACCTAAATTATGTGTCTTATCTAGACTTTATGTCTTACCGAGACTGAGTCGGTACTCCCATGTCCCACCAGGGTGCGTGTCTTCTAGTCTTTGATGACACTCCGTGTGTTATCTACACTTTGTGTGTTATCTACACTTTGTGTGTTACCAACACTTTGGGGTCTCAACTGAGTCGGTACTCCCATGTCCCACCAGGGTGCGTGTCTTCTAGTCTTTGATGACACTCCGTGTGTTATCTACACTTTGTGTGTTACCAACACTTTGTGTGTTATCTACACTCCGTGTGTTACCTACACTTCGTGTGTTACCAACACTCCGTGTGTTACTACTTGAGAGTACTGTGGATTCTTACTACAATCTTGTTTACGTACCATAGACCTATACTTGGTGGGAGCCAACTCTAGTGACTCTTGATTATACTTCTTAGAGGCTACACTTTGTGTACCTCTTTGGTAGTCCACTTGGTGTATTTCTTAGTGATCTTCTTTGTGGTATACTTCGTGTGATTCCATGTGGTTTATTTTGTGTAATTCTTTTGTGGTTTGGGGTCTCAACTGAGTATTGTTTTACTCACCCCTACACAGGCTTCATCCGCACGTGTCATGCCTTGTGCAGACGATCGACAAATTTGATGGAGTCCTTGGTGGGCCGGGGACAGGGGGTGCTTCAAGGTGACCCGACGGACGTGGTACGCTTCAGCGACATTCAGACAGCTTACCGTACCTACCCTTCAGGTAAGGTTTTCTATAGATGAGATTCTTGAGCTTGTACTTTTCCATTTCAGTTCGGCTTGTATTCCGACCTATTTTTCTTTAAGTTTTGTACCTTACTATAAGTGGGTTTTCTTAGTGGTCTGTATCCATGTTTACTTTGTGTTTTCAGTTTCAGTTTTTGCTTGGAGACGGGTGTGTGCGTACAGGTACTAGGGCAAATGCCTCCCACTTGTGGGATATGCCTACTTGGCGCTAGTCACCAGCCCTGGTCTATGGGACGGGCTTAAAGTAGTCACGGCACAGGCCCCGAGGGACGGGTCGTGACATTGGTGCAGAAGTGGGAATGATGATACATAAGGGTCGTGGGGTTTTGAGTTTACCCTTACGTTTGATTCCCTTGCGGCGTGAGGAGTTTCGGTCACGATGTAAAGGGTCTTGGGGAGTTGGTTTAATCTTCCGCGAGTGGCCATTGCAGCGTGGTCACAACTATTGCGGCGTGAAGCCCTGGGTGGATGATTTTTCAGTTCTGCCTTTTTGGGTATCGTTGCGTCGTGGTGCTCTTGTTGCGTTATGGCTTGGTTCAGAGTTGAGCCGTGTTTTTTAGAGGATCGTGCGCCGTGAAATGACCATCTTGGTCGCACCATGGCCTTCATCAAATGTGTGGAGTTAAGGCAGTTTTGAAAGTTTACGTAATTTAAAAGCCCATTCAAATTCTTCGAGATTACTTTGTTTTTTCCTCGAACCCCATGCGGCCAGAGATGTGTCCTTAGAGATCTTTGAGCGCCCTTTGACTGGTTTTGGCCCTCGACTTCAAGAGATCAACCATTTTGTGATCCAGGGTGAGTTTCTCTTCCCATCTTTTGGGTTCTCACTCTGTCCTTCTTAGAAAGGCTATGGCAGTGGTTCAACTTCGATATTATTGGACTTGCGTCGTGGTTTTGATGGAGGTTGTTATGCCCTAGGTTATTGAGGTTTTCCTCTTGTGTTCTTGGTTCTGTGATCATCTCCTCCTTGTTTTAGCACAGCGACTGTCGAAGCTTCGGTTGAGGTGGGGGATTCAAGACTTCTCCTTCAATTTTGTTACGAAGTGTTTGTGCAAAACTTTGGAAGCGTGATGATAGTTTTTCCAAAATGAGTTTTAGATATGGTTTCACAAGTTGTTGCATATGATGTGACATAAGGTGGAAATATATTAAGTCTATGAATCTAGTGCAACTAAAAGATAGATAGAAATGTGCATTAAAACTAAACCATGACACAGAGGTATTAACCATGTCGTGGTTTATGCTGAAATAAACCAAATCATAGTAAAGGTCATTGCGTCGTGGTTTTATGCATGGCGGCACATGCACTACAATAATGCATGTCGATTGTTTCTTTCATCCACTGAAAACTATCATAATCAGTTTACAATATCATATGATGATATTCAAAGAAGTTTATGAAACATTGTGTTAAACGTTTAGATTCTTGGTTTGGATGAAAGTTACCAACCGTTTGTAGCATGGTTTCACATTTCGAACGTTTTAAGATGCTTAGAATGATGAAACATTGAATTTGTGACAATCATGTCGTGAGAAACACCAAGTCATAGCTTTGATTCTTTCTCTCTTAATCCAAGGTTCGAGCAAGCCATGAGAAAGAGAGAATCCTACTTAAGCGTTAGGTGATTCATACAACCCATGGATACCTTTTGAGGAATGAGGCTTTCGATTGCTTTTGAGGAGTCACTACCAATCTCATGTAGGAGAGCTTGGGAGAACAGGCTTCACACAACAGAGGTATTTTCTTCATTTATATTATTTTTAATTCAAATAAATGGTTAGATCTTGTGATAAAAGAGGTTTTAGTGGTGTGTTTCCGCTATGTTTGGACAAGAGTTGTCCCCACTAAAACCCGACAATACAATCATTAACGAAGATGGCAATCCTCCGTACTCTCCCCCTGAGCAACTCATTTAGGAAGGCGTCCTTGATGTCCAAGTAATGTAATGGTCAATGATAAGCACCCAAGAAGATATGGACCGAAGTCATTTTAGGGACCAGGGAAAAGGTACAGAAGTAATCGATGTCATAGGTCTGGGCATACAATTTGGCAACCAAGCAGACCTTGAGACAGTTCAGATAGCCATCAATATTTACCCGAACAATATACACTCATTTGCAGCTCTCATGTATGATTAGTTTCTAAAGCTTTTAATTCTGCATCATAGCCTCAAAACCAGCCAATATTAAGTCTTCGTCTTGGCAAGCATGTAAGAGATAGAAACAACGACCAATGTGACAATCAAAGCAGAGATACTTGTGAAAAGACCCTGGTAAAAAGGAGTATAAATCGCTTTAGATCAGCAAGAGCGAGTACCCTTACAAAGAGCAGTCAACAAGACCGCGGTGGGTGATGATGGAGCAGACACGGAGAGGCCGCCGAGAATGGAGTTCGCCGTGAGTCTCCTACTCACACCACCCTTGGCGGGCGAGGAGTTCAACACTTGACCACCTATGAGTGGGAGGATCGCCACCGCAAAAGCCCTTGTTTCCAAAGTGGTAGGCTCTACAAGCCCATGCGCAGGTGTCCCGATCCACACTTGAGGGTGCTGTTAGTGAGAGAGGACGATGCGGGAAATGAAGAAGGGGTAGTCGAGTGGGGCCCCGAGGCAGCCCACGACAACAAGGAACCAGTTCCCCATATTCAGCATTGAGGACAAGGCTGATTTCAAGGGGTGGTTGGTGATAGAAACAAATTTGGGAATTGTAAGTAATAAGGGGTAAAAGGGTCTTCGTAAGGTGAGTCTATTAGTTTGTCAAGGGAGAAGGTTCTGGACCTGCATGTGGGGTTGGGGAATTGTTATATAAGCCAGGGGAGGTGAGCAAGCGAGGCGCGGGGAATATATTGTTTGTTAGCCTGTTAAACAGATCGACCATAGGCTTGGGAGTTTGGTTTCGTGGCTTGGACGGGAGTGCAAGTGCCACCTGATTTCTCCTCCTTCAATTTCCTTCCTTGTTTATACTATATAAGGCATTTGTTCTTGTCCTTTTGTTGGCGTGAATACCTAACAATTATCAATGTGAAAGGGGGCATCAAGAGCAACGCACGCCTAGAGGCATCACTTGAGACGTCTTCGATGGAGAGAAAAAAAAGAGGGGGCTCACCAAAGAGAGAGGGGAGGGAGGCTAGGGTTTTTTCAAAACAAGGATTTCTCTCATATCATGTAGAAACTAGATACCAAATTTCGTAACTCACAACTAAGACCATAGGATATTATTCATAGATAAAAAAATACAATGGATTACATAATCAATGTGGAACACCCAATCACGCTAAAAAAATTCAAATAATAATATTCATAATACTCAATAATACTCTAATAATGATACTGCCAAAACGTTTTAATAAATGTATTAATATTTATTTTATTATACTATATTTTTAATTTTAAAATCAAGGAAAAAATCAAAAATATATATATATATATATATTGGGGCCGTGACCTTTTCACACACTTACCTATGGGTTAAAGACAACCAGATTTTAATATCATATCAAAATTTCATCATCGGGAGTCTTAATAAAATACTTGGAATACTATTATACCCATCCCAATCCAATATAAAATGATAATACTTTCCTTTACAATAAAACATTACAGAGATTTAACATATTGACAATAAGTAGATATAATAAGCTCAACAAAATATAAGGTGGTATTTGGTCAAATACAACTGGACCTCGATAAAATATCAAAATTTTAATTAGCAATGAAAGATAATAAATCATTTTTGATATCATGATACCTCATGAAAATTTGATTTTGGACTCTCGACATGAACAAAACAATTGCATGAAACTTCCATGCATCTAATGTGTGAAAATTACGTAAACTTTCATTTAAAGGCCTTACAGCATTAATATTTGTGCTGGTTGAACCATGCAGTTCACGAGCATGATCCAAAACCTGGCGAGGCAGTCCTAATCTTTCGGCGATGCTGATTGCATTTGAACACCCTACAAGCAAAATCTACCGATCAGTTGTGGGCAGTAAGGAGAAAGCGATTATAGGTTGTATTAAGAAAGAGAAATATTGGCCAAAAAATATACAGTCAAACTTTAGCAAGTGCACATATTTTGTAACACACCTCTTACAACTTACAAAGCTCATAAGAAATGCATTTACAGCATTACTTCCCTCCCCGGGGTTTTGATTCTGAGCCCTCTACAAAGTTTTTTCTAATGAGGCTAAAAGGACAAAAACGTTATATTTAATTTTTATATGGAAACCCTTTTCACTGCATACACCTTTTCTTTTTTCTTTTTTTTCTTTTTTTTCTTTCTTTTTTTTTTTTTTTTTGATATCACGATGACTGTTTTTGTAGCTTCCAGAAATCCATTTGAAGATCAAATGAATGTTTCACAAGATAAATTTATGGTTTAAATTTTAATGACAGTTTAGCAAAGAAAACTGTAAGAAAATTTAAAAAACTTCCACAGAAAATATTTTACCAACAAAATGGTCAATGTTTCTGCAACTTTCAGAAATCCAATTCAACACCAAATCTATGCATCATAAGATAAAATTAAGCCCAAATTTTAATGGCCACCTATCAACATGCTAGGTATGGTTTCTCAACTTGCTTTGCCAAATAATCTTCTTGAGGATAGACCTAAGTAGAATATGAATTCATCTTTTTCTATTGTCTTGCTTAGGAGGATATTCGGCCCAAGTTTCCTCAGGTTTCTTCGCATTCCCTTGTTTTGAACCGATTTTCCCCAGTGAGGTTCTCCACACCTCTCTAGCTGGCTATTCTTCATAGCCTGCCAACTCAGAATCGGCTTCAGAATCATGGCTTATGTTTTCCTAACAGGTGATATTTGTGTAAGCAGGCTAGGGAAGATCACTTTTGTTGGGTTTGGTGTGAGACTCTGTTTTGGTCGAAGTGCTGGAAGATCCGGAAGTTGATTCATCGGAAGTAGCACTTGGAAGTGCCAGAAGGAGACAGCGCACCAGCTCCATGTGATGCCCGGATTCAAGCCAGCGAAAGTAAGTTCACAAGAAGTACCAGCAGTATGAGTCGAACTGAAGTTCGACGGGAGCCTCGGGTGTCAGATCAGCGGAAGCATGCTGGACAGTGAGATCACCAGAAGGTGTGTCCAGTGGAAGTAGCTGGATGGATTAGTTCAGCAGATGCAGCACGGTGGAGTTCAAGTACGGGAATGGTGAGGTGGATCATCCGATACATGTACTCAGGGAGTCGGTCATAATCCAGAGGATGAAGTGAAGCAGATGGAAGGGGCAGCTTCCAGACGCTGAACGAAATTCCGGAGGGGGTGATGCAAGTGCGGAAGTTCATGAGCACCAAGAACTCTAATGACAAGATGTGGAGGTCTTTCCTAGCGAATGCAGCAAAGGGAGATTCGTCGAAGTCATTAGAGTGGAGTGGAAATGACATGCACTGCTCACCGGAAGTTGCCAATCAAAGCAACGGATGTTATAGGCAATCAGAAGTTGCCAAAGCCAACGCAGGGTCACCCGCAAATGTAGGAAGGTGGTGGCAACTGGATGACCGACTGGGACCACTATATAAGTGGGATTGGTCCACATGTAAAAAGTGTATAGAAAGTGTACTTGGAGGTGCTGACGACGGCTGACAGAGTACAAAGGTGGCTCCAGACGAAGTGCACCAGGGCGCATCCAAGTGCTGAAGGCTAAGGTGCCGAAGGCGGAAGACCGAAGGGAGGAGCACCGAAAGATGCAATGATCGGAAGATGGCGTTGGTGAGACTTCTTCCAGTAGTCTGAGTAGGGTTATCGGAATTTTCTATCCCTTATAACATAGATGTATTCTGTTTCCGATGGAATGGAAGAGACGTCGTTCTCTCGTGGATATAAGACACAATGTCTGAACCACGTAATCCTGCGTGCATTGTGTTTATGGTTTATGCTTGCATGTGTGTGTTAGTCATGTGCTTGTTCGCTTGTGCGATTGTCGGAAGGAAAATCCTGAGGTGATCGGAACTAGAGTTGGAAGGACGACTCAATGCGGTGGCTGGGGTGCTTGGGCTTCCCAGCTCCGATCTTCAAAGTCGTGGGGGATATTTGAACTAAGGGAGATACTTTCGATGGTTGAAGTTCCTCTATGCTGGATTACCTGAAGGAGGAACTTCCAGTGGCCAGGATCTGTGCCCTATCTCAAACAAGGGGTATCGGAGCGGGTTCTCATTATGATATACGACACCAACAAGTGGTATCAAAGTTTGGTTGCAATGCTTGGTGACAGAGAACGGTAGAAGAGTGTCTGGTGGAGCAGTTAATCAAGGACTCGGAAGGACGTTATCGAAATAACAACAGCGGTACAAGAGGGATTTTGGGATAACGAAAGTTCTCTTGACCAGCCGATGTCTTGGGGTGTGTTTCGTTGTTGGTACCAGTCAGAGCTTGACGGAAAACAACTGAGTTCCTCATGGTCAGGTGTGGTCTATCCGATTACAGAAAGAATGTCACTGGAAGATGGCAGTGGTACCAGCGGCGTTGCTGGGAATATCGAAAGTCCAACCAGCCACATGTGTCATGCGGCGTGTCCTGATCATTGGGTGGCATTCAAAACTTAGTAGAAGACTACCGGAAATTCCAAAGAAAGCCGATGATCTCTTACGTTGTCCGAATTCAGTGGGAGTTCACGTTACCAAAGGATAGCGCTGCAATGGGTGAGGCACGGTTTGATGATCCAATGGTGGAAGTTGCACATCTGGAGAATGCGGGTGATGCTACTCTTGGAGGGTTTGAAAGTTTCGTTGGACAGAGAAGTCAACTGTATGTTGGGACAACGAATAGGAAGGCTATGACAGTAAGCACAAGGATTGTTCTGGAAGTTTGAAGTCAAGTGACAGTTGACACGTGTTCTCAGAAGGAGACTCAGTGGTGAAGTTGTCGGTTCAAGTCAAAGATAGTCGACAGTGACCGAAAGGTCTGTTCCCAAAACAACAAATTTTAGAGGTTCCACAAACCTACGACTGAGGGGGTGACAGAAATTGTTACCAAGTGTCCGTCGAGCCCAAGTGTTGAGTCAAGAATTTGGCTCTGAGGCTTCATCGGTCATCATTCGTTGAGTGGGAGCAGGTGGCATGTTCTGGAAAATCTCTCGAATGCGATGGTTCCAATCGGACAGAGGATCGGAAGCAGGTCTGGTGAAGCACGGTATTGGTTCATCAGAAGATGGTAAAATAGGAGAAATTGTGGAAGGGCGTGGGAATTCACATTCGGGGGCTCCATAGTTATGGCATGTGTGGACAAGTTTCATGCTCCAAAAGAAGACGTTTGGAAGGAGAGTTGGCATGCAAGGAATCAGATGACCAAAAGATGGAATCTGAGTCATGGTTGTCATGAGCGCACGAGAGTGAGAGGAGGAAACATGAGAATTCTGGGTCGTGCGAAGTATCGCTGGAACTCGGTGCAATCTTTGGTGGAAGTAGCTTGCGTTCAAGTTCCAATGGTTTCTCTAACGGAAGGCCAATATACGCAAAGTACCTTCGATGAAAGAAGAACCATGATGCAAATGGACTGGAAGTTGGTCCATAAGATGAGATCTAAAGAACAAGTAGAAGTTCTAGATGTTGGTTTGGTGTTGCCCGATCCGGTTGGGCCGAATGCTTGTGGCCCGCAACTGTCGCGGGTCGAGCTCCGCGGTGAGCTCGTTGGGGGTTGCAATGCTGACCACTGTAGCGGAGCTGACCGACCGACACCGACAGGCACTGTAGCGATGCGGACTTCGGGGTCAACTTCCCTGTAGCGCTTTTGACAAAGCCAGTCGCCGTTCACTGTAGCGACGCGGACCACTTTTTCGAACAGTGGTCGTCTTCTCCATTGTTTTATAGCCCATTTTCGGGCTAGGGTTTAGTAGAAAAACCCCCTCTGTAATTTGTGCTCCCGAATTAGTGAAATTCCGCCTCTCCCGTGGACGTAGGGATTATTCCCGAACCACGTAAATCGCTGTGTCATTTGCTTTCCTTTTCTTTCGTTTTTTTCTCATTTCTGTCGTTGTGACTCCCGACGATTCCGCAACACTAGAAGACCGTTGGCTGAGTTTGCCTAAGTCAAGAAGATTGGCCCGGAATACCGAAAATTAGTGTCGTGGAGCGGATGTTTGTTTTCCGGAATCATATGTTGGATCCATGGGAAGTCTTGTGTCAAAAGTCCGTCTGACGGTGTAGTCGGGTGGTGGGTTCCAAAAACGGCGGTACAAGATGTTCGGGTTCAGCAGAAAAATGTGGCAAGAAGCTTCATTTTTCCATTTAGGGCAAGATCTTAAGGATGATACTCCACATGTCTGGAAGCAGGACGGTTGTGTTCTCTCGTCTTCAAAGTCTATGAAAGATGTTAACTTTGGCCGCACTGAAGCCACGGGAAGGACAACCCCAAGTCCCGACGCGCATTTCTTTGCAAGGGCTTCTACTCTATAGTAATGATCATCGAAAGATCGTATGGGAAAAACCTCTGTAATGGAGGTGGGATCCTCAAAGGGCCAGAACTGAGATTGGATAAAGTGGGAGCAAATGACAACAGATGTTTCGATTGCATTAAAGGAAGTTTCGATGGGAGTTCATCATGCCGATGACAACAGACTTTCCGAAAGTTTTGGATGGAGGTCGGTTCCGATGAGGTTGCTGGAGTTTGGCATACTTGCAAGCTCTAAGATTGCAAAAGCGTAGAAATTTGAGTCTTGGAATCATACGTCCGAAAAGAGCGGAGTCATGAACCCAAAGCACAACACAACTTGTTTGATGGAAATTTCAACAAACTCGAAGGATGGCGGCTCAAGTTCCCGTTTGCTTTGGAGAAATTCCATGGAGGCATTCAGATGAGTTTTGCGGTTAAACAGAACGAAAGATCGTGATTCCGGAGGATTTGAGGAATTCTTTCAGTGGGAGCTTGGACGATCAGAAGCAACATGAAATGGAGAACCATACGTTTGTTGCGGAAGGAGGGTGAATGGAAGCTGACCGGTGGGACTTTGGTGTGAGCATGAGAATCGTCTTTAAGTGAGAGATTGTTGGACTCGACCTGTGAAAAAAATTCTTAAGTGGAAGATTATTGGATTTGGTGTGAGAATTGTTTTCTGATCGAAGTGTTGGAAGCTCCAGAAGTTCATTCATCGAAAGTAGCACATGGAAGTGTCAGATGGAGACAAGGGACAAGCACTATGTGACGTCCGAATTCAGGCTAACGAAAATAAGTTCACCGGAAGCAGGAGCAGTACGAGTTGAACGGAAGTTTGACGGGAGCAAGTTCACCGGAAGCAGCAACAATATGAGTTGAACGGAAGTCCGACGAGAGCCTCGAGTGTCAGATCATCGAAAGGATGCTGAAGGGTGAGATCACTGGAAGGTGTGTCCTGTAGAAGCAGCTAAACGAATGAGTTTAGTGGATGCAACACAATGGGGTTCAAGTATGGGAATGCTGAGGAGGATCATCCGATGCATGTACCCGAGGAATCGGTCATGATCTGGAGGTTGAAGTGAAGCAGACGGAAGGGGCAACTTCCGGACGCCGAATCGGAAGTTGTCAGAGCCCACGGAGGGTCACCCGCAAATGTAGGAAGGCAATGGTGACTAGATGACGGGATGTGGCCACAATATAAGTGGGATTGGTCCACATGTGCAAAGTGTACAAAAAGTGTACCTGGAGATGTTGACTACGACTTACAGAGTACTGAGGTGGTTGCAGAAGGAGCGCACCTGGGCGCATCTAGGTGTTGAAGGCGGAAGACCGAAGGGAGGAGCATCGGAAAATGCAACGACCGGAAGATGGCGCTGGTGAGACTTTTTCAGATAGTTTGAGTAGGGTTGTCGGAATTTGGTATCTCCGTAACTTAGATGTACTCAGTTTCTGATGGAATAAAGGAGATGCCGCCGTTCTCCCATGAATGCAAGACACTGTCTGAACCGCATAATCCCGTGTGCATTGTGTTTATGGTTTGTGCTTGAATGTGTGTGTTAGTGGTGTGCTTGTTCGCTTGTGCGTTTGTCGGAAGGTCATGAGGTGACCGGAACCGGAGGTGGAAGGACAACTCGATGCGATGGCCGGGGTGCTTGGTCTTCCCAGTTCTGGTCTTCGAAGTCGTGGGGGATGCTCAATTGGAAAGAGATGCTTCCGATGGTTGAAGTTTGCTTGTGCGTTTGTCGGAAGGAGATGCATCTCGTTCCGATGTCTAATACCAACAACTTTCACCTTTTCTTTTACGGCTCTTAAACTAAAGTGCTATGGTTTAGTCCGCTTGATGAGTTTGGCCTTGACAGTTCTGCTTTATTTTTCAGTGATGTTTTAGAATTGAGTAATACTATTCCCCCAGGTTCTTCACTACTTGCTGCTTTAGGTAAACTTGGCATTATTGTTTTGGCTTTCTTCATTTGGAAGGAGAGTGTAGAAAGAGTAGGCCCACCGTTCCACTTGAATGAGGACCAAGCACTTTATTTATTTATAGAGATTGACATGAGATACAAGACTCCAAAATAAATAGAAAATACAAAAATTCAAACTAGAGGAAAAGGGGATAGGACAGACCTAGCCAATACCCATATCCCGACCATCTAAACACTAACACTTCCCCTCAAGAAGGTGCATACTCCAGCTTGCTACACTAATTTAAAATATGTTGAAACTTACAGACTCTTTTGGAGGGAATGCCGGGTTTGGCACGGAAAACACATCGTAATCATCACAGGCATTTGAGAAGGTGCCGGAATGGACATGGAGAGGATGCCTTGAAAGCTCACCTGAAAAACTGAGCATCAACAGATTCAGCAAGCTCAAAGAGACCCGGCACATGATGCGTGAACAGTGACATGAAGGCCCAGCAGAGGTTTGGGCAGCAACAAAGAGGCCTGACAGAGGTCCAGGAAGCACCAAAAAAGCCTGGCGGATGTCGAGGCAGCATGAAAGAGGCCTGACAGAGCACCATGCAACAGGAAAGAGGCCAGATGGAGATCCGGACAGAGGTCCAGGAATCAGCAAAGAGGCCCGATGGAGGTCCATGCTGCAGCAAAGAGGCAAGACAGAGGTCCAGGCAGCAACAAAGAGACAAGCTGCAATGGCGAGCAAGCAGCAGGTGTACTGAACCTGGGCATGAGGCTTGCACAGAGAACGCCACTGGTCTGATCAAAGAAGAAGGGGCGCATGCAAAGGAAGGCACGGCTTGGCTAGAAGGCGGCACGCCTGGAGGGCACGCGCCGAAGGTATGCTGCAGTGGCACGTGTCCTGGCTAGAGATCTGGAATCACGCAGCCGCCTGGTGCGCACGCCTGGTCTGGCTGAGAGAGGCATGCCGGAAGGACACGGCAACAGGAGTGATCAGGGCTGGATGATGCTTCACATTGGGGCATGCCAGACTGGATCTAGAAGCGTGCATGTAAGTGTTGGAGAAGGCCGCACGGCTTGGTCTGCAGAGGCAGGCAGAGCGCGTCTTAAGAGGAAAAGGGGGTAGGACAGACCTAGCCAGTACCCATATCCTAACTATCTAAACACTAACACTTCCCCTCAAGCACGAGAATACTCCAGCTTGCTACAATAATTTAAAATATGTTGGAACTTACAAAAAACACTTTTGGAGGGGATGCCGGATTTGTAGCGGAAAACACGTTGTGATCATCATGGGCATTTCAGAAGGTACCGGAATTGGCGTGGAGAGGATGCCTTGAAAGGTCACCTGAAAAACTGAGCATCAACAGATTCAGCAAGCTGAAAGAGACCCAGCACACGATGCCTGAACAGTGACATGGAGGCCCAGCAGAGGCCTGGGCAACAAAGAGGCCCGACGGAAGTCTGGGAAGCACGAAAAAAAGCCTGGCAGATGTCCAGGCAGCAGGAAAGAGGCCTGACAGAGGTCCATGCAGCAGGAAAGAGGACTGACAGAGATCCAGACGGAGGTCCAGGAAGCAGCAAAGAGGCCCGATGGAGGTCCATGCAGCAGCAGAGGCCCAACGGAGGTCCAGGCAGCAACAAAGAGACATGCTGCAATGGCGAGTGAGCAGAAGGTGTACTGAACCTGGGCATGCGGCTTGCACGGAGAACGCCACTGGTCTGATCAAAGATTTAGGGGCACATGCACAGGAAGGCACAGCCTGGCTAGAAGGCGGTATGCCTGGAGGGTGCGTGCTGAAGGTACGCTGCAGTGGCACAAGTCCTGGCTAAAGATCTGGAATCACGCAGCCGCCTGCTGTGGACGCCTGGTCTGGCTAGGAGAGGCGCGCCTGAAGGAAGCGGCAACAGGAATGATCAGAGCTGGACGATGCTTCACATCGGGGCATGCGAGACCAGAGCAAGAAGCGCGCACACTAGTGCTGGAGAAGACCACGTGACTTGGTCTGCAGAGGCAGGCAGAGTGCGTCTTGAGAGGTAGATCTGAATAGAGGCAGTAGCCTGGAGAATCAGATCTGGAGAAGATCTGACAGCGGTAAAAGCATGCAACCAGAAGATCTGCAGGCGCTGGAAATGAGTCAGACTCCCAAGCAGCAGGACGCTGCCTGGGTGCTGAGAGAGGGAGAGAGAGGATAGATAGACTTTAGGGTTTTACAGGGGCTCAGATACCATGTAAAAGGAGTAGACCCAGAAACCATTCCTCTTGAACTAGGACAGAACACTTTATTTAAGACTGATATGAGATACAAGACCACAAGAAAGATAGAAAATACAAAATTCAAACTAGAGGAAAAGGGGATATGATAGACCTAGCCAATATTCATATCCTATCTATCTAAATGAATGCTAGACTCCCTGATACTTCTACGATGTGCAGTTAGTCAATTTGGTTTCATATTGAACTCACTACTTGATTGAGAAATTTTTTATGCAAAGAATTTGCAGGTACTGGCTTGAACAGGGGATTGGTTCAAAATTGATCTTTCCCTTCAAACGTCCTTAAGTGAGTATAATGTGTGATGGTGTCCACTGGGATGATCTTGGAGCCTGCAGGTACCCTTGCTCACTGTTATGGCTGGGGTGGTTCGGACTGTTTGTCTGCAAGTGCCCTTGCTGCTACGGAACCTGTTGGCTGCTTCAAGCTCAGTCCTGCATTGGTTAGCGGTTGGCGGCTGGCGGTTGGCTCAGGCCTGTTAGGAGTTTGTGGTTGAGGTTTCAGTGCAGTGCTGTGGGCTTGCTGGTGTTTTGGAGGTGTCCAAGCTGCTGCTTTGATACTCAAAGAGCTTCCGTCACGGTTGCTTAGGAAGTGGTTTCACTACAGACCTTCATTGCAGCTCTATGGTTGCTGGGCTGGATCGCTACTTCCCTTGGGTCAAAGTGGAGTGATGCTGCCTGGAATTGGTGCAGAGATTGCTGTGTGAAGACTGGGGCTCTGGCTCGGTCGTCGTCTTTCGATGGTGTCCATGAGGAATTCCTTAATCTGCAGCTGTGTCCTTGTCCACGGGAATCCAGTTTCTTCATCTACAGGCCTTTTCTTTTCTTTTCTTTCTTCTTCTTTTTTTTTCCCGCATAAATAGGTGCAATCATTCCAAAAGAGCCGGTCACTGTCTTTGAAGATCCAAATTTTCAATTACAAAAATAAGAACAGCTAGCATTACACATGAAATTGATTCCAAATTAGCAAAACCTACCGTCTGTGAACTAACAAGCAACAAGCACCCATCTAATAGAACATAATGAAGGAATTTGTACTGCACTGTAGAAAAAACCTGGTATTCCCAAGAGTAATTTATATGTCGGTTTCATGTTAACTTCATCAAACTCCATACAAGCATTCTCAAAGGCCTCGTTTCTGTCATAAAGAGATTTTCATAAAGTGGAGTGAACAGCCAGTCCTCTCAGCCTTCAAAAGAAATTGGCCAATACAAATAGAATATGCTTCAACCAAAACAAATATAAATAAAAGGAAAATGATTTTTTATTGTCATAGTTGGGTGGCTTCGCTGCAGATATGTCAACCAAATTGAAAACTTTTTATACAGCAATAAATTACCTGTACTTAAGTGTTTTGAGTTCACCAAGATGTGTTGTAGATATGGTCAACGATGCAGCTTTGGAAAAATATTCCAGCAGTGACATCCCCAAGGCTGATCCTTCAAGGGGATTTGTCCCTGCACCGACCTAATATAAAGGGAAAAAATCAATGTCACACTTCAGAGGATTTCAGTCATATTTCCCTTAGGGTCATATTTCACGCTGCAGAGGATTTCAGTCATACTTCACTTAAGGTCCGTTTGGTTATGAAAACCATTTTATGTTTTCAATTTCTAGAAATGTAATAAAAATGTGCTAGAAAATATTTTGAATGGTATGAAAAAATAAGAATGTGATTTGACTTTTATTACATTTTCATTTTCCAGAAAACATGAAAACATTTTTTTCTAAAAATTCTCTGATTTCCATTTTAATTTCCTAAAACATGTTTTTTATTTATATAATCCAATACATTTTTGAAAATTGAAAACAGAAAGCGCTTTCCATAACCAAACGAAGCCTTAACTTTCTTGTTGGGGAAAATAGAAAATGTTTGTCCATGCCAACTAGTCCAATTAGAAATAAAAATGTAACAAATGAAAAAAAAAATGAAGCTTGTACATACTTCATCTAGAAGCACCAATGACTGAAATGTCGACTCTGCCTGAATGTCCTGCATGAAGTGAAAAATAAAATGCTCTGTGAATGGCAAAAAATTTAGTGAAAATTGATAAAAAATTTCAGATACCAATGACAAAAACAGTCAATATTGTCAGAACAGTTATGTATACAGTCTCTTCAATAAATAAAGAGATCCAACCTCAGTTATGAGGGGACCGGTTAGGGATGAACTCAACACCGAGAGGGGGGGGGGGTAAATCAGTGTTGGTGACTTTTAATCAATTTATACTTTTTATCCATTTTCCATTTTATCTATGTCACTTGTTAAGGTGAATGGGTCTCTTGTTCTCTCATCTTACCTTTGTTTTCACATGCAGCATATTCAAAGCACGCACACAAAGGGTGCAGTGATTTTTACAAGGTTCACCTCTCAAAATGAGAAGGTTGGCCCTTGGTGTGATTTGGAATTGACCAAGATCACACAGCCCACTAGAATTGACTTTTATGTAAAGGCAAGCAGGGTTTATCCTTGAACTCGCATTGCACTGTAATCACCCGACTGTGCATGGTGCATCCCACACTCTTTCAGCATCCCGCTGGTTCTTTATACAATTTACAATAGAGTCTGGTAACAACAAGAGAGTCTTCCACCAATTGAGAACTTTTGACAAGTTGTTTGATAGGGATGTGGTGTGAGAGAGAAAAGAAACAGAGGATTTCTATCATAGCAAGCAGAATTACAGAACAGCAGAAGAATGAAGGAGAAAGAAAGAAGAAAGAACTCCCCAGAGACACCCCCCCCCAAATCCCTAAGCCGCAGCCTCCAATCTGCACAACAGATTACTACTTCAAACATTCATGAGTCCCCCTTCCAAACATTCCCTTATTTAATACCCTCCAGCCCTTCCAACCGCCCCCTAACAACTAAGTATTTACAGTACTGCCCCTGGCAGTTACCAAACACACCTAACCTGCTACCACAACCCCTACGACACAACACTAACCACCCAGCCCAGCAGCAGCATTATCCCAACATACATAGCACCCTTACGCAGCCCTCCCATGGGCCTAGGATCCATATACGCAGCAGCCCAGCAGGTCCCCTAGTGAAACAGCAGCAGCCTAGCACCCTCCTCGGAGACTTCCAACCTTGGCCTCAATGGCATAGGCTATAACAGCCTACTTTCTAGAGTAACTACATTCATATCATTTCCCACTCCTTAAAAAACCACCTTGTCCCCGAGGTGGAAAAACTTGATGAGCCTTTGCTGAGTCCTCATATGTATCAACATTGTGGCACGCCACTTGAAAGTTTTCAGCAACCTTCTCAAATACTCCACCTGAGAACTGCAGCCTACTTTCCAATTTAAGATTTCAAGTTCTGCAACTCTAAACTTCATTAGAACCAGTGGCAAGGTCGCATTTCTCCAGAGTTCCTTTCCTCTTCCAACCTTCTTTTTTTTGGAACTTAGATTTTTCCCTCTTTTCAAGCTCAACATCCTTTTGTACCTGCTCAGTTTTCCTTGTATCACTGCTGCATACATGCATATTCCTAGTGTCTTCATCTCGGTAGAACCTCCGTAGAAACCGCCATGGAATCAAGGAAAAATGATGTCTTACCAAGTGTTCTAAAATACAGCCTGTATTCGCAACCATGGTAGCCTGCGTTGCGAAATCGTCGGGAGACACGACGACAGAAACGAGAAAACGAAAGAAAGAAAGCAAATAAGGACACAACGATTTACGTGGTTCGGGAAAAATCCCTACGTCCACGGGAGAGGCAGAATTCACTATATCGGGAGCACAAAATTACAGAGGATTTTCAGTGGTAACCCTAACCCGAAAATGGGCTATAAAATGAAGAAGACGATCACTGTTCCGAAAAGGTAAGTCCGCGTCGCTACAGTGAACGGCGGCCGACTTTATCAAAAGCGCTAGAGTGGCTGTCGGCTGGAAGTCAAAAGTGCTACAGTGAAGTTGACTCCGAAGCCCGGACTGCTACAGTGCCTGTCGGTGTCGGTCAGTCAACTCCACTACATTAGTCAGAGATGCTACAGTGCTGAAAAATTGGACCGGGGGCCTTCGGCCCCCGGAGCAGGGGCGCGTTGCCCCCTGCAACCCCCAACGAGCTCACCGTAGAGCTCGACCCGCGACAGTTGCAGGCCACAAGCATTCGGCCCAACCGTATTGGGCAACACCAATCCAACAATCACCCACTTGTAGCCTGATCCACTGCACTGCTATGCTTCGATGCAACTGATGAAGACAACTTACTTAATGTAAGTTCTTCCTCTTCTTCACTCTCCAGTGCCATGCTTTCCATTCACAGATTCATGAAAATACAAACTGTTTTCCTCTTGTGCTCCCATCAGGTCCTCCATCATTCTGCCTCTCATCCTCCGTTCATCAGTGGAGACCAACAGAGGCACAATAGTGCCTCAATTTCTGTATCACCATAGGTTTTGTCAACATGTCTGCCGGATTGTTGGTTCCACAGATCTTCTGCAAAGTCACCAACCCATCCTGTATCAAACCTCTGATGAAATGGTACTTCAACTGAATGTGTTTCGTCCGGGCATGAAACATTGTTGGTTCCACAGATCTTCTGCAAAGTCACCAACCCATCCTGTATCAAACCTCTGATGAAATGGTACTTCAACTGAATGTGTTTCGTCCGGGCATGAAACACTGGGTTCTTTGCAAGATGTATAGCACTCTGACTGTCACAGTGCAATACATTCTCCTCTCGCTTTCTTCCCAATTCATCCAAGAAGTTCTTCAGCCAGACCATCTCTTTCTCAGCTTCTATTACAGCAATTCATCCAACATTCTCAGATCGCAGGACATTCTCCACTGTTTCTTTGGGAACATCTTCTACAAACCAAGGATCTTGCTGGATATCAGGGAAGTATATAGCTTCTCTGGTTTCCAACATTTCTAATTGCTCACAAGGGTGATCAGGCCCCACTAGGAAAACACAACAACGGATAACCTAGAGCCCTACTTCATCCAGCCTGGCATCAGACCCCTCCGTAGGAATTTCATGGACCACTCTCAGCCAAGAAGCTAATGATATAGAGCTTCCATGACCCAGACCAGCCCATTCCCCCAGAGATTTGATCCTCAGCTGTGGTAAAGTGTGACTGGACTAGAGTTGGACATTTCTCACCATCACGTGATTCTAGTGTGAGCTCACGAAACACAAGTAACTTTACCATTGATGCAGTATACTTCCGCACTAAACAGAAAAAACGGTCCACCCAAACTAACAAGATCTCAATAGTGGGAGTAGTTGGACCTATATCATCCGGGACCATTCCAACAGCTCTAGAATTCAAAGAAGCAACTCCTTACAATGCACGAAATACACGGCCTTCAAGGGAGAGAGGGTAGCAAGCTACAACAATGGAATCAAAAAATGCCGCATTCGGCAGCATCAACTTCTGCTTCTTGAAAATTGTTTCCAGTCAGCCCAATTTTTGGAAGATGGTCCACATAAAGTTCTCCTAGACCATCATCGTCCCATTTTACTTCCTCTTGCCACACATGAGCAATTCATTGGTCTTCTGTTCAAGTTGTATGCCTAGACTTCCTGCTACTAGCAAAGAGTAATGTATCCTGACAACTTCTCAAAGAACAGGTCCATGATGGAGGCCCATGCGGTGGCTTTGGCATCAACGCACCACCAGCCGCTAGAAAGCTCCCTCCTCAAGTCAACATCTCTGTCTGTTCCAGTTCAATGTTAACCTTGTTATCCCACTGCAGTTCGCTCCACTTGTGTCATCTACATACACTACTGTCCGGCCCTGCCTCGCCAACTATGGCCTATCATATTAAACAGGAAAGGAAACTGTAGAATGATAAAATGAGCTAGACCCAAATCCCAAGGTGCTCTCTAAAGGAGGCCTTGAGGTTCTTTTATAAGGAATACTAAAACCACACCGGACCACAAGTCCGATGTGGGATGCAGACTCCAACACTCCGCCTCAAGCTAGGTGTACCTAGCTTGGACACATAAAGAAAAGAGACCAAAGCAACGACAATACAAAGTGAACAAGAAACACTGCAAACACTCCTCAAGTTGGACATACCCAGCTTGATTACAAAACAAGATGAAATAAAAAGAAACAAGCGACGATCATAGCTCCCCCTCAAGATCGCAGCTCCCCCTCAGGATGATGGATGGATGAAGTTGTCGCGGGCGCAGTAGAGAAACCACACAGACCGGGCCGGTTGACGGAGCGCCAGGAATGCCGCACTAGTGGGGTCGGTCGATGAGACGTCGGGAAAGCCACATTACCACCGGGAAAGCCGCACTTGCGGAGCCGGCGACGGGAGGCGGTAATTCCGCAGAGTCGTTGCGGGAACTGGCGGTGCCAAAGGGCCCGGATCCTAGGCAGTCGATGTGTTGCGCCACGGTGGAGGAAGCGCAAGGGCGTGCCGGCGGACAGAGAGGCAGCTGCCGGGAGTCGTCGGGAGATCCTGGCGATGGGAGGTGGGGATTCCGCAGGAGGTGCCGGCGACGGGAGGCGAGGCTGCCTGGCAGAGAAGCAGCCATGGTGGACGGGAGCTGTCTAAAGGAGGCGCGGGCGTAGCAGGAGACGAGGCCGCTGGTGGTGTCACGAGCCACAGGAGAGGGTCGTGAGCAGGGAGGTTGGCGATCGACTGGAGGCAGACCGATAGAGGTTGATCAGCCGGAAGGAGGTGCGCTGGATGGGAGGAGCCGACACACAGGGAAGGGAGGCGGAGGGCCGTCAGGCGTCGCGCAGGGTGCGGGGGTCGGGTATCGCCGCAGGGAATGCGGGGTCAGCGGGATTGGGAAAGCAGGGAGGGAGAAGCGGGTTGGGAATCGCGACTGGATCCCGTCGGGATCAGGAGGCGCGACTTATGGCGGGGCCGTCGCACGCAGCGAGGAGAGGACACCGGGGAAGGAGGCGCCATGAGGGAGCATCGACTGCCCCCCCCCCCCGTCCAGGCCGAGGACACCATTGTTCCCACTTCGTCCGATGCTCCTACCACAACACCAGACAACTTGCCTATTGCACTACGGAAAGGCACTCGCTCTTGCCACAATACTCCTCTTTTTACATCTTCATACAAAGGTTTGTCAGTATTGGACATGATATTTATCCCCCGCACGGTTGGCGATGCCAAATCCCATCCAGGGTGGCTACAAGCGATGCAAGATAAACTGCAAGCTTTGGATGACAACCATACATGGGATCTGGTCCCCCTCCCTACAGGCAAACAGGCGGTCAGCTGCAAATGGATTTATACGATCATTCTCAATGCCGATGACACTCTCCATCGCCTCAAAACCCACCTTGTGGCGAAGGGATTTGCTCAGATATATGGCATTGACTACTTTGAGACCTTCTCTCCGGTTGTCAAGATGGCCTCTATCCGCCTATCCATGTCTATGGCCGCTCATCATCATTGGTCGCTTCATCAACTGGATGTCAAGAATGTTTTTCTCCATAGCTTTCTTGTCGAAGAAGTCTACCTGCAATAACCCCCCGGATTTCGTGCCTCTGGAGCCAACTCTCATGTATGTTGCCTCCGTCGATCCCTATATGGCCTCAAGCAGCCTCTTCATGCTTGGTTTGGCCGCTTCAGCACTGCCGTCACAACCTTTGGTCTCTCTCGCAGTATGAAGGATCACACCGTCTTCTTCCGTACGACGTCAAACGGTTGTATTTTGCTGGTGGTATATGTTGATGATATCATCATCACGGGGAGCGACTCCACTGGAATCGCCCAACTCAAGGCGCACATTCACCACCACTTCCACACCAAAGATCTTGGACCTCTCACCTACTTCATTGACATCGAGGTCTCCCTTTCTGAGGACACTATCTCTCTCTGCCAACGAAAATATGCCCTTGATATCTTACAGGATGCAGGGTTGAGCCAGGCGACTGCAATGGACACGCCTCTTGAGCCTGGGGAACGCTTTCTCCATGGCGACTCGACACCCTTTCCTCACCCAGAGAGCTATCATCGTCTGGTGGGAAAACTCAACTACCTCACCATGACACGAGCCGACATTGTCTGCGCTGGTGGCAAAGTGAGCCAGTTCACGGAGCATCCAACCAGATCTCAGTGGGATATTGTCCTCCGCATTGCCAAATACATAAAGAAAGACCATGCACGTGGCCTTTGGTACTCACATCATGCTCATTTGGATGTTAAGGCCTTCTGTGATGCGCACTATACAGGTTGACTTGCTACCTGCAAGTCTATTTCTGAATTTGCTGTTTTCTTGGCCAGTAACCTCATCACATGACGCAGCAAGAAACAAATTGTCGTCTCCATATCTAGTGCAGAGGCAGAACACCGTGCAATGGTCACGGCCACCACTGAGATCTTATGGCTTCGTCATCCCCTCCATGAGCTTGGTTTCCCAGCGCAGACATCTGCTCATATCTGGTGTGACAATCAGGCAACCACGAAGATTGCATCGAATCCCGTCTTCCATGAACGGACGAAGCATATCAAGCTGGACTGCCACTTTCTTCGTCACCATCTGGAGCAGAACCATATCAGTTTTGGTCATATTCCGACGGCGGATCAGCTTGCCGACATATTCACAAAAGGCCTCCTAGGAGCTCGTCTGGACCCTCTCACTACCAAGCTGGGTATTCACAGCCTCCACGGCCCAGTGATAGAACAAATATTTTCAATTATTTTATTCTGAATTTCAATGTTTTTAATCCCACCAATGTGTTATTTAAAGGGCAATTGTCACATTTTATATTTTAGGAGTATTTTTGAGCTTAATTGGAAAATGGCTTATTTTAGATTTAAACAGTTTTCATTTATTTTAATGTTTCGGCCATAACTTTTTCTAAACAGATCCAAATTGAAACATTCTTCTTTTATAGGTTTCTATGTTCGATGAGATTCATTTTATCCTTCTGGACCCAAAGCTCTATCAATCATTTGGAAGCTCAAATCCAGCTCACAAACCAGACCTCGAAAACTGTGTACAGAACTGGAGAATTTTATTTCTGGACCCATATCTCATAAATGGCCGACCCACTGGAGCTGATATTTTACATAGAGCTGGAAGACATCCGGAGGAAGAACTTTCATTAATATGGTCTCACATGATTCTTTCATTTTCAAGGTCATTAATGCGATGGAACTCGGTGTATTGGAAGACAAAGAGTTTGTTTGGCATAATTAAATATCCGAAGTACTTTGGCTATATCTCTCTCCCCACGTGTCCAATTATTCTCAAATTTTGTGGGTTGACAGAGGAGAGATATACGAACAACCTTCAAGAAGGACTAAGTTCCAAATTCTGTCATTAAAGAGGCCATCCACGCGCATACATTCGGAGATGATTTTTGGAGCCAAAATGTCATCCCCTCTCCCTATAAAAGAGTGTGCTTTCTTCATTCCAAAGGGTTGGCAACTTAGGAATAGCCTTTGTTGGCCATTTTCTGTAGTTTAGTATTTTATTTTATTTTCTTTTCATTCTGTAATTGCATTTCATGTTTTAATTTAAGTGTTCTTCTTTCTCTCTTTTCTTTCTCTCTTTTGTTTTTGTTGGAGTCTATATCTCACATCGGACTTGTGGTCCGATGTGGAGTTTATCATTCATTATAAAAGAATGCCTCCGCCTCACTTTGAGGTAAGGAGGCAAGGGGGTTTCCTCATTCTACATGGTATCAGAGGAGGTTTGATCCCTCCCTCACATATTTTTTTTTTCCATCTAGGGTTCTTTGCAATTCCCCCGTGGGGGGCGGCGGCCTCACAGCCCCGTAGGGTTACCGTCGTCGCCCCTCTGCCTCTGCCCCACGCGGCTCCTGCCGGTCATCATTTCCGCCTCCCGCGGCGTTCCTCTGCTCCCGATCCAGCCGCGACGGATCTTCCCCCCCCCTGCCGCATCTCCGGCGGATTCCGGCGGTTGATCCTCCTTCCGGTCGTGCCTCCTGGTGGTCTCCTCCTGTTGCGCGCGATGGCTGACGGCCCGACGCCAGATTCCGCGACGCACTCCATTCCGGCGACGCACTTCCGCGATCCCGACTGCCGGCCACGATCTCCGGCGCTCCTCCCGCTCCCGCCCAAGGCGCCGTCTCCCTCCCGATCCAGAGCTGTTGCGACGTCCCACGGCGCCGCCTCCTCCTACTGCAGGTCCCTCTCCCGCGATAGCAGCTCCCTGCGCGCGGCCCGCTGCTCCTGTGCGGACATCCAGCCCTCGCCCCAGCGGAGTCCTCTCCCAGCGGTGCCATCGCCCCGGCTCCTGGCTCCCGGCGCACTCGTCCAGGCGCGGCTCCCCTTCCCGGCGGCCCCTCCTTTCCCAGCGCGACTCTCTTCCGGTGGATCTCTCCCTGCCGGATGACTCCCAGCGTCGGCTGCCTTCCTCCCCCAACGGCCTCCCTTCCCCGCTGGCGGCCCTCTCTCCCAGCGGCCCTCTCTCCCGGCGCGGCTCCTCAGTCCCGGCATTTTTTTTTCTGGCATTTCTCCCGCGGCGGTGCGCCTTCCCCTCATGCACCGCAGACCCTCCCGATGTCGGCATCTCCCTCAAACAGCCCTCCTTGACGGCAGCCTGGTTCTGCCTCTGCGCTCGCGGTGGATCAGGCCACCTGCGCTCAGCCGGCCTCTATATCTGTCGGCGCCTCCAGTTCTGTCGACCTCTCCCCCTGCCGGTGCCTCCGACAGCCGGCCTCCAGCAACCGGCTTCCACCCTTGTCGGCCCCTCCACACCGGCGGCCTCCTCCGGCTTCCAGCGCCGCCTCCCGCTGTCCTGCTCCCTCGCCAGCCTCCTCCTGCGCTCCTCTTTTGGCAGCCAGTCGGCTCCAGTTTCTCCCAGCGGCTGCCCAACTTCAGTTTCGGCTCTCCGGCACCTCCTGCGGTATCCCCGCCTCGCCGGCATCTCCCGAAGACTCCCGGCAGCCGCATCTCTGTCCGCCGGCACGTCCATTCGCCGGCGCAGTAGCTCGACCACCTAGGATTTGGGCCCGTTGGCGCCGCCAGATCCCGCAACACTTCTGCGGAATCCCCGCCTCCCGTCGCCGGCCCCGCAAATGTGGTTTTCCCGGTGCTAGTTTGGATTTCCCGGCGTTTCATCGACCGGCCCCACTAGTGCGGCATTCCTGGCGCTCCGTCCATCGGCCCGGTTTGAGTGGTTCATCTATTGCGTCCGCGACATCATCCATCCATCATCCTGCGGAGGAGCTTTGATCGTGAGGGGGAGCAGCAGCCTTTTGCAGCTTTCTTTTTTTATTTCGTCTTGTTTTGTCTTCAAGCCGGACATATCCAACTTGAGGGGGAGTGTTGGCGTCTGTTTTGTTGATTTCTTTTCATTATCTGTCCAAGCTAGGCACACCTAGCTTGAAGGGGAGTGTTGGAGTATGTATCCCACATCGGACTTGTGGTCCGATGTGGAGTTTATCATTCATTATAAAAGAATGCCTCCGCCTCACTTTGAGGTAAGGAGGCAAGGGGGTTTCCTCATTCTACAGTTTTCTCCCCCCCCGTTTTCTTTTCACTGTGAACTCTTATACTCGTGATCATGAGTAGCTAACCCGAGGAAGTTCCTGGGGGAGTAATCCAGTGATGAACTCAAGTTCTTGAACATTCATGTCTTAATGTTTCTTATTTTCCTAGAGTTAGACCGAGGGGGATCTTAGTGGGCAAGGCGCCTTTGTGTCTCCACTTTCCACCTTAGGTTTAGTTTTCACTTCTGCAATATTTTCCCTCGATCGAGAAGGTGTATGTGTGGTCTCTCGGCGATCGTTGAGAGTACCATATGTTCACAACCATATGCAGAGGAGGATGTTCATGCATACGATAGAGTATGTTCATTAGGTAAATTCGAAACTAATAATGAGACGATGAAGGTTCACTCTGGGTAATGCTCTCGAGAATGTCTCCTTTCTGTCTTAACATCATTTTGTCTGCGTTCATTTTGTTGCATTGCATCTGCATATTTACTTTTAGTTTAGCATTTTCAATTCTCAAATATCATTTCTGGTCATTTTTGTTTATATATACATAGTGAATTAGAAGTAGTGAGGGATTGACCGCAAAAGGCTCCTCAAAAGATCGACCTAGGTCAGCCACTATGCTGCACTTAGTATAAATATTTTTGAGAGCGCGCATGACAACGCTTCATCACCCAGCTTGAGGGGGAATTTGTATGGCCTTGTTCGATGTTGTCTTTTTTCTTTTTGTGGGACTCTCAGTCCAAGTTGGGCATGTCCAGCTTGAGGGGGAGTGTTGGACCTCATTTTAGTATAATGGGTATTTCCGAGTCCCACATCGGAATATCCCTCCTTGTAATTATTTTTACTCATCTATAAAAGAATATCTCCGCCACACATTGAGGCAAGGAGAATTCGTCATCTACAGAAACATTCTTGGTCGGTCCTTGCCAATCTTGTGCAGCTGGTGGTAGATCAGCAAGAGCCTGTGGTTGTTCCTGCACCAAAAACAGTTGTCACGGTTGTTGGTCGTACGCTTCTGGTGGTTCTTTGTCAGGAAACGTTTCCTTTGTACACCGCATGCCTCTAAACTTAGACTAAGATCAGAATTCACCTCAACTGGTCGTGCCAGTCTGGTAACACTTTTCTCCTCGCCATTCTTTGCCTGTCCGGTACAGCATACTTCCATACTACAGCCGTCTTCAAGCCTCCCACATTTTCTATTTGCAACAGCTGTTTTGAATAGGGATGTTGTTCGGAGAAATTGCTCTTATAGCTTGGGAAGTCGTGGCCACCTTTTCAACCACTATCGTGCTTCCAAATCTCCCTAACAACACTTCTTTGAAGTGCATCCAGGACAGCCCATTCTTTTTCGGTTCCAACAAAAAATTTCAAACCCAAGTCATACCATGCATACATAATTCCGTCAACGGTACCTTCACCTCTTCCGGAATTTGGCGAAGTGAAAAATAAGCTTCAACTTCTCCGATCCAAGTCTTAGGATTGTTTCGGAAGAAAACCGGCATCATCTCTTGCCCCAAGCTCTCCTCCCGACTTCTTCTCCGCCTAGCAGGTGACGTCCCAATATCCATAATATTCTTTGTCTTCAACTCCATGATCGTTGTCTCCTAGGCTAATTGTCAATCAACTATACGCGAGAGAATTCCCTAACATTGTACAAACAACTACAAAAGAAATATTGTGCGTACCAGGTTATTGGGACCAAATCTATCGCGTCCGTAATAGACGTGTGCTGAGTTTCTCGCCACTATATGGAAAATAACTGTTGCGCCTGCCGAACAAGAACTGCTGTGAGCACTGCTTAAGCTGCGGCGAGTCGTTGTTTTTTTTTTCATCCACTGCTGTGAATCGTCTGCCACTGCTTCAAGTTGTCTTCCACTACTGTGTCAGTTTCAACACTTACAAACGATCAAGACTGTGCGACGTCTGCTGCGCCAGCTTCAGAACTGCCGATCAAAAACCGTTATTGTCGGGTTTCTCTCTCTAGAACCTCTCAAACATTCGTGAGTCCCCCTGCCAAACATTCCCTTAATACCCTTCAGCCCTTCCAACGGCCCCCTAACAACTAAGTATTTACAGAACTGCCCCTGGCAGTTACCAAACACACCTAACCGGCTTTCACAACCCCTACGACACAACACCAACCACCCAGCCCAGCAGCAGCAGCATCCCAATACACAAAACACCCTTACGCAGCCCTCTCATGGGCCTAGGATCCTTACGCACAGCAGCCCAGCAGGTCACCCAACGAAACAGCAGCAGCCTAGCACCCTCCTCGGAGACTTCCAACCTTGTCCTCACTGGCATAGGCTATAACAGCCTGCTTCCTAAAGTAACTACATTCTTATCATTGTTGATGTGCTGCTTGGTTTTCTTCTCCATCTTTACTTCCACAGCATCATGCAAGTACTTCCTCTTCTTTTGTATGCAAACAGTGATGTACTACCTTTCTTGCACAAGAGCAAGACTTCTTCCTGTCTGTGCAAATCTGAAATGCACAGCCTTCCACTTCTTCTTCTCTTGCATTGGTTGCAAGACTGTTCTTCTATCTGTGCAAACTTGGAATGCACAGCAACTTCGCCTTCTTCTTCCCACTTCTTCTTTTCTTCTTGTTCTTCAGTGCACAGCAAGGATGCACTGGTTCTCTTCCTCTTTCTTCTTGGCTTTGACACAGTTGATCTTCAAGAGACTAGCAGTGTCGGATCTCATGTTCTCCCCGATACTCAATTCTGTACAATATCAGTTCTCTCTTTTTCATCTGCACTACATCGAAAATGCAAGACCCATCACTTTTTAATCTTGCATAGCAGTAGCCAACAACCAGTTCGAATTTGAATTTCAAAATTCAATCAACCAACTTCCTTCAACCGCTCTTCAAGATTCTGGGGATGAAGATCAAAAGAGACCGCACAGCTGGAACATTGATGTTGTCACAGGCTGATTACATTGGGAAGGTCCTGAAAAGATTCAGTATGATGGCAGCAAAGGCAGTCTCTATTCCCCTGGCGAGCCATTTCAAACTATCAAAAGAGCAATCACCGAAGACGGCAGAAGAGGTTGAGTACATGACAAGAGTTTCATACGCATCAGTTGTCGGAAGTCTGATGTATGTCATGGTCTGTACTCGACTTGACATCACTCATGCAGTGGGAGTTGTGAGCAGGTATATGGCTAACCCTGGAAAGCAACATTGGGAAGCTGTGAAGTGGATACTGAGGTATTTGAAGGGCAGCAAAGAGGTATCTTTGTGCTTTGAGAAAGGAAATTCATTGCAGGGGAATGTGGATGCTGACCTTGGCGGCGATGTCGACAGCAGGAGGAGTACCACGGGATATGTTTTTACCTGTGGAGGAACTGCGGTAAGTTGGATATCACGATTGCAGAAGGTGGTGGCTTTATCCACCACAGAGGCAGAATACATTGTTGTAACAGAAGCTGGGAAAGAGATGGTTTGGCTGAAAAAACTTCTTGGATGAATTGGGAAGAAAGCGAGAGGAGAATGTATTGCACTGTAACAGTCAGAATGCTATACATCTTGCCAAGAACCCAGTGTTTCATGCTCGGACAAAGCACATTCAGTTGAAGTACCATTTCATCAGAGGTTTGATACAGGATGGATTGTTGACTTCGCAGAAGATTTGTGGAACCAACAATCCGGCAGACATGTTGACAAAGCCTATGGTGATACAGAAGTTGAGGCACTGTTGTGCCTCTGTTGGTCTCCACTGATGAACGGAGGATGAGAGGCAGAATGATGGAGGACCTGATGGGAGCACAAGAGGAAAACAGTCTGTATTTTCATGAATCTGTGAATGGAAAACACGCCACTGGTGAGTGAAGAAGAGGAAGAACTTAGATTAAGTAAGTTGTCTTTATCAGTTGCAACGAAGCATAGCAGTGCGGTGGATCAGGCTACAAGTGGGAGATTGTTGGATTGGTGTTGCCCGATCCGGTTGAGCCGAATGCTTGTGGCCCGCAACTGTCGCGGGTTAAGCTCCGCAATGAACTCATTGGGGGTTGTAGGGGGCAACGCGCCCCTGCTCCGGGGGCCGAAGGCCCCCGGCCCAATTTTTCAGCACTGTAGCATCTCTGACTAATGTAGTGGAGCTGACCGACCGACACCGACAGGCACTGTAACAGTGCGGACTTCGGAGTCAACTTTACTGTAGCGCTTTTGACAAAGCTGGCTGTCGTTCACTGTAGCGACGCGGACTCACTTTTCGAACAGTGATCGTATTCTCCATTGTTTTATAGCCCATTTTCAGGCTAGGGTTACCACTGAAAAACCTCTGTATTTTTGTGCCCCCGATATAGTGAATTCTGCCTCTCCCGTGGACGTAGGGATTTTTCCCGAACCACGTAAATCGCTGTGTCCTTATTGCTTTCTTTCTTTAGTTTTCTCGTTTCTGTCGTTGTGTCTCCCGACGATTCCGCAACATTTGGATCAATCAAGACCTCTTGCATACCATTGATGAGGATTAATGGTATTGGAGATCGAGTATGAGAGGCTCTTGAGTCAACAACATATCTACATTATCGGATCCACTCGAAACAAGAACACTTCTTCAGACCACGACTTCTTCTCTCATCACCACGACATATTGTATGTCGCTTTAGCAAGTTTTCACTGACCACGACATGCACCAAAGCAAACTGGACACCGTTTTGGACCAACTGCACCGAAATGCTTGGAAACCATTCTCAAAACGCCCAACACTTTATCTTGTACTTCTCAAGCCGTTTCGCACTGGTACTTTTTCTTCACATCATGGGTTAATCTAAGGCATGTGGCTTCCTGTTTCTAACTTCCAACCATTTCCTCCTTCCTGGGAACAACTCCTCGATGTTTTGAGGATTCCTCAAAACGGTCACCATGGATGCACTGCGACGTAGTGATCCTCGTTTAGATTCCCAAACATCAACTTGACTCTTCGTCGGTCAACACGACAGCCTCTACGACATGTTCGAGCTTCACCATTTTGCACAGGAAAACTTCTCAACCAAAACACCCACTAAATGTTCACTACGGCGTAATACCCCCCGTTTCGACTCCCAGTTCCCTTACTCTTCATCATGCCACCACAGTGACTCCTATGGCATGTCCTTGCTCATCGTTTCCGATAGGTGAAGCACTTAACTCAAAATGCCCTGTGAAACGCCCGTTTTGAATGATGCTCTACTCGTTTTCGCGTGACGCCATGATCTCCATATCACCACAGCTGCTCTCCGCAACATAAGCAAGCTTCGTTGTTTTACATAGGAGGAACTCGTGGACTAAAACACCATGCAAAATAATCATGTCTAGAATAGCTCGTCGTTTTTTCTTCTCAGACAAATCACTACGCATGTTTTTGATGTACTGCTATGACATGGTGAGGACACTACTACTTCAGACACCTTTCAGCTCCACTCTTCAACTTCAAAACTTCTTCCAGCATCTTCAAATCATTCCAACACAAAGGAACCAACTTCACCTCAAGTAAAACATTGTATCGCCTGAGTTTGGACATGATTTGGGAGTTGACAATAAAAGACAACACACCAATCATATCCACTACAAACTTCTTCAAACCTTCATCACAAAGATATGGAATTTATCATTATAACTCCTCCATGGAACTCAAATCTTCAAACACTTCTGCCTTTAACATAAATAAGTCTTTCAGGAGCTTCTAAGGCAAGAACTTCTTCCTTCGTCATATAAGTAATGACAAGCAACTTCAAATAATTAATTCCAAGATGTGTCTTTCAATCATCAAGTATCCAATATAAAGTAACACGCTCGGGAACTTCTTCTTCCCCAACAAGCTTGGGTTCATCAACTATACTTCCAAGCACACTTCTTCATACTTCTTTATTGCTTCTTCAAAATATTGACATCAATCATCAATAAAACTTCATATTCATTGACAAAAATTGACAACAAGTACAACACACACAGTGGGCTCAACAATCTCCCTCTTTATATTTGTTTGTCAATACCTTCAAATGATATGTCAATATGTGTATGACTCCTCTCTCTTTCTCATCAATCTTTCATTACACAAAAAATACAAAGCACTTGGGAAAGTGGTGTCAATTCATACTTAAGCCATGTGTCATCATACATTCCACTGTAAGTCTACGTGATTCGTGCTCGGTATAGAAAACAAGTGGGTTTGATTTAGACAACAAGGTTGTCCATTATCAATTGAAAATGATACCAACCGAAATGAGGCTCTCATTACCTTTCTCAGAAGCTGTCCAATTCTTTCAGGCTCAGACAATTGATTAAAACCAATTGAGATACAAATTTCTCATGAAGTACATCAACCTGAATTCCTACACTCACTTCAACACATAGGTCAAAAACTTTCAAGTATAAAGTAGCAGGTTTTGTTGCAGAAAACAGCTCTGAATCTTCTTCAGCTTTATGTCATTGATTAAAATCAATTTTTCCCCTTTTATGTTAGGTTTTGATTTTGAGTATCAAAGGTGAGAGAATAAGATACACCTTGTCAATGACATTTAAATAAGCACTCCCCAGAATATTCAAATTTGAAAGTATTAAAATGGAAACTCATACCTCACAATGAGGTAGGGTGCTTAATTTATAAATGAGAAAAGGAGTACGACAAATTACTCACACCGATGTGGGATACGAATGTTAAAAAATATCTAATGCTCTTAACACTCCCCCTCAAGCTGGGACATATATATTTATCATTCTCAACTTGTTACACAAAAATTGGACATGTGGTCTAGGCACCCCTTTTGTGAGAACATCTGCAAGTTGATCAACATGGCCGAAGGTGATCTTCTTCTCAAAGTTTTCTCAAATGAAATGGCAATCAACTTCAATATGTTTGCTCTGCTCATGAAAGGCTAGATTTGTAGCAATCTTGATAGCAGCTTGATTGTCACACCAGATATGTGTCGGCTTCTTGACAGTATACCCAATCTCCTGTAGAATTTGTTGTGCCCAAATAATTTATGCAGTCACATATGACATTACACGATGCTCCGACTCTGCACTAGATCGGGAGATAACCGTCTGCTTCTTGTTTCTCCATGAGATCAAATTTCCTCTAACAAATACTACAAAACCAGACGTGGGTCTCCTAGAAGACAGACATCCATCATAATCTGCATCACAAAATGACTCGATATATGTATGTACATGATCAGGATATAGAAAACCTAAACCTGGTTCCCTTTTCACATATCAAACAATGCGAAGAACAGCCTCTCATTGCGTTTTTATTGGGGATTCCATAAACCGACTAACTTTACTAACCGCACAAGCAATATCGGGTTGAGTCATCGTCAAGTAGTTAAGATTCCCAACAAGTCATCTATATCTGTCAGGTGAAGAAAACATCTCACTGTCAATATGAGGGGACTTCATTCCTGGTTCAAAGAGTGAGTCAACTGAGTCAGCACGAGTCAATCCAGTTTCCTGCAGAAGATCAAGAACATACTTTCACTAAAATAGAAAAATTCCTTTAGTACATCGAGAGACCTCAATCCCCAAGAAATATCACAGTGGACCCAAATCCTTCGTGTGAAAATTTTGATGAAGGATTTGAGCCTATTAATGTCGGTATCATCACTGCGAGTAATGATAATGTGATCCACGGAGACTATCAAGAGAATGATGCCTGTTGTAGATTGATTATAGAAAATGGAGGGATCTTTTATGCTTTGACACATGACTAAGCTATGCAAAATGGTGCAAAAGCGCTCGAACCAAGCACAAGGTGATTTTTTGAGGCCATACAATGATCGACGAAGGTGAAAACCCTGGGAAGACTCCCTATGAGCAACAAATCTCGGTGGTTGCTTCATATAAACTTCTTCATCAAAAAAACCATGATGAAAAACATTCTAAACATTCATCTGATAGAGAAGCCAGTGATAGGAGGCAGGAAGAGAGATAAATAAGTGAACTGATGTCATCTTGGTCACGAGAGAAAATGTATCAAAGTAATCAATTCCATTTGTCTGCACATAACCCTTGGCAATAAATCGGGCTTTCAGATGATTAAAAGAACCATCCATCAACATTGACGTGAACAGTATAGATCTACTTGCAACCAACAACCAGTTTATCCGAAGGGAGATGGACAAGATCCCAAGTATGGTTGGTTTCCAAGGCCTAAAGTTCATCATGCATTGCCTTTAACCAGTCGGGATGGAATTTTGCCTCAACCACAGTGCGTGGTGTCGCGTGAGCATCCAGTGTCGCGGGAGCATCCAGTGTCACGGGAGCATCCAGTGTCGCAATAGCACAAGAAGTAGCCACAAATAAGCCCTGATAAGACTAACATGAGCAGGAACTTTTGCGAAGTGCAATAGGCAACTCCAGTGATGAAGGATCAGGAGCAGATGAGTCGTCAGGTGTGATCATCAGGCACCGGGGTGGCAGGTGTGCTAAGTCGGCGAATATATACCTGACCAAATCATGATCCGACAACATCACTAGGAAAAGATGGGGTTGGTGAGACATCGAGAGAATATGGTAAAATAACTTCGGAATCAGGAACGGCGAATGGTGATGGGAAATCTGGAATAGCAAAAACTGAGGATTCAACAATAGAAACATCAGCCGAGACGGCATAAGGACGCAAATCTGGAGAGAAATAGCGACAGCCACGCTAAGTTCGGAAGTAGCCAAGAAAGACACATTTGAGAACACACGCATCAAACTTCGTAATCGAGGGGCGAATATCCCGAACATAGCAGACACGGCCAAAAATGCGGAGAGGCGGGGAATGGAGTGATGTTGGAAATAAAAAATGGAATGGTGTCTCCCCCTGAAGAACGAACGATGGAAGTTTGTTGATAAGATAAGTGGTTGTGAGAATGACATCTCCCCAAAAAACAGTCATAACTTTCTTCTGAAATAAAAGTACACGAGCAACTTCTAACAGATGACTGTTCTTTCGTTCTGCAACACCGTTTTGTTGAGGTGTATCAGGACAAGAAGTTTGATGGATAATGTCATGACCATCAAGAAAAGACTGGAAATGTCTAGATAAATATTCGCGACCATTATCAGAACGCAAACAATGAACTTTGGCAAAAAAACTGGATGGTGATTTCTTGATAATAGAAGCAGAACACAGTAAAAATAAATACAACACAGAAAGGTAAGGGAATAAGGTGGATCTTCTTGCTCCTCAATATGAACATCAAGGTTGAGATATTTTTCTCAACCAAGTTGTTCCATTCATTTCAACCTTCATGCTTCCACATTTGATTTGCAACTCTAATTTTGTTTTTCATAGCATGGATCTCTTTACATTCTCTTCTTTGTGTGAGAGGCCTCTTTCTTCTTTAGCCCTTTCACTAAAGGCATCACCAAGTGAAATTTTCATCTTCTTTAAGAATTCCTCTTGTGTTGGTAACATAGTTAAGCAGTTATTAGTAGTATGACCAGCCTTGATGCATCACTCACGCAGGTTTTCAACACTAGGGTTGTTATTTGTTGACAACCTCTCTTGAAATCCGGGTTCTTCATGTGGGACTTTATCTTTTCCTCTAGTTTTTGCTTGTGCATCCTTCATCTTCTTTGCTCTCTCCAAATCTGCTGGCCAGATTACTAAAAGATCTTTAGTTACATTGGCAGTCTTCTTGGAGCCTTCACATGGCTTCTTCTTGGGAGTGTTTTTCTTCACATCAGTCCTTTTAGATGTAGCACTCATCTTGAACTTCTTGGGTTTGTTACCCAAGGATGAACCATCAGCCTTCTTTGTAGTTTTCTTGGAAGTATTCTGATTTTCAACTTCCTTCAACTTACTTCAGCTTCCTTCCTAAGGATGGATCTTCTTTCTTCAACAACTTATGTGGTCTTCTTTTCCCATCTGATTTTGATAGATACTTAGATGTGCATGCACAATTTCTGTGACCACACCCATTGCAAACATCATAGATTCCTTCAAACTTTACAAATCTGTTTGAGGTGGACAGACTCTTATTAATCAGTAGATGTCGCTTCTTCTCTGGCTTGTTCCCCCATGAAATGGGTTTCCTCTAATCTTCAACAATTAATGGATTGTACCAACAATCCAATGCACAGTGCTCAAACCTATTGCATCACCAGCATTGCCCAACAAACCTTGATCTTCTGTTCTCCAATGCATGTTGTCCAGAATTTCTAGAACAGATTGCGTGTTGTTTTTAGGCCTTTTCCACCATTGGTTGAGCTTTTTTTAGGGAACCAGCTCCTTCACACATTCTTCTATCCACCATAGACATGGTGGAAGTCTTCTCATCACATTTCCTCATCCATTTTTTGTACAGATTTTGTATTTAAACCTGCACTGTTGGAGAAAACAGATTTAATACAAACATCACAATTTGTAAGGGATGATACCTTCCTTCTCAGGGCTGCTTGAGTAAGATCATCAGGTGACTTTGTTATCTACAAGCCACATAAAAGAGATCTTTTAACATAAGAAACCTCCTTAGAACAGTTGGTGGCAGCAGCACTTTTCATCTTCAATTGTGAAGACTCAACATGTGGCATCAGGTTGGACAGTTTTACTTCCAATTCTAGACACTTCATATTGAAAGCATTCTTCTGATCTACAGAGAATGTCACCCTCTCTTCACAATCAATCCTCATCTTTCCAACTTCATCATCGTGCACTTTGACCTTTTCTTGTAACGTGTCAAGCTCCTTAATCCTCTTGGATTTGATCTTCAGTTGTAAATTCTTGACATCAATGTTGTTTTTCCGTTAACCTCCAATGCATGGATCTTCCCATCAAATTCTTCAGTGGTCTCTATCATTCTCTGCATTGTTTTCTCAAAAAACTTGTCTCTTTGGTTTGTGGAAGGTTGTACTAAGCCACTCTTCTTCAAACTTGGAGCACTTTTCTTCAAGAATCACATTTACAGCTTCTTTATCTCCAACAGGTTTAGTAAGCTTTACACAGGATAAAACCTTTTCTTTGACAGCCTTCTATATTTTCTCTGATTCCTCAAGTTGGGTGATTCCTTCTGCTGACTTTCAACTATTCTACAAACCAAAAAGACAAGTTTTTTGAGAAAACAATGCCAAAACCGATTAGTTTGTTAGGGACCTATAGTGATTAAGTTCGCTTAAGGGGTATTGTTGTCTTTGTATGGGGTAGCTTGTTGTAGGGGAGTCGGGGGAGTTTGTGGGAAGTGGGGGGAGGAGCCATCTCCAAGGGGGGGGGGGATTGTTATAAAAGTAGAAGCAAGGGGGGTGAACAGGGGGGAGAAGAATATGGTGAGTTAGGCCATTTGGCTTGGGATTCGGCCTGCGGGCTTGGGCGAGGAGCAAGCGCTCTCTCAAATTGTCCGTCATCTGCTGTAATTCCCTGGTTTACTTTATATATACAGGCATCTGGTTCTATCAATTGGTCCGACCTGCCGACCTCCATCCTTGAATATTCTCTAGACGAGCTCACTCGAACGATGCAGACAACCATTTTCTTCCTGCTTCCCCGAAGCAGCACGAAAGAGTTTCAGCACGCCCGAAGGCGACGCCTACTGCTACCTCGTCCACTGTGCATAGAACGAGTCGCGCGTTGAGTTGCTGTAACGCGCGCGACTGGCCGCTCCTGGTCTTGTTGACGATCGGAGGCACCACGCACCGCTAGGCTCCAGTGCGGCGGCAACCCTACCGCTCCGTTGTGACGCAACGGGGCTTTGCCTGGAGAGGAGGCCCTCTACAGACTCACATTTCGAGGAGGCGCGGCCTGCCGGCTCTCATTTGAGTCGTGCACCGTCGGCTCGTTTTCTCCCAGGGGCACGCACCCCCGCTGCAACTTAGTCTAAAGGAGGAGGCGCACCAGTCTGACGTCAAATAGCACCCCGTCAACGCAACCCACTGGTACGCATTGCAGTTTTTCTTCTCGATCGGCCGAGGCGGGCCGATACCAGGTCACGTTTTACAAGAAAAAAAAGCCCCAGGCGGACCGACTTTTCCATCGGGGAAGACACACAGAAAAAACAAAACGAAAAAAGAACGAAAAAGAGGCCAGGTCGTTTGCCGACACAATCGGCCACCAAATCAGGAGCGCCTCGATTCGATTGGCGCAGGGAAAAGCAGAATTTAAGGCCGCTCTCAAACTTTTGGAGCAACGTCTTGAGACGCTACTGCCACAAGAGGAGGCAACTCTGCCTTATCACATGACCACGCTGCCTGTGGCACATATTGCGGGGTTTGGCGCTCCGACTGCAAACCCGAGGCAAGTTGACGGGACGGTCTCGTGCATGAGATTCATCAACGCCGGAATGTCTCATCTGACGACCAAACTAAAAAATCTCCCACTGCACCAACAACGGTGTGATCCGGAGCAGCAACGGAGGGCACCCGCACTGCCCTTGCCGCAACACCCAGAGCACATTACACCCGTTCCAGTGCTACCGGATAGGTTGCCAAATGAGGGTAACGTCCAGCCCACAATGATCACGGAGGCAGCACTTTGCGCTGCAGCGACTCTGCTCGAAACCACTGATGACACGTCCACCAGCCGGTATTCGGTACAGTTGCCGCAAAAGGAGCAGGGCGCCTCCAGATCCTTAATGTTGGAGCACGAGACGCCGCAGTATGTGTTGGCCCAAACGGGAGCTATTGTTATTTTACCACCCGATGCACCGGTTAAGCCCGCGGTGACGGGATGGGGTCCCCTGATTTTTCAAGACCCATACCATTTTTCCACGCATGAAGCAAGGTGGTATTAGCTGTACTTGCGACCCAGTTCTCAACAGCACCCCAAGGAACTTACCGATGGAAGGCGGAAGAGCAGCACAACGAGCGACACTCTCCCCTTCGTCTATCAAACCTCGATCCATGACGGCGGACGACGCGTTTGGGAGATTGCGTGGCATGCACCTGCGGCACAGGCACTTTATACAGCACCACAGCGGTTTGGTCCTCAGTCAACGGTGTTTCTTGCTTCGGCCCGATGTGCCAGAGTAGGGCGCCGAATATTGAAGATTGTTTGGCATAACAGCGTGATCCACCACCATGAGGACAATGTGGTTTTTTAGAACGGTGGCAGTGATAGAGACCTGTTGCCGATTAGTTTGTTAGAGACCTGTAGTGATTAAGTTTGGTTAAGAGGTATTGTTGTCTTTCTATGGGTGGTTTGTTATAGGGGAATCGGGGGAGTTTGTTGGAGTTTGTTGGAGTTTGCTGGAAGCGGGGGAGTAGCCATCTTCACGTGGCAGGGGGATTGTTATAAAAGTAGAAGCAAGGGGGTGAACAAGGGGGAGAAGAATATGGTGAGTTCGGCCATTTAGCTTGGGATTCGGCCTGCGGGATTGGGCGAGGAGCAAGTGCTCTCTCGAATTGTCCTTCTTCATCTACTGTAATTCTCTGGTTTACTTCATATATATAGGCATCTGGTTCTATCAGAAAATCTTTTAATGCAGTGCAACAACGGAAATATTTGCTAACATATGATCAATCTCACTTATGCTTGGCTCTTCCTGAGGACATTTTTCACAATAATTTTCACATACCTCATGGTCACTCAAATGCCTTGAATCAATAGCGATAGAGAGACTGTTCATCTCCATAGTGATTAACCGAACCACAAGTTCTTCTCCGCTAATGCCAAATATGTCTTCTTCACCATAATGTCATAGAGAATCCGAGCCTTTTTCTTTTTTAGACAAGAGGGACATATTCTTCAATCTCCTTTTCACTTTCTTTCTCCTACTCATCTTGGTAGGGAGTACACCCTGATCAAAAATGGATGACTCTTCTCCAAAACAGCACTTCATTATAAATTTAGAAAAAGACTCAAATCTTCAGAGAAAAATTTCTAAACATCATCAATGAAAGCAGCAAAGCTATCATAGTTGACAACATTAAATGGAATCCCAACATCATACATCTACCATGCAAATAACTGACAAATTTCCTCTTTTTTCCTTCTTGTGTGTATCACTAATTACAGTTTGTTTTGAAGTTGTTGCTTCTCTTGTTATAAAAGTAAAAGCAAGGGGGAGTGAACAGGGAAGAATATGGTGAGTTCGGCCATTTGGATTGGGATTCGGCCTGCGGGCTTGGGCGAGGAGCAAGTGCTCTCTCAAATTGTCCTTCATCTGTTGTAATTCTCTAGTTTACTTTATATATAAGGCATCTGGTTCTATCAATTGGTCCGACCTACCGACCTCCATCCTTGAATATTCTATGAACGAGCTCACTCGAACGAGGCAGACAACCATTTTCTTCCTGGTTCCCCGAAGCAGCACTGAAGAATTTCAGCACGCCCGAAGGTGACGCCTACTGCTGCCTCGTCCACTGTGGATAGAACGAGTCGCATGTTGACCTGTTGTAACGCGTGAGACTGACCGCTCCTGGTCTTGTTGACGATCGGAGGCACCACACACCGCCAGGCTCCAGTACGGCGGCAACCCTATCGCTCCGTTGTGACGCAACGGGGCGTCGCCTGGAGAGGAGGCCCTCTACCGACTCGCATTTCAAGGAGGCGCGGCCTGTCAGCTCACATTTGAGTCGTGCACTGTCGGCTCGTTTTCTCCTAGGGGCACGCACACCCACTGCAACCTAGTCTGGAGGAGGAGGCGCACCAGTCTGACGGCAAATAACACCCCATCAACGCAACCCACTGGTACGCATTGCAGTTTTTCTTCTCGATCGGCCGAGGCGGGCCAATACCAGGTCACGTTTTACAAGAAAAAAAAGCCCCAGGCGGACCGACTTTTCCGTCGGGGAAGAGACAGGAAATACAAAACAAAAAAATAACGAAAAAGAGGCCAAGTCGTTTGCCGACGCAGCCATTGGGACGACCGACACCGCCTAAGGAGAAACTCCTCGACGCGATCGGCCACCAAATCAGGAGCGCCTCGATTCGGTTGGCGCAGGGAAAAGCAGAATTTAAGGCTGCTCTCAAGCTTTTGGAGCAACGTCTTCAGACGCTACTGTCGCAAGAGGAGGCAACTTTGCCTTATCACATGACCACGTTGCATGTGGCACATACTGCGGGGTTGGGCGCTCCGACTGCAAACCCGAGGCAAGTTGACGGAACAATCTCGTGCATGAGATTCGTCAAAAGCCGGAATGTCTCATCTGACGACCAAACTGGATGATCTCCCCACTGCACCAACAACGGTGTGATCCTGAGCAGCAACGGAGGGCACCCACGTTGCCCTTGCTGCAGCACCCAGAGCACATTACACCCGTTCCAGTGCTGCCGGATAGGTTGCCAAATGAGGGTAACGTCCAGTCCACAATGATCATGGAGGCAGCACTTTGCGCTGCGGCAACTCTGCTCGAAACCGTTGATGACACGTCCACCGGCCGGTATTCGGTACAGTTGCCGCAAAAGGAGCAAGCCACCTCCATATCCTTAATGTTGGAGCACGAGATGCCGCAGTATGCGTTGGCCGAAACGGGAGCTATTGTTATTTTACCACCCGATGCACCGATTAAGCCCGCTGTGACGGGATGGGGTCCCGTGATTTTTCGAGACCCATACCTTTTTTCCACGCACAAAGCAGGGTGGTGTTAGCTGTACTTGCAACCCAATTCTCAACAGCACCCCAAGGACCTTACCGATGGAAGGCGGAAGAGCAGCACAACGAGTGTCACTCTCCCCTACGTCTATCCAACCTCGATCCATGACGGCGGATGACACGTTTGGGAGATTGCCTGGCGTGCATTTGCGGCACGGGCGCTTTATACAGCACCACAGCGGCTTGGTCCTCAGTCAACAGTGTTTCTTGCTTCGGCCCAATGCGCCAGAGTAGGGCAACGAATATTGAAGAATGCTTAGCATAACAGCACGATCCACCACCATGAAGAAATGGTGGTTTTTTGGGACGGTGGCAGTGATAGAGACCTGTTGCCAATTAGTTTGTTAGGGACCTGTAGTGATTAAGTTTGGTTAAGGGGTATTATTTTCTTTCTATGGGGTAGTTTGTTATAGGGGAATCGGGGGAGTTTGTTGGAGTTTGTTAAAAGCGGGGGGGAGTAACCATCTTCACGTGGCAGGGGGGGTTGTTATAAAAGTAGAAGCAAGGGGGGTGAATAGGGGGGAGAAGAATATGGTGAGTTCGGTCATTTAGCTTGGGATTCGGCCTGCGGGATTGGGCGAGGAGCAAGTGCTCTCTCGAATTGTCCTTCTTCATCTGCTGTAATTCTCTGGTTTACTTCATATATATAGGCATCTGATTCAATCAGAAAATCTTTTAATGCAATGCATCAACGGAAATATCTACTAACATATTATCAATCTCACTTATGCTTGGCTCTTCCTGAGGACATTTTCCACAATAATTTTCACATACCTCATGATCACTCAAATGCTTTGAATCAATAGAGGTAGAGAGACTGTTCATCTCCCTAGTGATTAACCGAACCACATGTTCTTCTCTGCTAATGCCAAATATGTCTTCTTCAACATAATGTTATAGAGAATTGTTATGGAGAATCTGAGCCTTTTTCTTTTTTAGACAAAAGGGACATCTTCTTCAATCTCCTTTTCACTTTTTTTCTCCAATTCATCACAATCTTGGTAGGGGCTGCACCCTGATCAAAAATGGATGACCCTCTCCAAAACTGCACTTCATTGTAAATTTAGAGAAAGACTTAAATCTTCAAAGAAAATTTTCCAAACTTCATCAATGAAAGCAGCAAAGCTATCATAGTTGACTACATTAAATGGAATCCCAACATCATACATCTACCATGCAAATAACTGACAAATTTTCTCTTTTTTCCTTCTTGTGTGTATCACTAATTATAGTTAGTTTTGAAGTTGTTGCTTCTCTTTTTCATACAGCCTCTTCTAGGCTTGGAGTCAAATAGGAATTGATAGCTTCTCTTAACTTTGGATGGGATGCTTTTATGCTATTTCCAGTAACGAAGTTGCCTGAAATTTTTGTTTAACTTGTTGTTTTCTGTTGAACCCAGTTAATAGTATTTCCAGGTAAAAGGTATTTTCAAGCCCCACATCGGATTAAGTCAACTTGTAATTCTTTTCATCTATCTATAAAAGAATCTCTCCACCTCTCATTGAGGTAGGGACTTGTACATTTCTACAAGGTATCAAATGGTAACTTCCGATAATTCTTTTTTTTTCTTCACTCCCATCCACTGCGCTCCTTCCTCCCGGCGGAACTCTTTAGACAGAACCCTCATGCCACCTCCATGTGCAGCTTCCCGGCCAGCCTCCCTCCGCAGCTACCCAGCCAACCTCCCACAGCGAACTCCCGACCCCGCCTCCGGCTGCGGCTTCCCGGCCCCACCCCTTTTGATTCCTCCTCCTATAGTTGTGTTGGAGTCTGTATCCCACATCGGACTTGTGGTCCGATGTGGTCATTTTCATTCATTATAAAAGAATGTCTCCGCCTCAGTTTGAGGTCAGGAGGCAAAGGGGTTTCTCAACCTACATGGTATCAAAGGGAAATTAATCCTGAACTCACCTCCTCCCATTTTATTTTCCCCCCTATCTAGGGTTTCTCATTAATTTTTCCCCCGTGGGGGGCGGCAGCCCCTCATTTAGGGCTACGTTTTTTTTTCTCTGCCGCCGCCCCTACGGGCTCGATTCCCAGGCGGCCTCCGGCGGATCCATCCCTGCCCGGACCCTGCCCTCCCGGCGGTTCTCCACCCTGTCGGCACCTCCTTGCCCGGCAGTTCTATCCCCTGCCCTACGACGGTGCACCTCCTCCCGATCCCAAAACCTGTTGGCGCGGCCCTCCTGCACTGCACCTGCTGGCGTTCTTTCCGGATCCCCAAACCTGCTAGCGCTCCTTCCGGATCCCCGCACCTGCCGACACCCATTTCCGCAACTCCCGGCGCGCAGAACGTCTGATCCCCGTCTCCCGCTCGCGATCCAGCACAGAATCCCGGCGACGGAAACCCTCGCCCCTCCCGCGCGACGGTCCTCCTGTGGTGCGCCTTCCCTCCCGGCGCGTCTCCTCCCGAGCGCGACCCTCCCGGCGTCCTTCCCTGCGCGCTCCATTCCCGCCGCAGCTTCCTTCCCGGCGTCGCGTCCTTCCTGCCCACCGCCTCCTGTGCGGACATCCAGCCCCGCCTCTGTCACGACCCGTCCTCGGGGCCCGTGCCGTGACAACTCAAGTCCGCCTTCCATAGGCCAGGGGCCGACGACTAGCACCAAAGGCGTAAATCCCGATAAAAAGGGAAGACATTGTCTTTATAAAAGAAAACAAACACCACAGAGTACGCAAACTGAAGTAAACACTAAGTAAACTGAAAACATAAGTGCTGAAAAGTAAATGGATCAGAATACAAACTCAACTAAAGATGCAGTACAACTGAAAGTAAAGTACAACTCAAGGACAACAGCTGAAAGGTGACAAGCCGCTCCTGGATCGTCCTCCGGCTTCCTACCTGAAGGGTAGGTACAGATCTCCTCCTCAGCACTCCACGTCCGTTCGTCTCCTCCGGGTACCGACTCGTCGTGAAATCCACCTCCGGGCACCGACTCGACGTAATATCCACCTCCGGGCACCGACTCGTCATGAGATCCTCCTCCGGGTACCGTCCAGCTCTACAAGCCTCAACCACAATCAGTGATGTCTGTCGTCTGCAACCAACACAACGTAGTGCGGGTGAAGCCCATGCAGGGGTGAGTATACGATACTCAGTAGGGCCCCCAAGACCCCCGAAGGTCTCCCTGAATCCACAAAGGATAAACCACAAAGAAAAGATACAATCACGAAGTATCATCCAACACTACTTAGGTATATGCCCATACATATACCTAAGTCATCGAATCTAGTTCAGCTCCAACTCACGAGCTCTAGTACAATCCAGTCCACTCAGGAAAGTAAAACTTAATCCACACAGAAAAGTACGACCCAATCCACGCAGGAAAACATAATCCAATCCACACAGGATATCAAGTCAATCACATCGAAGATAATGATTGAAAGTCAAGACTCAACTCACACAGGTATACTACTCACGAAGAGGGGAGGAGATGATTAGATGTAGCCTCTGAATCATCTCCTCTGCCGAACCCACGTAGGATCCAAGTTTAGTAGTCGTCGCTGCCAAACCCACGGAGGATCCAAGTATAGTAGTCATCATCGTCGAACCCACAGAGGATCCCAACACGGTAGTCGAACCCACAGAGGATCTCAGTATAATAGTCGTCCTCGTCAAACCCACAGAAGATCCCAGTACGGTAGTCGTCCTCGTCGAACCCACGGAGGATCCCAGTCCGGTAGTCGTCCTCGTCGAACTCACAGAGGATCCCAGTGCGATAGTCGTCCTCGTCGAACCCACGGAGGATCCCAATCCGGTAGTCGTCCTCGTCGAACCCATAGAGGATCCCAGTACAGTCGTCATCGTCGTCGCAGTCGAAGCCAGCTCTAGGGTTCCCGCACACAGCACGCTCGTTCCGGGAGGGTCTGCTCCACGAGCCAAGGGGGGGTTGATACATCAACTGACACGAAATCCGGAGTTGATGTATCCCAAAGTTCCGTCTCGCCAATAGAAACTCAACGCGACAGACGGCGCGTCAATCGGACACCCGGTCTTAGAGTTATTGGTTTTTTCGTCCTGGGGGCCCGGTTGGTTTTTAAGTCATAATCAACCCGACCGTACTCCAACTGCGTCCAAACCTCGAGCGGAGTAAGCCAAAAGAACCGTCTCAATAAGAGGAATCCAACAAAGTCTACGGCACGTCATTCGGACATCCGGAACTCAAGTTATAAGCGTTTCCGCTCCAAAGGCCCAGTTGGTTTCTTGTTCGAACCAACCCAGCCGTACCCAAAGTTCTCCGAAACCTTAAGTGTAATATAACGAAACGACTGCCTCGATCCAAGGATCGCATCGCAACTGACGATGCGTCGATCGAAGGTCCGTAGCCCAAGTTACGAACGTTTGAACGAATCTGTCCGTTTTTAGGGGGGGTTTGGGCCCGGACCGACCCGGCCCAAAACCCCCTAGGTCGGCCCGAACCGGGTCGACCCGACCTGTGTCCGAGTCCGGCCCGGCGCGGGCGAGCGGGAAGCGCCGCCCCCTTTTTGCGGAACGGCGGACCCAGTAGGGTCCGCCCTAATTGAACCCGGAGGTTACGCCCCCCGGTTTGCTCGGAAAACGGTCGGCCGTTTGGCCGGCCTTGTGAACTGTTGCGGGACCCGTGAGGGGTCCCGCCTCCTGGAGCTCTGGCGGCCGGCCGTGCCCGGCCGCCGCCTGCTGGTTACCGCCGCAGCGGGACCCCGCGGGTCCCGCCCTTCCGAAGCGCCGGCGGCCGATTTATCCGGCCGCCTCCAGGTTTTCCACCGCGGCCAAAGGGCCGCGGCTCTTGATGCTCCGGCGGCCGGGGAGTCCGGCCGCTCCCTGCTGGTGACCGCCGCGGCCCTTTTTCGACCGGCGCCGCGCCCCTCCGTCGCGGCCCGCTTCGGCTGCGACATTCCCTCGAGTTCTTCGGCGCGGCGCGACGATGCCGCGCACCACCTCCGCAGCTCTTTTCGTTCCCGCGCGATGCATCGGCACCGCGCCACCTTCGTTCGAGCCACAACGAGTACAAAAAAAACGGGGGAGGAGGGTCGGCCGTGTTCGTGCAGTCCGGCCCCCTCCCGTTAAATCGATAACAAGCGGCTAAAGGTTTAACGATGGATGCCAAATATATTCACGAACATTAAATCAAACCCCTACCTCGAGGAGTTGTCGAACGATGATCGTCGCGGGAAAACGGCATCGCGGAAGACGGCGTCGCGGAAGACGGCGTCGCGGAACGAGGCTCCGTATACGTCGTCGGTGCACGCCCAATGAAGGATGCAGCGTCCCCCTTTCTTTGACGCGGAAAGAAGATTGAAAGGCGTGTCGGTGTTCTTCGCGTTCTTCTACGAAGAAGAAGATGTTCTTCGAGACTTTGGTTATTCTCTCCCCAGATTTCACACAACGAATCAACCAAAAATAAAATAAGACTTTGTCTTATTTTATTCACACATGCCAACATTTTTAAAAATTCACCAAATTAATTAACTTGTGTTGTCAAATTAATTAGGCGTTTAATTGGCGTGCATTAATGTGGAAGAGTAGATGAGTTACAAAATTAATTGCTAGAGGGGGGTTTAAGGGGGTGTTAGGGAAATTGAAGGAGGTGGGGGCTCGTGTGGGCCCCACCCCAACTTCCTCACAACTTCATTTCCCTTAACACTTAAACTACTAGCGGTATAATAAAAATATAATTGTAAAGCAACTATATTTTTATTCTTCACATTTTTTTAACAATTCCTCTCGAGCAAACGCACCTTCGGGAAAGGTGTTCCTAAGCAATTACCGGCGTTGCGGTTTCATCGGTGCCCTCGGATTTCAATTCCGAGCACCGGATCAAAAGTTAGAAAAACTCACTCGTTCGTTCACTGAACGTACCTGAGCTAAATTTCGGAAAATTATTCCGGGCACACCGGGGCTCGGAATCAGGCGCCGTCAAAAACTGCGTACTCGTAGAATTCCAAAGAAAATTAAGAAAAAATTTCCCTTGAAATTTACAGGTCTTTACAGCCTCCCTATTCTGCCGGCCTCCCCCCCTTCCGGTGCCTCCGGCAGCCGGCCTCCATTCTTGTCGGCTCCTCCACCAGCAGCAGGCCTCAAGCCTCGCCGGCCCCTCTCTGAGCGACAGTCGGCCTCCATTCCTGCCGGCTCCTCCAGCAGCCGACCTCCAGCCCTGCCGGCCTCCCATACCGGACAGCTGCTCCTCCTGTGTGAGGCTTCCGACAGACCAGGTTCCCTGTCCGCTGCTCTCCCTCCTTGTCGGCCTCCTCCTGTGCGTGCAGCACCTCCCGCGGCTCCCTAGGCGGCCTCCCTTCCCCGGCGTCTCCATCCCGGATGGCTCCCAGCGCTAGCGGCCTCCCTTCCCCGACGGCTCCCTCCCGACGGCTCTGTTCGGCGTTCTTCCCACCCGGGGGATCTCTTTTGGCAGAACCCTCCCGACGGAACCATGCGGCCTCTCCCTGCGCGCTTCCTCTGTGCGACGGCTCCTTCCCGCGGCTCGCGTCCCGCGGCTCCCAGCCCTCACCTCCCGTCACAATCCCGACAGCCAGCCGCGCCTGCTTTCTCTGCACTCCTCCCCTGTGGCGGACCTCCATCCGCCTGAGCAGATCCATCCATGCGCCTCTGCTTCTCCAAGCGACCTCGTCCGACTGCTCCCTTCCCGGCGAATCCCTCGCGCCGGCCCATCTCCATCCGGCTGCTCCCTTCCCGGCGGATCCCTCGCACCGGCCCATCTTCGTCCGGCTGCTCCCTTCCCGGCGGATCCCTCGCGCCGGCCCATCTCCGTCCGGTTGCTCCCTTCCCGGCGGATCCCTCGCACCGGCCCATCTTCGTCCGACTGCTCTCTTCCCGGCGGCTCCTCCCGAGCGCGACCCTCCGTCGCGGCTCTTCCCCAGCGCTGCCTCCTCTTCCTGTTTCCCGCGGCATTCCCGCCTCAATCGCCGGCCTCCTCCTGTGGATTTCCCGGCGCTTCGACGACCGGCACCGCCATTGTGGATTTCTCGGCACTTTGATGACCGGCCCTCCCGAGCGGATTTCTTGGCGCTTTGACGATCGGCCCGACATTACGGATTTCCCGGCGCTCTGACGACCGGCCCGTAGTGCGGATTTTCCCGACGCTCTAACAACCGACCCACCAGTGTGGATTTCCCGGCGCTCTGTTGTCCGGCCCCGCACTTTTCCGACGATGACCCATCCTTTTTTTTTTCAGCGGCATCACATTACCATCTTGAGGGGAGCAGCATCAACAACGATTTTATTATTTCCGTTTCTTCTGTTTTTGTCTTGTATTTGTCATCAAGTTGGGCATGTCCAGCTTGAGTGGGAGTGTTAGCGTCTGTTTTGTTGCTTTCTTCTCATTATGTGTCCAACCTAGGTACACCTAGCTTGAGGGAAGTGTTGGAGTTTGTATCCCACATCGGACTTGTGGTCCGATGTGGTCATTTTCATTCATTATAAAAGAATGCCTCCGCCTCACTTTGAGGTAAGGAGGCAAGGGGGTTTCTCAACCTACAAATTAGAATTAAAGGAAGCTCTTCTTCTCCATTGTTTTCCATCAGATCAATAACCATATATCGGCAAACAGATTTATTTGATCTTTCAAGGTTTTTTTTTCTTCAACGGTCTTTCTAATTTCTTCCTTGACAAGTGTCGGGCATCTTTGACAACTTGTATTTCGAAAACCTCTCATCAAATGCTATTTGGTTGGTGTAATACCACAATATGTAACTTTTTTGTAAAATTTGCACGTCACACATTTTTTATTTTTAGGATCACTCAATGCAAAATATGTCCAAGTAGGATCTTTACGAGCATTGCTAAAAGCTATTTAATTAAAAGGCAAAACAAGCTAAAAGAAAAACAAAATAGTTTAGACATCAAAACTAAATAATTTAAATAAAATAGAAATACATAATAACAGAAATAAAACAAAATAGAAAACAAACGAGAGGGTGAGTCACAGCAGCTCATCCATGTTAGCAGTGCAATGGGCCAGAGAATGAGGGAAACAAATTGTAACGCCTCAGACTTAACCATCCCATAATCACATAATTTATCGCAAAAATTGCATCACTAACATACCCAAGACCTTTTAGGTTTAAAATTTTAAAGAATTAAGAGAAACCATTACATAACAAAACCCATTTTTTCACCAAATAGACATTTTTCTTACTAAACCGAACTCATTAGGTGATACACTTGCTTTATTCAAAGATAAAACCTCGTATAAGGAACTTTGACGTAGTTTTCAGCATTTCACACAAAATTCTCCACACATGATACTCTTCTATACACCATATACATAATACTCTTTTCTTTACCTGGAGAATGGAAACATAAGAAAAAATGAGATCAAACGCTCAGTAAGGATAAACATAAGTGATAACAATCAAAGAAGATAAATGTAGAATGGGAAACTGCCTTGCCTCAAGGTGAGGCAGAGGCCTTTTATAGATTGAGAAAGAGGAATAAATACAGGAGTATTCCGATGTAGGACTCAGAAATACCCAAAATAATAAAAAAGGGTTTAACACTCCCCCTCAAGCTGGACATGCCCAACTTGGACCACGAGTCCCGCAAAAAAAAGACGACACCAGACAAGACCAGACACACTCCCCCTCAAGCTGGGTCGCAGATACTGTGGATGCCCAGCTTGGAACTAAGCGAGGTCAGGCCAGCCCCTGGGAGACCTTTGGTGAAGATGTCAGCAAGTTAGTCCGCTGTCGGGATGTGGATAAAGCTGACATAATTGCGATCGCAGTCCACCTCAATATGCTTTGGCGTTCATGGAAGACGGGATTCGAAGCAATCTTGGTGGTTGGCTGATTGTCACACCAGATGTGGGCAGATGTCTGCTGAGGAAAGCCAAGCCCCTGGAGGAGTTGTCGAAGCCATAGGATCTCTGTAGTGACGGTGGTCATGGCACGGTACTCAGACTTCGCACTGAATCGGGAGACGACAGTCTGTTTCTTGTTGCACCAAGATATGAGGTTGTCTGCTAAGAACACAGCAAACCCAGAAGTAGATTTCTGGGTAGCAAGGCAACCAGCATAGTCAGCATCACAGAAAGCCTCAATATTCTGATGAGCATAGTGAGAACAGCGAAGACCAAAGGCAGGGTCTCGCTTGATGTATTTGGCGATGCGGAGTACAGCATCCCACTGAGAGGTGGTCTGATGCTCCGTGAATTGGCTCACTTTGCCAACAGCGCAAGCCATGTCGGGACAAGTCATGGTGAGATAGTTGAGTTTGCCCACCAGTCAACGATACCGCTCTGGATGTGAATACGATTCTAAGGAGTCATAGAGAGGTCGTTCCCCAGACTCAAGAAGAGTGTCAACGACGATGGCCTGTGTCATCCCAGCATCTTGTAGAATATCCAAAGCATATTTCCGTTGGCAAAGGAAGATTGTGTCCGGAGAATGGGAGACCTCGATGCCAAGGAAGTATGTGAGAGGGCCGAGACCTTTGGTGTGGAAGTGCTGGTGAAGATGCCCCTTGAGGTGGGCGATACCAGCAGAGTCACTACCGGTAATGATGATATCATCCACATACACGAGCAACAGAATGCATCCGGTGGATGTCGTCCTGTAGAACATGGTGTGATCCTTCGTACTGCGGGAGAGCCCAAAGTCGGTGACGACGGTGCTGAATCAGCCAAACCAAGCACGAGGAGACTGCTTGAGTATGGAGAGCGGCATAGTCGACAGACTTGAGACCCGTAGCCGGAGGCGCAAAATCCAGAGGGTTGCGGCAGATAAACTTCTTCCTCAAGAAATCCATAGAGGAAGACATTCTTGACGTCCAATTGATGAAGCGGCCAGTGATGATGAGCGGCCAGTGATGATGAGCGGCCAAAGAGATGGATAATCGAACGGATGTCATCTTGGCAACTGGAGAGAAGGTGTCAAAATAATCGACACCATATGTCTGAGCAAAGCCCTTGGCCACAAGTCGGGCTTTAAGTCGATGGAGAGTGTCATCGGCATTCAGACGGGTCGTGTAAATCCATTTGCTACCGACTGCCTGTTTACCGACAGGGAGGGGAAACAGATCTCAAGCATGATTGTCCTCCAAAGCCTGCAATTCATCTCTCATCGCTTGCAACCACCCCAGATGAGATTTGTCCTCGCCAACTGTGCGGGGAATAAATATTGTCTCCAGAGCTGACATACCTCTGTATGAAGATATAAATAGAAAATTGTTCTGGTAAGAACGAGTACCTTTCCGTAGTTCAATGGGAAGGTCGTCCGGTGGCGGTGCAGGAGCATCAGACGAAGCTGGGACAATGGTCTCCTCACCCAGGATGGGGGCACAGTCGATGGGCGACGGGAGTAGACCGTACCAAACCAGTGATCAGCAGAAGGCAGCACCGGAGGAGGATGGATGATGAGTGGAAGACAATCATTGATGTCAGTATCTGGATGGGGAGAGGGAAGTGAGAATGGAGAACTCTCAACAAATGAGACGCCAGCATAGGTGATATAACGCCGTAGATCTGGAGAGAAGCACCGGTATCCGTGCTGAGTGCGTGAATATCCGAGGAATATGCAACGAAGGGATTTGGGAGAGAGTTTGGAGAGGTTAGGCCGGGTGTCACGGACATAACAGAGACATCCAAATACACGAAGTGGAAGTGAGTGAGCAGGGAGAGAGGAGAACAGAGTCCAAAAAGGAATCTCCCCCTAAAGGATAGAAGAAGGGAGCCGGTTTGGGAGGTAGGTTGCAGTCAGGATGGCATCGGTCCAAAAGCGAAGTGGCACCTGCATGTGAAATAAAAGGGCACGAGCAGTCTACAGAATATGACGATGTTTCCACTCCGCCACTCCAGTCTGCTGAGGTGTATCAGGACAGGATGTCTAATGAATGATGTCGTGATCCTTGAGAAACTGCTGAAAGTAGATAAATATTCTCGTCCATTGTCGGAACGGAGACATTTAATGGAGGTGGAGAATTGAGTATGAATTTCATTGTAAAAGGTCTGAAAGGTAGGAAAAACTTCAGACCGATCACGAAGCATGTAAAGTCATGTCATGCGGAAGAAGTCGTCAATAAAGGTGATATAATAGTTGTACCCGGACTGGCTCGGAACCCTTCAAAGACCTCATACATCGGTATGAACAAGATCGAAAGGATTCACTACACGTGGTTCCTGTCGAGGAGTATATGTTACCCGATGATGTTTAGCAAATTTGCAGGATTCACAATGGAAGGATAGGTGGGAACTGAATTGGGGGCAAATTTTATTTAGGATGGAAGCTAGTGGATAACCAAGACGAGAATGTAGCTCAAGAGCATGGGCCGAGGTGGATGAGCAAGCGAGATAAGGTGGGGTATCGAACATGTACACCACAATCGGAAGATGACCTCGACCAAGCTCCCGTGGTGATGACTTGTCCTCTTCCGGCATCCTTTTTCTCCCCTATCGTCTCTGTCGATGTTGATTTCTCCGGCGTTTTGTTCTTTAGTTTGCAAGTTTTGCCTTCTCCTTTTCAGACGGGTTTTGCTTCTCTGATGACTTGGTTGTTCTTCGAGACCGCTCTCTTCGTGTGTTCCTTCGATGCTCTCCTCCGCCCTCTTTCTGCTCGTCCCGATCGGGTGTCTCTCCACGACCGTGGCTCACTACTGAGGCTTGCAGTCGCGGTTCGTGTTGTTTTTCTCCTACCTTGGGGTTTCAGTTCCCTTTGTTGGTTGTGTTTTGGTCATTTCTGTTCTGTGGAGGTCTTTCGATATTGGTGGTGTTTTTTCAATCGCGATTACTGTTTGGCCTTCTGCTATTTTGGTTTTTTTCACTGTTATCATCCTCGGTGACAACAGATGTTCTAGGTTTTGGTGTTTCTACTCACCGGCGTCCATTCCTACTTTGCTCTTGCTCCAAGATTCCACCACTCTACTCCTAGTCGGATCTGCGTGGTGGCTCTAAAGGTGTCTTGGGAGGTGAGTTTGTGTGGTCGTCGGTGTTCCAAGAGCTCGCAGTGTTCGGTGATTTTGATGTTGTACGGTGTTGGTCTTCGGATTTTATGTTTGCTGATTCGTGGAGATAATTTCATTCCCTCTGTTGTGAACGTCGATCTCTGGTTGCCCTATCTCTGATGATTGCGGCATCTGACGACCCTTCTGTTGATCTAGTGATGGTCTGTGGCTTCGTTGATGATGGTGTGGTTCTGCGTCGATGGAGAGTCCGGCGACGATGGTGTGAACGCCGACGTGCAGAGGTGATGATGATGTCTCAGGCATCGTGCGACCTTGTTTCGCGTAAGGCGCGGGGCTCAAGGAGTTTAGTATCTATTTTTTGAAATTTGAATTTCGTTTGTGGATTTTGGGTTTTTTGTGTGGTTATGTGATCTGCTTGACTCGACGATGGTGCTGGATGCTGGATGGCGATGAAGACAGTGGCAACGACACTGGTGGCGACTTGTGGGTGTTTTTTGAATTTTGAACTTTGAATTTTATATTTGGGTAATTTGGTTCCCGCAGAAAAATGATAAAAGGATATCACTTCTGAATCAAAAAAAAACTAATGGGATTTTCCCTTTGATACCATGTAAAATGGGAAACCGCCTTACCTCAAGGTGAGGAGGAGGCCTTCTTTTATAGATTGAGAAAGAGGAATACATACAGGAGTATTCCGATTTGGAACTCGGAAATACCCAAAATAATAAAAGAGGGTTTAACAATAAACATGTGAATATAAGAACATAATCAAGGTGCATGAACATAACATAAGAGAATTTTACCCAATAAAATATAGATCACAAATCATGAGTCATGGCATAAGGCTTCTGTGATAATATAAGAAATTGGACGTGTGAGTGTGTAAACATGAGTCAATAATCATGAGCCATGAAAACATCACACGGGCATAAGAATGTAGCACATATATAAGAATAGAAAATTATTTTTTATGTCAAGATTCACTGCCAAGACAGTCATCACATGGTGAACAGAATCTCATGGAGGATTGGGTTCACTCATTCTCATAAACATAGTGGACAGAGTTCCGTAGTTGATTGGATTCACTCCCCGAAAATATAGATTTTAAATAAAACAATATAGTACATGAAAAAAAAATCATTTAGAATAAAAACTATTTTATTTTCAAATGAAAACCATATTTGTGTTTCATACCTTGATAAAATTATTTCTAAGACTCATAATAATCAATATCAATATAAATCCAAAGCATTATCATAAATATCCGTTTATAAAATCTCATTAATTAAATAATACTTCAGATAAAAATACAAATCATGTTAAAGGAAATATATTTAACCTTTAAATAAAGCATATTTTATGTCATGAGGTAAACATAATAATTTTAAATGTATAATTTGTATCAAATTGATTATATAATACCTGAGTATTAATAAACCATAAAAGTGATGTAGCGTTAAAAATACCAGGGATGTCACACAAACCAAGCTTGTCATGGCCAGAGAAATTCAAAAGAGAACTTGAGTTTGAGGGAGACTGGGTTGCAGCAAGGGTCCACTGTTGTTGTTGTAGTCGTCCTCTAAGAAGGGTTGCGCATCTCTGGTAGGGTGAAGCAAGCGTGTGTGCATTTGGGGAGGGGGGTCATTAGGTCAGGTAAGGTTAAAAACTAAAAAAACGAGCATAACAAGGAGAGAGAGAAACAGTATGGCGCTTGATGGCATGCGCCAACGCCATCATTTGAGGCACGCGCCATCTCATTTGCGCCAAACCAAGGTCATGGTGTGGCGCGGCTGTCCATGGCACGCCATTCACAACTATGATATAAAGGCGGTTGGCCAAAATAATATTTTTATGAACCGGCCGCCAAATATTTTAAACATCAACAAAAATTATCAAAACGCTATATGAAGGGAAAATCTCATTCCATACTAAATGAAAAAGAAAGTTTTTCAACACCACACTTCGTTCAAGAAGAAATTATTGTTTTACACTTTTAACTAAAAATATATATTATTTTTAAAACTTCTTGTGACGTACAGCTAAACCACTAGAGTACCTCATTTAATTAAAATGAGAGCTAGTAAATTCAACGAAACAGGTATTGAATTTCGAGTACAGGCAAAGTCATTATCTGATGAAAACCCATATTATTATAGGATTAAGAGGCTCTACCATTCTAACATGGTACCAGAGCAGGTTCTCCAACCATAGACCCCTCTCACCTCTCTCTTCCCTCCAAGAGAGAACCTCAAAAGATTCCCCTCCAGTGGGGAGTCGGCTAACGACGATTATACCATTTGGTCGCCCCAAATCACACCCATCTCAGTCAGCCAACCACCGCACCCAAACCCCTCCACAAACGTCACGCTCTGCCCTCTTTTTTCTCAAATCATATCTCTCCCAGTGCACGACCTGGAGGACGCGCCCCTCAAGGTGCGCAACACGAAGCTCGTGCCTCTCCAGGTTGAACCTATCTCCTATCATCTTCTCCTAGTCAGGCACATCCCATGTCGTGTGCGTGGGGGGGCTCCTCTCTCTCAATCGGCCATAGGATTTCCAGTACCATTTACACCCTACGTTGACCGCGCTCTACCCTCCCCCCACCTCCGTCTCCTGCTATGCCACCCCCACCCAACACCATATGCCACCTGTTGCCCCCCCCCCAAACCCATCCCACCACCTGAAGAAGATATGTCCTAAAAGTCTTCACACATATGATATGTTTTGGCTTATATAGTAAGGTACAATATAATCATGTTGTATGGTACGACATGTATAAACCAAATACATTTTACATGTTATGGTTTTGCTTGACTATGATATAGTGTATCACAGTCACTACTTTTGCATGGCAGTCAAATGTAAATAAGTTACTGTTTCAATCTCCTTGTTATCATTGAGGCCTATATAAAGAAGCCACTGCCATGGGATAGACGTGATTGAGTTCGAAACTCCTGCCCGGTTCTCCCTTTATCCAGAAGCTCTCTCCTCTACCTTTGTTAACCTTTGAGACACGCCACTATGCCATGAATGGTGAGGGGGTCTCGCTTGAGTGTTGAGTGATTCGATACAACTCGTGGATACACCACGGAGGAAAGTCCAATGGCTGCTTCAAAGGGATCTTCATCAAACCACTGTGATGAAGGTTGTAGCTAATGCAAAATGGTGAAAGGAACGCCATGTTCATTTTACAGTTTCATAATTTCAGTTTTCATGCATGGTAGATCTTGAGAAATGTGGTTTCTAATTGTTTTTGCTGTGTTGATTAAGTGTTAATCGATCCTTAGAAACTCAACACTGTCACCCCAGCCTAGCCCCCACCTTTGTTGTCAGTTGATTCTCTCTCTGACAAGGTGCTGACCTAATTGCTACGCTGGGCCATTTGCCCACGTCTTTACACCACCACTATTGATTTCCGAAATTGCTTCATTTCATATCTCCACTCACACTTCTTTTTTGAGCCCCCATGACGAGCATTGAGACAAGCGTCTTCTATCCAGCCATTTGGGTCCACGTGACAATCGTTGTTCCACCTAACTATTTGGGTTCACATGGCGAACATCGTTCTAACCAGACATTTGGACCAGCAAGACGAACGTCTTTTCACCCAATCATTTTGAGGTTGCTTGTCAATTTTCATTTCATCCGGCATGTTCAAACACTAGACATCATCATAATGGAATTCTTTATTTGTCACATATTCCTCAGCAGCAATAATTGTTTTTCTTCTTTGGTTCGATCATTTTTATCATGAGGGGGTACCACACAAAGGAGGATAGGGCCAAAAAAGCAAGAGGGATGCACCGAGTGGTGACCAAAGGCAGCTGATGTTCTTATTTATCTTATTCTTGTCTTTTTATATAGCCAAGTTAAGCATGTCTAGCTTGATGGAGAGTATTTGGTCTGTTTTCTTTTATTATATATCCAAAATAGGTAAACCTAGCTTTAAGGGGAGTGCATAGTAGGCAATCGCGGATCGCGGCGTGACGCGGCAGGGTCCTATAGCGGGATCGCGTCGCGGACGCTTTTTTATTCAATCGCAGACCAATAAATATAATTTAAATTATATAATTCTATACATATATGTTAAAAAATTTAAATATGATAAATAAAATATAAAACGAAATAAAAATAACAAAAAAAAAACAAAAAGGTTTTTACTGTGGAAATGTTTAACTAAAACACATAAAATAAAACAAAACAAAAAACAAAATCAAATAAAAAGAATAAAAAATGAAAGGACCCGACAACCACATCGACTCGGGGTGGGGGAGTCGGGGTGCGGTTGTCATCATCGTCGGGGATGCAGGGAGCGGTGGGCGCAACAACGAATGGGGGTGGGGGGGTCGTCATCGTCGTCGGGGGTGGGGGGAGCGGTGTGCGCAACAACAAAAGGAGGAAGAAGGTGCGGCTGGAAAAAAAAATGTGCGCACAGAAGGGAGGGCTTCGTCGCGGCAGGAGGAGGGGGAAATACGATGGGTAGGGCAGAGGCGAAGCGGGTTTGACTGCTTACAGGGCAAAAAAAATCACATTTGTTTGACGCAAGAACAGTCGCGGCAGCAAAGGCCTGGATCGCGGTCGTCGCGCGACGGCCGGGATCGCGGGTGAGGCGGCGCGATCTCATTCCGCCCGCGATCCAGCCGCCTGAAGCGGCCGGGTGACGCTCCGCACCGCGCAGGCGCGATCGCGGCCGCGACGCCGCATTTTGACAACAGAGAGGGAGTGTTAGAGAGTATGCTGAGTCGAGTTCTATATAAATAAAGGTCAAGGCCTTCAAAGCATGTCCAGGTATTGAAAGCAATGTTTGATGAGATTCATTAGCTTCAGGACAATCATACTTGGGATCTGGTTTCTCTTCAACCAGGTAAACAAAAGGTTGGAGCAAGTGGATATATATTATCCATGTTAATATTAATGGTTCTCTCAATCGTCTTAAGGCTAGGCTCGTGCCAAGGGAGGGGTATGCTTAGACATAGGATTTATTATTTTGATACTTTCTCCCATGTGGCCAAAATGAAATCCATTCATTTATTGATTTCTCTTATCGCATCTTATCACTAGCGGCTTCACTAATTTCACATAAAAAACGTCTTCCGCCACAGTTTTCTAGACAAGAAAGTTTATATGGAGCAACCTTCAGGATTTGTTGCTTAGGGGGAGTCTTCCAAAATGTGTCATCTTCTACAATCATTATATGACCTTAAACGGTCCTCACAAGCATGGTTTGATAGTTTTTGCACAGTTGTAACCAACTTTAGACTTTCAAAAAGTTTAAAAGATCACTTGGGCTTTTATCACCAACCCACTACCGAAAGTATCTTACTCGTTTTTGTGAATGATACTATGGTTACAAACACTTATTCAACAAGGATTGGCCAACAACATTCAAATGAAAGGCTTGCGCTCCTTAAAATACTTTCTGGGGATTGAGGTCTCTCGATGCTCGAAAAGAATTTTATCATCTCAATAGAAGTATGTATTGGATTTGCCTCAAAAGACAACATTGTCTTGTGCTAACATCATCGAAACCCCTCACAAACCAAATGAGGGATCTCTTCATGTAAAGAGTGAGGTATTTCTCTCTCGTGTCGTCGACTTTCGACAAACTAAACTACCAAACTATGATGCAACTAGACATTTTTTGTGTTGTAAGCAAGGTAAATCAGTTCGTGGATCATCCAACTATACTACAGTGGGATGCGACTAAACATTGATGGGGATGCATTTTGGGATGCTAATTATGCCCTCTCGGACGACTACATCTCTTCATTGGCAGATATCTCATCACTTGGCAAAGTAAAAAACCAAACCACAGCACCACGCTCTAGGGTCGAGTCAGAGTACAATACCACAATACATGTTACGTAAAACAGTATAAAATAGAAGGAAACCAATCTATAACACTGTATTACTGAATTATAGAAGCAGAAAACAGAGAAGTAGAGGATGCGAAAAAGGAAGAGAGGAAGGAGACGAGAAAGGACTCTCCCAAGAAGACCACTTCTCGAAGAGCCTCAGTCGAAACCTCCCAAGGTCCAATCCACCCAGCTGCCAAGCTGAATATCCAAATGCTCATTCGTACCCCCTTTCCCTCAGCCCTCTCTCTATTTAATACTCCATCCACTCCAACAACCCTCACCTGTCCAGCCTGGACAACCAATTAAAGAAAATCCAAAGACAAAACTGTCCTTGGCGCACACACACACCTGCCTCATACGGACAGCCCCTACAACCCCCTCTAAATCCTAATACAGACCGCACACACCCACATTCCTAACATTACCACCCCCTCAAAAACCACATTGTCCCCAAGGTGGACCTCCAATACCTGGCCACCCCTTTTGCCGCGATCAAGCGCCTTCCGGTGCGTTGGTTCTTAAACCACTTTGCCCCCCTTGCAGTCACCGGCATCCCATGCATCACCGAAGCATTTCAACCCAAAAATAGCAACTATAATTGCACCTTGCCTCCTCCACGATTCTGCATACTCAGACATGACAGCAACAGTGTCATCAGCACCTGAAACGACTTTAACATGCCAGCTTTTCCTCTGATTCGAACTGATCATGGAAGTCACTGTCACGATCGCAGAGCCAGGGCACTTGTAAGGCGTATGGAACACAAAACCAGCAAGGTTGTAAGGCGTATGGAACACAAAACCAGCAAGGTAGCCGGTTGAAGTTGCAGCCCATTTGTGCACAGCATCACTTTCACTCACGCCTCCAGCATCGCTCACTGCTTCTGCCACGCCTCACGCACTCGGAAAACGAGTATCCTGTGTAACTTCTTTCGGCTTACTAAATCAGTCTCTTCAACATCCTTAGTGTCGTTAGAGCTAAAGATCATTATCAATAGTGTTCCGTATTTCCGCAAGACAAGAATCTTGAACAGGATCATCACTTACCACACTACCTCCTCGCCACACTAATAATGGACCATAATAATGGACCGCGCCTTCATAGAAAGTAGACGAAATAATGTGCCTCATGTACCAAGCCCCAATCACAACACGACCTAACGCTGTTGCAGCCTTTTTCTCATAGCTCTCATCAAAGTTTTTGTCATCGTAAAAAAACTGGAGCTCAAGGTTCAAATTCTGCAGTCTACCATCAAGTTCTTCAGAAAAAGTTAGCTCAACTTTCCTCCCCTTTCAATGTTGGAACGCAAAGAACATGTATAAATCATTTTCAGCATATGTAATTTCCTTAGCCCATGGATCTTTAACACCAAAAACAGAAAATGAAACCTCCTTTCCCACCAAATCAACAGCCTTCAAACACAACTTGCCAAGAGCCTCCACTCCCTCTTGGACCTATTCCAACTTCTTATTCGACTCCTGAATTTCCAACTAGTTTTCATATCAAAAAAATAACTCCCATATGATTTTATAGCACAACCAACAGATCCATTCAACTCTAATGCCACAACTGCAGCAGATAGCTCCATCACCCAAACAGATTTGGTTCCAGCAAAGAAGCATTTTTCCAGGACCACATGATAAAATTCCCAAGAACCATCCACCATCAACACTCTAGCACTGAGAGTTAGTAATGGACAAACTGAGACATCAACTATTTGGCATGGTAGCAACGCCAAGCTGTGAGTGATAGGTCGTTCTAGAAGCAAGAGGAGATCAAATAGGTTTTCTGAATTTTGTAGACTAAACATAGCATTTTTCCAGGAGTTTCATTATCACATCGAAATACAATATAGGAGTGAAAAAGAAAATGTTACAAAAAGAATCTGCCAGTAGGCTTTCGAAATCTTATCTGAAGGACTAGCAGTAGATGAGATCTCCCGAAAGACGCTCACTCCTTCGAGCCAGCTGCTCTCCATGCAGCTCCAGACCGTAATCCCAGTTGGAAGTGCTTTCGCGCCCAAACGGTTTTCCCTCCTGCCCACTTATAGTCGGTTGTCCAGCTTAACCAACTTAATGAGATGCATTACCCAAAATACCCCTCCTGCGTTGATAAGTCTGTAGAATAGGGGGCTGAGACTTGAGAATAGATTGGGAATGGTCAGGGGTACTAACAGTACTAACATTTTCCCCCTCATTAAAAGGCACCTTGTCCTCAAGGTGAAGGTCTGGAAACTGTTCGAGGATGAATAACGCATCTTCCCAGGTGGATTCCTCTACAGATTTTCCCAGCCATTTGATGAGCCAAAGATCTTTGGGATATCCAGGCGCCTGTTTAACAGCAAGGATTTTTTCTGGAATATGATGTGGAGATGATGTTGACTCCCAAAAATCTGGTAAGGTACTATGTACAGTTGTCATTCCAACAGCCCGCTTTAACTGTGAGACATGGAAGACAGGATGTACTCTAGTGTTTTCTGGAAGCTTCAATTTATAAGCAGTAGGTCCCAAGCAGCTTTCTATCAAATAAGGCCCATAATATCGAGCAGCCCGTTTTGGACAGAGTTTCATTGACTTTGATGTTTGGATGTTTGGCCGCAGTTTAACAAATACCAAATCTCCAACCAGAAATACCTCCTCCTGTCTGTGCTTATTAGAATATCGGATCATAAGCTGTTGAGCACGGTGGAGGTTACCTCAAAGCTGATCTAAAATAGTGTCCCGATCTGCTAAGGCAGTGGCTACTGTCTCAACTGGTGTATCCCCTTTGATGTAGCGCAAAACTGAACAAGGCTTCCGGCCATACACAACTTCAAATGGTGTCATCTTGGATGAAGAATGTGAAGCAGTATTATAACAGAACTCGGTCCATGGAATCCATTGGGCCCAAGACTGGGGCCGCTCCGTAGCAAAACACTGCAGGTAAGTTTCCAAACACCGATTTACAACTTCTGTTTGTGCATCCGTTTGAGGATAGTATGAGAAGCTCATTTTTAAAGTTGTCCCTTCTATACAAAAAAGTTCCTTCCAAAAATTACTAACAAAAATTGGGTCCCGATCACTAAGGATAGATTTTGGTATTCCATATAACCAGACAATCTCTTTAACAAAAAATTCAGCCACTCCTTTTGCTGTGTATGGGTGTCGCAATAAAAGGAAATGAGCATTTTTCGACAGTCGGTCTACAACCACCAAAATCACATCATAGCCAAGTGACTTTAATAATCCTGAGAGAAAGTCCAAAGAAATCTGATCAGGAATGGGTAGCGGTTGAATTAGCCCTACAAGTGACATGGCAAGGTACTTTTGTCTTTGGCATCATTGAATCATTAAAATCGTTCTATCTTCCTTTGGTCTTTTGCTTGTTCTTTAGTTTTCGTAGCAAAATTGAATGAAATCCAGTTATCTTTGTGTTTTTGTTTGTTGATCGGGCATTGTTTTTCCGCCGATTTCACATGTCTCGATTCCTTTGAATTTATTTTATGTTTGTCTTAGAAATGTCATGGAAGATTCAATCATCTATGCGATTAATAGAGTATTCATGTAATGGTGGGCAATGGCATGTACTCAATGGATGGTGTAGGAAAAGAGAAAGACAGCGGCGTGGGGCGAGGGTGAGGGGGCATTGGGTCGAGAGGCAGGGGGAGATGGCGAAGTCTGAAGAGGCGACTTACAGTAGTCGGGTTGGTTGGGTCGGGTTGGGTCAATTTTTTCCCAACCCGTGACCCGACCCAACCCGACCATTGTTGTACCTCTCGTACCCCTCGAGGTTTAATTTTCATGATCACAATCACTCTCCTTTTTATCTAATCTTGTTTTCAAGTGTTTTTGTTAATAGGCATGATTTTAGGAGCAAGAAGTGGCAAAGGAAGAACAGTGGACTGTCTTTCAGTCCACCGGCCAACCGGTGGCTTCACCACCGGCCAGTCGATGGACCCTGGGCAGAAGGGACACCCACTGCCTTCTCACCGGCCAACCGGTGGCCTCAGCACCGGCCAGCCGGTGGCACCCAGCCAGAACAGTGTCAGCCACTGCCTCAGCACCGGCCAACCGGTGGCCTCCTCACCGGCCAGCCGGTGGAGCCTGAGCCCGAAGGCCTCTCCTTTTTCCAAACACCGGCCAACCGGTGGCCTAGCACCGGTCAGTCGGTGGAGCCAGTCAAACTAGCCGTTGGGCCTTTGACCAGGCTGGTCCACTTGCCTCCCAACGGCTCCGAAGCCTTTTCCAACGGCTCCGAAGACCTCCAAAGGCCATATGAGGGTTCCCCCTCTATAAATAAAGGACTAGGAAGCCCCGGATCAATACCGGAACCATAACCAAGCCAAGGAAGCTCACGGGACATATTTTTGATCATTTGGCGAACCTCCGGCGAATTCCTCCAAGGAACCCCACTTGCTCCAACACACTTCCACATCCAAGGAGCACCACCAAAGAAGCTTGGGAGCGCCCTTCATCAGCTTCATCAATCCATTGGCGCCCAAGGCTTCTCCTCATTACGGTTTTTCATTATTTACCATTTTGAGCTTTAAATTGAGTTTGTGCCTACAAACTCCCATTTCTCTCAACCTCCATTCTTTTGGGTTTTCACATCACCTTTAAGGTGTGAAGAGGTTGGTCAAGCCTTTCCTTTAAAAGGCTTGAGACATAGGTGAGCTAGCCTTCACCTGTAAGAAGGCTAGTGGGTTCTTGCTCAACCATTGAAAGCAAGTGGGTTCTTGCATAACCATTAAAATCAAGCTGTAATAGGTTCTAGACTAACCTTAAAGTCTAGTGGGTTTCTTGCTAAAACCATTAAAAAGCAAGCGGTAGTAAATCTCTCAACGGTTGAGTTGGGAGCGGAGACGTAGGCTTGGGTATAAGCCGAACTCCGTTATCAATTTTGTGTCTTGCCTCTTTTATTTCCGCTGCACTTTTAACTTTGATTTTAATTTGTTAATTATTTTTTAAAAGGCAATTCACCCCCCTCTTGCCATCACTTCCTTCTTTTCTCCGCCCAACAACCATGATATAACCCAACCCGTTGTATAAATTTTTTAACCCAACCCAACCCGATCGGGTCGAGTCGGGTTGGGTCGGGTCTGGACACCCCTATTGGCATGTATCACATTCCCGGGCATATTGAGCTATACACTTCATCATACCTTTCCAAAATAGTCCCGCTGCTAACCTCTTACAGGTTTTCAAAAATCCTGCATGTCCTCCCACAATGGAGGTGGGATAATAATGCAAAAACTTGGGGATAAGGCTGGATTTCCAGGATAACACCATTTTTCCTTTATAATACAGCAGTCCCTCCAGAATCAGGTTGTCTTCTTAGTGCTGTAATGATGTCAGTTAACACTTTATCTTTCTGTAATTCTTCCCGCACAACATCTGTCTCCAGCCAAAAAGGTTCTGATACAGTAGAGCCTAATTGCTTTTCTCCTTCCTCTTCGATGTTTCCAGCAATCTGCCCTGACAAAGAGTAAGCCGCTTGATTAATTTTTCCAGGTTTATAAACCACTTTGAAGTCCAAACCTAATAACTTGGATTGCCAACATTGTTGGTCAGCCGTGTGGTAATGCTGACTCGGTAGATGTTTCAGAGCCTTGTGATCAGTATATACGATAAAATGTTTCCCAATTAAGTACTGCCTCCAATGACTTATGGCTAAAACAAGTGCCATCACCTCTTTTTCATAAACGGACTTTGATAAGTGGTTTTCTGCTAATGCCTTGCTAAAATAGGCTACCGGTCGACCTTCTTGCATCAAAACAACCCCTATTCCTCTTCAGACGCATCACACTCTACAATAAAATACCTCCGAAAATCTGGCAAAGCTAAAGTTGGTGTCGAGACTAAACAATGTTTGAGTTCCTCAAACGCTTTTTGAGCTGCTGAATTCCAAAGGAACCCGTTTTTCTTGGTTAATACTATTAGTGGCTTTGCAATCTTTCCATACCCTTCAACAAATTTCCTGTAGTGCCCAGTTAGACCCAAAAATCCCCTTACTCCTTTAACATTTTGTGGTCGCTGCCAATTCACAATACATTATCTTCATAGGATCCATAGTGACCCCTTTACTAGAGATAATATGCCCCAAGAATTCTATTTTTTGTTGGGCGAAATGGCACTTTTTCTTATTTGCATGTAGCTGGTTTTTCAAGAGTAAACAGAACACTGTGTCAAGGTGTTTTGGGTGCTCTAACCAAGTTTTACTATAGACCAATATATCATTAAAAAATACCAGCACATACCTTCGCAGCAGCTCTTTAAATACTTGATTCATAGTAGATTGGAAAGTTGTCGGGACGTTCATGAGACCGAATGGCATTACAAAATATTCGTAATGACCCTCATGAGTTCTAAAAGTTGTCTTGCACTCATCACCTGCCCTTACCCGTATTTGGTGGAACCCTAATTTCAAATCTATCTTTGAAAAATAACAAGCTCCACGCAACTCATCTAGCAATTCCTCTATGACCGGAATTGGAAACCTGTCAGGAAATGTCAAATTGTTTAAAGCCCGATAATCCACACACATGCGCCATCCTCCGTCTTTTTTCTTGACAAGAATTATGCCACCTGTTTCTCTACCTTGTCTTTTAAATAATGGGCAAGCTTATATGGTCGTATGTTCACCGGTTTTTCCCCCTCCTCCAAGGTTATGGCATGATCTGTTATTCGCCTCGGTGGCACTCACCGTGGATCTTCAAAAAAAATTTGATATCTCTGCTCAATCCACTCTTTTTGCTGTTGTAAAAATCTCTGCTCTCCTGTTTCTGAACTTTTTCTGTCCTCGGCAAAGTGATTTGGGCTTGCCAAATCCAGCCTTCCAGGGCTAACATCTTTTTCTGAAAATTCTACTGTAACTACACTGTATCTTCTACTTTCTTTGGCACCCCTTGCAACTTGATTTCTTTGCCTTCCCACAAAAATTCCATGGTCTTGTCACTCCAATTAATCATCACATTCCCTAAGCTTTTCAGCCATTGCATGCCAAGAACCATTTCCAATCCCCCTGTATCTAAAACAAATGCTTCAACAGTAAAAACAAATTTTTCCAAACATGTCGTGACCTTCCTGCAGACTCCCTATGACAAAATCCGGTACCCATCCCCAGACTTAATTCCAAATGGCCTGGTAGGTTCAACTTCCAGCGACACCATTTTAATAAAAGTCTTGGAGATGAAGTTATGACTAGCACCACAGTCAACAAGCACCAGTACAGGAATTCCAAAAATATTTCCAGCCAAAAATATCGATTCCATTCTTTCCGGGCCCGTACTTCAGAACTCAACCAACTCTCCCATATGACTTTCCTGTCCAATTTCATTTACTTCATTTTGTATCCCCTGCTCCAACTCCACAACAGTGCCACTTTCATCTACTGCCTCCTCATTTGGGTCATCATATTCCCAGACAACAACCCTCAAATGCTTGTCAGGGCACCGATGCATTGGGCCAAAAGTTTGTCCACGGCGAAAACACAATCCCCTTTGCCGTCTTTCTTCACGCTCCTGCCGACTTATTGCCCTCACTCCAGACCAATGTTCGTCGCCGCCCTTTTTAACTCCTCCCTTTTGCCTCGCTCAACCACTGGCTTGTTGATCTGGGAATTTGCTACCCCAACAGTCTGATTACGCAGGGCTGGTGGTAATGGTAGTGGCCCACGTACATTCCGCAATACCCCTTCTCCCATCAATTCCCGCTCTACTTTCCTAGATAAAGTGTGCAATCTGACTATTAACAGGTTCATGAGTTGAGACATGATTCTCGATTTCTGGACGCAATCCCACCCATAAACAAACTCATGTACCACGGCTCCAGAAAGGCTGGTATCCTCAAGGCTACCTCCTCAAACTCTTCTATATATTCATCTACGGTGCTAGTCTATCTCAAAGTGTTCAAAAATCTTGTTGGACCTCCCTTTGTACTGTTCCCATATCTAACAGAGCTGATCTGAATTTCTCCCATGTTGCCACTGGTGTCGCCCCATGCCATGAAAAGAACTAGTACAGAGTCATATTTTCCATGCCAAGCTGCACATGATGCAGCTTCATCTCCTCCTGGATTCGGTTAATTAAAAAGTATGTTTCTGCCTTTGTTATCAGCCGAATGGATCCTCCCGTGTAAAAGAAGGCAGCTCTACCCTCCGCATAACAGAACGCAAGTCATCTTCAAGATTCATATTCTCTAGTATTGCGCTACTCACAGTGCCTCGCACAAGCTCGGCTCTGGAATAGAATTCGTCTCCAGGATTCGCTGAAGCGACTTCCTCAGTTCTCCCGACTTTAGTTCCCGATCCAGCTTGTATTTTTAAACACTTCATCCGCTCCAAAGCCTGTTCTTCCATATTCCACATGCGATGACTAAGTCATTCCTCAATCTGCTGCGCCATTCCTTGGCTCTCAGTCTATCCACGAGTCAATCGATCTAAACTGTAGAATGAGAAAATGAGAGACCCGAACCCCCAAGGTGTACTCTCTAAAGGAGCCCTTGGGGTTAATTTATAATGAATACTAAAGACCACACCGGACCTCAAGTCCGATGTGGGATGCAGACTCCAACACTTCCCCTCAAGCTAGGTGTACCTAGCTTGAACACATAAAGAAAATATAAAGCAAGCAAAAGATGTTGCAAACCCTCCCCCTCAAGCTGAATATACCTAGCTTGATGACAAAAACAAGACAAAACATAATAAAAGATAAAGCTTCAACATTGTTGCTCCCCCTGACGATGTTGATATGATGCCGCTGAAAAAGGGTGGGTAAACGCCGAAAAAGTGTGGAACCGGACAACAGAGCGCTGGGAAATCCACACTGGCAGGTCGGTCGTTAGAGCGTCGGGAAATCTGCACTACGAGCCGGTCAGTCAAAGCACCGGGAAATCCGCAATGTCGGACCGATCGTCAAAGCGCCAAGAAATCCGCACAGGAGGGCCGGTCATCAAAGCGCTGGGGAATCCGCAGGAGGCACCGGGCAGGGAGGCGGGGATTCCGCAGGAGGCACCGGGCAGGGAGGCGGGGATTCTGCAGGAGGCACCGACGATGGGAGCAAATCCGCCGCCTGGAAGTCCGCACAGGAGGCGAGGATTCCACCGAATGGGGGAGACGGTAGGGGGGGAAACCGCCGGGAGGGCAGGGTCTGGGCAAAACCGGGAGGCCGCCTGTGATACGAGCCGGGAGGGGGCGGCGGTAAAAACATAAACCTAGCCCTTCATGAGGGCCGCCGCCCCCCACGGGGGGAGAAAAAATAAGAAACCCTAGATAAGGGGGGAAATAAAATGGGAGGAGGGTTTGGGATTAATTTCCCTCTGATACCATGTAGAATGAGAAAATGAGAGACCCGAACCCCCAAGGTGTACTCTCTAAAGGAGCCCTTGGGGTTAATTTATAATGAATACTAAAGACCACACCGGACCTCAAGTCCGATGTGGGGTGCAGACTCCAACATAAACTTTCTTGGACTGCCGCCATAGTCCGCTGAAACGTTTCCACCACAGACTCAACAGCAACCATTCGATTCTCCATTCTCGTCTGCATTCAAAACGTTTCTCTCTTCAACCTTTCGTCTCCACTATAATCTCCTTCTAGACAGCTCGCGACTATTTCCAATTCTCCTCTGCGTAAATAGTTACCCAGCAGAGTCGGCAAAAATTGATAGGTCATTCTAGAAGCAAGAGGAGATCAAATAGGTTTTCTGATTTTGTAGACTAAACGTAGCAGTTTTTCAGGAGTTTCATTATCACGTCGAATTAAAATATAGGAGTGAAAAAGAAAATGTTACAAGAAGAATCTGCCAGTAGGCTTTCAAAGTCTTATCTGAAGGACTAGCAGTAGATGAGATCTCCTGAAAGACGCCCACTCCTTCGAGCCAGCTGCTCTCCACGCAGCTCCAAACCGAAATCCCAGTCGGAAGTGATTTCACGCCCAAACGGTTTGCCCTGCTGCCCACTTATAGTCGGTTATCCAGCTTAACCAACTTAATGAGATGCATTACCCAAAATACCCCTCCTGCGTTGGTAAGAGTATAGAATAGGGGGCCGAGACTTAAGAATAGATTGGGAAAGGTCAAGGGTACTAACAGTACTAACAGTGAGCAGTTTCCCTGTTTCCTGGTACAAGAACAATAACATTGGGAACTGACTGGAAATACTTGGAAACAGCAATCTGAATATTATTCCCAGTGAACCAGGCATAAGCAGTTAGATGTAGTTGACCATATCCCGCTAACATGAAAAAGATTGACAATAGACAAATAACTTTGGCTTGTAACACTGGATTCGGGGAGCACGACACATATGTGACAACGACTATATAACCAAAACCAAGTTTCACGATTCGTTGCACAATATTAAAGAAGAATTCCGTAGGACAGACTTCTAATATATTGGCCTTTTGTACCACTGCACCCATAAAAAACAGTGAACTAAACAACTTCGAATTGCCACTGGTCTTGGACAACATGTCAGAACAACCACAACTATTCTGCAACAGTTTTTGGTCCAGCATGCAAACGATCTCCATGGTAGTTGTTGCATTTATTGCTAGCCTAACAAGTCACTTGCAGCTTCTGGCAAAAACACTTTGCTCGAACAAAGCGAACTTGAGCAACTGCAGTGGCAGATCCTGGCACACTATCAGCAACACTGCCAACATCTACTATGGCATCTTTTGCAGCACCAGCATCGAACACCTCCAAAACCAAAAGTTCATCTCCTACAGAAACAGGTAACCCGCCCTGCCTAGGAAAACTCTGTAAGTCCTCCACCCGGCTTTGGTCTTCAACACTCATGCTGGAAGTAGTACAGTGAACTATGTTGTCGCAGAAAGTAGAAGGCGAAGCAGTTTTCCCCAAACTTTGTCACACCTTTGCGGCTGGCAGTTCGTTGTGACTCATCTCTCCTGCAGCTAGAGATTCCAAAGAGCCAGAAATACCTTGTTGTACAGATAGTTCAGCGAGTTCACGTATCTGTGTCCGCATGAACAGAAGATCCTCACGGCGCTGCCTTGCGTCTTCACGTTCTAGCCTTGCAAGCTCCGCTTGCATTTTAGAAAAAACATTCACAGACGCTTACAGCTTCTGCAGCTCGGCCATCTGAGCTTGCATCATGCGTTCTAGTTCGGTTGCCACCGGATCAGGTCGTGTCTCCATCCAGAATGGCAAACTCCAACAAAGAAGGAAGAACACAATGACAAGAAACTAACCTCTATCTGCCACTGCCACGGAGAAAAACAGCGAACAGCCTATAGCAATTGTGTGAACGTCTTGCGCTTCAGCTCACAGCTATCGTCCACCTCTGTTCGAACTCCATCGCCCGCAGTAGCGATCGTGTCGCTCAACCGCAATCAGCTCCCACCTCGTTCCGCCAAACAACAACTGAAGAACTAAAATCTGACTTCAACGAATGTGTCTAACAAAGAACGTCAACTTCCCCTGCAACGATTGCAGCACTCCAGCATTCGCGTCACAGCTGCGTTTGTTTTTCGTTCCTGCTTGCGGACGTCAAGAGCGGCATTCCTGAGTCGCACCACTAGCAATTGTTTTCCCCAACTCTCGCGTGATTCCAGTTGCGATGGCAACTCACTCACTGCGCCGCCTCTAAAACGAACTCATTCCCAAGTGCATTCAGCCACAGCCGTACTCACAACAGCTGTGATTGCAGAAACAGCAAATCGCAGTGTTCACCAGCAGCGATCGCATGCACTCCAAAAAAGGCGTCTTTCAGTTGTGATCCTTCTTAATTTTATTTTCTTCTGCGATTGTCTGTAAACTCAATGGAAGCACCAATTGTTACGTAAAACAGTAGAAAATAGAAGGAAACCAATTTGTAACACTGTATTACTGAATTATAGAAGCAGGAAACAGAGAAGTAGAGGATGTAGAAGAAGAGAGGAAGAAGGAGACAAGGAAGGATTCTCCCGGGAAGACCACTTCTCAAAGAGTCTCGGTCGAAACCTCCCAAGGTCCGATCCGCCCAACTGCCAAGCTGAATATCCAAATGTTCATTCGTACCCCCTTCCCTCAGCCCTCTCTCTATTTAATACTGCAACCACTCCAACAACCCTCACCTGCCCAGCCTGGACAACCAACAAAACTGTCTCTGATGCGCACACACACCTGCCTCATACGGACAGCCCCCTCTAAATCCTAATACAGACAACACATGCACACATTCATAACAATACATGCTGAGATCTTACTGGCACGAGATCTCTGGCACGAGATTTGACATCCTATCTAGAATTCCACACACATATTGAGATTGGGTGTCACTTTGTTCAGAAAAATTTTGAAAAGAAAAATCTTACTTTGAACTGCATACGAACTAAGAAGCAATTAGCTGACATATTTACTAAAAAGATTCCAAAAACACAGGTGAAATTTTTATGTCATAGTGAAAAGGATAAATATATATGTTCCAACTCGAGGGCGAATGTTAGAATGGCTATGTATCTTGACTATAGACATGTTTAGGTACGTTCTACTTGACCGGATCAATATTATCCCAATATCCCGCTTGTTTAAATTTTGTATCTTCTGTCTATCCGAGATTTTAAACACCATTATTTTTTCTATAAATACACTTAGAGGCGCACTTTTCTGGCCAATATTTTCTATAAATATAAATAATCCAGATTGCACTTCTAATCAATATAAGTGTGCAGTTCCACTTTTCAATGCACATGCTGGTCAAAAACATCCCATCATCAATTTATAATTCCATTTTTAATGTGAATAGAAGCAATATTTTAAATTTGAATAGCAAAAGGAGGCCGATAGAATATTAAAAATGAATAAAAAATAGAACAGTTAAGGTTGTGATGGAGGTTATGCCAAGGAGTCCTGCAAAATGACTAGAAAAGCAATATGTATGATGTTACATATATGACTGTTGATTTAATTTCTCCTATACATAATCTATTGACACTTTTTGTGTTGGTTTTGATGGGTTTTATGGTCTTTTTTTCTTTGTATACACGATGCGGTGTTTATATCATATAGATTATGTTTAAAGAAAAGGGATTGAAAGATTTATGTTGACAGCAATGCAAAGCTCGTTACTGATTCCTCGGAAGAAATGGAAGCTGTAGACATTAGTTGCATGCATTCATCAACTAATTCGTCACTTTAAAGTGGTGGGATTCAGTACCGCATACAGGGAGGGAAACAAAGCAATGAACAAAATGAGAGAATGGAAGAGGCATTTTCTTCCAAATGCTGATCGTATTGTAAATTAGGACACTATATCGACTCTCCTGCCAGTAAATTTGATTGTAGTTCCTACCAGAATAATTCACAAGGCAGGACACAATTTTAAACAATCAATTCTTCCCGACAAGCAAAATCCAGCTACACGGATGCCACATAACATTCAATATAATTTCAAACGAATGGTGTTGAGAGTCCTGTATTGACGAGAAACGCTATTTGTGAGGTTTGATACAAAAATTCAACCGAAGCAACAATTGCCGATTAGTGTTGGTGTGGAAGATTGTCATCAAACCCCAAGTGACCACCTTTATGTCTTTCAGCTTCATCCAATTCTGGCATGAAAATCGCCAAGGAAAGTGTTGAGACTCCTTTGGTATTTGGAAGTGGCTTCAAAGGAAGCAGAATATGAAGTGGAGTGAGAAGGGAAAGAGGAAGTAAGTTTCAAAAATATATTTGGTGCATATATGGAATTCTCATAAATTTTTTAGCTGATACGTATATTTGTAATATTAAAGTTGATAGCTAGTGTGAGGGGAAAAGGTATCAAAATACCAAACTAAAATTTTAAGCTGCGTTTGATTTTGAAAAACATTCTTTATTTTCATTTTCCAAATATGTATTAGAAAATATGTTAGCAAATATTTTGAATAGTATGAGAAAACAACGTATTTGATTTACATTCCTTGCCTATTCGTTTTCTAGAAAATATGAAAAAAAGTTCTTTTCCAAAAAAAATAATTTCCATTTTCTTTTTTTAAATGTTTTTCAATTCCATAATTCAATATATTTTCGAACAATTTTCTAGAAAATGAAAACAGGAAACGCTTTACAAAACCAAACACAGCCTTAGAGTAGCATTTTCACTCACTTCCTCAGTTCTAGTTCCATGATACCAAACGTCCACTAGCTAGTGTATGCCACACTTAATTAACATATAGGGCCAACTACCACCATTGCTAATGTTAAGCTTAAAGGTGGAACATTCACAAATGCAAGGGAAATGATGCATGCCTGGTTACAAACTGTAGCATAATATCTATCCAACTTACACTAATTTGTTTCAAGTGGCCAGAGAAAGTAGACAAAGATTGTGATAAAGACTGTTCATCACCAATATCAGCAAATATATAATCAAACCAAGGGATTCGTACAGGTTCAGAAGCAAGAACATAAAGGCCTGCAATATTAGGAAAAAAAACTGTTTCAAAAATAAAATAAAAGCCTGCAGCATTTTAAAAAAAGGCATACTTTTAAGATAGAATGAAAATTTTTCACTCATGAGCTTGGCAGGCAAATAAAAATATGAGAAACTCCATACAATGTCATGTAGTAAGTTCATCAGCAGCATCTACTGAGCTAAACTTAGTGGATCTAAAATCAACCGCATTATGCGAATTATATCTTACAAAACCAAGAAAAATTTTATGCTAAGAGCTGAAGAGATTGATTTATGACCAAGATCATGTTTTCAACATTTATTTAATCTATGTGCTTTTTGAATATGAAAATGTCTATGCTAAAACAGATAGATACAGTTTTCCTCTTTATGGTTGCTTCATTTTTCCATATGTTGGAAATATTTAGTATGGGATTAGGCTCATCCAATCCCGACCATTTTGAATTTTTGAATTTTCTATCTTGCCACTTGTATTAGTCTATGAATAAACATGTCGGCTATGCTTGAATGGCACGGATTCCGAACCCTAGTTTCTACATGGCATCAAAGCAGGTCCCACTCCTCACTCTCACCGGCTGGCCCTAGGGCTCCCAGTCCTCCCTGCTCACGTGACCCACGCCGACAGAACCCCAGTGCCCTCACCCCCTGCACCTGTTCCACCTGCGCCCCATGCAAATGCTCCTCCATAGGTTCCATGTGCCGCTGCGCACCCACGCACATCTTCAGTACCTCTTTCCTGATAATAGTGCATCTTCATCAAGCTGTGTGATGCTTCTTAGCCTCTGCACTTTCAGCATATTACTTTTGCAATATTTTTGCATCTTTGGCACCCTGCAGCATACAAATAATCACCTTGGATCACATTGTCGCTAAGGATTCTGGATGATTTCTCTGTTCGGTTTTCTGCTGTTCAATATTTTGTAGTTTTTGTTCTGTTTTCTGCAAATGGCTTCATCATCATCCACTCTTCCGAACAAGATAACCACATCCACCCATTTAGTGGGTGGACGTCTCGACTCCACCAATTTCATTATGTGAAAGAAGAAGGTTATTGTGGCCCTCAAAGGGATGGGTCATTATAGCCATCTTGTCGCACCTCCTCTAGATCCCAAAGATGCCACGCTCAAGCAATGGGAAATAACAAGATTTTCTCCATGTTGCACAATTTGATGGATCAATTAGTCAAACATGTTGCAAAGAAAGCTAATACATGCAAGGAATTGTGGGATTCCTTATTGTTAGAGTATTGGATATTTAGATGTGGGTTAACCGGGTCAATCCTATGGGCTAGGATTGGTGGGCTAAGCCCATATTACTCTTTAATCATTTGAGTCCCACATCCGTGGAGGCGCCTTGCTGTACTCTTTTATTCATCTATAAATAAAGAACTCAACCAAATGATTAAAGAGTAATATGCTGAAGCAGCCAAATGATTAAAGAGTAATATGCTGAAAGTGCACAGCGTAAAGTGCATTTTCAACATCCTCTATTGGTATTTTAATTAAGGAATTTTTAATGATTTTATTAGATTATTTTCATCTATATCAACATCCTCTATTGAATTTTATGTTTAATTGAGGTTGATTGTTTATGATGCAATCTACCATATTGTATTGAAGGGTTTATGATATGTTTGACTGTAGATGTGCTATTTTGATACCATTCATGGTTTATGGGTAATGTATTAACATTTCTTATGTTAGTTTTAATACGAATGTTTATATTGTTTATATTTCACCTTTTCATATGAGGAATGTATTGGACTAAGTGACGGACGGGGCCCGCTATAGCCTATCGATGCATCGATAGGTCTCATGAGACAAACTAGATATAGACTTGGTCAAGGCCTTGCCCATTTATTTTGAAATATGGATTTGGCCGAGCCCTAAACCATTTATTTTCAGATGTCTTGGTCAAGGCCTCGACGGTATGTTTCAGATGTCCGGCATTATGCATTCCCTCGTTATGAGATTAGTCATTGATATTACATGTGATTATTCGACTAGCAGAATATCCATGTGTATGTTTGAATGACATTATTTGATTTATTCTTGCTATATTATGCTCAAGACTATGTTTAAAAAGCTTGTGATTCAGTTTTATACATTGCCTTAAAAGTTTATACTTATTTATGATACCTTCTGCTATATTGTTTACCCTTACTGAGCATCTGAGCTCACCCATTTCTTATGTTTTACTTTCTCAGGTTGCCAAGATGTGTATTATGACTGATGTGCAGGGTTAAGCTAAGAGAATAATGGCGTTCTCAAAGGATTATCTATGTTGTATTTTATGTTTTAAATTGAAATGAAAGGTTCATGTATGTGATCTATTTTCCAAGACTGTTAAACTGATCAGTCCTTCGGGATTTGATTCCTTGTAATCTTGCTAATGTATTAAAATAATGCACCAGCTCCAAGCTTCTAGGGTCAGGGCGCTACAACCATTGCGTCCAGCAGAGGCATGTTCGGCCAGATTATGATAGACCACAAAAGAAGTTCCGCTCCTACGGGGAGTTGGGGCACCTGCAGAGGTTTTGAGGCATCGCACCACGGCTGGCTAGCGAGCGCGGTTTTGGTCAAACCTGGGGTTCAGGGGAAGGACCAAGGGCGCAGCGGCAGTCAGACAGTGTGGTTGTGACGATTATTATTGTTATTATTATTTTTTTATAAGCACATCACATCATTCATGCATTGCATTTACTGGATATGATTAAGGACATTGTTGGTGGTGGTCTACTGAGTTGTGCTCACACCCTGCTCAGGTATTTTGATGTCCGAACAGAATTAATGATTTGTGACCCGGATAAGGGTAAGCTCCCTACGGCCAGTAATGGGTCAGCAGAGGATGTTGGTTTAGAGCTATGAGGCAGGAATGAGCAAGGACGCGGATCCAGTTTTGTAGATGCCTTCAGTGTTCGCTTATTTTTGGACATTGTGGTATATGATCGGTTCACGGATGATCTTGCTTATTTTTGCATCACTCATGTGACATTACGGTAGCTCATTTTGAAATAGCATGTGTTAGGTAAAACAGTAGAAAATAGAAGGAAACCAATCAGTAACATTGTATTACTGAATTATAGAAGCAGAAAAACAGATAAGCAGAGAATCTAGAAGAGGAAGAGAGGAAGATGGAGACGAGAAAGGACTCTCCCAAGAAGACCGCTTCTTGAAGAGCCTCGGTCGAAACCTCCCAAGAAGACCGCTTCTTGAAGAGCCTCGGTCGAAACCTCCCAAGGTCTGATCCACCCAGCTGCCAAGCTAAATATCCAAATGTTCATTCGCACCCCCCCCCTTCACTCAGCCCTCTCCCTATTTAATACCCCTAACCAACTATTAATTATAAAAGTACAATGTTGCCCTTGGCAACAAATACCCAACCTACTGTCAACTACTGCCAACAACCCTCACTTGCCCAGCCTGGACAACCAACTAAAGAAAAGCCAAAGACAAAATTGTCCCTAGCGCGCGCACCTGCCTCATACGGACATCCCCCTACATGCCTAACAATTCCCCCCCGTTTGAAAAACCATCTTGTCCCCAAAGTGGGCCTCCTGGCACAATCGATGTAGCACTGGTACGGCAGCCTTAGGTGGCGGTGGCCGAAGCGACAAAACTAGGCTCTCCCTCAATTCTCTATCTTGATGAAATTCCTTCTGGTGTAGTAGATCTTGATCCACTTTTTCCTTCATTCGGTCCCAAACAACAAGCCCTGTGAGCTAACTCCAGCTGCAAAAACCTGTGTAGTGTCGAAAAGTAAAGAAAATGACTAGCCCACGGCAGAGGTCGCAGCAACAGCACTTCTGCTTCCACTATAAATTACCTACCATTGGATAGCTTGTCAGCACTCTTGGCAGATAAAATCTCTCGAGGAGCTCCTAATAAATTATCCCCTTCCAGCTAAACCAAACTGGAATCCCACTACTCATCAAACTTATTTTTGTTGTTCCTTTTCAAACCCAACCGGTTTCCCCTTGAGCTTCCTGTCGTATCAACTATCTCATAATGATCCACTATATTCTCCAAAATCAGAACCATCCACTAACCAGTCCTCGCCACTCAAAACAGACGGACTAACCTCCTCTGGCACTGGAGGTCTCAAACTCGAACTAGAAACAAGATGGTCCTCCTCGACAGACCTTTCTTGCTCATCCACACCAGTACGCAAATCAATGACTACCTCAACCAAGCATTCCAAACTGGATTCCATCTGCTTCTCCTTGCCGCCACTAAATCTCTCTATCATCGCAAGCTTCAACTGCTCTCATGTTGCACCCAGATTTTTATACCGCCACGGCCAAAACCAAATCTTAATTGTGTACTCCATAATCAACTGTGAATAAGGCAACTTCATATCCTCAGGAGTTCGGTTTATCAAAAAATATGTTTCTGCCTTGGTTGTCCATCTGAACGGGTCTTCACTTGAAAACGAAGGCAACTCCACACGCCTCGTCAAATTTTTAACCACCAAATCTCCCAGCAATGAACTATTGCTCCGTCCGACATTGAACTGCATTTTACAAACTCCTTCATCACCAGGACTTTGAGCATCTGTCTGGCTTTGCCTTCTCATTTCGAAATCTCTTCCCCCTCATTGACTTGCTTCCTTCAACCTTTCATTCGCCTGTTCTTCTAAATCGCGGATTCGATGCATAACACGTTCCTTTGACTGTTGTAGCTGAGAATGCGCAATCTGTTGGTAGTTTGTTTGTCCACGAACTAACTTATCAATGTTGACCTGCATGTCTGTCATTGCCTGATCATGCGCCAGCTCCCTCTGTGTACAAACTTTCTCCATTTCCTCTAACCACCGCTGCTGGCTCTCCACAAACGACTCTATAGTTGTGACTCTTCCTTCCATTTTGCATTCAACCGGAAGAATACGTACCAGTCGATCGACTGCTTTTGTACTGACTACTGCGCCAACGTCGAGCGCGCACCTCTAAAAAGTTGTTCTCCCCACCGCGATCAATTAGCACCTTCTGTTCTCAAAATTTCTCGAGCCGCACTAAACTTCAGCTTCAATCGATCACTCTCAATGAAATCACCAATTGTTACATAAAACAGTTAAAAATAGAAGGAAACCAATCTGTAACACTGTATTATTGAATTATAGAAGCAAAAAACAGAGAAGTAGAGGATGTAGAAGAGGAAGAGAGGAAGGGGATGAGGAAGGACTCTCCCGAGAAGACCACTTCTCTCGAAGAGCCTCAGTCGAAACCTCCCAAGCTCCAATCTGCCCAGCTGCCAAACTGAATATCCAAATGTTCATTCATACCCCCTTCCCTCAGCCCTCTCCCTATTTAATACCCCTAACCAACTATCAATTATAAAAGTACAATGTTTCCCCTAGCAACAAATACCCAAACTACTGCCAATTACTGCCAGCAACCCTCACCTGCCCAGCCTGAACAACCAACTAAAGAAAAGCCAAAGACAAAACTGTCTCTAGCACACACACACACCTGCCTCATACGGACACCCCCCCTACATTCCTAACAGCATGTGTTATGTTATCTCTTTATTATTGGCATGTAGCTGTAATGTCCATATTCTGCTTTAATATTGGGATGATTGTTTATTATTATTGATTCCACTGTTATTACAGTTATTTGTACCATAGGGTATAGGTCTCCCCACGGTAACCACAAACCCTCGTCACAGGTCGGCAACCTCTAGCATATGGGGAGGCACGCTTAAGGTATGTAGCGCTCCGATTCAATCACAATAGAGGTGACCCGGGTCGGGGACGCTACACCCGCTTTGACACTATCTTCAGTGGCTCTTGTCCCACACTCCTGATCAATTTATTATCTATTAATAAGATTAACTATGATTTGCAGAGCAATTGTGGTATTTAGGGGATCAAGGTTTCCAAATACATTAGAGGTATATTCCTTCTTCTGAGGAAATGTGTGCCTAGTCTGCTAAAGGAGATAGGCATGACCCACGCAGGTCTGTTAACTCACCACTGGAACCTGGGAAGAGGTCTCTTCATACTGACAGTGAGACCTTCTCCTCGTCTAATAGATATTGAAGGCTTGAGGGAAAAATAAACTATTTGATAATGACTCGACTTGACATTGCTTGTACAGTAAGCAAGGTGAGTCAATGATATCTCCATCAAAGCTGCAGTGGGAGGTCGTTCTTTGCATTGTCGGATATGTAAAGAAAGAACCTGGTCCGCGCCTATTATATTTTGATCATGCACACTCAAATATAGAAGCCTTTTGTGATGTCGACTATGCAAGATGTCTCTCATCCATGAGATCCAAATCTAGTTTTTGTTGTATTTAATGGTGGAAATTTAATCGCCTACCGAAACAAGAGACAGACTATTATTTCTCAGTCAAGAGCATAATTAGAATACCAAGCTATTGCGCATGTCAAAACAGGGATTATTTGGACCGAGCGGATGCTTCAAGAATTGGATATCCTACTAGGAAGCCTATACAAATCTGGCATGGCAATCAAGCACCGGTTAAAATAATCACAAATCCAATCTTCCATGAGTACAGAAAGCATATCAAAGTTGATTGTCACTTCGTTCAGGGGCAGTATGAAGATAAGAGCACCACTCTGTCATATCTGCACTGCATGATGAGCAGATTCTACATGATGAGAAAACACTTGTACAGTTATGAGAACGTTTCATAGTCAAATATGGTCATTCGCCTAACTTGTACGGAGTACAAAATGATGAAACGCATGTCATTGATAGTGAGAAAAATGGAAAGAGTAATATGGGTGAAGAGCTTCAGGGCCCAAATTTCAAAAATTCAATGGATCTATTACATGGAATTCGCCGTGACAGGAGCAGGATTGAGAAGGGGGCTAATCTTGAATCTACAAGAAGAGACCCAACATGCATGAATGGGAAGAGTCAATGGGCCTATAATCGCACTTATTAAATACCAAAAGTGAACTTAAAATCTCACCCAAATGATCCAATGAATTTCAAGCCACTTGCACAAAGGAATCCTTAAAAATCAAGAGTAGAGAGCCACTTGTCTTCAAAGTCTTGGTGGAAATTTTCAAAGCCTTTAGGTGGCAATACAAAGTCTTCTTGGTGGAAATATTGCCCCCTAAAGCCATGGACATTGGTAAACAAAGCCAAAAAGTTTGGTTTAGACTTTAGATGTTTGTGAACAAGGTGCATGACATATGTATCTCTCATTTGGTTATAAATAGACACCTTCTTCGTACGCCTTGGGGGTTGCTACGAATTTGAGTGTTTTCTAGCATTTATATGCTTGTATTTCTTGTGTTCTTAAGAAAAATGCAGGTAAGGCTAATCAAAGGGGTGATCAAACTTTATGACGTCTTTATAATGGGTGAGTCTTCTTGGGGTCTTAATTGATCACCCCCCTTCTAAATTCCTCTTCGCACTTCTTTTACTTTCCATTTATTTCATTTCCATCACTTGCGATTTTGCATTTCACCCACGAATACCGCAACTCATACAGTATTGTATCATTTGGTATCATAGATCGGCAATAGAAACTGGGTTCATTTATTTCCTATTTCTTCCATAATCTTCTTTTTCATTGATTTTCAGCCATCACCAATTATGTCCACATTTTTATTCCTTCATTTCATCCCTTTTTTCTTCAAATTTCCGAACGTAAGATATGTCATTTTCATAGTTCAGAATCACATATTTCTTCTTTATTTGGAAACACTGAAATCCAATGCATACTTTCGGAGATAAAACCGATTTAATTCTTGCTATAGATTCACTCCTGTGAAATTTACCTATCACCAAGTCGAATTCCAATCGAGTTTGAAGTTATTGTTCAAAGAATATAATCACATTAGAATCCCAGAAATTGATTTTTCTTTTACCCTTTTGAATCATTGCAATCGGTGTAGCGACCTGGGTTTTTCCCGATCAAGACTTGACTCAATTTTGGGAATTTTGAGCCCCGAGACCTCCCTAGGGGTAAAACGGTAGATTTATCCAATCAGACAACCTTGAAAAAAAATTCTTGTGGTTTTGTTGACCTCGGACTAAGTCTTGATGAATTTCCAAGCAAGTTGAATTTTGAGGCATTTAAATATTTATTAAATAAATAAATATTTATCCTGTGAGCACGGATGATGATATCTTAGCAGCCTTGAATTTTTCATTTCGAACCTTTAAAATATTCTTATAATATTTTTGAGGTTCGTCATTGGGCCGTTTTAGTGTTTTGAGTGCCACGGGAGGATCGGAAATAATATATTAAGAATAATATATTATTTTTAATTCGCGTGCGCACGCATTTATGATGAATCGCTTATATCTCCTAAACGGAGTGTCGGAAGGGGAAACCGACCTTGCAGTTGCGTCCGGAATGGGAGGTTTATCCTAAGGACGGTGTAATTTCAGTTCGCACATGGGGGGGCCCGTGATAGGCCGTCACGGGTGGCATTTATTAAATAATATTTAATTTACACGGTTTTTGATGTGCACACCCTAAAAATCCCCCCATAAAACTCTCATTATAGATCCTCTCTAGGGTTAGTCGCACTATTGCTCAACATAAACCCTAGATCGAGAGAGGAAAGAAGTTCCTTCAACGGTGAGGAAAAATCGGCATCGAATCGGAGCCGAGTTCACGATGGCATCGACAATCGGATTTCGCAACGGCGGCGAACAGAACCATGTCGTCAATGATGGATTAAAGCAACGATCGTTGTGTCATGAGATAGGGATTTGTTATATTTATGTTGCTCTGTTCTTCGTGATTTTGAGCATGAAGTTTCGTTCTTGGACTAGTTTTCAAATTGTATAGCCTTGCCTTTTTTTATAATTCTTGCTTGAAACCCTTGCTCCAGCATTGTTGTCTTTTTCTATTCTCCGTCGTTGGCAATTCCACACCCAACGAACGGTGACTTGATCCTAGCATCGGTCACAAGCGATCCTGTCAGCGATTATTCTTCATTGTTTCCCCCTTTTCTTTGCGTTTTTGCCACTAGCTATCACCATGGTCGTCGGTTCGGCGAATCGGGCCTGGATCGACAAGCAGAGGTCTGCGTTGGGAAGCCAAGCTCATGGAGGAGATAACGAAGCCAGAGGATCTCAGTAGTGACCGTGACCGTGGCACGGTATTCAGCCTCCGCACTAGATCTGGAGACGACAGACTGCTTCTTGTTGCACCAAGAGATGAGGTTACCTGCCAAGAAAACGGCATACCCAGAAGTAGACATACGGGTAGCAAGGCAACCAGCGTAGTCAGCGTTACAGAAGGCCTCAACATTCAGATGAGCGTGATGGGAGTACCGAAGACCATTGGAAGAGTCTTTCTTGATGTATTTGGCAATGCTGAGGACAGCATCCTACTGAGATTTGATCAGATGCTCCATGAATTGACTCACTTTGCCGACAGCGCAAGCAATGTCGGGTCGTGTCATGGTGAGGTAATTGAGTTTGCCTACCAGACGTCGATAGCTCTCTGGGTGAGAAAAGGGTGTCGTGTCGTCATGGAGAGAACGTTCCCCAGGCTCAATATGAGTGTCCACGGCAGTTACCTGACTCAATTCTGCATCCTATAAGATATCCAAAGCATATTTCTTTTGGCAGAGGAAGATGGTGCTCGTAAAATGGGAGACCTCGATGCCAGTATGTGAGAGGACCAAGATCTTTGGTGTGGAAGTGGTGGTGAAGATGCCCCTTGAGTTGGGCGATTCCGGTGAAGTCACTCCTTGTGATAATGATATCATCAACATATACCACTAGCAAGATCCAACCGTTGGACGTCGTACGGTAGAAGACGGTGTGGTCCTTCATACTACGAGAGAGTCCAAAGGCGATGACGACAGTGTTGAAGCGGTCAAACCAAGCACGATGAGACTGCTTGAGACCATATAGAGATCGACGAAGGCGGCAGACATGGGAGTCGGCGCCGGAGGCACGAAATCCGGGGGGCTACTGCAAATAGACTTCTTCCAGAAAGCCATGGAGAAAGACATTCTTGACATCCAGTTAATAAAGCGGTCAGTGATGGTGAGTGGCTAGAGAGATGGATAAGCAGACGGAGGCCATCTTGGCAACCGGAAAGAATGTCTCAAAATAGTCGATGTCATGTCAGAGCAAAGCCCTTCGCTACAAGTCAGGCTTTGAGGCGATGGAGAGTGTCATCGGCATTGAGTCGGACCGTATAAATACATTTGCAGTCGACCGCCTTTTTTCCTTCTGGAAGGGGGACCAGATCCAAGTATGGTTGTCAACCAGAACCTGTAGTTCATCCCGCATCACCTGTAGCCACCACGGGTGAGATTTGGCATCACCAACCATGCGGGGAATAGATATCGTCTCCAGAACTGACAAACCTCTATATGAAAATGTAAAGAGGGGTATTCTGGCAAGAACGAGTACCTTTTTGGAGTGCAATAGGCAAGTCGTCTGGTGTTGGGGCAGGAGCATCGGACGAAGCGGGGACGATGGTGTCCTTGGCCTGAACGGGAGGCACAGTCGATGAGCGAGGGGAGTAGACCGTACCAAAGCGGGGATCAGCAAGGGGAGACACCAGAGGATGGATGATGAGAAGAAGACAATCATTGATGTCAGTGTCTAAATGGGACGAGAAAAGTGAGAATGGAGAGCTCTCAACAAACGAGACGTCGGCAGAGATGGTATACCGTAGTAGGTCCGGAGAGAAGCATCGATATCCGCGCTGAGTGCGTGAATAGTCGAGGAATGTGCAGCAGAGGGATTTGGGAGAGAGATTGGAGAGGCCAGGACGAGTGACACGTACATAACAGAGACATCCAAACACACGGAGTGGAAGTGAGTGAGGAGGGAGAGGAGAACAGAGTCCGAAAAAGAGTCTCCCCCTAAAGGATGGAAGGAAGACGATTGATGAGGTATGTAGCAGTAAGGATGACATCTCCCCAAAAGATGAGCATCTGTCGGTGGAATAGAAGGGCACGAGTAGTCTCCAGAATATGTCAGTGTTTCTGCTCGGCCACTCCATTCTGTTGTGGTGTATCAGGACAGGAGGTCTGATGAATGATGTTGTGTGTCAGGAAAAACTGTTGAAAGGAAGTGGACAGATACTCTCACACATTGTCCGAGCGGAGACATTTAACTGAGATGAAAAACTGGGTATGAATCTCATGGTAAAAAGTCTGAAAAGTATAAAACACTTCAGACCGTTCTCGAAGTAGGTAAAATTATGTCATGCGGGAGTAGTCATCAATAAAGGTGATATAATGACTGTACCCGAACTGGCTAGGAACCCTGCAAGGACCCCAGACATCGGAATGAACAAGATCGAAAAGATTCGTTGCACGTGGTTCCAGTCGAGGAACATACGTCGCCCGATGATGTTTGGCAAACTTGTAGGATTCACAATAGAAGGATAGGTGGGAACTAAATTGGGGGCAAAGTTTATGTAGAATGGAAGTCGGTGGATGACCAAGGCAAGAATGCAGGTCAAGGGCACGGGCTGAGGTGGATGAGCAAACAAGAGATAGTGGGGTATCAAACATGTAAACCTCATTCCGAAGATGACCTCGACCAAGTTCTCGATTCGTCGTCCGCTCCTGAAAAACAACACAAGATGAGGTAAAAGTAGCAACACAATTTAAGTCTGTGGTGAGTTTGCTGACGGAGATAAGATTAAATGGGCTTTGAGGAACATGAGCGACCGATGTCGGGTGAATAGACGGGGTCAAGGGACATGTGCCAAATCCAGTAATGGGGATTGTTGAGCCATTAGCAATAGTAATTGTAGAAGCACCTGTGTACGTATGATAGGTAGTGAACGTACCGGAGTCCCCTGTGAGATGTTCCGATGCACCAGAGTCAAGCATCCAAGCTATCTGTCGATGACAGGTGTTTATTGTGACATAATCACATCAATATCCGAATTCATGTTTTTTCATCAACATTATTTCTTTATCTGATAAAATTAAGGAGTAAAAAATTACTGAATAGGTTTAATATGAATTTACTCTTCAAATATCTAGCTATATGTGTCAAACAATGGATATTTTATTCATCACTGAATTTGCAATGTAAACTTACACAACTTGGTACAGTTACAAAAAACAATATTTGCAGTAAATGCTGCTTTGTTGAAACTCACCGATTGAATACTTAATTTAACAAGGTTTTATATTGTTTTCTTTTAGCAAGATGGTTTCACAGTTGGAAGTATCAGGCCCTGCAGTTTTGACAATGCAATTGTATATGAGAAAAACTCTAAAAAAAGATTATGAGGGGAAGACGCACAATAACAAAAATTGTGTCGTTTAGAAGAGCATAAAATAAAAATCTCTCCCCAAAACCAAACACAGAACAAGGAGTCGTGCTTGACCTGATTTAGCCATCATGGCAGCCAATCCAACAGTCTTTAGGCAAATGGTTTTGCCCCCAGCGTTTGGGCCACTGATAACCAATACTTTAGTCCGATGTGCAATAAAAAAATCAATTGGAACCGGGTGGGAATGTTCCAATTCAGACACCTGAAAATTAACCTAACTTGCTTGCTTAAAAAAATCAAGACAGTAGTAAAATAAGGGATAAACAAAACATGAAAGCAAGCAGTTGCCTGCATTTTAAGATATGAAAGGCTCAAATCCATTTCTTCTCTTGAAGGCATGTTTTCCCCCAGCATTTTTCTTCTTTGGACTGCCTGGTGAAGAGAAAATTAGAGAAGATACACCTATACATGAGCAGAATTCTCTGGGTTACAGATATTAATAACTGACAACACTTGAATGACATGACATATCACAAGCAGCCCAAATAAAAAGGTAAATTTAAAAAATCTAACTTAGAAGATCTGCATGAATCATTGTCCCTGGTACAGAAAAGCAGAAAAGAAAAAAAGAAAGGGAAGTTAGAAAACATATTAATCACATACAGCAGTAGCATTCTTCAAATCATTCCTGGACTTCTGCAGGTTCAAGTGATGTTGCCAAAGTAATAGAGGATGATATGCCTTTAGAAGGCATAGCATCCATTCGCTTTTGATTGGGTGCAATACTTTTGCACTTCTATTAACCTGGTCTTCATCAATTAAAAGTCCATTCCTGTTTTCCAAGAAAACTAGATCAGGACATGTACCTTCCAGTGAAATGCTAAAGGTTGCCCGAGCATTGATCTGCAAGATTAGTCAGATTTAGACAGAATTGCCAGCCAAAATTATCACATAACGTAGTTCATCAGATACAGAAATCAACGAAAGAGCTTCAAAGATCCATCACATGTGTGCTTTCATGAGCAAAAACTAAAGTTATTTTGTGTACTCGAACCAATGAATACTCCCAATAGAAACAGTAGCATTTATGTATCTTGTATAACGTGGATGCAGATAGGTTCACCCTATTTGACTAAGTCGACTAAGTCTATCCTATCCCTGTGTTTGAATTTTGTGTCACCCGCCTATTTTAAATCATGTGTATCTCTCTTTTCCTTTATAAATAGAGTTCCGACCTCATTCAAGAGGCACAACTTTATGATATCCTAATTTTAACAAGTTATCAGAGCTCGGGAAACCCTAACGGGTCTCTCTCTCCCCTCTCTCACTCTCTCTTTGCTGATCCAGCACAACGACTGGGCCGCCGCGCCCTACCCATGCATCTCCCCCAAGCCAGGCACTACACTATTCAGGCGAGCCACTCCAAATATGAGGCACAAATTCCGACGTCCTGCCCGATCTGATCTGCTTTACCATGCAAACTGTTTTAGATTTAGTTCTGCCTGTATAGTCCCTTCATTGGCATACCTATTCTGAAGGTTGCTTTGACTGAAAGTCATCTCTTTTGTATCGGTCTGTCCTATGTGAGTTCTTTGCTTTTTGTTCAAATCTTCCCTTCCTGCTATGACCACCACTTAATATTCCATGCTTAAATCAGCACCCACCCCACTGCCCGAGATGATAACCGCATCAACACATATTGTTGACGAATGCCTCAATTCCAGAAACTGTGCCATGTGGCGAAAGACAATGGTTTCCTTAAAAGGAATGGATCATTACTCCCATACTGCTAACACTCCACCAGATTCGAGGGATCTCTCATTCGTTGCTTGGGAGCAACAAGAAAATAAAATCTTTGCACACATCCTCAATTTCATGGATAAGTATGTTGAGCATGCCATCGTGAAAACAACTACACTCAAGGAACTCTGGAACTCTGGAACTCATTGTTCCTCATGTTCTTTGAGATTAATAGTTTGCCTATTGTCTTCTTTTTCAGCATGTTAGAGCTGGTGGGGACCCTGCCAGCTGGTGGGTCTATTCTAAAAGAACGGGGACCACTGGAAAAGGGAGGGAAGCTGGAGATCACATGGGGGTCTAACCGGCTGGGGGAATCTCCAATCTGTTGGAGATGAATGAAGGAGGCAAAGGGGGGGGACCACAGGGGAGTCAGCTAAGTCTGTTTTAACAGCTCATGGAGCTTGGGCGGGAGAGCGGCTGGGGCCTCCCGAAGTACCTCTGTTTTCCCTACTTTTCTCTTGCTATTTTGAGGATTAGAGTCTGTAACCAGGTATGTTGTTACTGTTTCATTGAATACAATTACTCTTGCTGCTAGTTCGGGTGGAGGAACCTATCATTCTGGTCCGGCCTGCCGGATAATCTCCACCCCCTCTCATCTTTGTCGTCGCATTGTTTCCCTTGGCAAGAAACGCGACTCTGAATCAGGCATGGAGACTCTGCTACAAACTCGCTTGGAGGCATTGGAACAGCAGCTGGAGCATGCTGAGGCAGGACGAGACCAGCATCTGGATCGGGTGGGAGCATTTCAGCAAGAAATTTTGGGATTAAAGGAGTTGCAAAAAACCATGAGTAGCATTGTGCACCGTCTACAAAAACTTCCGGTGCAAGAGGAGGCTACAACCTCCGCTCCAACTGGAATATTAGGAGGAATGGTGTTACGGACACATGAAAGGATTGCACCAAACGAGATGCTACCAAGGTTAGAAGAAGTTAAAGGAGACAGTCCCGGACCACAACTGGCAGTCCGACGAGTAGAACTACCAGTTTTCGATGGACAGGACCCTCACGGGCTCAGGTGAGTTTGGAAGGAGTTGTCATACACTGGTTCACGGTTTTAGAAGAAGTACATCCTCAGTTGTCTTGGAATCGATTTAAAGAGGAATTAATGGAACAATTTAGTGGGATAGAAGTGCAAAATCCTTGTGAGGAATTGGCTGCTAATCAGCAGCAACGCACGGTGCAGGAATATATAGAACGATTTGAATTTTTGGCATCACTCATCCCACACCAATCAGAATCTCAGTATGTGAGATACTTTCTCCATGGATTACGTGAAGAAATACAAAGTTGGGTGCGAATCCACAATCCAGAAACCCAACTACAGGTAATGCGGTTAGCAAGGCATGTGGAATTAGCTCTTGGCAAAGGTTCGGGACCGCTAACTCAGTGGGGAGGGACACGCTGGAATGGAGGCAGGGACTGGGTGAGTTCTCCCAAGGGAGCCTCACTTCATCAATCAAGTCCAACGCCTCCAATGATAAGGCGGGGTGGAGAGCCGCCGGGAAGAAATAATAGAGAAGTACTGCGAACAGCCGTGACTGGAAATAGAGCAGTTCGTCAATTAACAAGTCAAGAATGGGAAGATCGACGGAAGAGAAGGTTGTGTTTTCGCTGTGGAAAACCATATAATCCTATGCACAAGTGCTCAGATCCAAAAATACAGATTTTAATTTTGGGAGAAGGGGATGAAGAAGCAGGACAAACTCCCCAACCAGAGGAGGACACCATAGTTGTGGAAGAAGACGAAGAAACTTGTAAGCTTGTAGAAATGCAGGGTTAGGGAATTTTATGCAACACCAGGAATTATTCAGAGGAGTCCGCAATGTCTTTAAAATTTGAAGGTAGCATCAAAGGACTGCCTATTTTAATTTTATTAGATAGTGGAGCTTCCCACAATTTTATTAGTCCACGATTGGTCAAAATTCCGGGGCTAACCATTTTGGACTCAAAGAAAATGAGTGAAGCTTGGAGATGGGCATAAAATTGCTACAACAGGAACATGTCGGCATATATGGTTGTCAATGGGAGCTTATGGATGTTCCATAGAGGCGCACATCTTAGATATTGATGGAGTGGATTTAATTTTAGGTGTGGCATGGCTAAAGACTTTGGGAGATGTTTGTATCAATTGGAAAACCATGGTGATGAGATTTGTAGTGGAAAATCAGCAGTTCACACTCTTAGGAGTTCACCGAACGAACCGGGCTGCTATTTCGCTGGATCAGTGGTCTCGAAAGCAAAATCTCAGCAATGTTCATCGTTAATTAATTGGGGGCAAACGAAGTAGTGGGGGCGGTTTTTGACTTCTCACCAAAGTCATGACTTACAGCAGGTTTTTCTTCAATACCAGTCAATTTTTGATGAGCCCCAAGGTCTCCCAGCTCCAAGGCTACATGAACATGCAATAAATCTTCTCCCTGGTCAGGGACCAGTTTCTGTCAGACCATATCGATATCCCTATTTTCAGAAAAATGAGATAGAAACACAGGTTCAGGAGATGCTGACTAAAGGTATAATCAGACCCAATACTAAAGCTTTCTCAAGTCCGGTATTGCTAGTCAAAAAGAAAGATGGGTCATGGCGGTTATGTGTAGACTACCGCGCTTTGAACAAGGTAACCGTACCCAATAAATTTCCAATACCAGTGGTTGAAGAATTTCTAGATGAATTGTACAGAGCTACTTATTTCTCTAAACTTGATCTTAGAGCAGGTTACCATCAGATTCAAATGCGCGAGGGCGATGTGGACAAAACTGTCTTTCGTACTCATAGTGGCCACTATGAGTATTTAGTGGTTCCATTTGGATTAACGAATGCCCGCTCCACTTTTCAAGCAACAATGAATGACTTATTTCGACCCTTGCTTCGACATTATGAGCTAATATTCTTTGATAGCATTCTTGTGTATAGCAGATATTGGCCGACTCATTTACAGCATCTTGCAAGGGTACTTGGTATTCTACAAGAAAACCATTGCTTTGCTCAGAAAAAGAAGTGCCATTTTGGACAGTGGGAGGTTGAATATTTGGGCCATATTATATCAGCTGAAGGAGTTTCTGTAGATCCTGGGAAGGTGCAGGTCATGGTTGATTGGCCAATCCCAACTTCTGTTAAGGTAGCTCGGCCTCTCACTGCTCTTACTCGAAAGGATGGATTCCCATGGACAAATGAGGCCCTCCATGCTTTCCAACACTTGAAACAGCTGATGACGGAGGCACCGGTCCTCGCTTTACCAGATTTTTCTAAGCAATTTGAGCTAGAATGTGATGCCTCGGGGAGGGGAATAGGGGTTGTCCTCATGCAAGAACGGAGACCCATTTCATTTTTCAGTACTGCTCTCTCGGACCGTCACCTTGCTAAATCGGTTTATGAAAAGGAGATTATGGCGTTCGTCCTATCCATTCAACATTGGCAGCCTTACCTATTGGGCCGCCCATTTATAGTCTATTCCGACCATCGAAGCCTCAAATACTTATTGCAACAGCGGATAACTTCGGTAGATCAACAATGTTGGATTGCCAAACTATTGGGGTACCAATTTGAAATCTGACCAGAGAGAGAAAACTCGGTTGCAGATGCTTTATCTTGGATAGATGAAGACACAGCCCGCTGCTTTCAACTACAGTCATAGCCGATATGGAAGGAGGGGCGCAACCTAGCTGATGGAGTCGCAACGGACCCTCATTTGGGACTGATTCTCCAAGCTTTACAGTCTGGTCAGCAGACTGTTTCTGGTTTTTCTTTGCAGCGAGGGGTACTCCAATATCATGGTCCTATTCCAGCTACTTCCCCTTGGATTCCAATGTTATTAGCAGAATTTCATTCCTCTCCTCAAGGGGGCCACATGGGGTTTTATCGAACTTATCGCAAGCTAGCCAACAATTTGTATTGGGTAGGCATGGAAGGGACTGTTCAGCAATTTGTGCAGCAATGTGAACTGTGCCAGCGGTATAAATATTCAACTCTTGCCCTTGCTGATTTGCTTCAACCGTTGGATATTCCCACAACAATATGGTCTGACATCTCCATGGATTTTATCTCGGGGTTGCCAAAATCAAAAGGGTATGATGTTATTTTGGTGGTTAATGACTGTTTGTCTAAGTATGCTCATTTTCTGCTCCTTAAGCATCCATATTCTGCACGATCAGTGGCTGAACTTTTCCTCCGAGAAATAGTCTGTCTCCATGGTGTCCCCACTTCTATTGTGAGTGACCGGGACCCACTTTTTCTCAGTAATTTTTGGACAGAATTGTTCCGTCTTTATGGTACCACTCTTCGCTTAAGTTCCGCCTACCACCCACAAACGAACGGCCAAACAGAGGTGGTTAACCGCTGTCTAGAGACTTATTTGCGCTGCTTTGCAGGGGATCAGCCTCGTTCTTGGCCATTTTGGATCCCTTGGGCAGAGTGGAGCTACAATACTACTTGGCATACCTCCATTAAGACAGCCCCTTTTGAAGTTGTTTACGGCCGCAAACCCCCATCCATTCTGAGTTTTTTGCCGTCGGAAATTCGTGTTCCAGCAGTGGCAACGGCTTTGGGGGACCGGGATGAAGCTCTTCGGCAACTTCAACATCACCTGTCTCGTTCACAGGACTATATGAAACGAACTGCAGATAAGCACCGCCAGCATGTGGTTTTTTAGGTGGGAGACAGGGTATTCCTCAAACTCTGGTCACATAAACAACATTCGGTTGCTCATCTCATTCACCAGAAGTTGGCAGCCAGGTTTTATGGGCCCTTTTACCATTGTTGAGCAAATTGCTCCGATTGCATATCGTCTGGATTTACCGGCTGCTTCACAGATTCATCCTGTTTTTCATGTCTCACAACTAAAAAAAGTCATAGGTGCACGGAGGTTCAGCCATCTTTACCTCCTGGAATGGAAATAGATTTTGCTCCAAGCCCATAACCAATGGCAGTCCTCTCTTCCCGTCTGCACTATAAAGATGGCATGGCCCAACCACAGTTTCTCATCCACTGGTTTGGCTGCTCCATGGATGATGCCACTTGGGAAGATGAATTCACTCTCCGCAATCAATTTCCCTCTTTCAGTCTTGAGGACAAGACTGTTTTTCAAGGGGGTGCAAGTGTTAGAGCTGGTGGGGACCCTGCCACCTGAGGGGTCTATTCTAGAAGAAGGGGGACCACTGGAAAATGGAGGGAAGCTGGAGATCACGTGGGGGGTCTAACCGCTGAAGGAAGTCACGTGGGGGTCTAACCGCCTGGGGGAATCTCCAATCTGTTGGAGATGAATAAAGGGGCTGAAGGGGGGGACCACGGGGGAGTCAACAAAGTCTGTTTTAACAGCTCCTGGAGCTTGGGCGGGAGAGCGGCTGGGGCCTCCCGAAGTACCTCTGTTTTCCCTACTTTTCTCTTGCTATTTTGAGGATTAGAGTCTGTAACCAGGTACGTTGTTACTGTTTCATTGAATACAATTACTCTTGGTGCTGGTTCGGGTGGAGGAACCTATCACAACATCTTTTCTCCCTTCGGCAAGGTTCATGTTTGATATCACCGTATTACAATGATCGGAAGACAATTGTGGATGAGATCCATGATCTATGACATGTTCCTTGAACTCCTAATATCACGAACCTAGCATGAGCAGCCCTTCATGTTTACTATTCTACAAGGCTTGAATCTGAAGTTTTCTGTTATCGTGACTGAGATGCACACCAGTCTCACTACATTGCATCCATCATTGGTCTATGATCGTCTTATCCTCTCCAGCCATCCGGTTGCTTCCACTGCTTTCAACAACTTTACAGATCATAGCGCTCTTGCCACCCAAAATACAGGTCGTGGTGGAAGCCACTCAAAAGGAGGAGATCATGGACGTCCACATTCAAAGTGGACTCACTGTGATAGGACAGGTCACACGATTGACACTTGTTGGCAACTTCATGGTCATTCCAACCATCCTCGATTTCAAGTAGATCACGTACTTTTCAGGCTGTCGTTTTTTACTCTATATCCTCGACTTCTGATATATGTTTCAAAATGGAGCTTACCTATGAAGAGTATCATCATATGCAATCTTATCAAGTTGGGGCTACCTCCTCCAATGCTCATGTGGCTCAAACTAACATTCATGTTGCTTGTTTATCTCAGCATCCCGGTACGTGGTTGTTTGATTCTGGTGCTTTTGATCACATTACCAGTAGTACTACCCGATCTCCTATGGGGGTGTCATCACTATGGTCGAAAACTCCTTTATCAAAATTAGGGGATTTGATGCTTGTTTTGTTAATCCTAAAATCGCACTTTCTTTTATGCCACATGTTTCACAAAGCCCATTCAATTTACCATCCATTAGTAGATTTACTTATGATTTATATTGCATTGCTATATTGCATTGCTATATTCCGATGATGTCTTTCAGGAGTCACCAACGAATCGAGTGCTTGGTGAAGGCAAAATGCATGGAAGTTTCTACATGTTAGACTCAACTTCTTCCTTTGCATGTACGTCACTTTTTTCTCGTGCTTTGGATCTCCATTACCGACATGATCATTCAGCAACTCCAGATCTCCAACATCTTTATCTGGAGTTAAGTCATCTTCCATCTAGTGACTATGCGTCATGTCAACACACCAAGAATCGCTAGGTCACATGTGTTCTCTAACAAAAAAAGCGAGTGTCAAGTATTTTTTTTTTTAGTTAGTCCATTCGGAAGTATAGGGCCTAAACCAAGTCCCAAGTAAATTGGGGTGATGTTATTGTGTCCTCATTAACAATTTCTCCCGTATGACATGGATCCATCTACTAAAGAGTCATGTGTGTTGTTCATTTTATAATGAACACTCAGTTCTCGATTTGTATGAAATGTTTGTATTCTAATGATGGTCATGATTATTTGTTCATATCCTTTCGCACATTCCTTAATGAGTACAACATTATCCACCAGACATCTTGCCTCGGAACACCTCACCAAAAGTGTCTCGAAGTGCAAAAAACATTATCTTTTGGATGTTGTTTGGGCTCTTCACTTTAATATGAAGGCCCCTGCTGTGTTTTGGAGTGATGTCATTCTAACTACTACTTATATAAATTGTCTCCCCTCGTCCGTCCTTGAGGAGGAGACACCATATCATATCCTTTATCCATCACTACAGCTCACCCACTTCCACTCCGATTCTTTGGGTGTCTCAACTATATCCATGATACACAACTTGCACGTACCAAGCTTGATGTATGTTCCCTTACATGCATCTTTCTTGGTTATTCTCAAACACAGCGAGACTATAGCTGTCAATCCCTAGACTTGGGCCGCTATGTGGTCATCGCTGATGTGGCTTTCATCGAGACATCATCCCCATTTATATCACCTTTTGTTCCACAGAATACCACCGGTTCTATGGGATACCTTCCTTTAGTTACTACACCATTTATCCCTCCTCCAACTCCTCTTGAGAATGCAAACAATGCCCACCTTGTCCCCCTCCCCCACCATCTCATTCTAAAATTGGCGGGTCCAATTTCGATCTTGATTATACTCATCATTGGCATGATGCACCTCCGGCGGTACTTGTTGATGCTCTTGCACCTGATTCATCGACTGCTCAGTCAAAAACCATTGATGATCTTCCCATTAACTTACGCAAATGTAGACATTCTTTCCAACAATCTCCTGTTTCAATTCACGCTTTCCTGGGTTTATCGACGCATACTACTGCATTTATTGGCACATTGAATACTATCTTTGTTCCCCAGAATCTTGTTGAGGCCAAGTCCCATCTAGATTGGTTGCAGATTATGTTTGATGAGATTCAAGCAATAGAAGAAAATCACACTTGGGATATGGTTTCTCTTCCTCCAGTAAAGCAGATGGTTGGCTGCAAATGGTTTATAATGTCCGTGTTGATGCTGATGGCATACTCAATCAGCTGAATGCCCAAATAGTAGCAAAGGGGTATGCATAGACATATGAAATCAACTACTTTGATACCCTCAATGGTAAAAATGACAAATGTTCGAACCTAATTTCTCTCGTTGCATCCTTTCTCTAAAATCTTCATCAATTGGATGTATCATATGAAAGACTTTGGCACCCTGAAGTACTTTCTGGGTATTGAGGTCTTTCAATGCTCGAAAGAGATTTTTTTGCTTCAAAAGGAAATATGCCTTTTGAGTTATTACAGGAGACAGGGTTGTCTAATGCAGACACTATAGATACTTATCTTGAATCATGCAAGACTTCCCTACAAGTAGAGAATGAAGTATTTTCCTCATCTGACAAGCACCGTTGACTTATCGGAAAGCTAAACTACTTTACCGTGACTCATCCAGATATTGTTTTTGTCGTAAGCAAAGTGAGTCGATTCGTGGATCATCCTACAAGATTACAATGGAATGTCGTTCTACGCATTGTCAGATATGTCAAGAAGGAACCCGACCTAAGATTGTTATACTCTGATCATGGATAAACTGATTTTGTATATCTCATTTTCATTGGTGATCTCATTTCCCAGTGCAACAAGAAGCAGATCATTGTATCTAGCTTAAGTGTTGAATCAGAGTATCGGACCATGGCACACGTGACAGCATAGATTAAATGGGCTCAGCATCTCTCGCATGAGATTAGTTATCTCATCCGAAAACCCGCACACCTATGGTTCGACAATTGAGCAGCTATCAAAATTGTTACAAATTCCGTTTTCTAAGAGCGGACAAAACATATCGAGATTGACTACCACTTTTTTTAGGAGCATTTTGAGAAAAAATCACTTTTGACTATGTACAAACAGTAGAGCAACCAGATGATGCGTTCAATAAAAGGGTATTGGGAACACGAGTGAAATTTTTAGGTGGTAAGCTGAGCATGATAGATATATATGTTTAAGCTTGAAGGGGAGTTTAGAGTAATTATGTCTCTTGTATGTGGGTGCAAAGAGGTACACTCCATTTGACCAAGTCTATCTTATCTCAGTGTTTGAATTGTGTATCTCCCGCCCAAACTTCCGTGCCTCCATTTCATCTATAAATAAAGGGTTTCAGCCTCATTCAAGAGGCAAGGCTCCATGGTATCCAGCTTTTAACAGAAACAAATAAATTTGTTTATTTTGTAAACTGCTTATAACATATACATTTTTCCATGTGTATTTTTCCTTCAATAAAATTCTTAATGTGTTTCTAGTGCTATAAATCACAAAAAATTTAAGTTCATGCCCTAGACTTGAGAAAACACCACCCTATATTGTTTACTAGTTACCATGGTAATTACTCGGTGATCTAAAAGAATTAAAATTTATGATTTTAGTGATATATTTTGGTGGAAATATTTCCTGACAGGAAGAGATTGTGAGAGATCAAATTCACCAATTTGGAAACTCTTAACTAACCATATATAAAGAAAACGCATACACTAACTAAAATAATGTACAACATAAAACCTGTGAATAATTGGATCAATTGTGTAGTTGGGAGTTTAGTAGGCCAACCAGTTAACCCTGGCTTAACTTAAATGGGCTCTAATAAACAGTTCTGCATGGCTCTTTGGGGTTTTCCAAAAATCTGATATTTATTACCAGTTTTACTGATTTTCCTTCTTTTGTCCAATCAGGGCATTGACATGTTCTCTAGTTAAATGATGAAACGCGCTTCTGCCCCAGCTTTTAATAAACAGGGGTCTCCAAAGCCCTAGACATCGGTGTGTCTTGCACAGTGGCATAAAACATTCAAAGGTAGGGGAAAATATAATTAAACTAAATCATTCAAAATGCCTGATTTAATCTTTTCTTCGGCAATTTAAACAAGGTTCAAGCTAAGCAACAACTTGGAAACAATCATGTGTGGGGTAAAACAGTAGAAATTTTGTTCTACAATTTAAACAAGGTCCAGATAAGCACCAACTTGGAAGCAATCACGAGTGTGGTAAAATGGCATAAATTTTTTACCATTTACATTTAGCAGAAAACATATTACGACAAATGGAATATACTATTTTGTTCATAAATAATGCAGCTTCACTATTCTTTGAGACATGAAGACCAGAAAAAATGAATGGAAAGATGAATTATTGATAGCATACCAGCTTTAAGATATTGAGGAGCCCCAAAATATAGATCATTTCAAAAAAAAAAGGAAACAGAATGACAATGATGGCAAGAAACTAATTTCTGAGGAACAGATACAAACCGCATCAAGTTTAATAATATCAAATAGTAACTCTTCGATTTCATCAATATCCCCTTTAATCTGCAAAGCAAGTAAACAAAAGGGGCACAAAGGATAAAGGAAAATATAAAGCAATGAAAAGGCAAAAAACCATGAAATGGCAATGCAGACAAAAATCACAAATCAAAAAACATCCTAACCTTCTCTGTTAACATCAGCAGCACTTCTAGTTCAGCATTTGCCACTGCTGCCCTCGCTTGCTGCAGATGATCGTTTAATGGAACAGCAACAAGTGGTTCAAGTAAGGTTCCTTCCCCTGAATGACTACAACAGCACATTACATCTCAGGAATGAAATATTTATTGTATAGATCTAGACTATGAAATGAAGAGGCCAAAAACAATGCAGATTCCAAATAAATCAAGTGGCTCTTGCTTGCCCATTCATGTAATTGTCACCGTTTAATGATACTTACATTTTTGCATTCATTTTTGGCTGATCTTTTAATTGAATTGGGTGGACTCAATCAAGTTGGGCCTTGACCCACAATCATTTATGTATTAGAGTTAAAGCCCCATATTGATTTTCACCTATAACGTATCTATTAATTTTATCTATAAATACAGTGTCACCTCTCATCGAGGTAAGGGATTCCATTCTACATGGTATCGTAGCCCGGGAATTCTTTAAAACTCTCTCTCTCTCTCTCTCTCTCTCTCTCTCTCTCTCTCCCCTCTCTCACTAGCCTGGCTGCCCATCAACCCTAACCTTCCAGGTCTCGCGCCTCCTTTAGCTGCCAAACCTCGATATCACTCTCCCAGACTGCCACACACCCCAATGTGCAGCCCCTCCGCTCAGCGCAGTGTCCTCACCTCGCCACACAATCCTGCGTCGGATATTGTTAGGAACGTAGGTGTGTGTGCTGTTTGTATTAGGATTTAGAGGAGGCTGTAGGGGCTGTCCGTATGAGGCAGGTGTGTGCGTGTGCCGGGGACAGTTTTGTCTTTGGCTTTTCTTTAATCAGTTGTCCAGGCTGGACAGATGAGGGTTGTTGGAGTGGTTGGAGTATTAAATAGAGAGGGCTGAGGGAAGTGGGTACGAATGAACATTTGGACATTCAGCTTGACAGCTGGGCGGATCAGACCATGGGAGGTTTCGACCAAGGCTCTTCGAGAAGTGGTCTTCCCGGGAGAGTCCTTTTTCATCTCTTTCTTCCTCACTTCCTCTTCTACATCCTCTACTACTCTGTTTTCTGCTTCTATAATTCGGAAATACAGTGTTACATATTGGTTTCCTTCTATTTTCTACTGTTTTACGTCACAATTGGTGCTTCCATTGAGTTTGCAGACGATCACAGAAGAAAAAAAAAATCAAGAAGGATCACAAGTGAGAGGCGCCTTCTTTGGAGTGCACGCAGTCGTTGTTGGAGAACACTGTGCGATTTGTTGTTTCTACAATCACAACTGTTGTGAGTACGGCTATGGCTGAACGCGCATGGGAAGGAGTTCATTCTGGAGGCAGCGCAGCGAGTGAGTCGCCATCACAGCTGGAATCGCGCGAGAGTTGGGGGAAACAATTGTTGGTGGTGCAACTCAAGAAAGTTGCTCTTGATGTCCACAAGCAGGAACAGGAAGAAAAAAACGTAGTTGCAACGCAAATGCTGGAGTGTTGCAATCGTTGCAGGGGAAGTTGACGTTCTTTGGTAGACACGTTCGCTGAAGTCAAATCGTAGTTCTTCAGTTTCTGTTTGGTGGAATGAGGTGGGAGCCGATTAGGGTTGAGCAACACGATCGCTACTGGAAAAAAAAAGGGAAAAAAATGCAAGTGATGGAGTTCAAACAGAGGTGGACGATAGCTGTGAGCTGAAGCGCAAGACATTCACACAACTGCTATAGGTTGTTCGCTGTTTTTCTCCATGACAGTGGGGCAGATAGAGGTTAGTTTTTTGTCATTGTGTTCTTCCTTCTTCTTTGTTGGAGTTTGCCATTCTGGATTGAGACACGACCTGATTCGGTGGCAACCGAACTAGAACGCATGATGCAAGCTCAGGTGGCCAAGCTGCAGAAGCTGCAAGCGTCTATGAAAGTTTTTTCTAAAATGCAAGCGGAGCTAGCAAGGCTGGAACGTGGAGACGTGAGGCAGCGCCGTGTGGATCTTCTGTTCATGCGGACACAGATATGTGAACTCGCTGAGCTATCTGTACAACAAGGTATTTCCGGCTCTTTGGAATTTCTAGCTGCAGGAGAGATGAGTCCCACCGAACTGCCAGCTTGAGTCTTGAAGACCAAAGGTGGGTGGAGGATGTTGAACGATAAAAAGAGGTAGACCCGAATCTCCAAGGTGCTCTCTAAAGGAGGCAAAAGAGGTAGACCCGAATCCCCAAGGTACTCTCTAAAGGAGGCCTTGAGGTTCTTTTATAATGAATAGTAAAGATCACATCAGACTTGTGGTCCGATGTAGGAAGCAGACTTCAACACTCCCCCTCAAGCTAGGTGTACCTAGCTTTGACACATAAAGAAAAGAGACCAAAGCAACAACAATACAAAGCAAACAAGACATGTTGCAAACACTCCCCCTCAAACTGGACAGACTCAGCTTCATTACAAAACAAAAGAAAATAAAACAATCGACGATCGTAGCTCTCCCTCAAGATCGCACCTCCCCCTCAGGATGATGGATGGATTGAAGATGTCGCGGGCGCAGCAGAGGAACCACACAGACCGGGCCGGTTGACGGAGCGCCAGGAAATCCGCACTAGCGGGGCCGGTCGATGATATGCCGGGAAAGCCACACTAGCACAAAGAAAGCCGCACTTGCGGGGCCATCGACGGGAGGCGGCGATTCCGCAGAATCGTTGCGGGATCTGGCAGCGCCAAAGGGCCCAGATCCAAGGCGGTCGAGGTGCTGCGCCACGCTGGAGGAAGTGCGAGGGCGTGCCGGCAGACAGGAGAGACAACGCTCTAGATCTGGAAGGAGCACGCATAAATGGTTCCACCAAGAAAGGGAGGCGGCTGTCGGGAGAGCAGCGCAGGAGGAGGAGATCGGCGTGGAGGCAGAGCTGCCGCAGGAGGCAGACGTGGAGGGAGCAGCGTTGCAGAGGCGGCGCGCAGGGAGGCGGAATCGCAGCGGGGTCTGGCGGTGCTGCAGGAGCCGAGGTGCACAGGGAAGCAGTGCAGCGGATGTGTGCGCGGACTGGCTGGCATGTCGTCGCGTGCAAGGAGGGAGGAGCGGCCCGAAGAGGGAAGCCGCTAGAGGGTCATCGGGCACTGGAGGGCCGGGAAGCCGCATCGGGATCTGGCGTCCGGTCGGGGAGGCGCGCGCTGGAGGGTTGGTCGGAGGAGGAGCACCGCGTCAAACGGGAGGAAGGGGTTGTCGGGATCGGGACGGGAGGAAGAAGCCGTCGGGATCGGGCGTATGGCCGGCAGTCGTCGCGCGCAGCGGGAGAACTGACGAGAGGAAGGTCGACGGGAGCCGCCGCTACGACAGGAATCGATGGGAGGCAGGCGTTGCGCGCAGGGAGTCGGGGAAGACGCGTCGTCGAGCGCACCATGGGGCCGACCAGAAGGAATCGCGCGCAAGAAGGAGCGCCGAGGAGGGCGGGCGACGCAAGAGACCGCGTCGGAGGCGGTGGCCGAGAGCGCCGAGGGAGAAGGCGGAGCGGAGGATTCTGCCTGAGGGGACGCGGGTCAGAACACGCCGCGGGAGGGCAGAAGACGATCGCGCCGCGACGATCAGGAAGGAAGGTCAGGAGACGCCGCAGGAGATCGTCGTGCGCGGGAGCTACGCTGGAAGGGCGAACCACATTGGCGGAGGCCGCCATGAAGGCGCAGCGGAGGCCGGCTGCTGGAGAGGCCGGCGGGGGGGCGACGGGAGATACCTATGGCTCGCTGATCATGGAGGTTGCCGCCCCCCACGGAGGAGAAATAGTGGAAAACCCTAGATGGTGGGAAATAAAATGGGAGGGAGGGCTCGGGATTAGGTTCCCGATGATACCATGTTGAACGATAAAAAGAGGTAGACCCGAATCCCTAAGGTACTCTCTAAAGGAGGCATTGAGATTCTTTTATAATGAATAGTAAAGACCACATCGGACCACAAGTCTGATGTGGGATGCAGACTCCAACAGAGGACTTACAGAGTTTTTCTATACAGGACGGGTTACCTGTTTCTGTAGGAGATGATCCTTTGGTTCTAGAGGTGTTCGATGTTGGTGCCGCAAAAGAAGCCATAACAAATGTTGGTAGTGTTGTTGATAGTGTGCTAGAATCTGCCACTACAGTTGCTCAAGTTGGTTTTGAGTGAAATGTTTTTGCCAAAGTTGGTTTTGAGCGAAATGTTTTTGCCAGAAGCTGCAAGTGTCTTGTTGGGCCAGCAAAAAATGCAACTAGTGAGGAGATCGTTTGCATGCTGGACCAAAAACTGTTGTGTTGATGTTCATTCATTTATATCATGGTGGATAATATTGCATCTTAGCACAAGATGGGTTTTACTCAGAGGTAATGTCTCCCATTATTTTGTGCGGATACCTCAGCGTTAGTCACTAGCCTCCGGTCTATTGGAGACGGACCAAGGAGTTCACTTACCGACAAGTCGGGACATGGCATGTTAAATCAAAGTAACATCATGGATTGGTGAATTAGGAACTAGTCATGACCATACCCACCTAGGCCATGAACCTAGTTATCCAACCTCATAGGTCTCTTGTAATACCTTGGTTGTCCCAGCACAACATAGGCTATTACCCACCGGGTTCGCTTATCAGACTAAAAATTGTCCTCGCAGGCCAACACATGTTCTTTCAGTGTGTTTTGTCCTCACTCACACGTATTGAGAAACTTCTCAGAATGTCACTCATCCTAAAACTACTTCAGGTTAAGCACGCTTAACTATAGAGTTCTAATCAGTTGGGCACCCGAAAAAAAAGGTGCACCTTGTTGACATGGATAGTAACTGTTAAAATGGAAACTCGTACCTCACAACGAGCTAGGGTGCTTAATTTATAGATAAGAAAAGGAATACAACATATGGCCCACACTGATGTGGGATACGAATATTAAAAATATCTAATACTCTACTACTCTTAACATTCCTCCTCAAACTGGGACATATATATTTATCATGCCCAGCTTGTTGCACAAAAATTTGACACATGGTCCAAACACCCCTTTTGTGAGAACATTTGCAAGTTGATTAGAGGTGTGAACATGGTCGAAGGTCATCTTCTTCTTCTCAAAGTTTTCACGAACGAAATGACAATCAAGTTCAATAGGCTTTGCCCGCTCATGAAAGACTGGATTTGTGGTCATCCTGATGGCAGCTTGATTGTCACACTAGACATGTGTCAGTTTCTTGGTCATGTACCCAATTTCTTAAAGAATTTGTTGTGCCCAAATAATCTATGCAGTCACATATGTCATGGCACGATACTTTGACTCTGCACTTGATCGAGAGATAACCGTTTGCTTCTTGTTTCGCCATAAGATCAAATTTTCTCCAACAAATACTGCAAAACCAGACGTAGATGTCCAAGAAAAGAGACATCCAACATAATCTGCATCACAAAATGTCTCAATATTTGTATGTCCATAATCAGAATATAGAAGACCTAAACTTGATTTCTTCACATATCTAACAATGCAAAGAACAGTCTCCCACTGCGTTTTTGTTGGAGATTTCATAAACTGACTCACTTTGCTAACCGCACAAGCAATATCGGGTCGAGTCATCGTTAAGTAGTTAAGTTTCCCAACAAGTCGTTTATATCTGTCGAGTGATGAAAATGTCTCGCTATCAGTATGAAGTGACTTTTCTCCAGGTTCGAGGGGTGAGTCAATCGAGTCAGCTCGAATCATACTAGCCTCCTGCAGCAAATCAAGAACATACTTTCTCTGAGATAGAAAAAAAAATTGTCACATCTAGAGACCTCAATTCCTAAGAAATATCGCAATGGACCCAAATCTTTTGTTTGAAAATTTTGATGAAGAAAAGACTTAAGAGTCGACCAATACCAACAGTATCAATGCCAATAATAACAATGTCATCCAGATAGACCACCAAAAGAATGTTTCCTGATGCAGATTGATGGTAGAAAACAGAAGAATCCTTTATGCTTTAGCACATGCCAAAGTTAAGCATTACAATGCAAAAACGGCCGAACCAAGCATGTGGCGGCTGCTTGAGTCAATACAGCGATCGAAGAAGACAACAAACCTTGGAGGACTCCCCCTGAGCAACAAACCCAAGTAGTTGCTCCATATATACTTCTTCATTAAGAAATTCATGAAGAAAGACATTTTTAACATCCAACTGATGAAGAGGTCAGTGAGATGACGCAACAAGAGAGATAAGTAGACGAACCGATGCCATCTTTGCCACTAGAGAGAAGGTGCCAAAATAATCAACTTCGTATGTCTACGCATAACCTTTGGCAACAAAGCGAGCCTTGAGACGATTAAGAGAGTCATCGGCGTTGACGCGTACCGTATAGATTTATTAGCAACTGACCACCTGCTTACCCGTAGGAAAAGGGACAAGATCTCAAGTATGGTTGGCATCCAGAGCCTGAAATTCATCTTGCATACCTGAAACCAGCCGGGATGAGATATGGCTTTGGCAACAGTGCGCGGTGTGGAGTAGGCACCCAGTGTCTCAATAACTCGTGAGGTAGTCGCAAATAATCTTTGATAAAGCATGAGCCTTTGTGAAGCGCAATAGGAAACTCTGGTGATGGAGCATCAGGAGCAAGTGAGTCGTTAAATGTCATTGCGACATCAGGTTGCAGGATGGCAAGTGTGCGAGGTCGGCGAGTATATACCTGTCAAATCGTGATCCAACAACACCACTAGGAAGAGATAGGGGTGGTGATGTATCGAGAGAATATGGTAAAATAACTTCGGAATCAAGAACAGTGGATTGTGGTGGGAACTCGGGAACAAAAATAATAGATGATTCGACAAAGGAAACATCGGCTGAGACAACATACCGACGCAAATTTGAGGAGAATCATCGATATCTGCACTGGGTGAGGGATAGCCAAGAAAGATGCATTTTAGTGCACGTGCATCAAACTTGGTAATCGAGGGTCGAATATCTCGAACATAACACGCACAGCCAAAAATGCGTAGGGGTAGGGAATGAGGGGATGTTGTTAGAAATAAAGAATGGAAGGTTGTCTCCCCCTGAAGAACAGACGAGGGAAGTCTGTTGATAAGATAGATGGTTGTGAGAATGGCATCACCCCAAAAAACGGTTGGAACTTTCTTTTGAAATAAAAGTGTTTGAGCAACTTCTAACAGATAGTGGTTCTTTTGTTCACCAACACCGTTTGGTTGAGGTGTGTCAGGACAAGAAGTCTGATGGATAACGTCATGATCATCAAGAAAAGACTAGAAGGAACCAGATAAATATTCACAACCATTGTCAGAACGAAAGCAGTGAAGTTTAGCGGAAAATTGAATGGTGATTTCTTGATAATAGGAGCGAAACACGGAAAAAATTTCAGAACGATTTTTCAACAAATAGACCCAAGTCATCCATGAAAAATCGTCGATGAAAGTAACAAAATAGCGATAACCTAGTTTAAATGGATTAGGACTGAGCCTCCAAATATCAGAATGAACCAAATGAAAAGGAGTTGATGCACGGGGGATTGCTCGGGAAACATAGGTGACCCGGTGATGTTTTGCGTAGTGACAGGACTCACATTCAAAAGGAAGAAGGGGACCCAATTCCGGAAAAAGTTTTTGAAGAATGGGGGTAGGTGGAAGACCAAGGCGATAGTGAAGCTGGAGAGCATGATCAGAGGTGGTAGAACAGACGAGAGTTGGGGTCGAGTCAACCACATACACACTACCCTGAAGACGTCCACTACCAAGCACCTGAATCATCGAATGCTCCTGAAATATAAATGAAGCAGGTGAGAAGATGGCTTGACACTGTAAGTCAACTATAAGTTTACTAATGGATAGTAAATTAAAAGGACAACTGGGAACAAAAGCAACAACGGATAGTGTCAAGCCAGGTTTAATTGTACAACTCTCATAACCTGCAATTTGCACTGTCTGGCCATCAATCACAGTAATATTACCACCAGTCGAGGTTGATCTATAAGACCGAAGAATACCTGCATCCCTAGTGATATGCTCTGAGGCACCAAAGTCAAAAACCCATGAGGTGGAGCGTTATAGACACGCCGCTAGAGTATTGCCATGGGCAACAGTGGCGCTTGATGATGCCATAGATTGTGTGCTGAAAATGCACGTCGACAAAGTGTTGAAGGTGCACAATTGGTAGAGAATACATGCTGAAATTGCACAGGTAGAACAACCAAATATCAATTAGGTTGTAGAAGAAAAATCAACATGGATAGCGGCAATCCATTCGGCGCTACTAGCTGGGTGGTTCTGTTCTCCATGAGAGAGTGTGCACATCATTGTTGTGTTCTTCTGAGGGACAAAAACGGAGCAAGGGGCGACTAATTTCTTCTGGTTGGGTATTACTTTGATGAAAGAGAAACTCAAACGGTTCCAAGCCCCTAGAAGTCGTCCCGCAGGGAGGAACAGTGTGCAACAGTGGCATCGCACAAGAGGTGCGGAGGGATTGGCGCACAGGAAGGGGGGCACCGACTGGAGGAGTGGCGCACAGGGAGGGCGACTTGCAAGAGCTCGCTGTGCTGGAGATCGGGGCGGAAGGGGTTCATTGCGCAGAGGCGCCATGGGAGCGGAGAAGGTTCGTCGCACAGGGGCATAGGGGCGGAAGAGGGACTGTCGCGTAGGGAGGGGCGGTCACGATGGAGGTGTCGTTGTACGGAAGTTGTCGCGATGGAGATGCCCTTGCACGAGAGGGGCGACGAGAGGGGAGGTCGTCGCGCTGGGGCTCGTCCCGCAGGGAGGGGCGGTGCGCAAAGAGGGCGTCGCACAGGAGAAGAGCGGACTAGCAGGGGGCCATCGCGCATGGAGGAACGGCTCATTAACCTAGCCCTTTGATACCATGTTAGAATGGAAACTCGTACCTCACAACGAGGTAAGGTGCTTAATTTATAGATGAAAAAAGGAATACAACATATGACCCACATCGATATGGGATACGAATATTAAAAATATCTAATACTCTACCACTCTTAACAGTAACATTTAACCTTTTAAGTCTCGTTTTTCCAGGGGTGTTACACTCGTACTTCCATCAACACATAGATTTGTTTGTTGTCTCAAACAAATGACAATCTAATTTATCTGATGTTAAGCATCAATACCAAACTTTATGCTTATTGTAAGTGTTACAATGGAAACCCCGTACCCCACAACGAAGTAGGGTGCTTAATTTATAGATGAGAAAAGGAATACAACAGATGAACCACACCAATGTGAGATGCGAATATTAAAATATTTAATACTCTACTACTCTTAACACTCCCCCTCAAACTAGGACATATATATTTATCATGCCCAGCTTGTTACACAAAAATTGAACACGTGGTTCAGGCACCCCTTTTGTGAGAACATCTGCAATTTGATCAGAGGTGTGAACATGGTCGAAGGTGATCTTTTTCTCAAAGTTTTCACGAACGAAATGACAATCAATTTCAATATGCTTTGTCCGCTCATGAAAAACTGGATTTGTGGCGATCTTGATAGCAACATGATTGTCACACCAGATATGTGTGGGTTTCTTGGTCGTGTACCCAATCTCTTAAAGAATTTTTTGTGCCCAAATAATCTCTACAATCACATATGTCATGGCACGATACTGTGACTCTGCACTTGATCGGGAGATAACTGCTTGCTTCTTACTTCGCCATGAGATCAAATTTCCTCCAACAAATACTACAAAACCAGACATAGATCTCCTAGAAGAGACATCCAGTATAATCTGCATCACAAAATGACTCAATATCTGTATGCTCATGATAAGAATATAGAAGGTCTAAACCTAGTTCCTTTTTCACATATATAACAATGTGAAGAATAGCCTCCCACAGCATTTTGTTGGAGATTCCATAAACTGATTCACTTTGCTAACCGCACAAGCAATATCGAGTCGAGTCATCATCAAATAGTTAAGTTTCCCAACAAGTATTTATATCTATCGGGTGATGAAAACATCTCACTGTTAGTATGAAGTGATTCACTTTGCTAACCGCACAAGCAATATTGAGTCGAGTCATCATCAAATAGTTAAGTTTCCCAACAAGTATCTATATCTATCGGGTGATGAAAACATCTCACTGCTAGTATTAAGTGACTTTTCTCCGGGTTCGAGGGGTGAGTCAATCGAGTCAGCTCGAGTCATGTTAGTCTCTTACAGCAGATCAAGAATATACTTTCTCTGAGATAGAAAAATTCTTTTATCGCATCTGGAGACCTCAATTCCTAAGAAATACCACAGTGGATCCAAATCTTTTGTTTGAAAAATTTGATGAAGAAAAGACTTGAGTCAACCAATGTCAATAGTATCACTGCCAGTAATAACAATGTCATCCACATAAACCACCAAAAGAATGATTTCTACTGTAAATTGATGATAGAAAACAGAAGAATCTTTTATGCTTTGGCACATGCCAAAGCTAAGCATAACAGTGCAAAAACGACCGAACCAAGCACGTGGCGATTGCTTGAGTCCATACAGCGATCGACGGAAACGGTAAACCTTTGAGGACTCCCCCTGAGCAACAAACCTAGGTGGTTGCTCCATATATACTTCATTAAGAAATTTATGAAGAAAAGCATTTTTAACATCCAACTGATGAAGAGGCCAATGAGATGATGTAGCAAGAAAGATAAGCGAATATCTCGAACATAACACACAGCCAAAAATGCGTAGGGGTAGAGAATGAGGGGGTGTTGTTGGAAATAAATGGAAGGGTGTCTCCCCCTGAAGAACAGTTGAGGGAAGTCTGTTGTAAGATAGATGGGTGTGAGAATGGCATCGCCCCAAAAAACGGTTGGAACTTTCTTCTGAAATAAGTGTCCGAGCAACTTCTAACAGGTGACGGTTCTTTAGTTCAGCAATACCGTTTTGTTGAGGTGTGTCGGGACAAGAAGCCTGATGGATAATGCCATGGTCATCAAGAAAAGACGGGAATTGTCCAGATAAATATTCACGACCATTGTCAAAACGAAAGCAATGATGTTTCGCGGAAAACTGGGTGGTGATTTCTTGATAATAGGAGCGAAACACGAAAAAGATTTCACAACGATTTTTCAACAAATAGACCCAAGTCATCCATGAAAAAAAAGTAACAAAATATCGATAACCCAATTTAGAGGGGAACTAGAATCGAGCCCCCAGATATCATAATGAACCAAATGAAAAGGAGTGGATGCACGGGGGATTGCTCGGGGAACATAGGTGACCCGGTGATGTTTTGCGTAGTGACAGGACTCGCATTCAAAAGGAAGAAAGGGACCCAATCCGGAAAAAGGTTTTAAAAAATGGGGGCAGGTGGAAGATCAAGGCGATAGTGAAGCTGGAGGGCATGATCAGAGGTGGCAGAACAGACGAGAGTTGGGGTCGAGTCAAGCACATACACACTACCCTGAAGACGTCCACTACCAAGCACCCGAGTCGTCGAATGCTCCTGAAATATAACTGAAGCAAGTGAGAAGATGGTCTGACACTGTAAGTCAATTGTAAGTTTACTGATGGATAGTAAATTAAAGAGCCAACCGGGAACAAAGGCAATAGCGGATAGTGTCAAGTCAGGCTTAATTGTACAACTCTCATAACCTACAATCTACATTGTCCGACCATCGGCCACAGTAATATTACCTCCAGTCGAGGTCGATCTATAGAATCGAAGAATACCTGCATCCCCAGTGATGTGCTATGAGGCACCAAAGTCAAGAACCCATGAGGTGGACCGTTGGGATAGACATGCCGTTGAAGTATGGTCATGGGCAACAATGGTGTTTGATGATGCCATAGATTGTGTGCACAAAATGCACGTCGATGAGGTGTTGAAGGTGCACAGTTGGTAGAGAATGGGTGCTGAAATTGCACAGCTAAAACATCCAGATATCAATTAGGTTATAAAAGAAGGATCAACATGGATGGCAGTGGGGCGCGGCTGTGCATTTCGGGGCATTGCATATACGCACTGGGACAGGCGACGCGGAAGGGGCAGTCGCGCTGGAGAGTTGTCGCATTAGAGGTCGCCCCGCAGGGCGAAGCGGCGTGCAACGGTGGCATCGCACAAGAGGTGTGGAGGGGTTGGCGCACAGGAAGGGGCCACCAGTTGAAGGAGAGGCGCAGGGGGGGCGCACGGGGGGGGGCGATTTGCAGGAGGTCGTCACACAGGAGGTTGGGGTAGAGGGGTTCGTCGCGCAGGGGCGCCATGAGGGCGGAGGAGGGCCGTTGCGCAAGGGCGCAAGGGCAGAAGAGGGATTGTCGCGTAGGGAGGGGGAGTCGCAATGGAGGTGTCGTCGCGCGGGAGTCGTCACAATGGAGGTGTCGTCGCACGGAAGCCGTCGCGTTGGAGGTACCCTCGCACGGGAGGGGAGGTCGTTGCGTTGGGGCTCGTCCGGCAAGAAGGGGCGGCGCGCAAAGAGGGCATCGCACGGGAGGAGAGCGGACTAGCAGGGGGCCATCACGCTAGGAGGAGGGGCACCTTAACCTAGCCATTTGATAACATGTTATAACGGAAACTCTGTACCTCACAACAAGGCAGGGTGCTTAATTTATAGATGAGAAAAGAAATACAGCGGATGACCCACACCAATGTGGGATACGAATATTAAAAATATCTAATACTCTACTACTCTTAACAATAAGAAAACCATATACATCGCTTTCTTTTTTCCAACTTTCTTGAACACCACGGCATAAATATTTGTATATTTTCCTTTCAAAAAAATGAGTAAAAAAACAGCTTTTGCTATTGGCATAAAAAACTTTTACCGACTCGTCTGACGTTAGAATTCTGCTTCCATCCCAAGCCCTAAGCAAAAGACTGCAATTCAAACGTTCCCTGTACCCTGATTTATTGTCTTAAATTTTAACTAAACTCTCTCTTAAGTATTCTCTTCTAGGCAATAATAGTATACCTGTTGAGATGTGACTGGATCAAAAGTTATCCCTAATTTATTTTAGTTGCATCAGTTGCTCATCTATTTAATCAAACTGTGTTATATTGTGTTATTTTTATAGAAAAATGCCAAATGATTCAGAACAGGACACTTATCCATCAATGAAAAATAAAAAATGTCTCCATTATGAGATTTAAATTGAATGAAGCTTAATGTCAAATGAGCAATTCTTAATTATTAGTTGGAAATTCTAAAGTAAAAAAAAACAAAAGGATGATGTAACAGAATTAAATGTATGCTATATCAAATAGTATGTCAAAAAAATCAAGCAAAAATGCTCTTCCCCGTGTCACAGCAACTGCATATGCAATAACTCATTTCACCTGGAGAGCAACAGGCCTTTCAAATTTGTGGGCTGGTCATTGTTGAATTTCAAAAATAATCGGCCATCAATACTACTCATTTCCTAGACCACTAGCAGAAAATTTGTTAGGACTGAGATCAAAAAAATGTGATCAAATTAAAACCACAAAGAAGCACGACTTACTTGAAAAGATTTTCTGCTTGCTTCGTTTGAAATCAGACTGCTCATCAACTGATAAATCTAAATAATAACAGTAATAATATAATTACTAGTTATAAAGTAATAAATTTTCAGAAGAAACTAAACATAAAAACATTCTAATATAAGCAAATACAATATTCAAACTGATGACTGAGCTTTTTTGTCACTGGCACATAAACAAATTTGAGAACTGTTCAGATCCTACTACACATTTTTTGGGTCATCAAACAAAATGATCAAGTGGTTTTGAAATAAAAACTGATTAAATAGTGGATCTGATTACAGGTTTCAACTACTGATTTGGAATTTTTTGTGAGTGGAACACTGCATCCTTTGCTAAGAGGTGATTGAGATGGAAATTTGGCACTTGCAAGTGTGGCCAATAAGGCAGGTACAAATGAACAGTGGTCTGGGAAAAGAAATGAGAGAGCGAACTGTGAGAAAGCCACATTTGGTTCCAGGCAGAGGGTGAGGTTGAAGGAGCATCGATTTCATCATTCAAGGAAGCAAGATTCCTTTCAGTTTGGATGGAATGTCCATTCTTTTCTTGGAAAATAAATTTTGTAGTCATGATTGTCTCTGATTTTATATATTTTGACAATAATTCCCCTTAAACAATGAACAAAAACTATATTATATTTTTAAGTTATGACATATCTATACTATTTAACATATTACATCATGCATTTTTCATGCATGCTAAACAAATATTGACTCATCAATCATTTTCTCATTTCCTCTCCCGAATCTTTTCTGTTTCTATCATAAAGACTTCTCCCATACCAAACATGACCTAAATGCAAACTTAAAGCTTCACAAGCAAGACATGGCATGAAAGATCCAAGAGAGATAAAATTGTGTGTGCGTACATTACTCTCAAATGATATGAGCAATGCATGAAAAAGAAAAATTAATGCTGTTAGATCCTCTTATGAGAACAGGAAAAACAATGCATCTTTTTTAGAAAAGCTTGATACATCCATTCTAACATTTACTATGGTTCCTTAACTGTCAACTTGAGAATTTTTATCAAGAGCAACCTGATGTGACACAAACTCAGTTATCTATAAGATAGATGGATCTGTTCTTAACCATTGACCACCATGAACAGTGCCTATGAAGTTACAATAACACCCTTCATCATGAAAATTGTGCAAGCTACTAGAGGCACCTAGGCATTAAGAGCTAACGAACTTAAATGAATAGATGGTTCAATGATCAAAGAGAAGGTACCACTATTAACACTAGAACAGTGATTTGAATGAGTTTTTGAGCAGCAATTCTTTAGTTATTAACATGATATGTTTCTTAAGGACTGATAATTACTTTTTCACCTTTTTCTAACAATATGTGTCCCAATACGATTGAAAGATGCACCAATTAGAAGATGAAAGAAAAGATAGATTTGAAGATTTACCTTTTCTTCAAGCACTTGTACTTGATGGCGCTCAATTTTCAATGTGGGAGACTGAAAAAAGGGAGGTGGGGGGTTAACCACCTAGCCAGAACACAAAACATGTGCCCCAAGAAGAAAGTGAAGGAAGAGATGGAAAAAAGCACAAGAAAACATGATGTGTGAATAATGAAAAAAGGAAATGTGACACAGATTGCAAAAAAGAAAACCTTATTCAAAATAAAATGATAATCATAAAGTGGGATTGAATATGCATGTAGTAGTATGAGTTAACAAAGAACGAACCGCAGAATCTTTGACAGAGCCATCTTCATCTACAACTTTCTGTATAGCCGTAATCACAGACTGATTTATAACCATTTTCATTATCTATAAAAATATCATAAAAGAAAACATAGCTATCAAAGAGCTGAAATGTTTTTGAAAGGAAATTCAGCAAGTTAATCACCATTTCAGAAAGAGGAGCAAAATGTTTGTATGAATTGGCATCTTCCTTCATTGCAACCCCAATATTATGCTTCAAAGCACTGGAAAATTGCAGCAATGCAACAACAGCCATTGCTTCATTACCATCCACTGGTAAGCCCTGTCGAACATGCATAACAGCTGATTTCACCTTCATAAAGAGCAAAGAGAAACCATCAGATGGCACTCTTAAAAAATGCTGTAATCATCTGACCTGTAAAGTAAAAATAATCGCAACAAAGGATTTCAGATTTCTGAAAATATTGAAGAATAAAATCACAAACAATATGTCTAGAACAAGAGCTGACTGGAGTTGGCAATAGAGTGTTTGGATGGGTAATGGCCAATTTAAGCACAGTTCATGAGTGATAGGAACGTAGGGCTGGCTGCTTAGGGGTCCTGGGAGCTGGGTTGCACGATGGCAGGGGGATGGGGAAGTGCTGTATATTGAAGCAGTTAGGTGGTTTAATAACCAGCCAGGGGTAGTCTGGTAATATGTTATTAGTAGTTGGAGCTGTCAGAAGTAGTTGGAGTTGTTAGTGGTTAGTGGGATTTGTCTAGAAGGTTCCAGTGGAGCCTATAAATAAGGGGAGCAGTGGATTGTGTGTGGGGGGGCGATTTTGGATTTGTTTTTGTAGGATTCTGCTGTGCAGAAAATCAGGTTGCTGCCTTGGGCCTCAGAGCAGCGTCTTGGAGGATCTTCTCTTTTCTTCTCTATTTTATTCTTCTTCTTTTTTTCTTTCTATTGTAATACCTGCTGCTGTTAATACTAGTTTCTTCTGATTTTTCTCTCTTACATCAATTGATTCCTATCAATTGGTGCTTTCACTAAGAAATTTCTAGAGAGAGACTAGAATAAAGAGGTTCTTAATTTTTACCAAGGAACTCAAGAAGAAGAAAACCAAGCAGACGCAACAGTTTCTTTGGACATCGCAGAGGCAAACGGCTCGCAGCAGCACCAACAGCGGTCCTCAAAGCAACTTGCGTCCTGTAGCAGAGGTGAACGACACGTAGCAGTGAAGGACGATCAGTTCACAGCAGTGGAGAAGACTGGCAACGCATCAGGAAAAAAAAAACCTACGCAGTCGCGGACGCAACAGCAGAGGACGTTGCAGAAGCATTAACCTGTGGATCGGCAATCAACCTAGGAGACAACGATCATGGAGATGAAGACAGAGAATATTATGGATATTCGGATATCACTCGCTAGGGTGAGAAGAAGTCTGGAGGACAGCTTGGGGCACGAGATGATGCCGGATTTCTACGGCAATAATCTTGAATTCTAGATTGGAGAAGTTGGGGCTTATTTTTCACTCAGTCAAACTCCAGAAGGAATGAAGGTTCCCATGGCAAAATTGTGTATGCAAGGTGCGGCTTGGGTTTGGAATTTCTTGTTGGAACCGACTAACAATGGGCTTACCTGGACTCAATTCAGAGAAAAGTTGCTTAGGAGATTTGGTAGTGCGGCAGTGCTCGAAACAATTGAATCGATTACACAGGAGTTGAAAACGGTGGAATGTGTCGAGGAGCAACGCGTGGAGCTGCAGAACAAACCAACACCAGCGGAAGAGGAACAACTGCAGAGGCAAATGCAAACTCCTAAAATTTCGAGACAACAAGGGGATTCTGGGTTGTTGCCTCGAGCCGAGGAGGCGCTGAAAGTTTTCAGCCCTGCTCAGTCGCCGCAACAGCCATTCCAGTATGTGTGGGTACCAGTCCAGGCTTCCGTGGAGCTATTTGTACGACGTTCAACTGGATTTCCAAAACCACTACATATGGCGACAAGACTGAAGCTTGCAGTGGAAGGAAGCCGGGAGGGCAGAGCCATTCAGAAGACTTCAATAAGGTGCTACAAACAACTGCGAGTGGAGTTGGCTGATGCTAGGGTCCGTAGGGGAGACATAGGTGTACTTAAGCCACCACGTCAAAAGGAGATTGCCCGTAAGGTCAAGCTGATTCCAGCCCTTGCATATCACCAAAAGAGGAGGTTATTCCTACAAACGAAAAAAGCAACAAAACAAGTTACTTGGGCGCCAAGGCCACTGCCAAAGCCTCCGTCATGGGCAAGGCCAACACGGAACCTTCGGTTTATAATTCAATCAAATGGCCTACCACTCGTCACCTTGAGTACAAGGTGATTTTTAAGGGGGCGGAATTGATAGGAACGTAAGACTGGCTGCTTAAGGGTCCAGTGTGCTGGGAGCTGGATTGCACGATGGGCAGGGGGATGGGGAAGCCGCTGTATATTGAAGCAGTTATGTGGTTTAATAAACAGCCAGGGGTAGTCTTATAATCTGCTATTAGTAGTTGGAGCTGTCAAAAGTAGTTGGAGTTATTAGAATGTTGTTAGTGGTTAGTGGGGTTTGTCTAGAAGGTTTCAGTAGAGCCTATAAATAAGGGGAGCAGTGGACTGTGTGGGGGGACGATTTTGGATTTGTTTTTGTAGGATTCTGCTGTGCAGGAAATCAGGTTGCCTTGGGCCTCGGAGCAGTGCCTCAGAGGATCTTCTCTTTTCTTCTCTATTTTCTTCTTCTTTTTCCTTTCTATTGTAATACCTGCTGCAGTTAATACAAGTTTCTTCTGATTTTTCTCTCTTACATCAATTGATTCTTATCAATGAGCCAACATACAAGAATTAAATGTGAAATCAATGAGCCAACATACAAGAATTAAATGTGAGTTCAAAGATGTTTTATGAACGGGGTCGAATTATATGACTAAGCACAAACACGTCATGAGTTCACTTTTGCCAGCATAACCTTTTTGGTTCACTTAGGCTGTATTTGATGACATGACGCCTACAAAAAAGTGTTTCAAGCTTAAGTGTTTACGACTTGTTGAAAAAAAAAGTTTCACTATCATTTATCCAAGTGGTTTTCTTCAAGAATATACATGAAAGTGTTTTGCTTTTAAACGAGACACGCTTCATTTATTTTTTCAATGTGTTTACTGTAGAATGGGAAAATAAGAGAAATCTGAACCCCCAAGGTGTTCTCTCTAAAGGAGCTCTTGGGGTGCTTTTATAACAAATAGTAACGACCACATCGGACCTCAAGTCCGATGTGGGATGCATACTTCAACACTCCCCCTCAAGCTAGGTGAACCTAGCTTGGACACACAAAGAAAAAACAAAGCAAGCAACAGGCTGCAAACACTCCCCCTCAAGCTGGACATACCCAGCTTGATGACAAAACAAGACGAAATAAAATAAAGGAAAAATTGCAAGACTGATGTTCCCCCTCACGATCGCAGCTCCCCCTCAGAATGATGGATGGGTCATAGCCGGAAAAGTGCGGGGCCGGACAACAGAGTGCCGGGAAATCCACACTGGAGGGTCGGTCGTCAGAGCGTCGGAAAAATCCGCACTACGGGCCGGTCGTCAGAGCGCCGGGAAATCCGTAATGTCGGGCCGATCGTCAAAGCGCCGAGAAATCCGCTCGGGAGGGCCGGTCGTCGGAGTGCCGAGGAAGCCGCAATGGCGGTGTCGGTCGTCGAAGCGCCGGGAAATCCGCAATGGCGGTGCCGGTCGTCGAAGCGCCAGGAAATCCGTAGGAGGAGGTCGGCGATTGAGGCGGGAATGCCGCAGGAAGCAGGAAGAGGCCGGCATGGAGGGTGCAGTTGAGCAGAGGTGGCACGGGAGGTCGGCAGGGCTGGAAGCCGGCTGCGGGAGGAGCCGGCAGGAATGGAGGCCGGCTGTCGCGCAAAGAGGGGCCGGCGAGGCTTGAGGCCGGCTGCTGCTGGAGGAGCTGGGACTAGCTGGCCTTTGCGCGCAGGAAGCAGCAGGGAATGCCTAGAGTCCGTTGCGCGTGCAGGAGGTGTCGCACATGGAGCCGTCGATGGGATGGCCAGCAAGCAGCGGACCGTCGGGCGAGAGAAGCTGCCAGAAAAAAAAAAGAGTAGCTGGAGAGTCGCGTGTGGGAGAAATGCCAGAAAAAAAAAGAGCCGTCGGAGCGCGCAGAGGGTCTTGTTTTGCAAATTTTGAAACACCTTCATCCTCTTGTTCCTTTGTGGTTCCTTCGTTTCAGTCTTAATAATCTTGAATCTGAGGCGTGCTTTTGACCTTGTAGAGTCATGCCGCCTAGGCGGCCGCGAGTTGTTCGCCAGGAGAGCGGCGACGATTATACTCCGGAGATGGGATTCCGCCGGGATTGGGGGAGCCGACGTCCGTCGCGCAGAGGGAAGAGGCGAGCCGCGGGCTAACGCGCATGGAGGCCGGACGGGAGTCGCGCGGGTTGACGGGAAGCGCGGGGTGGAGCGAAGCCGTCGGGGAGGGGAGCCGCGCCGGCAGTTACGAGATCCGGAAAGACCGCCGGGAGAGAGGGACGTCGGGAGGGGAGCCGCGCCGGCAGTTACGGGATCCGGAAAGACCGCCGGGAGAGAGGGACGCCGGGAGGGGAGCCGCGCCAGGGGAAGCGGGAGCCGCGCGCGAAGGATCCGCCGGGAAGGGAGCCCGGATCTGGACGCCGGAGGGGCCGCGGGCGGAAGTGTCGTGCGAGGGAAGAGGAGATCACCGGGAGGGAGAGGCTCCGCCGCGATGGGAGGCCCGCCGGGAAGGGCAAAGGCAGAGGGGAGATCCGCTTAGGGCAGGAGGGCCACGAGGCGGAGGGGCGGCGGCATAAAACCTATGGCCACCGAGGCCCCCGCCCCCCGCAGGGGACTTGACGTCGGAAAACCCTAGACGGGAGGGAGGGATCGGGTTAGAAAACCCTCTGATACCATGTAGAATGGGAAAATAAGAGAAATTCGAACCCCCAAGGTGTTCTCTCTAAAGGAGCCCTTAGGGTGCTTTTATAACAAATAGTAACGACCACATCGGACCTCAAGTCCGATGTGGGATGCATACTTCAACATTTACCATAAGTAATGAGTAATATAATCACTTTTTAAGGGAAGGTTATGGGTCAACAAGAATAAATTAAGAGTTGATTAAATATAGACCACCACCCCCTCCCCCATTTTCCAAAAAATGAAACTCCAAAAGGATGCTTTATAAGTAAGGTTTTTATATTTTATTTCGGTAAATCATTTTTAATATTAACATCAAACCCCGAAACTGAAAACCTTAAGCTTTAAATGATCATACCCAGACTCCCAACCCCTACAATTAAATTGCTTTTAGGTTTGTTTGCAACTGATGTTTTTATTATTAATTTTACATTACTCCTGGACAAATTATCACACTAAACATGAGGATTAGTTTTTACTATTGAAAGGATGATGACTTTGATTATGATATATTAGCTTCACTTAAAGTTACTAAATACATAATAATTTTTATGGAAATATCAAAAAATAAAATGAATGATTATTTTTAAGAAAACTTGTTTTTTTTAATAGTTCTCTGCAGTACTTGGATATTACAATGCATTTCCATTTTTTTCAAAAAAAAACTGAATACTAAAAAAATGAAAGGTTACTGTCACATAAATCTAACACCAAACTTAAACAGAACTTACAGCTGTGTTTCATTTTAGAAAATGATTTTTGCTTTCATTTTCCAAAGATATATTATGTATTGAATTGTGTAAGTGAAAAAAGATAGAAAATGAAAATGGAATAAGAGATTTTCAGAAAACAAAAAAATATATATTTTCATTAAGATGTAAATCATACAATTTCTTGCTTTCTTATACTATCCAAAATACTCTATAACTCATTTTTTAATGCCTTTTTAAAAATGAAAACAATAAAAGTTTTGTAAAATAGAACGAACCCTGTAGAACCTAAATGGTGCTTTTTCAAGCAGTGTGCACGGATATGAATAAAAAGGGTTCCCAGAACAATGGATTTAGAGAATTGGAGACTGGGATAATTATTGGGAGCTCAGTTTTAGTGGCAGAGTTAACTGGTTGCATTGATGGGCGTGTAACCAGCTCTGTTTTTAATATCAGGACTAATCCGATCTTCTTATTTGTACAAGTCGCTGAAAACAGACCTTCATGCAGAGCTAATTTTTAACCTTTCCAAACAATTTGTTGATCGATTGCCCTTTTTTTTCCAGTTAAAATGTTCCTAGTAGGGCTCCCACGTTTGTAAAAACATTTGATTATTCAGAGCCAACAAATTACATTGGTTTTCTCCCACCTAAATTACACCTAAAATTTTAAATCGCACTTGAACGTATTGTGCGCTAGAAAACAAGACAAGGCAGTCTTGGTCAAAAAAAAAACGGCACTGGTACATTGTTTCACTTGCTTTTCACTCAAAGAAACGGGCAATTTGATTAAGGGGGTGACAAGAAATAAATTGCGACAGTAAAAGGGGAGCTTCTTCACTTACAAGAGCAACATCAATGCCAGAGAAGTCCACACTACCGCCACCGTGCCTGATAATTTCCACTGCAGCACTGGTTTCGGCCAGGAGTTTAAGGCTCTCTTCATAGGTCTGAGTCGGCATGCCTAACAGGGCCTGGTATGGAGAGCCGGTAGCAGACACAATAATCTCAAAACCTAGAAGGAGCGAATGAAAGAGGGGGGAAACGCGAGAGAGAGAGGTAGGGAGAGAGAGACCTTGGTAGCTTCACGGCCAAGGGGAGTGCCGGCGAAGGACGCTACGGCGTCACAAACCTTGTCCCATTCCAGTAATTTGAGAGAGCGGAGGAGGACTGGGGGCTTATTAGCGCTCCCAGCTGGAGCTGAGGAGCAGGTCAAAGAGAGAGAGGGATTGAGCAAGGCACGGCGCCAGAGCCGAGATGGGGGAGTGAGAACAACTCTCGGATTGGCGGATACAGTAGATATGGAGGTTGCAGACCAGCCAACTGTGGCAGGGCGAAGCAGCATCCTCAGTCCGAGCGGCTGTGGTCTGCCTCGGCGGGGAGGCGAAACAGATACAGTGATCTACGAGTGGGTTGGGTGGGCTGACCACCACCGTTGAGGCCCTGTTTGGTACGCTGAACTGGAGACTTGGGAAACGGAAACTGAAACCAACATTTTGACATTTTGTAGGTAGGGGTAGTTAACCCAGTAGTCCAACGAAATTAAAAAAAAAAAAAAAAACCCAACCGATATATTAAAATGGGTTTTGGTGCCCCGCACGTGGGTGGGGTGGCAATGAGAGGGAGGGGTTTTGAGGGCGCTGGTCGCGGGTCCGGTTCTTTGCTGGTTCTTCTTGAAGTGTGTGTGAGCCATATGGCGGTAGTAATCCAACTTTTTAAAAAAAAAATATATGAGTTTTGATTATTGAAAATTTTAAATGGTAAATAATTGAAATATTTTTTATTGGTTTCAGTTATTATTTTTAATAACCAAAAACCGAAAAAAACAGTGAAAACTGAAAATATCCGATTTTATAATATTTTTTTATTTTTTATTTAATAATCAAAATATTTATAATATTTATAAATTTGAAAATTAATAAAAAAAACAATGGATAGGTTTCATCTAATGTATGAAATGGAAAGTTGAATTCACCGTAGTAAAGGAATAATAATAAAAGTAACAAATAATAAAAGTGGTGGAGGGGGGAGACTTCACGATTTGATACATATATTTTAAAAGAGAAAAAAACGTAAAACATTATGGAAGGTGCGGTGCGTGCGAGCACGAGGCGTGGTGGGAGGTGTGAATTTGTCCGACTCATCCGGCCCCGCCACTTTGTGCGTTGAAGAGCATCCACCGCCTCTAGGGTTCGGGGCTTGGATCTAGAAAATGGTTCAAAAAACATTAGGTATGTTCTCATCCAAGACCATGGCGAGCAGGAGACGTCGAGGTTGGCATTGGGGTCGGATGCGCTCACGCACTCCTGATGGGCAGAGCCGGCCTTGGGGCAAGCCCACCAAGCCCCTGGGCTAGAGGCAACTAATGAGATTTCCACTGTAGCATCTTGGGCAACACAATTTCTAAGGATTTTTCGGGCTGGTCCTGCTGATGGGTTTTGTATGATCATCATATGACCATATGAAGCGGAAAACAACCCAAACACGGTCAAATCAATCTTTAAGAATCAACGCGTGAATAAAACTTTGAAAACATTATACCTGGAAAACGCCGTCAATAGCAGTCTTCTTCTTCCTCGATGAATGAGAATGTTTGATAAAAAACACAAAGCAATGAACAAAAACACTGCCTTCGATGGGGGAACACCGAAAAATAAATTCACGATCATATCACGAGGACACGCAAATGTTGAAGGGGTGTTAGCTCATTCGTCTTAGATGATGAACAACAGTACATGAGGAAGAGAGAATTAAAAGGCTTGTTTGCAATCAATTCTTACAACATGAGAGATCGCATCCCTTCACCGACATATGGCGGCAGTTTTTTTTGTTTGGCAGTGGTGTAAACCGCCGCTATATGGTTCTGCGATGGTTTCCAAAAACCGCCGCCAAAGTTGGCGTCGACAGTCAACTCACGTCAGTTCTGTCCATTTAGCGACATTTTTTGGAAACCATCGCATAATGTTTACCAGCTGTTTTTTGGGTTTTAGTGGCGGTTTTGATTCCCAAAAAATGACTAAAGGATAGCGGTGGTTTGAACCGCTGCAATACTTTAAGCATTTTTTGGGAAGCCAAACCGCCGCTAAAACCCAAAAAATCGACGCTAAACAAAAATTGACCATAAACATCGACAATTTAAACTGCCGCTAAACAATAATTCGCCATATATGGTGGTGGTTTAAACAACCGCTATATATCGATTTTAAAAAAATACAACTGCAATTTATGCAGCCCCAAAACAACCAAACAAAAACATATATCCAACTACAACACATCGACAAGTTTTTGATGCACCACATTAATAACATTACGTATCTAAAGTATTTTCAGGCAATCCAGTGCAAAAGGTTCCAAGAAATCACCCCCATAACTAAAAATGAAAATGAAACAATCAAAAGTCACATTGATTGGTGTTCCACATTCAATACTCCATGTAATATCCCAATGAACTCTACCCGACACCCTCTCCATCTCTCTCTCCACCTTTTGCTACCGACACTTGCATGACAATTATGTTGAAAATTAAAAATTGTTATATATTTAAATTTACACTTGAAACTTATAAAAGTTTGTGTACTAAATGATTTTGAAGTTGTGTGATTTACCTACTCACTATCACCCATCGATGCAGTATCACCAATGACATATTCAATTGTCTTCTAATATAATTCAACAAATGCTTTATGCAGAGCAATGACCTTTGCATATTGCATCTTTATATGACCCCCTGTGCTTGAATCGTGGTTTGCATGACAACAAACTTCCTCTTAACAAATAATCCCATGACATCATCCATCGGGACCCCATAACAGTCAAACGAGACAACTATCTTCAGTTCATTTGGATTCCAAACATCTGAATTGTTCACATTTCTCTCCGCAACATCATTATTTCCATCTTTCAGGAAAAAACATTTAGTAGTATAATAAAAGTGCAATAAATTTATTCATATTAAAATTTGTACCTATAACTGTCACCCTCCAATATCCCCGTTAAGAGATAGGAGTGACGACCTACTCCTTCGCTACTAAGCCTGCTGAATGAGGTGGTGTTGTCTCAGCTGCTGATGGGATGCTGACGATGGGTGTGCCAGAAGCCGACAAAATGGAGAATGTGAGAGAGAGTGCAGGGGGCAGGCGGAGGGTGTCTCAGATGCTGTAGGGAGGGAGACTGATGGATCATCATTTGTCAGTGTGGACGAGGAAACGTCAACTGAGAGTTGACTACGATCATCAAAACACTTCTTCCTTGACATTCCTGCCATCTAATCAAATAAAGTTTACTCCATAACATATATTTCAAAAAAATCATGCAAAAAAAATAAATAGAAATGATAACATATGCAAACACCGACAAACAAAATATACATAGTTATGATAATGAATGTCTGCACATATAACACAAATGGTTGATGAATGAATGAATGACTACACATATAATCATTTTGTCCTTTAATCACGTCGTTTTCTTGCTCCATCATTACCTCATCCACTTCATCCACCCTTGCAAAACTATTATTTTCAATATCATGATGGACAAATAAGTTCTTTTTTTGATGTTGATGAGATTCAATATCAAAGGTCAAATATTCCACTTCATCACTCATACCATACAAGTCTCTTTATTTTTTGTGAACAACTACACTCCACCCTTCATCTACAACATCTTCTACATAATATAACATTTTCGTTTGCGATGGTAAGATATACAGATCATGTAATTCACGGTTACCGTCATCCATCAAACGAGAGAAGTTCATAGAAGTAAATGACAAGAAATCTCTTTTAACACCTCTGATAATATCGACCTGATTGCATTTGAATAAAACAACTGAAAAACGTCTATGGTAGTTTAATTTGATAATATCAGCCAACTTTTCATAGTGTCCCACTTCAAAAAACATAAATATACAACTATTATGCATTTTTAAACCCTCATCCTGATTGAATGTATGAAATTTAAAGTCATTCACGTTATAAGTGTCGAACTTTCTAACCTGTTTTAGAGGACCTCGAGGCAGAAACTTCAAATCTTCCGACAACTTAGCTCGAGTACCAGTATTCATGATCTACAAAAAGTAATATACATTATTAGATTTACAAAATACACGTGTCAACCTAATATTCGTATTGATTGCAATATTTATGAACTTACGCGTCATGTAAACCGTTCTATGAGCTCTTTATTAACAACTTTCGTTATATCTTTCTCATTTTATGTTCGACTTCTCATTTGTCTCTTTGTTTGTATCCTAATATCTATAATAAATGAATATGCAATTTCACTATTAAGTAGCACATATCTATGTGCCTATAATAATTCCATTTATGTCAGTGTAACATTTGAGCTCCTCCCAACTGATCAACCAATAATAGAAAATATTTTTGATTTCTCATGTAGTTGAGATTGAATCGATGTGTCGTCAACACGTCCAAATCAATTAAATCTTATCTCAATATCATCCAAGTATCTAGAACAAAAGGTAATACAGTCCTCTACCAAATAGCCTTCAGAAATAAAGCATTCAGGTTGAACTTTATTTTTCATGTATGATTTCAAATGTCTAAGATATTTTTGAAATAAAATAAATAAAACAAATAATACATAATTGTGTATTTAATGAAGTGCCAAGAATTGCTTACTTAAGAAAAAAAACATATAAATAAAGTACCTCTCAATTGGATACATCCATCGATAATGTATGGAGCCTCCTAATTTAGCCTCCTCGACCAAATGCATAGTTAAATGCATCATGACATTAAAAAATGACGGAGGAAAGATCATCTCCATTGCACAAAGTGTCAATACAAATCTCTCCTAAAGATTGTCAAGCTCAAATGGTTGTGAAGTTTTCTCACATAGTTGCCTGAAGAATGTGCAAAATTGGATTATAAAAGCAGTAAATTTTTCAGGTAATAATATACGCAATGCCAAGGGTAGTAACTACTATAAAAAAATATGTGAATCTTGACTTTTCAATCCATACAACCTACGATGCTTTAAGTCAACACACCTTGAGATGTTACTTGAATACCCATCATATACCTTCGCATGTTTTAAAATTCTAAGGAATGTATCTTTATCCCTAGTTTTCATTGCAAAAATTGTTGGAATATACTTTTCATTCTCATCTGGCTAGATATCACGCTTTATATTCACTGCTTGTCAGTCCTTTTGAGCATTGAGATGTTCCTTCAATTTTCCATATTCATTAAGCAATGTGAAGATCAAATTGTCACAAATATTCTTCTCAATATAAATAACAAAAATATTATGCTGTAATGAATTAAATTCCCAATAAAAAAGTTTGAATAATATACTTTTTTTTCTTCCATTGTTGTGTTCCGAATTTCACTTGACGATACACTTTGAACTCGTTTCCCACTATCATTCAAATGACGCACTTTTCCAAATTATGTTTCAACATTTCCAAGTTGTGCCGATATTTCAGAACCTGTCAACAACTTTGGAGGTGGTCTACGATCAATATAACCATTGAATTTTGACTTGTTCAACCAAAATCTATGAGATGCATCGAGAAATCTTCGATGACACAAGAAGCACAATTTTTTACTCTGAGGTAGTCGTTCGAGATCAAAATCAAAGTTACAAACTGGACAATTCAAACCCGTGTAAGTATTCCAAACAGTTAAATTCCCAAGTCCATGGAATCCATTAATGGTCCACATTAGAGCAACTTGCATTTTGAACATTGTTATAAAAGATGCATCATATCTCTTAACACTGTTGCTCTATAACTCCTGTAATTCTTCAATTAGAGGATGTAAGTATACATCAATATCATTTCTAGGCATTTTTTTTCTAAGAATAATCATCGAAATGATAAAATACGTTTGTTGCATACACATCAACGAAGGTATATTATAAGGGATCAAAACAATTGGCCAAATGCTATAACTGGTGCTCAAAGTCCCAAATGGGTTGAATCCATCGACAACCAATCCCAATCGCACATTTCTAGGATCAGATGAGAAATATGGATGTAATGAATCGAATATCTTTGATGATTGTGAATCTTTTAGATATCACATTAACTCATCATTGTTATTATCTATAGAATGCCACTTCATGTGCTCAGAGGTTTTTAATGACATGAATAATCTTTGCAATCAAGAATTTAAAGGAAAGTAACACAAAACCTTTGTAGGTGTGTTCCTTTTCTTCTTCATAGTAGTATGTTGATTCATACTTCCAACATCACCCATTGATTTCAAACTAGAAGAAGAACATTTTTTGCAATCATGTCTGCTTGAATCCTCTCCCTAATAAATCATACAATCATTGGGACAAACATGTATTTTTGTATAATTTAAACCAAGTTTGTTAACGACTTTTTTCATATCATAAAAAGACTCAGGGATCTTATCTTTAGAAAATGCATCACACAACAATTCCAATATCATGGACATCACCTTATTCGTAATTCCACATAGGCATTTGATATAGTACAACGTCAACAGAAAAAAAGTTTTGAATATTTCAAACATCCGCCATACAGCTCTTGATTTCCATCATCAAATAAACCATGAAACACATTTGTCCACTCAATGATGTACTCTCTTACATTAGCCTCTACATAATCAAGAGGATAATCCAATGACATGTTACAATCTTGATCTGGTTGTCCTGTAGTCCCAAAAACATCACCTGTTAAGTTTTTATTTGTAGCACTCTCAACTGGTTGTTATGATATGTTTTTATATTGATGTTGTTGTCTTGAAACACCGAATTCATCATTTATAAGGTTTTGCATTTCATTGAAAATTATCGATGAAGTTGGGAGCTCATTCTGTCGATTGAAATCAGTGTTCAAACTTTTTGTAATGCTCGATTGTCCTTAACAAATCCAACACAAATATTGAGAAGAGAATTGCTTCAATATCAAGTGTTTATAAACTTCATCTCTCTTAAACCATCTTCTAAATTTACATTTAGGATATGGATATCTTATTCTCCCATCAACGGATTGATTGGAAATTGAAAAATCTAAAAACTCTTCCAAACCCTTAGCATACTGAGGTGTGTTCCCTGGTAATGTGATCCAACTTTTATCCATATATATCACAATGTGCCTACACTTTATTAAAAAAAATTAAAACACATAAGTATTACTAAGTAGGAAAAGAGATAAATGGAAGTGAAAAAAACACAACACAAGTATTTATAAGAAGAGTCATATAAGTACTAAAAAAGTCAAAGTAAAAAAAGGAAATCAATCATGGGTAGTATAAAAACATTTTTCTTAAAGTGCCAATCGAGCTTTCATAAAGAGCTTCAGAAGCCAAGCCATTTTCACACCATTTGAAAACTACATTTCAAATGTTCTTTGAAAATTATTTATCAAACCATGCATTCAAAAGCAATTTAAAAATCTAACTTTTTCTATAAAATCACTTTTGAAGGAAAGAGATCCCTCTTTAAAGGAAACCAATTGCTGTTGAACCATGAGATATATAAGATATATATACATGGGCCACCAATGCACATTGGTACCTGAGCTACTGTCATATATTTATTGTAGCCTCAGGTTTAGGGATGAGGGTCATGTTGATTTTTTCATGATTGTACATGATAGATCAAATGGTGTCATGTGATTGGATTAGGTTCAGCTTCGAGATGTAATAGAGCCATTTTTCATGGATTTTTTTATTCTCAGTGTTTGGGTAACTGGCTCAGTGGGTGGTTATTTTTTAGGATTATATGGTTGTTCATACCTTTACTACATTTCATTTTATATCATATCATGATATGTTTATGCATTCCTTCCACGTACTATGATGTGTTTGATGATTGGTTTTTTACATTGTTGTTATGAACCATAATACGGGGTTATAGTATCCTAATAATACCACATTAGACCCTCACAACTCCCGAAACCAACTGATCCAGTAACTTTCAATCAGTCTTGTCTATTACAATTACTTTAACACCAAGAAGTGATAAGAGCATATTTTTTTCTAATAAAGATAACATTTTATCTATATTATCTATAATATAACATCAGATCAATCAAAATGATCGGTCTTTATCTTTCCTTTTTCTATATCCATCATTCAACTCAAGAAGACATACTTTGATATTCCGAACTCAAGCTTTGATATATATTTATTTAAAAATTATGGCGATTACCAATAATAAACAATCCTAGAATAAGAGTAAACAAGATAATAAAATTCTAAAATACATGTTCTGCATCATAGGAAAACTACTCTACAGTGTCCTCTAAATTTGGTCTAAAGCCATTTAGAACCCAAACCCCCATCTGGGGGGGCTCTTCCTACCTAAAACTCCCAGTGATTCCACCTTACAGGTCACACCAAGAGATATTCTTATCTCATGATTAGTACACGCCTGTTAGCACTTAGCCCATCTTTATTCAGTGGATCGGTCTCACTCATTCAAATAACAACGAAAAAATAAAGGTATAAAAAATTAAAGAGTTTTTTTATTAACAATATGTAGATACTGAAATATTTAAATGAGATTAGTGATATAAGATTTGGTATTAGAATAGTGGTATTGATTAAAAATACAAAGGAGGAGATTGAGGCTCATTTAACATATAAGGACATTGAAGTTCCCTTGGGTTTATTGTTTCCATTACAATTATTGTAAATAAAATTGGTTGTCAATATAAGATTTTATTTTATAAGTAATGATAGGAATATGAAAATAATGGAAAAATATTAGTAATGGAGGGAGGCATAATATCACTGATGAGGATGGTGAATATTTCTTGTAAAAAACAATTTAATTGACAAGCTTTGAAAACCAATACATAGCCATGATAAATTTACTTGACAATTTTAGTGACACACATTTTTTTCTTAAAGACCAAGAACACACATTCCCCTTACAATAATTTCTAAAATTTAGTTTAGAGACCACACACAACCTTTAAAATTAATAAAAAAATATCAAAGATTCAACTGGGAATTTATATTACCACTTGGGGTGGATAGATTTTAAAAATAAACCAATACATTGAAAACAAACCATAATACTTTTATCATTTAATAAAATTCAAAATATAACACCCATCCTTTCACAAACATATTATTTATACTTGATAACATTTCTTTGACGCACCAAATAAGACTTGAAAACCATTAAAATATCGTGGTTTCAAATTTAAAGAGTTATGTAAACATACCACCAACCACAAACCCTTTCTCTTTTATAAACTTTTGTGATACTCCACCTAAACCAAGGCAAGAGGACCCTAAAAATCACAAGGAAACAAAAATATAAGAATTATTCAATTAAAAATCATGTTACAATTAATCCTTAGGTCATTAAGACCACATTGAGATAAAAAAGAGTGAAAAAGAAAGAATAATGAATGTGGAAGTGGTTAATTTTTTTACCTGGATGAATAAAACCAAAAACAAAAATAACCCACTTGAAATCACCAAGGGAGAAATGAGAGAACAAGGGGGAGGATATATTGGGTTCTGTGACCACAACGCCAACTCAGGCTTGGGGGGCTCGGGCTCAGAGGGCTCAAGAGATACCCGAGTGACAATGAGAGGGGAAGCACAATGGTGCTAGGGATTGAGAGATACCTGAGCACTTGATGCGAACCATGTTGAAGGCACCGAGTCGATTACCTGAGTGGAGGAGTTGGATTTGCAAGGCCCGATGACGCGTGGGAGATTAAAGAGGTTGAATGCAACAATGGGCGCCCATCTCACTTCATTAAGGGCCCAATGGATCTTGCCTTGCATGGATGGAGAAAATGGGCCTATAATATCACTTATTCAAGACCAAAATTGATGTTTAAAGCTTGTCCCACATGGTTTCACGAATTTGGATGCCTTTCCCACATGGAGGATTCTATAAATGGCATCTTTGGACACCAATGTCAAATCCGGTGGGCAATAGTTGGAAAGTTGTGTGCTACTTTTCCAAAAGTCTTTGTTAGAATTTATCTTTTTGACTTTTAAGGGGACAAGGTAGGATTAGCCTTTATGAATTTAGGGTATTAGACCCTTGACTATTGTATCACCCCCTTGGCTATAAATATCCACCCCATGGAATTGTAATTTCATCCAATAATTAATTGAGAGCTTATGCTTTGTTTCTCTCCGTTGTGTGAGAATTGTTCTGAATTTCCCCCTTGCTCTTGTGCATTCTTGCCTTGTCAATCTACAAGTTATATTGGTGATCTAAGATCACAAAGCCCCCAATTCTATGCCTCAACCCAAGTGCATTGTTGTGTGGATTGGCTATCACATCCCTCCCTTGAGTGTGTTGTCTAAGTAGTAGGTCGTGCTCCTTATAGCGTTGATTGACTACTTGCATCCACTATTCGTACCCATCATCCGCCACTTAGCCCCAAACCGCATCCTTCAACCGCCGCCCTACGCCGTGAAGATCGGGCCACCTCGTGCATCTCACATCAGTTGGTATCGGAGCTCCGGTTGACATGGTAGGTATCTATCACCCTCTTTTATCCCATATATCTATTACCCTTTTTCTTTATTATCCACCCATTCAAAAAAAAAACCTTTTCTTTGAAAACCTCCAGAATTGGCCTTTGTTGTGCAAGATTGAAATATTTTTACATTGAGTCAATTGTTCATCCATCTTCTTTTCGCATTTAATTCTCTATATGCGATTTGTATCCGAAAAAAAATCAAATTCTCTCAACTCATCATTTTGTGCTTCTCAAAATTAAGCACATCCTTTCCTTTTGAGAGATTTCAAAAAAAAATTGTCTTACTCTCCGTTCATCATCTTGTGATTTAAAACTCCAAGAACACCACTTTTTGGGGATATTTCACAAAAAAAGTGGATACAATTACTTCATCATCGTGTTTTACATTATTATCACTTTTCATTTCTATACATCACTTTCTCCATCATTTTGATTCATCCCCATATTATATTTGGCTCATATTGTTATTAATTTTTCTTATCTTGCACAATCGGGCAAAACCCAAATACCACCTTTCTACCCCCTTTTCCACCCATCCTTTATCCATTTTTTACCCTCTTTTCACCCTTTACCCTTTACCCTTTACCACTCAAGCGAGTTGTGTTAAACCAGCCGCTGACACAATCTTTATTGGGGAAGGATTGGTGACAAGTGATCACCCGAAACAAGGTATTATATTTTATAAGAGCTTGGAATTTAAATTGAGTGTTGAGAGTGGATAGAAATGAGAAATATATATATATATATATATATATATCTTGTGTGTGTGAGTGTGTGCATCTTGTTGTGTGTGTGTGTGTGTGTACATATTGTGTGTGTGAGTGTGTATATCTTGCGTGCGTGAGTGTGTATCATTGTGTGTGTGATTGTGTACATCTCGTGTGTGTGTGTGTGTGTACATCTCGCGCATGTGAGTGAGTGTGTGTGTGCATCTTGTTGTGTGTGTGTGTGTGTACATCTTGTGTGTGTGAGTGTGTGCATCTTGTTGTGTGTGTGTGTGTACATCTTGTGTGTGTGAGTGTGTATATCTTGCGTGCGTGAGTGTGTATCATTGTGTGTGTGATTGTGTATATCTCGTGTGTGTGTGTGTGTACATCTCGCGCATGTGAGTGAGTGTGTATCATTGTGTGTGTCCCCCCCAGTGTGTGTTTGTGTTTGCGTAACTTATCATGGAAGAAGATCGTGGGAAGAAAATTGATCATGTTAGTGATAAAGGAAGTCAAAGTAGATCTCCCACACCTGAAGCTACACAACTCCAAATGCAAGCTTTGGTTAGCCACTTTGAGAAGCTTCTTGATAGAAAGTTGGAAGTGCTAAATGATAGGATTGATGAATTGGAGAATAAACCAAGCCCAAGGATGATCCATGATAACCCACGACGTGCTCTGGAACCACGTCGTCCCCACATCATGGAGGAGGAGATGGTGAACTTTGATGATGATCTTGATGATGTCCCACAAAGGAGGAGATTGTACCAACAACCTAGAGGAGGAAAAAGGAGACAACACGATGATGACCTACTTGGTGGGATCAAGGTGAAGGTCCCTTATTTTCAAGGGAAAAGTGATCCGGAAGCATACTTGGAGTGGGAGATGCAGATCAAGCAGGTGTTTTCATGCCATACCTATTCTGAAGAGAAAAAGGTAAAACTTGCATCCCTTGAATTCATTGATTATGAATTAATATGGTGGGATCAAGTTCAAAAGGAGAGGGCTAGATATGGTGGACGCCCCATCAACACTTGGGAAGACATGAAGTTCGCCATGCAGAAGCGGTTTGTTCCCACACATTACCATAGATATCTCCAAAACAAACTTCAATGCCTCACCCAAGGGAGTAAGAGTGTAGAAGAATACTACAAGGAGATGAAAATTTCCATGATTCAGGCAAACATTGAGGAGGATCCAGAGGCAACCATGGCATGATTTTTACATGGGCTCAACCGAGATATTGTCGATCAAGTGGAGATGTACCACCATGTGGAAATACAATATATGATACATCAAGCCACCAAGATTGAGCAACAAATCAAAAGGAGGAGCAACATGAGGAAACACACTACCCCTTTCACGCCATGGAGAAATCCAAGGAAGGAGGTTGGAGAACCATCAAAGACAAAAGAGGTGGTTGATCACAAAAGTGACAAGGTAATTCTTTCACCTAAGAAACCTACTTTTGAGGATAACCAAACTAGGAATTAGAATATTCGGTGTTTCAAATGTCAAGGAAGAGGTCACATTGCTAGTGAGTTCCCAAACCAGCGCACCATGACCATAAACATGTATGGAGAATGGGAGACCGATGGAGAGATCTCAAAAGAGGAGGAAGAATCTTCAAAAATTAATAGTGGAGAGTTTGTAGAAGATGGTGAGATTCTTGTCACTAGCAGAGTTCTAAGTGCACAAATGACCATGGGAGAGAAGAAGCAACGATAGAAACTTTTCCATACATGGTGCAAGATCCTTGGGAAGGTATGTCAGGTTATTATTGATGGAGGAAGCTGTAGTAATGTTGCGAGCACCGAGTTAGTAGAGAAGTTGAGACTTCCTACTTTGAAGCATCAACATCCATATTGACTTCAATGGTTGAATTATTGTGGAGAGATGAAGGTTACCAAACAGGTTAAGGTATTGTTCTCCATTGGTAAATACAAGGATGAGGTATTGTGTGACATTGTTCCTATGAAGGCATGCCACTTGTTGTCGGGTCGACCGTGGCAGTATGATCGGCGTGTTACTCGTGATGGTTTCTTGAACCGTCACTCTTTTGTACTACAAGGGGAACCTATAACCCTCAACCCCATGACCCCAAAACAAATTCTAGAGGATCAAATTTTGAGAGAAAAGAAAAAAAGAGCAATGAGGAAAAAAGAGTGAAAATGAAAAAGGAGAGAATGAGGGAAAGAGAGAAAATGAGAGAAGAAAATAAATGGATAGAAAAGAAAAATCAAGTTGGAAAAGGAATTTGAGAGAAGAGAAAAGTGTGATATTGGAAAAAAAAGAGTGAGGTTAAGGAAGCCTTGTTTTCACAGCAAACCCTCCTATTACTCATGTACAATGAGGTATTGCTAAATACTAACGACTTACCCCCTTTGCCAAATGTTGTTGAGTCCTTATTGCAGGAGTATGATGATGTCTTTCCTGAAGAGGTGCCACTAGGTTTGCCACCCATTAGAGGTATTGAGCATCAAATTGACCTCATACCTGGATCATCACTACCGAACCTCCCTGCATATCACACCAACCCGGAAGAGACAAAATAAATTCAAAGGCAAGTTCAAGAGCTGTTGGATGTAGGATATGTGTGAGAGAGAGTCTTAGTCCTTGTGCGGTACCGGTTCTTCTAGTACCAAAGAAGGACAGGACATGGAGAATGTGCATTGACTGTAGATCCATAAATAACATCATGTTCAGGTATCGTCATCCTATCCCTAGGTTAGATGATATTCTAAATGAATTAAATGGTTCAACTATTTTCTCAAAAATTGATTTAAGAAGTGGATACCATAAAATTAGTATGAAAGAATGGGATGAGTGGAAAACTAAATTTAAGACAAAACATGGACTTTATGAATGGTTAGTCACGCCCTTTGGTCTCACCAATGCACTTAGAACATTTATGAGGTTAATGAATCATGTCTTATGTGCATATATTGGAAAATTTGTGGTAGTTTACTTTGATGATATTCTGGTGTATAATAGGACTTTGCATGAACATGTAGATCACTTAAGAAAAGTAATAGAGGTGTTAAGGAAAGAAAAATTGTTTGAAAACATCAATAAGTGTGAATTTTTCCTCGATAATATTGTTTTCCTTGGATTTGTTGTGAGTGGTAATGGAGTTGAAGTGGACACCGAGAAAATCAAAGCAATACAAGAATGGCCAACTCTGACCTCCGTTGGGTAGGTAAGAAGTTTTCATGGACTTGCTAGTTTTTACAGGAGATTTGTGAAGGAATTTAGCACACTAGCAGCGCCATTAAATGAATTGACAAAGAAGAATGTTCCTTTAAAATGGGGGATGACTCAAGAGAAGTATTTTCATGCTCTCAAGGATAGACTCACCCATGCCCCTCTAATTGCACTCCCAGAATTTTGTAATACCTTTGAGATTGAATGCAATGCAAGTGGAATTGGTATTGGTGGAGTACTCATGTAAGAAGGTAAGCCTATTGCTTATTTTAGTGAAAAGTTAAATGACCCAACTCTAAACTATGATACATATGATAAAGAGTTGTATGCATTGTTTAGAGTACTAGAGACATGGAAACACTATCTTTGGCCTAAAGAATTTGTGATCCATTCTGATCACGAGGCTCTTAAATACCTTAGGATCCAACATAAACTAAATAGGAGACATGCTAGATGGATGGAATTCATTGAATCATTTCCATATGTCATTAAGCATAAAAAGAGTAAAGAAAATACTGTGTCTGATGCACTTTCATGTAGATATTATTTTTTATCCTTGATGGATTCAAAACTCCATGGTTTTGAATAAATTAAGGATTTATATGCTACTGATAGTGATTTTAGAGAACCTTATGAACATTGTAAACCTGGAGTAAGTTGAGAAAAGTTCTATTTACATGATGGATTCTTATTCTGGATTGATAAGCTTTGCATTCCCAATTGCTCTATCTGTTTACTTTTACTAAAGGAGTCACATTCGGGTGGGTTAATGGGGTATTTTGGTGTTGCAAAAACTCTAAGTGTTCTTAATGAGAATTTTTATTGGCCTAGGATATATATAGATATTGAGGAATTTTTGGGAAAATGCATTGTCTGCCATAAATCCAAATCAAAACTGAACCCACATGGACTATATCTTCCTCTCCCAATCCCAAACACCCCTTGGGAGGACATATCAATGGACTTTATTGTGGGGTTACCACATACCAAGAGGGGGAGTGATTCCATTTTTTTGTGGTGGATCAGTTTTAAAAAATGACACGTTTTATTCCTTGTCACAAAACAGATGATGCCACTAACATTACAACACTTTTCTTTTAGTCAAACTCCATGGAATGCCAAGGACAATTGTGTCGGATTGAGACACAAAATTTCTTAGTTATTTTTGGAAGACCTTATGGAGCAAACTGGGTACAAAGTTACTATTTTCCACTACTTGTCATCCGTAAACCGATGGGAAAATGGAGGTGGTGAATCAGACACTATCATCCCTTCTGCGAACAATTGTCAAGAAGAATCTCAAGAATTGGGAGGAGTGTCTGCCACATGTAGAATTCACATATAACAGGGCCAAGCACTCCACCACTCAATATTCTCCATTTGAAATTGTTTACGGTTTTAACCCTCTTTCTCCTATTGATCTAGTTCCTTTTCCTTTGCAGAAAGCAACTAATATGGATGCGAAAGGGCGTGATGAATTCGTCAAACAACTCTATGAAAAGGAAAGGAAAAATATCGAGCGGATGACCCAAAAACATGTTGATCGTGCAAACAAGGGTCACGAACAAGTGTTGTTCGAGCCCAGGGACTTGGTCTGGATTCATATGCAAAAGGAGAGATTTCCCAACAAGTGGAAATCAAAACTCATGTCACGAGGAGATGGACCTTTTCAAGTTATCAATAAGATTAATAACAATGCTTACAAGATAGATTTGCTAGGTGATTATGGTGTAAGTGCCACTTTCAATGTTTCTGATATTTCTCATTTTTTGGGTGTAGAGGATGAAGAGTCGAGGACGACTCCTTTTCAAGAGGGGGAGGATGATATGGACCATGTTGAAGGCACCAAGTCAATTACCTGAGTAGAGGAGTTGGATTTGCAAGGCCCGATGCTGTGTGGGAGATTAAAGAGGTTGAATGCAACAATGGGCATCCATCTCACTTCATTAAGGGACCAATGGATCTTGACTTGTATGAATGGAGAAAATGGGCCTATAATATCACTTATTCAAGCCAAAAATTGATGTTTAAAGCTTGGACCACATGGTTGCATGAATTTGGATGCCTTTACCACATGGAGGGTTTTAGAAATAGAATCTTTGGAAACTAAAGTCAAATCCGGTGGGATATAGTTAGAAAGTTGTGTGCTACTTTTCCAAAAGTCTTTGTTAGACTTTATCTTTTTGACTTTTAATGGGACAAGGTAGGTTTAGCTTTTATGACTAGGATATTAGAACCTTGACCATTGTATCACCCCCTTGGCTATAAATAGCCACCCCATGGCATTGTAATTACATCCAAGAATTAATTGAGAGATTATTCTTTGTTTCTCTCCATTGTGTGATAATTGTTCCAAATTTCCCCTTGCTCTTGTGCATTCTTGCCTTGTCAGTCTACAAGTTAGATTAGTGATCCAAGATCACAAAGCCCCCAATTCCGTGCCTAAACCCAAGTGCGTTGTTGTGTGGATTGGCTATCACATCCCTCCCTTGAGTGTGTTGTATAAGTAGTAGGTCGCGCTCCTTATAGCATTGATTGACTACCTGAATTCACTATTCGTACCCATCATCCGCCAATTAGCCCCGAACCACATCCTTCAACCGCTGCCCTACGCCGTGAAGATAAAGCCACCCCGTGCATCTCACATCAGCACTGACGCTGGTACTAGGGATCAGGGTCGTGGGGAGGAGGGGGGGGGGGGGGGTGAGGGAGGAGATTCGGGGGGCGTACGGGGGAGAAATGACTTTTTTTAATAAAAACTTGATATTTCGCGGTATTTTTTAAAGAACCACCGTGAAATCGTATATTTTTTTTAGCGGCAGTTTAGCAAACCATCGCTCTTGATAATTTATCCAAAATTTTATCCTTATCCAAAGACCTAACAGTTTGAACCTATGTTCCTTAGTAGCATTGATAAAAACTATGAAATATCTATTTCATATATGTAAGCAAAGAGTGACCTCTAGAAAAATATTAGTGCAACTTAAACTATTAAGGGGTATGGTGTGATCTCCATCAAACATACTCATATCTCTATATGAACATGTTCACCACAAGATGTTTCATATACATTATATGTATCTTATATAATCCCTTTCTCCATGACTTCGAGTGACTACTAGACATGAAACATGTCAATCTAGTATAGGTCTATCACCATTTTCTTGATTTTATGAAAAAGACTGACTAAGTGGATAAATACATCATATGTCATTCATCTATCTGATAAGCACATCACATGTCGCTTATCCAAGTAGTTGAACATATCATATGTGAAGCAACTAAGCATGGTCATGCATTTCCTAAGTTTAATTCAATCAAGGGCCACATGTCTTTTTATTATCATACAAGTGGACAAATCTCATCTTGGTTTCACTCCAACTGATGACATGATCAACAACATAACCAACACTACAGGAAAATGGGGCTATCCCCATGCACTAATACCCACAGTTTAGAAAAACCACAGGGATATGACTCCTAGATAAATCTATACCCATGGTTTTAAAGAAACCATGGGCATAACTCCCCGATCCCTGAATCTTCCATCATACTCATCCCCCATGTGAACCCTCTCTTCACCCCTGCCAACCCCATTTATCACCAAATTCCTCAATCTTCCATCATGCTCATACCCTACGTGAACCCTCTCTTCTCCCCCACCAACCCTCTTCTCCCCTGATTCCTCTATCATCCATCACACTCATCCCACTCAAAGCTGAAACCCTGCACTGACGCTCTACTTCCTTTAGATTATGCTATTCCAGCTTTGGGTTCCTTTCTCCCCATTAACACTCAAAGAATTAGTATTAGGACCGATCACCCTCTACTGCATCCTTCCATGCCTCCTCCTCTACCTCCGCATCCGCCTCTTGTTTCATCACCATCTCCCATATCTATGTATCTTATTCCATCCTGTTCCATATTGTCCTCCACCCAGCACTTATAACTACAATTAAATATTTGTGTCTCCAATTATTATACATGTCTGTATTTTATTTAATTTTTTGTTGCATTTTATTTCATCTGTGACTTTTAATTCTGACTAAAATTGACTTTTTAGGATGCACTGCTTGATACCGCTTCTCTTAGAGGCATTTCTTGATTATGATTTCCCTATTTTTCCATGGTATTTATACACATGATGAGATAACCAGGGTTTTGATCTTTTATTAGCTAATTGGTGTCTCTAACAACAAGCAGTTGTTGAGTTTTGAATATTTCTATTTATTAACACCGTAATTTCAACCCTTATGCATATTTCTAATTTGAAATGTTTTTTTATTGTATATTAATTTATATAAATTTGATTATTTTCTCTAATCTGTGATATTTTGTTTTATCACAAATTGCACAACAATCGATGCCTTCCTGCTTCAAACAGACTCACTATCAGCATTATCAAGGGACTCTTTTAATGAAAAAAAATCTGCCAATAGTTTTTTCATAACTACTCTACTGTCTTGAAGGTTTTATTTTTTTCAATGAACGCATACTTAATTAATACTTCTATACACTATCATTTAACACTGTATACTGTTATAAACTATCATTTTTAATGTATAATGTTAAACAATGTCATTTAGTACTATATAATGCTATACACTATCATTTTTTTAATGTCTAATATTATACACTGCCATTTAATACTGTTTACTATTATACACTGTCATTTAATACTCTCTACTATTATAAATTACCTATTTAATATTCTATCTACTTTTATACACTATCTTTTTTTATATACTTGGTGTTGTTGACATTTATTAATTTCAATGGGGGACCTACCCATTTATTTTTCTAGATGTGATAGATAATAAATCATAGACTATCATTTTTTTAATACTTCAATGATTTATTATCTATCCCATCTATTGAAATGTATAGGAATAAATGGGAATGTCTTTCATCTATTACTTATCCCATATAATATTTTATCTCACTTAAATTTATAGGAATATACCCAAATTTGGGTATCTACCCAAGTACTTGATCTTATAAATACATATTTCAAATTCAAAACCCAATGTACAAAAATGAATGATTTTTTGGTTTCTCTTAATATATTGTTTGTTTCCATTATATTTTTTTTAGAAATGAAATACTGATATGATTTATAAGTTTTGAAATACATTTTCATTATTACAAGTTTAAAAAATGATGTCTTAGTATACTTTTCATTTGAATTCCATGTAGCCTACTATTTCATGCTATCATTTTTGGATGTTTGAATATATTTAAGTCAATTTTTTCAATAGGATTTTTTGTAAGTAATTTTTTTTTCAATAATCTTGTTAATAATTTTTCAAAGTTTAGGGACACAATGTTTTTGGGTGCCCCTATTTTGTTTCCTGATGATAAAATTCTTGAAGGAGTAGTGTTTTCTTTAGCATGTATTTTATTTATAATGGATCGACTTATGTGATATTTTTGGTTTCCTCTTCACCATTCATTTCATTTTCGATCACTGCAACTGAACCCTAACCCGTTTTGGAGGTTTTTCTTTTGGTTGAGTCTTGATGTTTAGGGATCTTGGGTCCCATTGAGGTCGGTTCTAGCCACTACCATCAAGGGTAGTGGGTTCACCATGGGTTTTTGGTATGTTTTGTTCCATTTTTATTCTTTTCCTTTTTTAATTTAGGGGTTTTGGGGTTTTGAGTTTTTAGTGTTTTTCTAGAGTATTTTGGACCTGATGCGGTGGTTTCGGGTTTCCGTTGTCAAAGGTGATTTACACATGTATACATAGGTAGGCATATACATATATAAGTTCCCCTATATATATACACATATTCACTCATGGTGGTATGAATATATATATTGGGGCTAGGTGTGCTTATGTATATAAATGAAAAATGCATACGTGTGTAAGGTAAAGGGGTATATGCAAGTATAATAATATATGTAATGATCCCCTTGTACATATTTGGCCATGAAAATATGGACATAGGGTCTAGGTTCCCTTATATATAAGCGAAAGTGCATATGCATGCAAGTGGTAAAGGAAAGATTCAAGTTGTTGTCGTCATAAACAGATCACCTTGAGTTTGAGGTAGGTTCCCTTATGCATTGAACTTTAAATTTAAAGAATCATCGATTGCTTGTATTTCACACCATATTTTTGTAATAAATAGTGATATAGATTTCTTAGAATAATTATCTCGAATAGACTCGAAGAAAACAAAACTAACCTATATAAAATTGGGTTACATTGAATTATACTAAACTGAATGAAACAAGACATAATATAAGTAGGAAAAACCAAAATAATATAAATTGTATTAACCTATAAAGAGTAAAACTGAATATTACTAAATGAGTCTATAATAAATTAAATTATCCTATACCAAATAGATTAATTAAAACTAACTAGATCTAAAACAAATCATATCATGTGACACCAAAGTGAATCATACATAATCAGTATAATCTAGTTATACCTCTCCTGACCTACCTCAATTATAATTGCAACAAACATGATGAACCAAGATGAACCACAGGGAACCAAACAAATAAGATTAAGAAGATTAAACCCAAAATGAGTTTAACTAAATAAAGTGAAACCATACAAACCCATAATGGATAGAATAAAACCAAATAAAAAATATAATCAAACATTTAAAAAAACATTCACAAACTAACAGATCCTTATTGGTATAAATGTAAATTAGATCAACCAAAATAGATCTAAAATGATCGAAATCAAGAAAATAGAATTAAAATATAAAAAATTTGGATGAAACTAAATTGGACCATGTCAAAATAATCTAACTTGAATTAATTTGATATTAAAAATGATGAATAAAATTGGACCGAATATAATTAATTCAAACCAATATAACTACAATCGACATGAACTAAACTAAACTAAACCAAACTAATATGAACCAAATATAATCAAACTGAATTGATTAGAACCCAAATGAATGAAATTTTCCAAGATAATATAAACAAAAACAAGACAAACTAAATATAATGAAAATGTCCCAAACAAACTTGTATCGAACAAAACTGACCAAACATTTCATGGTTTATGATAATTCCATCCAAACTAAAATGAATGGAAAAAACCTAAAATGAACCATACATTGAAAATACATAACTAAAACAAAACATAATTTAATTGAATTGAAAATAATCAATTGAAATTTTCATGAAATAAATAAAACAAAATTGAAGTCTACCAAACTAAAGTAATGTGAAATGGACCAAATAGAAATAACTAGTATCAACCAAATTAAACTATACATAACATAACCAATAAAAATCAAGTCTAGTTAAAAAAAACCAAAAAAATGTATGGAACCACATCCTCTTGAACTAATATAATCTATTTCTTCCTTACTTGCAAGAACATGTTTTGACCCATGGGGTGTTGTGGTTCTTATATGTTGGGTGGTGACTTGTATAGTCACAGCAGATAGGCATGTTATAGTTTGGTTTTTAGTTTATTTTCTTTATCACATCAACCACTTAGTTATTTTACCACTTTCTACGGACATAGGGTAGTTATATTCCGAGAAGGGGGCCAAAAGGATACTGGAGGGGGCTACACAACTTTCTTTGCAGGGGAGGGAAATCAGAGTAGTGGAAGGATTAATTAACGTGTTTCATTTTTTCTACCTTTATACTATGTTGCTTCTATTTATTTTCTTTTCCTTTAGTGTGGATGTCTGATGTACGAATGGGTCATTCCAAAATTTTATTTATCTTCTATTGTTTTTTAATTAATTGTTTGTGGGTGAAATCATTCCCAAGTGATGATTCCTTGATTCCCAGACACTTGTGCCAGCTTGTGAGCATAGTCTATCCACATTAGTCCATCCTAGTCATTCCTATATTAGATTATAACTAGGTCATTACTATGTATGAACCATTATAGGGCCTAGGAAACATGGAATAACTAGGGAGGGATTGGGAATGTCTAGGAATAAATTGTGAATTCTCAGGAATAAGGATCGAGGGCATTATAATTTACAACAAGGATATGTGGGAGACCATGCAATATATATTGATTTTAAAATTCTATGAGTATAAAAGGTGGTGAAATGGTAATGTGTTGGGACTACTAAATGAAAATTCACATTTATGACTAATTTGATAATGTAATATCAGATCATGAGTTACTATACATTATTGGAGTTAATGATTAGACTTCACCCCACTTGATCAGTTAATAACACTATTGATAATGGTGAACTATGATTGTATAAGTTCAACTTTTAATACTATGTTCTTCAGCAGGAGTGGTCACATAAAACTCTATTTGGAACCCAACTTCTTGGATCACGGTGAAACCCTATGTGGGTGGCCATGGAGTAGTTTGGAAATACTCTATGGATAGTTCTAACACTAGAATCACGTAGCGTGGGGAGTAATTCAATGAGAAATTGAGAAAAACATGACAGATGCCATAAAAAAAACAACTAGACTCAACTAATACCATATTTAATTGAACCAAATCTAACAAAATTTAATAAATCCCAACTAAACAAAACTATTTTTTTAAATGATCCAAACAATCGTAAATAGAATGAAACCATTTGGACTAAACTAATCCAAAATTATTTGATATAAAATGTTCCATATAGAATGAAAAAACTAAACTGAACCAAATCAAACTTGAACCTCTCCAAACAGAACTAATAGGCATAAACCCATGCTAACCTGACATGAATCTAGTAGAACCAAACTTTATCGAATTGAATCAAATCGAATCAACCTAACCTAATCCAAATCAAAACAAACCAAATTAAATGAAACTAACATGAAATCAATCAAATTAAAATGAGCATAATTGAATGAAAATATACTAAAATAAAAAATATAAAAATAAAACAAACTATATTTATTAGAACCCAAATGAATTAAAATTTCCAAGCTAATATAAACAAAAACAAGAAAAACTAAATCTAATGTAAATGTCCCAAAAAAACTTATATCGAACAAAACCAAACCAACATTTCTTGGTTTATGATAATTCAATCCAAACTAAAATGAATAGAAAAAACCTAAAATGAACCATACATTGAAAATACATAACTAAAACAAAACACAACTGAATTGAATTGAACACAATCAATTAGAATTAGTATGAAATAAATAAAACAAAATTGAAGTATACCAAACTAAAGTAATGTGTGGGCCAAATAGAAATAACTAATATCAACCAAATTAAATTATACATAATATAACCAATAAAAATCGATCCTAGCTAAACAAAACCTAAAAAATAGATGGAACCACATCCTCTTGAACTAATCTAATCTGTATCAGACCTAACCAAACTAAGCTGAAACTCAAGCCAAACATGTTATGCAGACTGAGGGGACCAGCTAGGGAACATATATTTGAGGCCCCCCTATGATCTAATATAAGGACATTTAAATCCTACAAAAATGTTTAAGTGAAAGAATAACCATTTTAGGGTTGAAATCAAAGGGAGTTACATGCATCAACTTCATTAGATGCATTAGAGTATTTATTCTAAACCTTTTTTTATTGTTATTCTTTACTAAAGTTGTTGATGTTTTTTATTTTTTAGACAAAATGATTATATAACATTAATAGGAAGAGTAATTGTTAATTAATAGGAATGTACTATTTAACAATATAATTTTGAAACTTTGATCTGTTTCCCCATTACCTACAGGAAAATTTTAAGGACTCGACCTTAAACATTACATAATCTAGTTAATTCAACCAGAATACACTTATTATATTACCAAATATCTTTTTAGATTAGAGTTTTAGATAATTAGGTCATAAATCATACATAAAAACCCATAATCATACAAAGTAGATACTACTAAAACAATATCCATTTTTTACAATACAAATTTTTTTAATATAACATGAATTCTTCTCAAGAAAAATCTTCACTACATTCACCTTGGTTTCTTTTCTCTTACCCATCCTTAAAACCCAGTGAAAAGCATTTTAAAACTTGGGATGAGTGCAAAAATCTTGGTAAGAGACATAAAAAGAAAGAGAGAAACCGTTAGTCCATGAATACTTATAAATATATGAAATAATTTTCACAAATACACACTTCTCACCCATAAAGTATCATATAGTTACTTTGTGAAAACATGAGATTTCCATAAAACATAGAACATATAAATAAAAAAAAAGGTAACTTGGGGAATTACTTACTTAATATTGTAACCCTCATGACTATAATATGATTTTTAACCCTCACATCTACCTTAAAATGTAACCCTCACGACTACCTTATGATGTAACCCTCATAGCCACCTTATGGTGTAACCATCACAGTTACACTTGGAGTAACCATACAGTCGACCTCCAACATAAACATAACCAATGAATTGTAGGGAGATATAGGTCCCACCCATAATCATAAAAAATTCCCAATAACTATAATATGATCATAAAACAAGAATAATTTCATCATAAAAACATTCCTTTTGAATTTTTTAAAAATAGAAATTTAAAAGAGGATTTTAAAAGAAAAGTCTCTTACCTCAGGTTCATCTTACTTAAAACGTGTTCAAAATTCCTATATAATTGTTTAAATAGTGTTATTAATCTATTAAAGAACTATACTCATGTTTATACTACCTTATATGACCATATTATAACAAATTTCCACATATTTATTAATAATATTTTGTTATTTCCATTGTTTTGGGTGCATTCTTTTCATGGTTTCCATGATCGGTTTGTAATGGATTTTCTTGTCGAATGGAATTAATAATACATAAGTTGAATGAAATGGTGTTAATATGTTTCCAAAATTTTAAATGATAACATATATCATTTTTTTTTCTGATATGAGGACAATTCATTAGATAAAACATTAATGAAAATGATTTGGCGGTTTTTATGAACATTACGAACTCATACCATTTTATTTAATATCATGTTTATATATTGGTTATAGAACATTATATAACATATAATATGTACAATAAAATATAATTTAACCATAATAATGGTTTTATGACCATACCTGAAGGCGGTAATGGAAAATGAAAGTGTATCATCCACAATGGCGGTAAATCGACATATCACGAATGATGTTTTCGTTTTTAGAATAAAAGGGAGAGGAGAAGAAGATTGATGATGTTTTTTACATAAAAATGATAAAATTCTAGTATATATAAGATACTATAGTTTCATGTCACTTGGATAAGGGAAGGTTAATATATAATAAGAAAATAAAAGAAAATAAAAGAAAATGAAAGTGGACCTCTTGAATTCTTCTTGTTGAGAACCTCCTTAAGGTCCTTGGTTTTGGCCTTTTAGTGAGATCAGTGGGTCTTGTAAACGGGGAAGAGACTTGGTAAGGTTATTGGGTAGAAATTAAACAATCTACAAGGCTTTAATGTGTGAGGAGAATAGGTGGTGAGGGGTGGTATTTATAGTAGAGGAGAGAGGTGTTTTTAAATATTTTATTCATTAGTTTATTATTTCTACTTAAGACAATGAATAGTTTGACCATTATCACTAAATATATTAAAATATTAAAGGTAAGTTTGAGATTATAGTGATTAAATCAGCAATTACTCAAGGAATAATGTATTTTACTTATAATGTATATTTACCGTAAATTATCGTATTTCATTATTCATAAAAAAATCAACTATTTCAAAAAAATACCAAAAATTAACCCCAACCATTTTCAACATGTAGAATTAAAAAATGAACTCCATTTTATAAAAATAATTTTATAAATATGAGAAATTTATTTTTTAATTAAAATCATCATTTATTCAAAAAATAACAATTTTAAAATTATAACTAATTTTACAACTCTTTGAAAACTTAATTACAGTCTCATAAAATTATCTTATAATCATAAGAAAAAAAATATTAATCTATGAATCTATTTTATGAAGATAAATTTTCTTATAAATAAATATAATAATTATAAAATTGTAAATAAAAATTTATGTTTCATAAAAATACCAACACTTAATTTATCATTTTCAAAACATTTATTTACTTATTCCATGATATAAATATATCATATTTTCACTTATAAGATACATAAATTTTATTTATACTCTCATATGTGAGGTTAATATTCTATTAGTATATATTCTTTAATTTCTATAAATACCTCTTATTTCATTATACATTCATGATGACTTTTTCTATTTAATTTCAGAACGAAAACAAATTATTTAATAAGCAACTTGGTTATTACAAACATGTTTCCTTATGAATCAATTTCTCATTGGTTGTTAATGTGTGAAATATGATGATATGTTCCCAAGATGTTTAGAATTATTAGTAAATAATTCTTAAATTAATCTTGTTATTTGTAATTTCTATTTTTTTAAATAGTTTATAAAATGAGTTTTGGTTAGACTATTTCATGTTGATAGGTTGAATAAGTTTGTTTTTGACCCATGTTTATATATAAATTAATTCATGTACAAGTTGTATGTCAACTATTTTTATCCACTCAGGATATCTACCATGTATTGTGGTTTTTATGTGGTATGCATTTTTTTTACATGTTTAGGATTACAGGTTCAAGATAGAAGGAAGGCTACTACTACTTGTTTGGGATATGTATTTATACCCATAGTTTAATGAATTGTGGGTATATTATGTTTGGTGAAATAATATATACCCATAGTTTTGTTAACCATGGGTATAGATATATTCCCATGGTTTAAATAAAACTATGGGTATTATAGAAATATACAAGGCTAAACCCACATTTTCTATAGAAACCATGGGTATAACTCTATACCAATGCCTCTGAAGGACATGGTTTATAGAACCATGGGTATAACCTATACCCATGGTTCCAAACCATGGGTATAAGTGATGTTTCCAGTAGTTCAACCACCCCCATATTAGATAAGTTCATATGGTGACTTTTATAAGTAGATTATCAAAGTATGAAGGTTCTCATACTAGGTATCTCACTAACCTTAGGTAGGAAGGACTGATAATAAGCATACGCCCCTAAGTATATCCATGGACATATGACATTACATGATATATACTATAGTAGATTAGTCCAAGTAATAAGTCTATACTTATTACATCAAAAATATATTCTTCAATATCTCATATACAATCATTTGTAATGGATATAAGAATCTATTCAAACTAACCTTTACATATCATCACAAACCATTATACTCCATGATGATCATCGATTGGAGACAACTAAAAGTTTGTACTTTTGAGGGAATATTTATCATTCAACCGTTCATGTAAAATAAATTAAAACACACATGAATGAATGATAAATGAGTATTTTCTTTATTATAATAATATAATATGTTTACAACCATTACAACCAATATATTAATAGTTAAAAACATAAATATATAACATGAACCTCATGCAGTTTCTTCATTAATGTATTTTAAACATTACACCCAAATATAATCCCTATAAAATCCCTATGAGACTATCTAATAAAATACTCTCATCAACCTCTTAGTGAGTAATTTTTTTTGAAGAAATAAAGTTTGAATAATGGAGAGACTTAGGAATCATATTCTTTAAGTTCAACTATTTGAACTTATATTCAAACTCATTAACTTCATAATATCAAATGTTATAATTTTTTTCTATTGTATACTTAGAACTCTTTTTAAGTACACTATCATAATCCTTTAAATATTTTCAAACAAAATTTTTCCTTGAAATATTTTTTAAATAATGTAACTGTTTACATTATCACTTCACCAACACATCCTAAAATCTTTTAGGATAAAGTTATATCAACTTTTCTATGGTAACTAATGTAAATATTTACATTTTATTTTACTATTATACCCTAAAATATTTTAGGATAAATTGATAACACTTTGTTATAGTAACTAATTTAACTCTTTACATTTTTCTTTACCGTTATACCCTAAACTCTTTTAGGATATAAAGTGAAATACTTTTGAGTATTAACTAGCATCATCCTTTATGGAATAGTGATGTTTAATTGTTATGATAACTAAATGTAACTCTTTACATTTTTTACCATTATATCCTAAACTCTTTTAGGATATCAAGTGAATTTCACTTTCTCATAGTAACTCATATAACTATTTACATATTTCATTACTTTCATGTCTTAAAACATCTTTTAGGATATAAAGTGTAATTCAATTTATTATGATAACTAAATATAACTCTTTATATTTATTTATCATCATATATAATAAAAATTTTAGGACATTTAATAAAGAATCAATATAATATTATACTGGTATAATCCTTTAGCTAACAGTAATATTCACCTTATCATAGTAACTAAATGTAACTATTTACATTTTTATTTACTATCACACAACCTAACTATTTTTAATATTAAGAAAAAAATCACCCAAACTCAGATTGGAAAATTCTTTTATTTGTTGACTTTGAACTTCTCTAAGTCCATACATAATCCCACTAGCCACTTAGACATAATATTATCTTCAGAATATATTTCTAAGATTCAACACAAAATACTTTTTATTTTTTTAGGAAATTACATTTATTTCCTTTGAGTAGGAATATTAAACAAATAAACTATTATTTCCATATCATATATGGTATTATATGTGTTTTGAACATTTATACTTGAAAAGAAGACTTTTTTTAAAGTATACCACCAAAGGGTGGTAGGAACACCTTCCTGTATATTTTACAAAAAAATTGGATAAATACTTTTATCCTAGATAAACACTTTATCCAAATCTTCTTCTCAAAACATGTTATAGAATCCAATGAATCATAAACCATATGTATTCATTTAATCATCTCATAATAACTCTTTATTATCTAACATCCTATTATCATATAATATAAGTGATATGAAGATACACTCTATTTACTTAGATTCATTTGAGCTTGATAAAATCATTTTCATTCAAATTCTTGATGTAGTAACTATTTAATTCATCTCATGAATATAATATACAAGCTAGATCAATTCTTCCTTTAATTTTGAACTCATGTATATTTTAAACACTTTATAAAATATACATTTGGTATTACATACCCTCCAAAAATTGTATAATTAATTTATATAACATCCTTACCTAATATAGACATTCCATGGAGTCTCAAAAACTCCATCAGGTATATCTTTGATAATCCATTCATACTGAATTATAATTATTACTTTCCTGAAAACCATAGGTTTCAACGAACTTGATTTTATTCTTGAAGAAACATTTTTTAACTTTTTAACTAACTTTTCTTCTTCCGATTTGAACTTTTACCCACTCGTACTATATATATAGTACTAGAATCCAAACATTATATGCTCAGTTCATCCATTATAAGCACTTTGAGAATATCAGGTCAATTTTTTTCATTGAATTCAATCATGTTGTTGGAACATTTATATAAATGACAATATGATAGATTCTCTAACCAGAACAAGCCATTTTAGTCTCCTATTTAAAGCATGTTATAGAATTAAAATAATTATAAACCATGTGTAAAAACATTCATATCATCTCATTTAAATAAAAATTGTTTACAAGATCTTATCAAGAGATAAATGAGATAAAATAAACATCTTATGATGAATTTATCCAAGCTTGAAGCTTCCAAGTTATCAATGTAGCAACTCCTTTGCTTTATCAATTGAAAGAAAACTTCAAGCTTTAATTATTTCTCAAATTCAGACCTTCTGTACATTTAAAACATTTTGTACAACATAAAATTGATATCATATATCTATTAGAATAATAAAATTTACTTTTATAACCAATAAAGTTTTAAATAAACTTTTAGTCCTACCAATTCATAAATATATTCAATCATATTGGGTATTACTTGACATACCCAATCATATTGAGTATATGAGACTAAAATCATTGATGTACCCAATCATATTGAGTACATGTGTGGAGATTAACATTCCTTTGGTAATTTAGTATCTAATGACTTTAAAACCTTAAATCACTCTATGCTTCCATAGGAACCCAGATTCACTTAGTGAACAAATTCAACACTTGGTTACTAAGGAAGGAACTTTCTTAACACATAGAATATTTATTTTTCTCAATAAATTTTCTTAAGATACCGGTCTTAGGAGTTTCTTACTTTAAGATTATAATTTTAAGGATTAATATAAAGTTTTGTTTATTGATGATGATGCATTTATCTATGATGAAACTTTTTATCAGATGAATATCGTGTCTTATATCTTTTATCAAGTAATTTTAATGAAAGTGATCCCACTAAAATTGTTAACCCTATGCATCATATCCATTTAGTGAGAAAAGATCAATATTTAACCATAACTTACACCAGTTATCACATAATAAAGTCATGATTATTTAGGTAGGGAATCATCCCAATCATAAAAATTATGTTTCTTGGATAGTTGAGTTGACAACTCTTTATACAAATCCATCTATTGGATTCACTAAATTCTATTCCTTTGGTATCCAAACTGTTAGGGCTTCCCATCTAGTGTAACCCAAATAAAACACCAAGAATAAGACAACTAAGGACAATTAAGGGATGCTCATACTGGTCATGATAATACCCAACATGAAAATCTTTATTTACTCATAGCTTACTTGCCTTACACAAGATAACTCAGGGGTACTCATGCTAAGATAAACAATACCTGGTTGAATAATCGAGATCTTGAAAAGTGTTTCTTTGGAAGGAATATCACACTTAGTATTTGATGGGTTTTTTTATTTTAAAGTCACACCAATTTAGCATAAATCATATGAATATTAAATTCATAACTATTACATTATATGTAATTATTACCATCACATTTTTATTCTCTTTTTGTGTATACATGCTTCTAGTAATTTAGTTTTTGAATCCTTATTCTAACCACCAAATTAATGCGTTCACACCGCATTAATGTGTAACTCTTTACACAACCCACAAGTCTGTGTTAATCACCCCAAAACAGAAGTCAAGTATACTCATACATATCAAAATGAATAATATGCATAAGGTATATGAATTATTCATGTAAAATAATAGAGTTATATGAGATTAAAAAACTTCACATGAGTAATCCCAAAGTGATAGATATTGAAACACATTCACTTTCCTAGACAAGGCAAGCCTCCAGAAAAGTAGATGGTCCGACCCCAAGTCCCTCTACTTGGAGAGACTTTACTTAAGCGAGAATTAAATTCATGAAAACTCTAACACCTAATATGAACAAACTATGCCAAAAAAATATTATCAAGATCATAACTCCAATTACAAACCAAGTTCAAGGTTTATAAAAACTAAATTTTATGATATCAAACCTAACATGACAGGAAAGGCTCTATCCTATAAGTAATTTATCATATAAAATTTGGCATACAATCATTCATAAAATAAATAATTTATAAATATGAATAAAATAGAAAACAACCTTTAAATAAATAAACTATTCAAATATTTAAACATGAGATTTACATTTATGAATAATTTCATAAATAAAATCTAATTATAAACCCTTTTATAATTTCATATTTAACATTATGGACATTCCATAATTTTTAATATAAACTCTTTATATTAATTAAAATATGAAATCTTTAATATTTATCATTATATGGCATTTCCCTTTTAAATATATGATTTTATATGAATTATAAACTATTTATAATTCAATTTATATTATGTAAACCTTTTACACAATCTAAATATCATATACTTAATTATTATTTAAGCCTTGATCATATCAATTATCAAAATACTTTTGATGTGACTTAAATAATATCCAAATAAATCCCCTTTATTTTAAACAACTTCAAATTAATTAATTATGAACTAAATATGAATATCAAGGAAATTTAAAAAATAAATAAAAAACTTATTTATTTTCCAAAACATGAGAAATTTATGAACTATTAATAAATAAATGTTAATTATAAACATTTTATAAATTAGCAATAATATAAAAATTTTATATCCATTTTAATATGAACCCTTTAATAATTTATATTAAATAACATATATATGATATTTCATAAATTATAAACATTTTATAATTCAATATATATTATATAAACATTTTTATATAATCTAAATATCATATATGTTGTAATTTATAAATACTTTATAAATAAACTTTTATGATTTCTAAATAAAAAATTTATTTCCATATCATAAAGCATGTCATTTAATTTTTCAAAAGGTATTTAAAACAAATATTTATTAATTAACCATAAACATTTTATAGTTAATTCATTTATAATTTTTTTAATAAATTTTTATAAATATTTCAAAATATATTTTTCATTATTTATAAACAATTAATAAATAATATAATTAAATTTATAATTGAATTATCTTGATTAAAATAAATACTTTATTTATTTTTATAAACAAAAGTAATAAATATGAACTTTTCCAATCTGAAAAAGGTTAATAAAACAAATTTTATTAATTCTTATTAATGTTACTCCCATCTTATAAACCGTTTTATAAATATGAATAATATAAATAATTAAATAAATTTTTTATTTAATTACTAAATATGATTTTTTATATTTATTTCCAGGCTTGAAAAATATCATTTACAATTAAAACATGTTTTTTCATAAACTAATAAACACGTTGATTCTTCAAAGAAGCCTTCGCTCTGATACCACTAATGGGGTGGAAGAATCTCTATTCCTCATATGAACATGTCCGATATGAAATCCATATGAATATATCAAAGAACTTCATTCCCCAACTCTTTAGACACATGACTCTTTGCATCACAATGGAGCTCCTGAGTGGAGAGCTACATTTCATCACTATTTATGTGTGAGAGTTACTAGGAATTGTCTAACTCTTTAACGTTTCATTTGATACCACTGTTGTGATTCTTATGATCATAATATGACCATATGCAGAGGATTACAATCCAAACATAGACAAATCTATCTTTAAGAATCAATGCATAAATAAAACTGTAAAAAAAATATACCTGGAAAATGCCAATAACAATATTCTTCTTCCTCAGTGAAGGAGAATGTTTGATAAAGATCACTAAGCAGTGAACAAAAGTACCTTACCTTTTGGGGGGGGGGGGGGGGTAACACCAACCAATGGATTTGCGATCGTATCATGAGAATACCCAGATGTTGAAGGGTGCTAGCGCTTTCGTCTCAGATGATGAACAACAATACGAGAGGAAGAGAGAATTAAGAGGCCTTCTCATAGTCAGTTCTTACAATAAAATGGATTATATCCCTTTATATAGCCATTCATGATGAATTTCATTAAATGAAATGTGTCATCCATATTTATGTATCCATATACATTTATTCCCATTGAAATTAGTTCATTGAATCCTATTCAATGAATATTCAAGCCATTCAATCCATTCATAACAAATTGATAATAAAAACATTTTGTTGAAATAAATAAATAAATAAATATATATATCATATACATATATTTATTATCACATGTATTTAATACATGCATTATAATACATGCATCAAATACAGATTATTAAATAGACACTTATATATATAATATCACACACACACACACACACATTAGTGCATATTCAACAAACCCATCATCCTAAATGAAAGGATCGCTTGAGATTTTCTACAATATATTAATATTTTAAGATAAAGACTATATTTTATTGCGTACAAAATATGCAACACCGAGCTTAAACGAACCAAAAAATATTATTATTTAAATATGATCATTATTACATAGCCATTAAATCAGAGGATATGAATAGGATTAAGTTATTTATGATATATATATATATATAGGTATTAATAAATAAAAATTTATTGATTAATTATTAGTAAATAAACACCTAGTTTTTAGTAAAGTCATTTTATTCTTAAAAAATACATTTTCTTGAAAAATGTTTTTTGATAGAATATTATAATTAATTTTCAGAAATTTTAAAAAATTTATTTGATTAAGAGGATATCATTTTTGAAATCATAATTTCAAAATTATCTTAGATTTAATTATTGATAATTATCTGAAATTTTTTATTTTTCAATGAATAGTGAAAAATACTTATTTTTATTGAAAACTATATTTTATTTTAAAGTATTTACAAAGTAAAATTCTATTTAAGATTAGTTTTAAAATTTAATTGGTTTATTTTTATTAAAAAAAATCCAATGATAGTTTATGGAATTAATTTTATGCCTAAATTTTCTATAAAAACATTTCTATACTTAAAAAGACATTTTTCCAACAAACTATTTTTCATTACGTTTTGTGTTTTAATCTAAACTTAATTTATGTCACTTTTATAAATTGAATCTTGAAAAATGAATTATATATTTAGAATCAGGAGGTCAAAATTTGGTAAATTATACCCTTTTATTTTTAGTGATTATATATAGTAATCATAGTAAATTTTATTACCACGGTAAAGGTAAAACGAATTAATTAATGGTAAAGATAAAGTGATAAGGACTAAAAAATAATCCTAACACTTGGATTAATTTTATTTTATGATTATATTTTTTCCATAATTATCTAAAATTATTATATATGACCTTTTTTTTCATTTGGCCCTAATTTTTACCTTTATAATATTTTATGTAAAGAAAAGTAAAAAATTTCATTCTCTTTATTTTATTATCTTTAATATTTTTACATAGGTATAAAAGAAGGTATGTTCAGTTATAAATGGTTATTTGAAATATAAATTATTATTTTTTATCATGGTAATTTATTTCTAATTTTTATTGATGAAATAACTACCTTAAATGTTTACGCGACGTCGATACAATATTTATTCAATTAATAAAAAAATAAAATAAATGATTTTAAAAATATTAAAAGTAATATAATTTGAATGAATTACCATGTTACATGATTTTTAAGATAAAAATAAAATATATTAGAGTATTTAATGGATCATTTTTGAATTTAATTATTGACATGTTGTTTTCAAAGTCAAATTAATTGAATATTTCCAAAAATGATATTAATGTTATTTTATAATAAACAATATTAAATGATTTAAAATTCCTAAAAATACTATATTCATCCAAGTGATTCTTATATAGTTTAAAATATCAACCATTTTCTATTTATAATCCAATTTTTATTTTATAGTAACTATCTTGACCCCTAAAGAGTAAAAACTTTGTTATCATGGTAATTGTCAAAAAAGGTTAACATAAGTTAAAAAAAGATAAGGATGAAAACATCACCTAAAATTGTCATTTTTTTTGGATGAGATTATTTTGACTCATAATCATATTATATTTGAATAATATAAATTTTTATCCATTCAAATATGAAAATTAATTTATATTAATTTAATTCTTTAAGAAATTCCAAGAATACCCCCTCCCTCTCTTATAAAAGGGCACCTCCTATCCTCTTTTATTCACACTTGAAAACCATTTGGTTCAGAAAATACCTACCCAACTAACTTATTAACATATATTAACACATTATATAGGTATTATTTTGAGAATAATACCAACCTAATAGGTCTTGAGGTGAAAATTGAAGGAGGTTGTCCAAAGAAGAGGTATAACTTTTAACCTAGTGATTTAGTTTTATTTAATCCTCTTCCCCATTAAAATATTATTCAAAAATTATTAAATAATAACAATGGTATATTACATATACTAATATGTTTTTATATTAATTTAACAATCTATATCCATTTGATCTTCCATCAAATGGGAAATGAAACAGTCATTCGTGTGTACGACGAACTATTGTCCCACGAACCGATTAATTCATTTTCCATCATCGACTCTCACATATGGTTATAATTATGGATTTAATATTTATATACCATATTCATGACATATTTATAATTATATAAAGATAATATATCATCTAATTTCTTACCTTTTCATCCATTGAAAATGATAATGTTATTTGTGCGTACGTATGGATTACCACCTCCACAAAGTGATATGATTCATTTTTCATTACCACATCACATGGATGATATATATAATTTTATTTAAAAGAAATAATATGGTATTTATGATATAATTATCATTATTTAAATATAAAACAATAGTTACATTCTTTTCATCATTATCATTGAAAAATGGAAATGTTACTCATGCGTACATACGACTTACCATCTCCATTATTGTAATATAGTTCATTTTTTGTAGCCACCATTCATGGTTGGTTTTAAAAGTATAATAAATAATTATTTAATTATTATTATTATATATATGATGAAACAATGACCCCTTTTACCACAACCAACACACCAAAGTCATTTTGAAATTATGAATCGAACGTCCTTAAAATACCCAACACATACTTAACCAATTAAGTAATTAAATATGTAATTGAAATAAATTAAACAAATGGTTCAATAATAAATTATAAACTTAGAAAATGTTTTTAAACAATTAAAAAATTGTTATAAGTTTATTATATAGGATTTAAAATACATACATGGAAATTCTGAACTTGAGGTAAGAGATTTCATCTCAATTTCTTTTTATTGAGGCATATTTTAATGTTATACACCTAATTTATTTTATATGGTATATATAATGCCACTTTAAATTTTATATTATGAATACTTAATACTTTATGGTATTTTTATTTCCATTTCAAATTATTTTATCCCAGGGGGTTTGACTTTAAAGTTACTAAGTGGTCATAGGTTTCTTAACTCAATTTCCATTCATTAAGTTGTACTTCTACTTTATTGACTTTGTTGTGCCATGATTATGTGTGAATTGATCAATAAATTGTTTTATTATTAATTTAAACCTTTTTATTTTTATTTACATATGTGAAAATAATCACTTCATAGATTAATTATCACTTCAAAAGTTTTGATCTTTATAATGGTTTTCTTTGTCTCAATCTCATTTTCTTGTGACACGTTTCATGTCATGAACCATGATTTCCTTATATGGTGTAATTAATTCCCCATGAATGAATTTTGGAATATTACTTCATTTATTTCATGTTATTTATATATCCATATCATATTCTTACTTTCTGTGACTTTTGATTCAAAAGTTACCAAAGTAGTAAAGGCTTCATGTTATAATCTCCTTTCTTTTAAAGACTGTTTATGTTTAAGGCTCCTTTAGAGGAAATCATATATTATTATTTTATTGAACCACATTTATTTTATTTTCCTCTTGTTATTAATGTGGTTTATATGTTTACTTTCGTTTTTCCTTTCTTATTGATTAAAGAAATACCAAGTAAGTTGCTTATAAGTGATACTAATATTGTATCTTCTTTTAGATCAAGAATCTATCTCTTTTATATTCATGTTTGATAATTTTTTTTCAAGAATTTTATTTTATAAAAACAAATTATTTACTAAAGTTATTTTATATGATCTTTGAAATTATTTTAAAAGGTTTTAAAAAGAAATTTCTTAGCATTTTCTGTATGTGTCACTTTTGACTCCATTAGATCGTTCTCACTTGTCTCTTATTGAATCCTTTTAGGATATTAAGATGGATGGATTATCGATAGAATATCCCCTTACGCGATGGTGATGGATGATGCATTAGTCCTTCCTCCCCCAGTGGGGGATGTACCCTCACCGTCTCTTGAGGGAGCTACCCATTCTTTCTCCCTTTTCTCCAACCCCGATTTTATTTCCTCTTCCCCCAAATAGTGCTAATCCCTAAAGTCCCAAATCTATTCAACGGTGCTCCTTAACTCTTTATTTCATCATCAGATTTCAACTAATCCTTGACTCTTCTGCATTTGACATTGATCACTTGGTTCAAGCATCACTGTCCTTTAGTGGATACTTTTGATAGGTTAATTTTTGGGTCATGGGGTTTATAAGATTGAGAAATAGTGGGTCCGCTTAATAATTAGAAAATTATGATTTGATTTGACTCAGAGGAAGATCTGGTTAGGGCTTGGTCTAGTTCCCCTCACAACTAAAATGGTTCCCGATTCTATCTTTACAGGTGTACATATGACTTCCACATGAAGCGCAATACTCCAACATTGGCGATTTGGGTTAGTTTTCCTCATCTTCCACTACCATTTCAAAATCTTGTGATTATGTGAATTCTAGGGAACCTAGTTGGTAGATATTTGTGATCTTATAGTAGAAATAGATTATTTTTCCATCTAGTCTCTCCCTGAATATATGTGGAAGTGGATGTCTCAATATTACCAGTAGAGTACGTTTGGATTTATGTGGGGAAAGAGTTTTGATGCCAGCAGGATGTGTTTTTTGAATCATGGTTGGAATTCTACTCTCCCTATAAGAAATTGGGTTGCTCATCAGCAATATGTAGGTGTAGGATCAAGATATTTGATCAAAAGACAATTTTAGACTTAGGAGGTAGTGGAAAGGGAGTGAAGGTTGATGTTTTTAATGGTTATATGGGGCAACGCCAGTTGGGTGTTTCTACCATCCCATGTATTGCGAAGGTGGTGAAAGGAATGACACATGAAAGAAATCCATTGGTGGCTGATATATTTAGTCGGTTGAGGAAGGACCTAAGTGATCCCATGATTTATGTGCAATATCCTTTAGAACTAGTGGGTACTGATGTGGTATATGATGTTGGTGTTTTTATTTCTTCATACTGTAAATCAGTTGAGGTATCCTAAGGTGGGGAAGTGTGAGCTGGTAGTGGTATCAACCATGTAGTAGAGTATTAAGTGTCTATTGAGGGAGGTAAAAGATATCCCAAGGCTATATCCTATGCATATGCAGTACTTTTAGGTGGAAACTTTGGAAGTGGGGGATCCCAGGAGTCTGTGCCATTGTAGGGTGTTGATGTGTCTAATGAGGCAAAGAAGGGTGCTCCATCAGGTGGAAAGGGTCAGGTGCAAGGGGGTGGGTCACTAACCTGGTCAAGACTAAGGATGGTTTTCCATATATCAATATTGTTAACTGATTTGAAGGATTGGTGTCTAAAGGGATGGACCAGGATGTAACAGCTGGAGCAAAGTAATCCAATGATGAGCAGGGAATCCCTAGAGATGAGTTTAGTGGTGAGTCCTATTATCAGTTTTTAGGAGACAATGAAACAAATTTTCAAGGTATTGGGATTTCTAGTCTAAGAAGGAGGAAGGGTCGGAGAGGAAATAAGAAAAGTCAAAAGGACTATTCCTACTTACCCATACCAATGGAGATAAGATTTGTCAAGAGTTTGAAAGCCAAGGTGATGGAAGAAGATCCCAAGGATTTTGTAAATTCTGACTGAATAGAGGATGCATCTCATGGGGCAGTTCCCCTTAAGGGTGTTTTAACTGGACAATAGCGGGAGAAAGTCACAGTTTCTGAGAAAATGTTGGAGATGATCACGCAGTTGGAAGAACATATAGTGGATGTGGTTCTTGTGATTAATTCCACACTAGAGGAAGCAAAAAAAGATGGGAAGACTGATACACATAGACACTAATTATAGAGTGTATGGATTGATAAGAAAGATATTCTACTGATAATAGGATTCAATAAAGGGAATATCAACAAAGAGGAGTACATGAAAACTTGGTACAAACTGGTGTATCACTTCAAAGACCTTATAAAGGATAATCCCGACACATAGGTAACCACTCTTTACTGGAAATTATTTAGGGAGAATGCTTCCAATAGGCTTAAGATATATTTTAACAATTATGTGGTTTCTTTTAGTGTTTGATTTGGGTGAAATTTTCAGTTTCTCACTTTTTCCTTAAAAGTATTTTGATAATAAAAAAGTTATTTTTCAGTCAGTCACTTTTAACTCTCTTTACAAAATGTTTGAAATGAGTGCATATTTTTAATGTATACGGCATGAACTGACTTTCATGACTTCATGACCATATTTTGTTTTGAGGAAATATTTATAAGTTTTCATGGTTATTTTTAAATAAAATTGTTTCCTCAGTATTTTGCATTTTTATAAAATATTACCAAAATAAAAGGGTATTTTTCCCTGTTTTCAAAGAAATGTTTTGAAATATTCTTTTAAAGCTATTTTCATCAATGTTAACATCATATAATGATTTATATTATTTACTAGGATTATGATCTCATGTTAATATCCATATTATTTATTTGTATGGATTATGATTATTGTTTTAAAGAGATTTCCATGAAACCCATTTCTTTTCCACAGGTAAATCAAGTTATAAAGGAATGCAAGCTGTTGCTAAAATATTGATGATGAAAACGAAAGATTCCATGTGTTATATTCATGTAAGGTACTTATAAATTATTTATAATGATGGTTTAACCTGATATATATCTTTATTATAGGTAATACCAATATATATTATACAATGGGTGAGCCCCATTATAGATCTCCAATGAATTGGGTAATGTTTCTTGTCTTTTAAGGAAAGAATGAGGGAGTTAACCAGTGAGGTTTCTCTTATGGACTCTAGTTATTTTTGAAATGAGTTTAACACGGGTTATAAAGATAATTTTCCAAGATACCAACATGTTTTATTTATGCTTGAAATGGGTTTTTAATGTTTCCTTTGATCAAAATTGATATCACATGACTCATGATTATTGATTCTTAAATGAATATTTAATTATGTTAAAGATTTATGACTTGAATTATGTTTTATGATCCAAATTTTTATGGGTATAAATTATCTTATGATATGCTTATGCATCTTGATTATGTTATCATAACCTTATGCACATCTTATGCTCACTGGTGACATTGAATTGTTAATGCTTATATTTACCCTTACCGAGCATTTGAGCTCACTATATTTATGTTTTATTATCCCCATGTTATGAATAATGATGTTAAATGTTTTTTTTCTAGAAAGGTTTAACGTGTGAAGAATTTTATGGGAGATATTGAAGACTTATTATGAAATAAGAAAATATGGGTATAGTGCAAAAATTATTCATTTGAAGACACATGTATTATTATATAAGAATTTGTCCTAATTATTTAAAACTCTAAACCTAAAAGGTCCTTAGGTATATAAGTGATGAAATATTCAATTCTGATGTTGTATGTTTTTGATGATTAAAAATTGGTTCATGTTTATCAGTTTCAATCCAGAAATATAAAGATTATGCTTTAAGCACCAGATCTTGGAGTGTGGGTCTTGGGTTTTTATAGTTGTTATTAGAGTAGGATTTAGACAAATTTGGAGAAAAATATGTTTTCATCAGAGTTTATCTTAATATTTATGGATACCATAATGGGTTTATGAGTTTAAGGTATATCATAAGTTCAAAGTCTTAGACATCCCTTTTAACATTTTAAGTGATGAGATTTTAAAGTTATTAGTGACATTTTGGGAGATGTTTTATTAGGTTGAGGTATATGTAACCCTTAAGCTTAACATGAAGTATTATTTTAGGAAGAATGCATTTACATTTCATGGACATGAGTTTGAAGGTATTGATAACATTTAGGGTTTATATGATATTTGATATTAAGGTATTTATGGGTTATTACAATTTGGGATAATATGTTTTATCGATAATCATGAGATTGAAAATTGATTTGGTGATTAAGTTATTATTGTTATTTTGGAAGAGGTTCTATCTTTTTTGAACCTTATATGATTAATGTAAATAGAATATTATAGTATTTTATTTGTGGAATAAAGGTTGAATGGTCTTTTGGAAGTATATATTATTTTAATGTGGCTTTATAGTGATATATATTATTTATGTAAATAATTATAATATTTTGGAGATTATATGATTAAGGCATATGAATTTTTGGATATATGACTTTATGAGTGACTATTTTTTATTAGATATAAATTTTAAATTAATATTAGAAGAATATGTGATTAAATCCTTCATATTTTTGGGTTTTGAATTTGGTCGGGAATATTTTGAAGAATTTTATGGATAGTTATTTATCAAATGATCTAAGTTGAACTTTGGGTGTTATTATCAAGGATTTAGAGATTAATTTTGTATTTCATCATATTAAGGGTTATTCATTTTTATAATTATCTTACCTTGTTCTAACCATTTTGGTTATGGTTAATGTCTACAGACAGGAGGAATAACTTGTTATCCTTTTAGAATTATATGATCCGTTAGAAGTTGATTTTAGTGCTTCAGGTATAAAAAAATTCAGCTTGAATACTCGTTATTTGGAGTAAAGGTGAGATCATGGTGGAAATTGATTAAAAGATGAAATTATACTTGTCAAGTAAGTATATTTCCTTAAGTTCATAGTCTAGATGATAAATTAATTCCTTAACTCTAGGAAAAGGATCTTAAAACAAAAATGTTATCATATTACCTTTATTTATGATGAATTTATGGTCTTTTTCACACCTCTTTGGTTTATGATTTTGTGGTTGTTAAATTTCTCATGATCATTCAGTTTCTCATGATCAATGATATCTATCACTCTCCATTATTATTTAAACATTACGCTTTTCTTTCATGTCCCTATTTTCACTTCTCACTAATGATCTCCTATTTGAAAACCTAGTATGTGTTATTCCAGATTACCTTCATACTTCCATTTATTTCTTTTCAAGTGGATGTTTTATTAACCTTTTATACGATGTGGTATTTCAATAAATGTGTTTTAAAATGTCAAACTGTAAGATCCCAACCTTTTCTGGAGATGAATTAGGTTTTTTTTTCAGGTACACTTTTTTCTAATTTTGAGTACTTTTTTGGGATGTATCTTGGGGATTTTTTGGGTAGAAATTGAAAATTTTGGAGGTAAGAGGGAAATTGCACGGTTGGCGCATGGTTTTCACAAACCATGAATCCTAGCCCAAAAAATCCTGCAAACCCAAATAGAGGGGATTCACATGGATGGCGCACAGTTTTTCAAACCGTGTACCCTTTTAGGAGAAACCATGCACCCCATAGAATAGGTGCATAGATATAGTACATGGTTAGGGGGAATTGTGTGACCCAAGAAGAAAACCATACATAGGGTATTTTAATCCCCTAAAAATTATTAAAAAAATTCCTAAACCCCCCTTCTTATACCCCAAAACACCCTAGCTAGACCCATAATAATTTTCTCTCATTTTTGGAGGTTCCAAGACACATTCTTAGGGATACCAACCTATGTTCTTGGAAAATATTAGGGAAGATTAAATATATACACCCAACCTAGTAAGAGTATCCAATCCCGTGTAGTTTCCTTCTTCTTCTCATGTTCTTCTCTCTTTCTTTATGGGATGTTATCCCCTGTTTTTTTTGGATCTAGATCTAGTTTTATTAGATCAAGATCTAGGCTTATTGGATCTAGATTTATAAGTGTGGTATCTTGATTTGTATGATATTGAAATTATATTTAAAATATAGATCCTGTTATACTTCATTGTTCTACTCAAATTGGGGATATCCATTGGAAATAATTCATCACCATTCTTGAGGTAGTGATCTATTATTCAAATCCCATAGTCTTGATTTCAATTATGTGTATGTAATTGTGGAATTACTATTATTTGATTATAAATTGGGTTTCATAAATTGAATTAATTAATTTGGTAGATTAATTAATTAATAGGATTATGAATTTGGGGATATTGAACTGATTGAGTTGAAATAATTAATTGATGAATTAATTGGGGATTTTGATATTTTAGTTCTGAATAATTAATTGTTGAATTAATTATGGGTTATTGAGATTGTTGAATTGTATTAATTAATTATTGAATTAATTAAAAGGAAATAATTGAGATTATCCAATTCTTGAATTGGGATAATTAATTGTTGAATTAATTATTAAGATGTTGTGATTATGAAATCGGGATAATTATTGTTGAATTAATTATTGAGTTAATTATTGATATATTGAAATTGTGAACCAGATTAATTAAATTTTGAATTAATTAATGGGAATTGTGATGGTAAATTGTGGTAAGAGGATTAATGTTGATTAATCCCGATTGATGTGATATTATGATATATGTGATATAGTAATACATGTGAATTGTGATATTGCGTGTGGGACAAGGCATACTGTGTCAAAAGACCATAGTGATGAAAATTGATATTTGTGTGTGGGACAAGGCCTACTATGTCAAAAGACCATAGTATTAAATTGATATTCATGTGTGGGATAAGATTTACTATATAAAAATCCCACGAGGTCCTTGGCATGAAGACCTAAACCAAAATGTTGGCATTGGACCATGATTCAAATTAGCCATGTTATAAATTGAAATGAATTGAATAATGAAATACCATTTATTATGATGAATTGTGAATTGAAATTGTGATGTGGTTTAGACTCTAGCATGGGACAAAGTAGGTATTGGTTGGTTCAGGTGTCCTCAGTAACCTGAGGGTTATGTGGTTAAATAAATAATAATTGATTAAATGTAAACTATTTACTTTAATGATTTTATTTATTCTTTATACAATTGTATACATTGTTTGAATGGATATTGTTTTAGACACCATTGGTGGTGGTCTATTGAGTTGTACTCACACCCTACTCAGGCTACCTGATCAGTACTCGAATAGACTTCATGTTTACAGGACAAGATAAGGGCAAAGGCCCTGTGTTTAATGGTTGATTTGCGATGAAGTATGGTTGAGAGAACTAGACGATATTCAGGACCCGCTTGGCGGTTGTCAGTGTCTTTACTTTGGGTTTGTATTTTGACACTTGGAACATAATTTGTCATGGCATATCGATTGTTCAGTTTTGACATTGTATTTCCAGTTTTGGACATCTTGTGATATTGGTATTGTTCTGGTTATGATTATATATCATTTTTTTAATTCTTTTTTATTTACACTATTGTGATACTTTAATAAAGAGGTTATAGTCTCCCCATGATTGATATTAGACCCTCACTTCTAGTCGGTAGCCTCTAGCACATAGGGATGCATGCTTGTGGTCATATGGTGATCTAGATCAGGGTATCGGTGTGTGGAACTTGGTTCAGGATGTTACAAAGTGGTATCATAAAGGATTTATTTTCTTTTTTATTTTGTATTACTATTTGGGAAAGGTAGATAGGAGAATAGGATGAGTTGGGCCTTGGTTAAGAGTTTATACATGGGAGTTGCAAACCCATGTATGGGGGTAAAATACAAGTACCCAGGGTGGGATTGATGTTATTAATGTGTGTTATTACAGTTGAATATTATTTCACCTCGAGAGATTCACTTGTCTTGTAATGGGATCATTGTTTATGAGTTTTTTTTTAAGATTTGACTCGTGGCCTGGTGTGGAATAGAAGTCTAGTTGCATGCATCATTTTAGGCACTTATGATTATTTGTGACATGCATCATTTTTAGGCATGCATGTGAAAACAGGTTTTGGGTAAGATACTGAACTTGAATTTTTTATCCTTGTTCGTGAAATTTTATTGAAAATGGTGCCTAATATGTAATTAAAAGTGTTAAAATGATGAAAAATGTGAATAATTGGGTGTCTAAATGAGAATCTTGAAAATGATAATGTTTTTATCCTTTATTAACCATGGCCTAGATGTAGGATGGTTAAAAGTAGTGTTAATGTCTCAATTTTGACTGTGTGGAGGGGTTGGGGTAATGACTCATTATGGTTTGTTGTGAATCCCCATAAATATGTTAATTTTGTGAATTATTTTCCAAGGTGCTTGTTTGGAATTGTAGAATTATGCCTCCATGACGACATTTGTTGAGAGGACAATGGGAGGAATTGTCTAGGGATGATCCTCCAGTAGTGGAACTTGAGGCATCGATAGTGTTGGGTGAGGAAGTTGGAGAGCAGTTCCAGGAGAATTTTTTTAGCTCATGCAATTTATGGACAAAGACCCAGGATGGGTTGTGAAAAACATATTTGATATGACAAGGGAGTTTCAGTTGCAACAACCTCTGATGTTTACTAGAGAGGGTGAACCTAAGGTAGCTGAGTTTTGGGTCGAGTCCACCCAGACTACACTTGACCACTTGGAGACTCCTGATGATAGGAGAGTAAAATTGGATTCTTAAATGTTGTATGGTCAAGTGAATTGTTGGTGGGACATACAGACTCAGGATGGACATCTGGATATTATGGAGTAGAAGGACTTTTAGGAGAATTTTTTGAAACACTTTTACCCTAAGACGCTCAAGAAGGATAGAGCAGTTGAGTTCATGAGACTGATTTTGAGGAATATGTCTGTGATGGACTATGTTAGCCTATTTACAGTTTTGAAGCACTTTATTCCAATTTTGGAAGGAGATGAGGATACTACAGCCAAGCAGTTTCAGAATGTCCTTAAATGTGAAATTTATCCCTTGGTGAATATCTTCATACTGAAGAAGTTTTATGAGGTGGTGAATCAGAATCTCATTTTCTAAGGGAACCTAAAGGAAGATTCAAGTGGCATACATGTGGTTTTTTTGGGACGATCAGAATGTATGACTTACGAGATCAGGAAGCATCATTATGAGAATGTTAGCCAAAGGATTGGAAACCAAATTGGCTAGACAAAGGGTTCAGTTTTGCAGGACCTTTCTTGAGTGATCTGTCACCAGTGTGGCAGGTCAGGAAACTTCCAAAGATAGTTTCCCTGACCAGCAGTAGAGTGCCGAGCCTGCAGTAAGACGGGACACCTATATAGGTTCTTCCTGAACTCACGACAGATAGGTAGTGACGACAGAGATAGACAAAAACAGATTGCTAAAAGGGGATCTTCTGCACCATATCAGTCTGGCAGCTGGAGTTTTACTAGCCATGGTGGTAGATGTAGTGGACATGGTACTTTTGGGAAAGAGTTCCCATATCAGTATAGTGGTACATCTCAGGGGATTCAGACTATACTGTATGAAATATGGTCAATACAATTACATGTCATTCAGCCTACACTTTTGGATAGGAAGGCTGGACCTTCAATAGTGATAGGTACTATTCTTATAGCTTCTAAATTAGCTAGTTCCTTAATTGAAACTAGTTCCTCTCATTCCTTTATTTATGAACAACTTGTTAATGGATTGGGCCTAGCGATGGAGTTCATGAGTGGGGTGTTAATGATATATACACCATTCAGAGTACGAAAGGGAGACATATATTTGTGAAAAGGTGTTCTCCCAAGGTTGGGAAGTACCAATTTTTTTGTGGGATCTTTATATTATTTAAATGTAAGGCTTTGACCTAATTTTGAGTATGGACTGGTTAGTAGCATACTGATCCCACATAGATTATAACCATAAGAGAGTGACCTTTATGTATCTTAAGGGTGGCAACTATATTATTTATGGAGAATGGGATATCTAGGTAGGCCGAGTAGAGACATTTACTCAGCAACTAAGAGAGATCACAACCCAGGTTTCTAGTCTATTGCTGAATGATGGGGGCATAGAACATGATGTCTTTCCACCCATAGTGGACAGATTTTAGGATGTGTTTCCTAAAGGGTTATTAGGGCTTACACCTGAGATACATGTAATTTACAATTGATCTCATGCCTGGAGATGATCCAGTTTCTATTCTACCATAAAAATGGCATTGAAAGAGATTCAAGTGCTCAAGACTCAGATGGAGGAGTTAAAGGATAAGGGGTTTATTCGACTGAGTATGTCACCTTGGGGTTTACCTTTTTTGTTTTCCAAGAATGATGATAGAACTCTATGCTTGTGTTTTGATTACCGGAAGTTGAATCAGATGACTATAAATAATTGATAACCTCTTTTGCATATCAATGATCCGTTTGAACAGTTGAGGGGAGCTCATATCTTTTCTAAGAATGACTTGAGATCAGGGTATCATCAGTTGAGAGTTCAACCTTCTGATATATCGAGGACTTATTTCAGAAGAAGATATGGCCCATATGAGTTCTTCATTATGCCGTTCAGGTTGACAAATGAACCATTAGTGTTTATGGACTTGATGAATATAATCCTCCATCTATACCTGGATCAGTTTGTTGTAGTGTCTATGGATGACATATTTGTGTACTTAAAGACTCATGACGATCATGCCCAATATCTTAAAATCATCATGAGTACACTAGGAGAGCATCGACTATACACCAAGCTATCTAAGTGTCAATTTTTGATTGACCAGATACACTTCTTGGGTCACATCATCCTAGAGTAATGTGTGTCAATGGACCCAAATAAAGTTCAGGCAGTGTTTTCTTAGGAGAAACCTGAAAACATTTTTGATGTCTGTAGATTTTTGGGGTTAGAAAGATATTATAATAGATTCATCCAAGACTTTTCCTGATTGGTAGTGCCGCTTTGGGGATTTAAAAAAAGGTAATAAAGTATAAATAGTTTGAATCTTGTGAGAATTATTTCCAGCAAGTGAATAAGCGCTTGATATCAGCACTAATTTTGATCCTATTTAAGATAGGTGAGGAGTATACAGTGTATTTTGACACTTCTAGAATAAAACTTGGAGTAGTGTTGATGTATAGAGATCGAGTTGTGGCGTATGGGTCTTGATAGTTGAGTCCACATGAACAGAATTACCCTACGCATGACCTCAAGTTGGATGCTATGGTCTATGCTTTGAAGTGTTGGTGACATTAACTATTGGGTGAGAAGTTTACTGTGTATACCACTACTTGAAAAGGCACCTATACCCAAAAATTTGAACCGTGGGTATAGCCCCCAAAACCGTGGGTATAGGCTATACCCACAATTTTGGGAACCATTTCCAGTTAAGTCATCGATATAGACCTATACCCATGGTTCCTATAAAAACCATGGGTATAAGTCACATGGATTTTTCCATACCCATGATTTCAATAAAACCATGGGTATATATTTATACCCACAGTTTAAAAAACCATGGGTAAATCTATTCCCATAAGACAACCTATACCCATGGTTTGTAGAACTGTGGGTATAGGTAACTACCTGCATTTGGCAGCACCACCACCACATCTTCTTCTTCCAGCTCCTTAACCAGAAAATAAAATAAAATATAAAATATAAATTCAATGAAGTATGAATTTTCTACATTTACCATCCAACTAAAAACTTTTAATAGTTTTCAAATCATATAAAATACCAAAACATACATATACATCCATAAAATAAATAAATTTAAGTCATTATATAACTACACAAGTCTTCTTCCTTCTAATTCAAAAATAGAGGGGATTAACATCCCCCCATAATCAAAATCCTCATCCTCAACATCATTATCATCATCATCAGCAACAATATCCTCACCAAAAATATCATCTAAAGCAACAACATCATCAACAACATCATCGCCACCACCTTCAACTCGATTGCCACTAGGACCCTCATTGGTATTAGTTGAGGAATCATTTAAAGAATGCATCGATTCCATATATGAATCAATAGTAGTATAAACATATGATAAAATTGATTGTGTAAAGACCCGTAAAATTCAAAGGAATTTTTTTCTTAATTTTCTTTCAGATTTTACAAGAACGTAGTTTCTGACGGCACCTGATTCCGAGGCCTGGTGTGCCCGGAATCAATTTTCGAAGTTTGCCTCGGGTACGTTCAGTGAACGAACGAGCGGGTTTTTCTATCTTTTTAACCGGTGCTCGGAATTAAAATCCGAGGGCACCGATGAACTCGCAGTGCTGGTATTTCCTTAAGAGGACTTTTACCATTGGTGCGTTTTCATGGGAGAAGAAGTTTAATTTTGGGGTTTAAGGAAGAAATAAATAAAATTGTGAACAATTTAATTTTTGTTATTTAAGGAAGCTAAAATCTACCATGGGAAGTTGTTGGTGGGGTCCACAACCACCCAACTTCCCATGTGTGAATATGTGGGAGGTGGGGCCCACACTCACCTAACCTCCCATGGGAGAGTTCAGTGTGGTGGGGCCCACACGAGACCATAACCCCCTTGAACTTCTTATAACTACCTTAAACTCCCTTGCACTTAATGTGCCAACTCCTCTTTAATCTCATCCTCCTTTAAGTTTATATAACTCTTCACCTTTCCTTCCACCTTTAATTCAACCCAACATGCCTTAATTAATGAGATGAGCCTCTTCATTTAATTAATTATGTGGTTTGGTTTGAATTTTAAAAATTCTTGAGGTGTGAATAAAAATAATATCATGGGATATTATTTTGGAGCTTTTGGTGTGTGAGAAAATGTTAACAACGTTCTGGAGTTTTTGGGAGAAATTTGGTGTGAAGAAGAAGAGAACTTCCCTCCGACGAAGAACGACGCATCTTCAACGAATAACGGTTCTTCTTCGACAAAGAGCACTTTCCCTTCAACATAGAACGTTCTCGACGAAGAACGCCTCCGACGGAGAATGTCGCCATCGACGACGGCTCTTCCTCCGACGGCAACAGAATCGACACTGATATTCCACGGCGACCGAACACCGCGACGCTTGCCTCTTTCCACGGCTCGACGACATGCGACGTCTTTTCGAGGTAGGGGTTTATTGATTCTTGTTCGTGAAACATCCTTTTTCGTTCCTCGTCTTATTTTTTTTGGGCCGCTTGTTATCATCTTAACGGGAGGAGGTCGGACCGCACAAACATGACCGACCCTCCTCCCCCTTTGTTGTTGTGTTTTTACAGTTCGGAAGATGGCGGCAAGGTGCGACGACACCGCGCGGGAACCCGGAGGAATGTGGCAAGGATGCGCAGCGCCGTCGAAGCCAAATGGAATTGTGGTCGTAGTTGGGACCGCGAAGGTGAACAAAAGACTCCGCAGTTTGTTATTTTGACGTGCGGAACGACAGGCATTGACGAAACGGGCCGCAGAGATGATTTGATGTTTCTGCAGTGAATAACGGGACCCGGGATGAGCATCGGCACAAACGGAATTGAAAACGGACCACTGGAGCAACTCCGGTGGCCTGCGGACACCACCGGCCGGCCCCTCGGAGGCGGCGTCGCCCCGGCGCGCCGCTTGGAGAAACCGCCACAGTTGAAGCCGTGGCGGCGAGCTGGTGGATCCCGCGGCCGCACGGGATCTAGGGGAGGGGACGACACGCGCCACGTCCGCGGAGCACCGGCTCGCTGGCCGAGCCAGCGAGCCACCCGACCGAGCCAACGAGCCACCCGGCCGAGCCGGGCCGGCCCAGGGGGGGTTGGGTCGGGTCGGTCCGGGCCCAGACCCCCCGTTTTCGGATCACTTTCAGTCTTTTGCCTATATCTTGGGTTAAAAGCCTCTGATCGACGCACCGTCAGTTGCATAACGATCCTTGGATCGAGACGGTCATTTCAGTATATTAATCTCAAGGTTTCAGAGAACTTTGGGTTCGGTCGGGTTGGTTTGAATACGAAACCAACCGGGCCCTCAGAGCGGAAATGCTTATATCTTGAGCTCCGGACGTCCGATTGACATGCCGTCGACTTTGTTGGAATCCTCTTGATGAGACAGAACTTTTTTCTTACTCCTCTTGAGGTTTGGATGCCGTCGGAGTGCGGTCGGGTTGGTTCGCTCATGAAACCAACCGGGCCCCTGGAACGGAAAATCCAATAACTCACAGACCGGGCGTCCTATTGACGCGCCGTCTGTCTCGTTGATTTCCTCTTGATGATACGGAACTTTTGGCATACTTCTCTTGAGTTTTGGATGCAGTTGGATAGTGGTCGGGTTGTATTGCACCCGAAATCCAACCGGGCCCCTGGAACGGAAAAGCTAATAACTTTCAGACTGGACGTCTGTTTGACGAACCTTCAGCGGCGTTGGTGATCACGTGGAGAAACGGTACCTTTGAGTATACCCTTTGAGAGTTCGGGGTACAGTTGAGATACGACCGTGTTGGTTCGCACACGAAACCAACTGGGCCCCGGGGACGAAAAATCTAGTAACTCACAGACCGGGCGTCCGATTGACACGCCGTTTGTCGCGTTGAGACCCCTATGACGAGGTGGTTCTTTGAGATACTTCTTCGTGGGACTTTGAGATAATTGGAGTATCTACTAGTAGCTCGTGGAGAGGACCCTCTTGGAGATGAGTGTATGGAGTACGGAGACCGTGTAGCTGGCTGTGACCTGATGACTGCTTGTCCGATTCGATTCGAAGTGACTAGCATAGCCCAGTGGGGAGAACTACTTTGTGAGGTGGCAGAACCATGGAGGAGGAGAACTACTGTGTGAGGTGGAAGACCCATGGCGGAGGAGCACTATTGTGTGAGGTGGCAGACCCGCGGTACTCGACAGGAGGAGTACCTCAGCAGTCATAGGTTGGTGAGCAGTACCTCGGAGACGTGACATGATCACTGTACTCCCAGAGACGGAGCTCTTCAGCAGTTACAGTTTCGATAATGAAAATCCTGGTTTGAGCTGAGTCTTTGACCTTTGTGTTTACCTCATGATTTAGATTGGTCACTTGATAACTTAGGTATATGTATGGGCATATACCTGGGTAGTGGTTATCTGTTGATTTCATAATCTTTGAGTTTCCTCATGATTGAGATGGGTTACTTGATAAATTGGGTATATGTATGGGCATATACCTAGGTAGAGGTTATCTATTGAGATCTTCTTTGTGGTTATCCTTGTTGTATTTAGTGAGACCTTGAGGGTCTTGAGGTCCCTACTGGGTATCGTTATACTCACCCCTACAAGGGATATGCCCGCACCTTGTTGTGTTGGTTGCAGACGACGGGCAGCGCAGACAGAGGCCGAGTGTTCGAGGACTGGACGGTACCTGGAGGTGGACTTCACAACAAGACGACACTCAGAGGAGGTTGATGGGTGAGAGCATTGTGGAGGCTATCTATACCCACCCTTCAGGTAGGATCCGTGGTGGACGATCCAGGAGCTGCGCTATCTGTACCTACCCTTCAGGTAGGATCCGTGGTGGACGATCCAGGAGCTGTGCTATCTATACCTACCCTTCAGGTAGGTTCCTTGATGGACGATCCAGGAGCTTCTTGTCACCTTCCGGCTGTTTTATCTTTTTCCTTGTACTTTACAGTTGGGATTGTATTTCTGGCCCCTTTACTTTCCGCACAACTTGTTTCAGTTTTACTTAGTGTTTTACTTCCTCTTGTACTCTGTGGTGTTTTGTTTACTTTTATAAATACAATTCATTCCTAGTTATCGGGATTTAAGCCTTTGGTGCTAGTCGCCAGCCCCTGGCCTATGGAAGGCGGGCTTGGGGTAGTCACAGCACGGGCCCCGAGGACGGTTCGTGACAAATTGGTATCAGAGGAGTTCGGTTCTACCGCAGAACTTATAACTATAATATTTTCTTTCTGTGAAGCAATAGTTTTAAGGGTACCGAGTGTGGTTTTCAGTTCAGGGAGTCCAGTGTTGGTGCGGCGGCTTACATATCCATACACCAGGACCCTGACTACTGATTTCTGACTTTGTGCATGAAAAACACTGATTGCGTGTGTGTTTCCAAGAGTTTTAAAGTCAGCTGACACCAGGTCAGCTCACCAGGTATAAATCATTGACCGTGTCACATCTATTTAGGATGTCTCTACGCAGACATTCAGTTGGAGTTTCCGAGAGAGTACTCGATGATGGCTCACCGAGCGATGAGGCTCCGGTGCGGGCCCTTTTTACTATGTTGGCACCCTCGGGTGGTGTACCAGCAGCACCAAAACCTGTTGGGTAGCAGATGTCACCAGCCATACTAGTGAACTGTGCACGCTAGCAGAGCACGATGTATGAGTTCTAGCAGTAGAGGCCTCTGAGGTTACGAGGTGAGGAAGATTCCCAGACAGCAGAGGGATGGCTGGAGGTGATTCTAGAGTTTTCCGCCTAGCTGAGACACCACTGGAATGGATGGTAGACTTGGCTACTAGTGTTTTCCAGTGAGTGACCATGAGAATGGTCCGCATAGTGATGAGGCTTCGGTACGTGGACCGATGCCTGAGATACTTCCTTCGGTTAGTGTGTCAGCAATACATCACTACCTGTTGGTCAGTAGTTACAACCGGCGGTACTGGTAGGTGACACATGTAGGCTTACTGCCTTATACGTGTTCCAACATCAGATACCCTCAAGTTCTGAGGCGAGCCAGATGCACAGGCAGCTGAGAACTAGCTTGAGGAGGTGGCTGAGAGTTTTTCTAGAGCTTATACAGCTTCGGCAGGACGATGTTTCAGTAGCTGAGTAATCATCAAGGCGTACCAATCGTTTTTGGTACTTGATGACTACGATATGATCAGTTCTTAGAGCTCGGACCTCAGAGCGAGGTGTGTTTAAGGGATATCCGAGTAATAACTCTTTTATCTATGCATTCCTACTTATGTTAGGGTGCTAGAATGAACCCTTGTGGTTGAATGTTCTTTGGCTGATCGGTTTTAGCCAGTGAATGTTATCAGTGGGAAGATGCGAACTGGCGTCAGTCTCAGAGACTTGGACGTGTAAAATGTTTCAAGAAGAAGAAGTGTCAAGGAAAGATGAATCTGTAGAGTAGCAGACGTGGAACCAGAGCTAGGAGAGAAGCATATGGTGGTGTACTTTTCAACATGTTACAACCACCTGCCTTTGTTGTCCCCTCCAGGCTTAGGGAGCTGAAGGCCAGGGGAAGAGAGTAGCTGCATGCGGTCAAGGAGTGCAACCGAAAGGGATCTAAGGATGATTCAAAGTGCAGACTTTGTCTTCTACTAGCTGTCGTAGCCACATACATCGATACAAATCATCCCTTCCTTCCATGAATCTAGTCCCAGACCTAGAGTTTCCGGTTAATTCGTTGACTTGACCCTCACGTCTAGAGATACCTTTGGGAGGAGACTCGATAGTCACACTTACGCCGACAGTGTGATCTGACCCTTGAGGTGAGAGTCTCGGTTGGGACCTCTTGGTGACAGCGTCGAGGCCTTACGACGTTAGTTTTAGTATGGACTGGGCAATCACTGTTCATACTCAAATTGACTATATTAGGCAAACGTCGGATGGGTTTTCCTTGGTCGGCAAAAAGGAAACCCTAGGCAGCACAGGATAAACTCGTGCATGGGAGGGTGTAGCCGATCATTTTTAAGTCATCCAACCTTACCCTCGTGGCAGCAGGAGTTTGAGTTTCAGTTCTAATCAGGAAAGGGAGACCTCTAGAGTTCGAGGATGACGACCACGTTCTTATACGGGTCTCCCCTCGACGAGGTTTGCAGAGATGTAGCCGAGGTGGCAAGATATCTCCGAGGTTCAATGGACCTTTCTAGGTTCCCAGTAGGGTAGGCGAGGTGGTTTACCGCTTCAACTTTCCACCTCAGTTGCACCGAGTGCATGAAATCTTCCACGTACCTCGGCTGAGGAGATACGTGCTTGATCCTTCACACATCATCGACCTTAGGGAGTTGGACGTCGATGACAGGGCGACATGCACGGAGGTTCCAGAAGAGATTGAGGATCGACAGGAGCAGGTCCTACGAGGATAGTCGATTCCTCTTGTGCATTTTTGTAGGCAGCACGGGAACCTCCAGGTGAGCACATGGGAGCGGAAGGCTCAGATGCATGCTCAGTACTACTTTTGTATCCCTAGTTTTTGTTAAAGCTTTATGGGGAAGTAAATCCCTGAGGTGGGAGTAATATAAAGACCCGTAAAACTCAAAGGAATTTTTTACTTAATTTTCTTTGGGATTTTACAAGAACACAGTTTCTGACGGAACCTGATTCCGAGGCCCGGTGTGCCCGGAATCAATTTCTGAAGTTTGCCTCGGGTACGTTCAGTGAACGAATGAGCGGGTTTTTCTATCTTTTTAACTGGTGCTCGGAATTAAAATCCGAGGGCACCGATGAACTCACAACGCCGGTATTTCCTTAATAGGACTTTTACCATAGGTGCGTTTTCATGGGAGAAGAAGTTTAATTTTGGGGTTTAAGGAAGAAATAAATAAAATTGTGAACAATTTTATTTTTGTTATTCAAGGAAGTTAAAATATACCATGGGAAGTTGTTGGTGGGGTCCCCAACCACCCAACTTCCCATGTGTGAATATGTGGGAGGTGGGGCCCACACTCACCTAACCTCCCATGGGAGAGTTTAGTGTGGTGGGGCCCACACGAGACCATAACCCCCTTGAACTTCTTATAACCCCCTTAAACTCCCTTGCACTTAATGTGCCAACTCCTCTTTAATCTCATCCTCCTTTAAGTTTGTATAACTCTTCACCTTTCCTTCCACCTTTAATTCATCCCAACATGCCTTAATTAATGAGATGAGCCTCTTCATTAAATTAATTATGTTGTTTGGTTTGAATTTTAAAAATTCTTGAGGTGTGAATAAAAATAATATCATGGGATATTATTTTGGAGCTTTTGGTGTGTGAGAAAACCTTAACAACGTTCTGGAGTTTTTGGGAGAACTTTGGTGTGAAGAAGAATATAACTTCCCTCCGACGAAGAACGACGCATCTTGAACGAATAACGGTTCTTCTTCGACAAAGAGCACTTTCCCTTCAACATAGAACGTTCTCGACGAAGAACGTCTCCGACGGAGAACGTCGCCATCGACGATGGATCTTCTTACGATGACAACGGAATCGACACCGATCTTCCACGGCGACCGAACACCGCGACGCTTACCTCTTTCCGCGGCTCGATGACATGCGACATCTTTTCGAGGTAGGGGTTTATTGCTTCTTGTTCGTGAAAAATCCTTTTTCGTTCCTCGTCTTATTTTTTTGGGCCGCTTGTTATCATCTTAACGGGAGGAGGTTGGACCGCACAAACATGACCGACCTTCCTCCCCCTTTGTTGTTGTGTTGTTGCGGTTTGGAATATGGCGGCAAGGTGCGACGGCACCGCGCGGGAACCCGGAGGAATGCAGCAAGGATGTGCGGCGCCGTCGCGCCGCGCCGTCGAGGACGAATGAAAGTGTGATCGAAGTTGGGACCGTGAAGGCGAACAAAAGACTCCGCAGTTTGTTCTTTTGATGTGCGGAATGACGGGCATTGACGGAACGGGCCGTAGAGACGATTTGATGTTTCCGCAGTGAAGAACGGGACCCGGGATGAGCATCGGCACAGACAGAATTGAAAACGGACCACTGGAGCAACTCCGGTGGCCTGCGGACACCACCGGCGGTGCGGGATGCTGGCGCGGCAGCGCCGACGGTGCCCCGGTGCGCCGCTTGGAGAAACCGCCGTGGCTGAAGCCGCGACGGCGAGCTGGTGGATCCCGCGGCCGCGTGGGATCCAGGGGAGGGGACGCGGCGCGAGTCGCATCCGCGGAGCACCGGCTCGCTGGCCGAGCCAGCGAGCCACCCCGCCGAGACGGGCCGGCTTGGGCGGACCGGGCCGGTCCCGGGTCGGGTCGACCCGGTTCGGGCCGACCCAGGGGGGTTAGGCCGGGTCGGTCCGGGCCCAGACCCCCCGTTTTCGGATCACTTTCGGTCTTTTGCCCATATCTTGGGTTAAGGACCTCCGATCGATGCACCGTCAGTTGCGTAGCGATCCTTGGATCGATATTGTCATTTCGGTATATTAAACTCAAGGTTTCAGAGAACATTGGGTTCGGCCGGGTTGGTTCGAATACGAAACCAACCGAGCCCTCAGAGCGGAAACGCTTATATCTTGAGCTCCGGACGTCCGATTGACATGCCGTTGACTTTGTTGGATTCCTCTTGATGAGAAGGAACTTTTGTCTTACTCCGCTCAAGGTTTGGATGCCGTCGGAGTGCGGTCGGGTTTGTTCGCTCACGAAACCAACCGGGCCCTTGGAACAGAAAAGCCAATTACTCACAGACCGGACATCCGATTGACGCGCCGTCTGTCTCGTTGATTTACTCTTGACGAGACAGAACTTTTGGAATACTTCTCTTGAGTTTTGAATGCAGTTGGATAGTGTCTGGGTTGGATTGCACCCGAAATCCAACCGGGCCCCTGGAACGGAAAAGCTAATAACTTTCAGACTGGACGTCTGTTTGACGAACCGTCAGCGGCGTTGGTGATCACGTGGAGAAACGGTCCCTTTGAGTATACCCTATGAGAGTTCAGGGTACAGTTGAGATACGGCCGTGTTGGTTCGCACACGAAACCAACCGGGCCCCGGGGACGAAAAAGCTAGTAACTCACAGACCGGGCGTCCGATTGACACGCCGTCTGTCGCGTTGAGACCCCTATGACGAGGCAGTTCTTTGAGATACTTCTTCATGGGACTTTGAGATACTTAGAGTATCTACTAGTAGCTCGTGGAGTGGACCCTCCCGGAGACGAGCGTACAGAGTACAGAGACCGTGTAGCTGGCTGTGACCTGATGACTGCTTGTCCGATTCAATTCGGAGTGACTAGCATAGCCCAGTGGGGAGCACTACTTTGTGAGGTGGCAGACCCATGGCGGAGGAGCACTACTGTGTGAGGTGGTAGACCCGCAGTACTCGATAGGAGGAGTACCTCTATAGGCTATGAGGGGGAGCACTACTATGTGAGGTGGCAGACCCATGGAGGAGGAGCACTACTGTGTGAGGTGGCAGACCCGCAGTACTCGATAGGAGGAGTACCTCAACAGTCATAGGTTGGTGAGTAGTACCTCGGAGACGTGACAGGATCACTGTACTCCCAGAGACGGAGCTCTTCAGCAGTTACGGTTTCGATAATGAAAATCCTGGTTTGAGCTGAGATGGGTCACTTGTTAACTTAGGTATATGTATGGGTATATACCTGGGTAGTGGTTATCCGTTGATTTCATAATCTTTGAGTTTCCTCATGATTGAGATGGGTTACATGATAAATTGGGTATATGTATAGGAATATACCTAGGTAGAGGTTATCTGTTGAGATCTTCTTTGTGGTTATCCTTGTTGTATTTAGTGAGACCTTAAGGGTCTCAGGGTCCCTACTAAGTATCGTTATACTCACCCCTGCACGGGCTATGCCCGCACCTCGTTGTGTTGGTTGCAGACGACGGGCAGCATAGACAGAGGCCGGGTGTTCAAGGACTGGACGGTACCTGGAGGTGGACTTCACGACGAGATGACACTTGGAGGAGGTTGATGGGAGAGAGCATTGTGGAGGCTATCTGTACCTACCCTTCAGGTAGGATTCGTGGTGGACGATCCAGGAGCTGTGCTATCTGTACCTACCCTTCAGGTAGGATCCGTGGTGGACGATCCAGGAGCCGCGCCATCTGTACCTACCCTTCAGGTAGGATCCTTGGTGGATGATCCAGGAGCTTCTTGTCACCTTCCGACTGTTTTAGCTTTTTTCCTTATACTTTACAGTTGGGCTTGTATTTCCGGACCCTTTACTTTTAGCACAACTTGTTTCAGTTTTACTTAGTGTTTTACTTCCGCTTGTACTCTGTGGTGTTTTGTTTACTTTTATAAAGGAAATGTCTTCCCAGTTATTGGGATTTATTCCTTTGGTGCTAGTCGCCAGCCCCTAGCCTATGGAAGGCGGGCTTGGGGTAGTCACGGCACGGGCCCCGAGGACGGGTCGTGGCAGATTTACTTATAATTGAAATAGATTTTAGGAATTTTTCGGTGATCATCTTACTTCTTTCACGTTCCTGTTTACTTATTTCATGCTCCTCTAAAGCTATTTTTTTGCTTCAGCTGATTCTGCATGAGCGCTTTGCATCTCAGGGGTCTGAGAGCCTTGAGAGGAGCTCGATGAGGCCAATACCTAGAGGGTATGCTATTTTTCCCTAGTTGACATCAAACTCTGACCTGATGCTCATCACCTAATACCTGACTCAAATGATCATTCAACCTGAAGTTGTCATATTCTTTATCATCAAAGGCCTTCAGGGTGGTATTTTGAAAATATAGACAAGATATTTAATTAGTAATTTCATATAAATATTTTAAATATAAATAAAAAAACTTATAATATTTTCATGTGTTTGTTCATTTACTGCACTTCCATCTTTTTTCTTCCTACTTGAAAAAAATAATTTAGCTTGAGGTAGACGACCTTCAATGAACAATATAGCTTTCTGCAAATGAAATTGATTAATATACACATATTAAAAATGTAAAAATTTTATAATCTTGAATAATAATAAAATAATACAACTTTTAAATAAATGGAAAGTTCATAATTAATGTGATAAACATTCATTAAAAATTTATATATCAAAGCTAATTATAAACACTTTATAATTTTAGGTACTCATTATGAACATTAAATAATGTTGAATATTAATGCTTTATATTCATTTCATAATATGAAATCCATATTATTCATTATATAGCCAGTTGGCCTAACGAACAATTGGCCAATTAGGCCTAATGGCTATTTGAAAGGGGTATTTTTAGCCTTTTATTAAAGGGATTAATGACAATAAAATAAAAAATTCAGCATGAAAAGATAACTAAGTAATAATATAAATAAGGACATTAGGCCTATATACCTAATGTCCAATTGGGCATTAGGTTTAATGTCCAATTGGCCTATAGGCCTAATGGCTAATTAACCAATTGGGCCTAATGGCCAATATTTCTATTGGCCTAATGGTCATTTGAAAGGGGGTTTTTAGCCTTTTATTGAAGGTATTAATGATAATAAAATTTAAAATTTATCATGAAAGGATATCTAAGTAACAATATAAACAAGGACATTATTTTAATTCATATTAAAGTACCTAGTGATTCTCTTGCTCGGGCATTATAGTTCACCCTAATGTGTGTACATATGTCATCGAATCTTTGTTCTTTGTGTTTTCCCCTGATTCTTCCTAAAAAAATTCCAATACAAGTAATAAGAATTAAATTTTATACAAAAGCCATTAAGGATTGAAAATAACTTAAACTCATCAGTCTTCCAATGTGAAATCATTTTTTGATATTGAGTTTTTGGACAGTTAGGGAATCTGGGTACACCTTATAAATCAGAACCAACTATGATCTTCTAACTAACATATAACTCATGCTTGTATGATTGCCATAAATCCCTAAGATCCATCAACCTTAATTTCTTAGCAGCTTCTCTGCAAAGAAAGTTAAATAAACTCTACAACGAACATGTTATTTCATATAAATACAACAATAATATAGACATAAATTTATAAAATTTTCTTACCTATATTTACTCCCATGATTTTTCCTTGATGTCTTTACTGAGATGTCTCCATGAGACTGGTTCCACCAGAATGATATCGTGGTACTTGGATAAAGTGTCTATGAAACTTCTACACTACCTTTCATTTTTACCCAACATCTAATTTTCTTGATTATAATCCACCATTATCTATGTCTGGAGATTCTGGGCTTCTTGCATACGAGTGTACTCACATCGCCTAAAAGAATATCCCACTGAATAAGAAAATAGGGGAAAAAAGAATAATTAATTCATGGTAAAACAAGACAAAAACGAAGTGATACAATTTGACACAATTATAATGAAAAAACCTACTACAGGCTACTCAATAGGCTGTGATGGATCTATGGGTTGTCTTGGATTAGTAGCCTCTGAAGGAAGTGTCTATTCCAATGCATACTCTGGGTGGTATTCATTCATTGGAGTGGAAGATGAAGGAAGAGGCTCATTATATATTGGATGGATGTTTTTAATTGGAGGCAATATAGACATGATAGAATATAGTTAGTATATTGGGGGATACATCATCAGATATAGATATGGTAAAGGTGGGAACATCTGTGGAGGTAGTATATACATGAAATGGGAAGAAGAGGCTAAATGAGATGATAGAGGCATCAATGGGTTCATCCCTAGAGGCAGGATAGACATGGTATGCGAATAAGAGGGTAGTTGAGATAATGATGGAGGAATAGATAAGAACATCCCTAGAGACTCAAGTGGAGGATGGAAATGTGTGGTAGATGGGTTGTTCATTGGTGGGTCAATGTGGGAATGGGTATGACAAGTGCTTCATCTAGGTCTAGGAGCATCCCCAATCATATACATGCTAGAAGGATGAGGAGTCAACTCTGGTGGAACTAAATGTACATAAAAAAAGTTGATAAATAATATTAACATGACATTATATATAATAGAAAATAAAAACATTACAATTATTATACTCAATAAGGGAAGCAAAGGAGGAAACTCACACTCGTACACCTGTCGATCAGGATCAAAGAGATGCTTCCTTCGAAGTTATTAAGTATTTGGCATAATCTTCATAAGAATGAAATGTACATTTTTTAGAAATAGTTTTTATAAATCATTCATACAAATTAGAAGTAAAATAATTCATAAGAAATGTCTTAACATCTTTTAGTAACAATAATTTAAAACCAAGTTATATATTTTTTTAAAAGTCATTTTAAAACCAATTTTCTAAATTGAAATAAATCTAATTAAATGAAACAAAACCAGATAATACTAAAACAAACATATCATTCCAAACTGAAAATAAATTAAAGTAATTTCAGTAATACAAACCTAAGAAACTCATGTCAAGGTAAACTGAATGAACAATGAATATACATGGTTTCTTTTATATATTACCCACCACTACTTTAGGTTTAGCATCAACTCTCACAATGGGACAATTTGAGTCATCAAATGCAATATTTTGGTCAACACCAATGGGGCCCTCAATGGTGGTAATGTCATCACTAGAATCATGAAAAATATGTCTTGGGATTACATCATTAATGACACCATAATCAAGTTTCATATTATCTTTCACATAAAACACTTGTTTTCCATTTATGCCAAAATTTATGGTTCATCGATAGGCTGGAATCAACTCATTTCAATAGCTCTTAATCCATAATCATCAATAAATTTACCCTATCATGTAATTGAATCAAACCATTTAAATTTCATTATAGTGACTCAACCTTGAGATTAGTAATCTAATAACAATATTTTCTCAACAAGTCCATAATAATACACATCTTCATATCGAGGAATACTATCTGATGTACTAGCATAACAATCGGTTATAGCAGTTAACATAACACCATCATGTTGTGTTCTCATTTTCACTACTCGACCAGTTGTAACAAATTTATACCCATTGATTACTAAAGAGTTGCATTCAAAAACCAAATAATTGGGACCAAAATCCAATGCTCTTATTTCTTGAGAAACAAAGTCAACATGTAAATTCAATACCTGAAATAAATATTAATACCATCAAAACATTAAATCCATCTTTTAACACAAAAAATTAACCCACTTTGGAAGCCTCATTTTTATTATAATACAAAAAACATGGGTGTTTCATTATTAAAACAAACCATAGAATTTTATCAAACATTGGGAGTTTATAAAAAACCATTTCCCATAAAGATACCATTTCAATCAGGAAATTACACCCATTTTCCACATGAGAAACAATCAAAATAAATGAATGCAATAGAAAATTGACCTTAACTATAGTCCACACAATGAATATTTAGTCCAAATATAAATTTAGAAAACACTTGTAACATTGTACTCTTGAATAAAATCAAATGAAATAGAAACATCAACATCAAACATCGAAACCATGTCACCTTCAATAACACACTTGAAAAATATTAAAACCTATAAAGAAGAAATAAGAGGTAAGAAAATGTTACCTCTCAAAGACCGCAACAAAAAATTGTCAGATAAAGAACACTTCAGATGGGTGGGTATTCCAAAATCATGTGAGGAGGGTTGTAGGGAAGCCAAAATCACCTGAGGAGAGCAGTGGGGTGACTGAAGTCACCTAAGGAGGGCAGTGGGGTGACCAAAATTGCTGGAGGGGAGGGAGGAGGCTGGCTGAAGTTGTCTGAGGGGAGGTGGGATGCATGGACACAAATGAGGAGGTAGGGTTTGAATGAGGAGGAGTGGAGGAGGATCCCGAGTGGGCTTCCAATATTCAGAAGTCTATACCAACTATTTCAAAAAACATCGGTATAGACCAACCTATACCAACGGTTTTTTTAAAAACCATTGGTATAGGCTTGGACAAGAACTTATATACCCACAATTTTTCTAAACCATGGGTATAGATCCATTGGGATAGGTCCATTTTCTAATAGTGTATGGATCATAAGAGCTTGAAGTATATATTCTCATAGTGAGATTTTAATATCTAACAGTGGAGGTGGGTTGAGTATATATAGTCATTCGACTTTGATCTAGTATATACTCTCAGGAAGGAAAATACTTTTTTTGATGCTTTAAGCAGGAAAACTCATACTCAGGTAGTTCAGAAGTCTAGTACTGAGTGGAAGATGATGGATTTACTAGATGAGATGTATGTTGTGGTTCAGGAGAGTCAGGAGTAGATAGCTCTCATATCAATTTTAGTGGAGTCTATACTTTTGAGTCAGATAAGAGACAAGCAGTATGAGGATATAGAGTGTTTGGCCTTGAGGAAAATCTTTAAAGGCGAGGATACACCTTCAGACTAATTTATAGATGAGGATGAGATCATCTATGTCAAAAATCACATTGTTGTTCCTATAAGCATGTAGGAGGACTTGATGCATGAATTTCATGCCTCGAAATGGGCAATGCATCCAGGGTGACCAAAATATACCATGACCTACATTGATAGTTTTGGTGGATGGGAATGAAAAAGAAGATAGCAGGGTTTGTGACATGATGCTATACCTATCAGTAGGTGAAGGCTGAGAATCAACGACCTGATGGTTTATTACATACATTTCCCATTCCAGAATGGAAGTGAGATGATGTGATCATGGACTTTGTGGTGACTATCTTGAGGATTCCTTAGATGAATGACACTATTTGGGTTATTGTGGACTATTTGAAAAAGTTAGTGCATTTATTACCAGTGTGTGAGACTTTTTTAGTGGAGCAGATAGGAGATATATATGTATGGAAAATAGTCTATCTGTACAGGGTTCCATGAACTATAGTTTTAGACCATGACTCACATTTTACTCTGTGCTTCTGGTAGGTCTTGTAGTAGGAACTTGGTGCACATGTTCTTTTGATTATGAATTTTCACCCATAGACATATGGATAGTCGGAACATACTATTCAATTGCTTGAGGACATGCTATGAGAATGTGTCCTTGACTTTGGGGGATCATGGGAGAAGCACCTAGCTCTGGTAGATTTCACTTATAAAAATATTTATCAAGAGATGATTCAGATGGAACCATACAAGGATATTTATAGTAGGCCATGAAAATCACCTCTATGATAGATGGAGGTAGGTGAGTCATAATTGTTAGGACTGAGTCTCATGTAGGAGACGTTAGAGTAGGTTCGGTTGATTCAGAAACGTATGGATACAACTCAGAGTAGACAGAAGTTATATGCTGATAGACACTAACAACCCCTAGATTTTATAAAGGGTAATCATGTATTCCTTAAGGTATCAACTAAATTGGGTCACCGCATGATACATAGATAGGGAAATTTGGCACCCAGGTTTATTGGACTGTTTGAGGTTGTGGAGAGAATTGGGCTGGTGGCGTACCATTTGGATCTTCCACATAAATACAGTGCTATGCATGAGGTTTTTCACGTGTCACAAATTCAGAAGTATCACCCCTACCCATATCATGCGATCAATGTGGATGATGTTGAGCTTGAGGTTGATGTGACCTTTGAGGAGAATCTGATACGTGTGTTGGATCACAATGAGAAAGTGTTGAGGGAAAAGACCGTGCTGATAATTCATGTATTGTGGAAACATGGGCATGTGTAGGAAGAAACCTGGGAAAGAGAAGCAGATATGTAGGCTTAGTGGACTTATCTTTTTGAGTCAGAATCTTAAGGATTCTTGGGAGTTCATCTTGAGAATAAGCTATTATAAAGTGAGGAGATTATAAAATCCCAAACTTTTCTAGAGATGTATTGGGATTGTTTTTCAAGTACTCTTTTTTATTAACCCCGGTTTCAAGTAAGTAACTCTTAATTTATGTATTTTAAGTATGTAAAGTGTTTGAGTGAAATTTGGGAGGTTTTGGAGACCTTTTGGAATGTTTTTGGGGATTTTCTACAGGTGCATAGTTTGGGGAAACCACACAACACCTACAGGAAACCATGCACAATGAGGCATGGGATAAAGGGAAGGTGCATGGGCAGACACATAGTTTTTCTAACCATTTGAGCCAACCATGAAAGGTCCCCCTTAAGACATAAGCTAACACACGGTTGGTACACAATCTATCTAATCAAGTGATTAACCATGCATGGTTTAAAAGCAATATCTACAAATTATGGATTTATGTCAAGATTAAAAATTTAACCCCTCATTTCCCCCAAAACTACCCTAACTCAAGATTTTCTCCTCCCAAAGGAATTAAAGGCTTCTCCTATCGACCTGAATGTGATCTGAAGGCTTCTCTCAGTACGTTGAAGCCAGATTCTTACGGCAAGTCATTGTTTTTGGTAGTTTTGATTGGTTTTCCTTAGATCTACTTCTCTCTATCTATCTCTCTCAGTTTCTTATATCTACTCTCATCGTGGATATATATAAGGGTGTTTATTCCAAATATGATTATATTCGGATTTTTTGATTATAGGGGAAGAGATATAAGGCTAGTTTTTGGAGATTCAACCCAGTTTAATTGGAGTTTAGTGTCATTCTTCATTTCCGTCATGAATTCATGAGGTAGGTGGCTTCACTATCAACTCCTCTATTTAGAACTTGAAGGATTGATTTCAAATTGATTGTTTTAATTGAAATTGATTGTGAATTTGGCATGTAAAGCATGGTATAAACCCTCTTTATTGATGGTTTTAGTTGTTTATAGATTTTTAGTGAAATTATGGAACGTGATTTTGAAATGTACCTTGTTTTGTTTATTTTAAAATGTGGATTTTATGGGTTTTTTGTAAATGGTTTAATTGATATGTTTTCAATAAAAGGATGGTTTTATTGAAATATATTTAATTGGCTTGTTGAAATGGTTTTTAATCAAATGTTGGTTTTATTGAAATGGTTTGTTAGAAAAGTGTTTTCAGAAAAATGTTAGCTTTATTGAAATGGTTTGTTATTATGGATTTAAATAAAGGTAAGATTTATTAAAATGATTGAATTATCTTAGAAAATATATATTAGAATATGTTGGATTAAATGGTTAAGAATGTGTGGAATGGATAGATATTGGTCGTTAAGTACCACCATCAAAGGGTACGAGTTATGGATGTGAAGTTTCACCATAAATGGTAACACCAAGATTGTGTGTGGGTGTGTGTGGATATGTGACTTGGAATGGGAAATGATAATTAAATTCATGAAATGGTTAGAATGACATGTTTGGTTTCTTTCCTTGGAAATTGTTTTATTTGAGAAAACTGCTTTGGTATGGAATTGTTTGGCTTTGTGATAAATTATTGAACTGTTTCAAATGGTTTTTATATAAATTGTTTTATATAAATGTGATAACTTGTTCTATCCTAGTGGTGTGGGTAGGGAAGTAATTTAGAGAAATACCACTAAGTTTCATTACTCACCTCTACTTTGACACTTTGGTATTAGTCTTGGTCCTTCCAATTATCTTTGTGGAATAAGTGGTCATCAGTTTTTTTTTGGTTTTGGAGTTGACATTAATTCTGGTTTATTCCTTGATTTGGGATAGTATAAAGGAGTAGGATTTCCAAGACTTTAAATGTAGATCATAAAAATATGTATCTAACCTTTTTTATGCTGAACTTCAATTTACCAGGGAGTTGGGTACATAAGTGTTTTAGATACACTTGTAGGATTTGGAATCTCATTATCACGGGTTTAGATAATGAGACGAGCATGACATGCATTATAGAAATTACTTCCCATTAGAAGTGTATATTTCATTTTGAGTAATGATTTATGATTTGGTGAAAATCTATTAATTTTTGAAATTTTTTAAAGTTGTTTTCAAATGTGGGATTTTGAAAAGGCCTGAAATGGTTATTTTGAAAATAATTTGGGTTTAAAAAGCATGGTAGAATTTTCAAAAATGGTTGAACATTGAAATGTTGAGTTTTAGAAATAAATGTTGTGATAGTGTGATGTGATAAAATTTTAAACGGTAAGCCTTAATTTTATATAGAGTGAGACTTATAATGTTTGTTGTCTATACAGAAAATGGAACCTCATAGGATTCATAGAAACCAACCGAAGGAAGTTGCTAAGAATGTGGTTGCACCTGATCCACATGTGAACTAATAGCTGGTTTAGAGTATAGTCCAAGATTTTCAATATGTAGATATAGGGAATAAAAGGGATGATCCAAAATAAGTGGATCATTTCTTTCAGTTCCAGAAGTAGAATCCACCCATCTTTTGGGGTGATTCAGAACTAGAGAAGACAGATGTGTGGCTGAACATAATGAATTGAATCTTTGATTTCCTTGGTACATTGGCAGAGCTAAAATTCAATATGATAATGTATATTCTAGAGGATATTGCATGCCAGTGGTGGGATTTAGAAGTTTAGGCTAAATCAGACCAAGGCCTTTCTTGGGAGGATTTTGAAGAATTGTTCAACAAACAATTCCATCCTCACACATTTAGAATCAATGGAATTATTCAACTTGAAACAAGAGAGCCTCATGGTTATAGATTATGTGGATAAATTCATGAATTTGGTGATATTTTCACCCAAAGTTTCTATAAGTGTGTCCTTAAATTCACGCATATTTGAATAGGGGATGAGGTAGGAGATTCACTCAGAGATTGTTATGCTATGTATTAAGGATTATACATAGATGTTCAATAGAGCGATGATGTATGAATGAGACATCTCAAGAGATACAGGTGGAGGGAGTATTTTAATACCTATGGGAAAAGTTGAGAACTCCAATGCTGGGAACAAGTGTAAGAGGGAGACCTATTTACAAGGTGGGAGCATGACTCAGAATCAAATGATAGGATTAGTGAATCTTCCTCCACGACCCAAGAGTAAGTTGGGATATTTTCAATGTGGCTCTCTTAGTCACATAAAGCAAGAGTGTATGACACCTACTATAGAATTCCACAATTGAAATCATATGGGAAATCTTCAGTGCTATTATTTTAGTGCTCTAAGGTTAGTTTTTCAAGACACTTCTTAGGGTTTTCAGGAATCATATTCTTTTATGGGGATAGGGAAAAAAATAAATCTTTTTAGCAGAACAAATCTAGCCATGGTGATTCTAGGAATACCATGACTTCAGTAAGGTAAATCTTAATAGGGAAACAAGGAACAAAGTATTACAGGAAATAAATTATATGGAGATGAACATGTTATTATGGATGATCAGTTTGGACCATAAACCATGATAGGTACAATTCTTTAGAATTATACCCTTACGAAATATTTGTTTGATATGGGTGCATCCCATTCCTTTAATGATTATCATTCTATTGATTTTTTTTTGTGTTTGAGTGTTGATATGATGCCTTCTGTGTTGAAACTACAAACTCATCTAGGTCAAAGATAATGTCGAGCCTTTTGGTGTAGAGAATGTTCTATAATAGTTGATGGAGATTATTTGATAAGGGATTTATCTATGCTTGAGATGGATGTCTATGATATAATCCTAGGTATGGATTCATTGACAATGTTCAAGGCTCACATCAAATGTTATACCTGATGGGTTAGTTTTACGACTGAGGATGGCATCGAGAATATCTTTAGAGGAGAGCGTAATGTGAAGGAAGGTGCAACAAGATTGTTGGCACCAATAGTTGGAAAAATCTCATGCCATTCAGTGGACTTGACTTTGGAATCTATGGAAGAGATCGAGGATAACAATTTTTAAGTAGTTGTTGATTAGTTTCAAGACGTTTTCTTGATATTTTCTCAGGGTTTCCACCCACGTGAGAAATGGAGTTTACGATTGATATCTTTCCAAGGACCAGACCTATATCACTTCCGTCTTACTGGATGATACCAATAGAATTAAGGGAACTGAAAGTATAGTTTTAAGAGATAGAAAGAAAAGTGTTCATTTGGCACAACACATCTCTATGGGAATCACTAGTCTTGTTTGAGAAAAAGGTGGATGAAACTCCAAGGTTGTGTGTGGATTATCATAAGCTTAACCAAGTTGTGATAAAGAATCGGTATCCACTTCCATGCATTGATTAACTTGCATTCAAGATATCACTAATTGTGAGTTTGGAAGGAGGATATTACAAAAACATCTTTTAGAAGAATATATGGCCATTATGAATATGTGGTAATGCCTTTCAATCTTACGAATTCACCAACGATATTTATGGAATTGATGAATAAGATATTTCAGATATATCCAGGTTCTTTTGTAGTGGTTTTTTGTGGATAACATATCGGTGTATTCAAGGACAAAGGTTGAGTATCAGAAACACTTGGTGATAGTGTTGGGAATCATTAGGGATTATCGTTTTTTGGACAAATTATCAAAGTATGTTTTTTCGATATAGGAGTTATGCTTTCTTGGCCATGTAATTTCTAAAAGAGGTGTTTTTGTAGATTCAGAAAAGATAGAGGCTGTTATCTCTTGGAAACCGCTAAAAAATGTCTTTGGGATATACAGTTTCCTTAGTCTAGCTGGTTATTATCGATGATTTGTTCACAACTTCTCATGAATAGATTCACCTAATATAGATTTGAAAAGGAAGAATGTTCCATTCCAATGGAATGAGGAATGTTATAAGTCTTTTTAAGAGATTAAAGTACGCCTTACATCATCACCTATCATGATACTGCCAGAATAAAGATAAGGGAACATAGTGTATTGTGATTCTTCAGGATCAGGGTTGGGATGTGTTCTCATGCAGGGAGATCATATTGTTACTTATGGATCAAGATAGTTATGGTTTCATGAGAAGAACTACCCAACACACGATTGGAGTTAGATTTCATAGTCCATGTTTTGAAGACTTGGTGTCAGTATCTCTTTGGTGAGAAATTTACTATGTTAACAGATCATAAGAGCTTCAAAAACATTTTATCACAACGAGATTTGAACTTGAGACAAATAAGATGGATGAAGTATCTCCAAATATTTGACTTTGACTTGATGTATACACCGGGTAAAGGAAATACAATAAAAGATGCATTAAGTAGAAATTCATATGCTCAGTTGGAAAAAGAGGATTCAAATCAGTGGTAGTTGATTCCAGTGATAGCATACATGAACTTGGAATGTGAAGACCGAGGTGATATTGTAGTTTTATTTCCAGTTTCTTTGGTTCTTGATTTATTGAAGATAGTTAAAGAGGCATAGACATATGATTCAGAATTCATTGATATGAGGTCAAAACTCAACGGTGGGGAGACCATTGATGGCTAGAAGCTGGATGGGAGTTCAGTGTTTTGGTTCAAAAATTGGATGGTTGTACCTATGGATTATCAGAAAAAACTTCTTCATGCTTACCACCATTCGATATGGGATGTTCATATTAAATTAAAAAAGATGTATAATTCATTGAAATCATAGTTTTGGTGGTTCAATATGAATATAAAGGTGTTGAGTTTATTTTAAGATGCTTAACTTGTCAACAGGTTAAGGAATAAAATTAGTGAATAGTAGGTATATTGCAGTCTTTAACTATTCCTATTTGTAAATGGGAGTAGATAACTATGAATTTTTTAACAGTTCTACCAAGAATGGTTCAGAAACACAACGTCATATGGGTGATAGTGGATCGACTCACAAATTTGGCCCATTTCATCCCCATTCATGAATATCATATGGTAGAGGACTTATTAAAAATCTATATCTGAGAATTGGTAAAAAGGAATGGTGTACCTATGTTGATAGTGTCAGACAAAGATCAGAGGTTTACATCTTGTTTCTGGAAATCCTTCCAAAAATCCCTTGTGATGCAATTGAAAATGAGTACGACGTATCATCCTCAGATGGATGGACCATCCAAACAGATGATTCAAATTTTAGAAGACATGTTACAGGCTTGTGTAATGGATTTTGGTGGCTCATGGTAGGAGAACATACCATTATTATAGTTCTCATATAACAACAATTATAAGGAATCAATACATATGACTCCTTTTGAAGCTTTGTATGAGATTATTTTCCATTCTCTACTTTTTTGGGTGGAAATAGGTGATAATTTATTGGTTTAGCCGAGCCTCATCCAAGAGACAATGGATAAGATCCATATGATTAGGAAACATATGGAGAAGGCATAGAGTCCCAAGAAATAATATGCGGATCATCGTCGAAGAATGTTGTTTTTCGATGCGAGTGATCATGTGTTCTTTAATATCTATCTGAGGCTTGGACATCATCATTTTAAAAAACATGGTAAGTTATCTCCTAAATACATAGGCCCTTTTAAGATACTGGAATGGGTTGGAGAGGTGGAATATCGATTGGAATTTCCACCACAATTCAGTGTTGTGCATAATGTCTTCCATGTATCTAAATTGAAAAATTGAAAGCATGATTTTGGCCATGTTATTCAATGGGATCACATTGACCTAGAGTTAGATGCTTTGTTAGTGCACATGCCAGTGTAGATTGTGGATAGACAAGAGAAAGAATTGCATGAAAAAAGAATTGGTCTAGTGTGGGTTTTGTGGAAACATGGCTAGATTCAAGAAGAGACTTGGGAATGGGAGAAAGAAATGGTCAATCAATACCCCAAACTCTTTAACGGAAATAATGGTTTTCTACTTTTTTGGGATGGAAAGGCCAATGGTGGGGAGAATGTAGCACCCTCGGTTTCATGTAAGTAACCCTTAATTTATGTATTTTAAGTATGTAAAGTGTTTGGGTAAATTTTGGGAGGGTTTAGAGACCTTTTGGAATGTTTTTGGGGGATTTTATATAGGTTCATGGTTGGTGTACGATTTGGGGAAACCATGAAACACCTACAAGAAACCATGAAAATGAGACAAGGGCTAAAGGGAAGGCACACAGATAGGTTCATGGTTTGTCCAAACTATACTTCCACCTAGGAGAAACCATGAAAGGTTTGATAGTGGGATTTTGTACAGTTGGTGCATGGTTTGTCTAATTGTTCAAGCCAACCATGTGAGGTCCCCCTCGAGAAAGAAGCTGGCACATAGTTAGTGCATGGTTTTTCTAATTGTTTGACTAACCACACACAGTTTAAAAGCAAGATCCACAAATTGTGGATCTGGGCCGAGATTAATAATTGACCCATTTTCCCACCAAAACGTCCCTAACTCGATATTTTCTCATACAAAAGTTAGTAGAGGTTTCTACCATAGATTCATAGGTGATCTGAAGGCTTATCTTGGTGCGTTGAAGTTGGATTCTCACGATAAGTCACCATTTTTTGTAGTTTTTCTTGGTTTTCCTTAGATATACCACTCTCTATTTCTATTAGTTTCTTTGATCTACTTTCACTGTGGATAGATATAAGGTTTTTGATTCCAAATATGATTAGATTTTTCTTTTTGATGCTATGGGAAGAAATCTAAGGCAGGTTTTTGGAGATTCAACCTGGTTTTGTTGGCGTTTAGTGTTGTTCTTCGTTTCTATCATAAATTCTTGAGGTAGGTGGATTAAATCTCGACTCCCCTATTTAGAACTTGAAGGATTGATTTAAAATTGATTTTTTAATTGAAATTTATTGTGAATTTGGTATGAAAATTATGGTAGAAACCCTCTTTAGTGATGGTTTGAGTAGTTTATGGATTTTTGGTTAAATTGTGAAATTGTGGAAAGTGATTATGAAATATACCTTATTTTCTTTATTTTAAAATGTGTATTTTCTAGGTTTTTGGTAAATGGTTTAATTGATATGTTTTCAATAAAATTATGGTTTTATTGAAATGTATTGAATTGTTTTTTTGAAATGGTTTTCAATCAAAGGTTGGTTTTAATGAAACAATGTGTTGGAAAAGTGTTTTCAACAAAAGGTTAGTTTTATTGGAATGATTTTTTTGTTATAGATTTCAATAAAGGTATGGTTTATTGAAATGATTAAATTGGATTGGCAATTATGTGTTGTTATATGTTGGATTAAATGGTTAAGTGTGTGTGGAATGGATGGATATTGGTCATGAAGTAACACCATCAAAGAGTACAGGTTATGGACGTGAAGTTTCACCGTAAATAGTAACACAAAGATTGTATGTGTGGGTGTGGGGTGTGTGTGGATATGTGATATGTAATGGGTAATTGCAATTAAATTCATGAAATGGTTATAATGAAATGTTCGGTTACTTTCCTTAGAAATTGGTTTATTTGAGAAAACTGATTTGGTATGGAATTGTTTGGATTTGTGATAAATTATTGAACTGTTTCAAATGGTTTTTATATAAATTGTTTTATATAAATTTGTTAACTTGTTCTATCCTATTGGAGTGGGTAGGGAAGTCATTTGGTGAAAACCTACTGAGTTTTATTACTCACCCCTACTTTGGAACTTTGGTGGTTTTGCAGATGTCATTCATCATGACTCGGGAAAAGATAAAGTATCACACTTCTTTAGTGGTGAATCATAATACTTGGGATATTTTGTGGAATTAGACCATGAAGAATGTGGATCTTTGGAGTTATGTGGTTGTTGTGGAGTTTTTTGGTTTTGTTTTCCGCTTTTTTACTTTGATATTGTAGTCTTCCACTATGGTATTGTTGAAGTTTGGTTTTAATATCAATGGTATTTACTTGAGTTGTTTTACATTGTTATCATGTATCATTTAGTAGTTATTTTGTTAAGGTATGTTTTTTTGGTTTTTTTAATTTAAAAGGTAAAATCTTCCCCCACTTGTTAATGAATCCCTTGGAATTTATTTCCAGCCTTTGGCGCCTTGGGGATGTCGCTTAAGGCCAAGTAATGTCCTTCCTCCTTCTTAAGACAATGAGGAGGGGAAGGATGTTAAAAGAATATAAAACCCCTAGTTTCAAGTAAGTAACCCTTAATTTATGTATTTTAAGTATGTAAAGTTCTTGGATGAATTTTTGGAGGGTTTGAAGATCATTTGGAATGTTTTTGGGGCTTTTTTATAGGTGCACTGTTGGTGCACGGTTTGGGGAAACCGTGCAACACCTACAATAAATCGTGCATGGCGAGACAAGGTATAAAGGAAAGGTTCATGAGAAAGTGTACGGTTTTTCCAAACCATGCGGATACCTAGGATAAATCTTGCAAGGTTGGATAGTGGGATTTTTCACTAGTGTTGGTGCGCGATTTGTCTAATTGTGCGAGCCACCGTGCGAGGTCCCCCTTAAGACAGAAGCTGGCGCACAATTAGTGCATGATTTGTCTAACATGCACAATTTAAAAGTAAGATAAAAAACTATGGATATAAGTTGGTATTAATAATTAAAACCTCATTTTAACCCCTCTTTTTTTCCTCAAACTATTAAACCTTTTAGGAGAAACCATGCACCCAACTAGAAGAGGCGCACAATAAGGGGAAACCGTGCGACCAGATCAACAAACCATGCGTACGGGATTTTAATTCCCTAAAAATTATTAAAAAAATTCCTAAACCCCCAAATACCCTATCTTGACCCATGATAATTTTCTCTCATTTTTGGAGGTTCCCAAATGCATTCTTAGGGATCCCGACCTCCATTCTTGGCGAGTCGAAGGGAAAATTGAAGATTTTCACCCCACCCAATAAGTGGATCTAATCCTGCGTGGTTTCCTTCTTATACTCATGTTATTCTCTATTTATTTAAGGGAAATTACCCCTTATTTTGTTAGATATAGATCTAGTTTTATTAGATCTAGATCTAGGCTTATTGGATCTAGATCTAGAATTGCGGGAACTTGATTCTAATGATCTTGAAATTGGGTTTAAGATACAGATCTCATTCTACGTTGTTGTTCCGCTCAAATTGGGGATATCAGTTGGTGAGAATTTGTCACCATTCTTGATGTAGGTGGTCTATTATTCAAATCTCATAATCATGATTTCAATCATGTGTATGTAATTGTTAAATTGTTAGTATTTGATTCACAATTGAGTTTCCTAAATTGAATTAATTAATTTAGTAGATTAATTAATTAAGGGGATTGTTAATTTAGGGATATTAAACTGATTGAGTTGGGATAATTAATTGATGAATTAATTAGGTACGTTGAGATTGTAATTCCGAATAATTAATTGTTGAATTAATTATGGGTTATTGATATTGTTGAATTGTATTAATTAATTGTTGAATTAATTAAATGGAAATCATTGAGATTATTAAATTGTTGAATTGGGATAATTAATTATTGAATTAATTATTGAGATGTTGTGATTATGAAATTAGGATAATTAATTATTAAATTAATTATTGGATTATTGAATTTCATAACTGAGAATAATTAATTATTGAGTTAATTATTGACATATTGAAATTGTGAACTGGATTAATTAATTTGTGAATTAATTAATGGAAATTGTGATGGTAAATTGTGGTAATAGGATTAATGTTTATTAATCTTGATTTATGTGATATTATGATATATGTGATATAGTAATACATGTGAATTGTGATACATGTGATTATGTTATATCGTGTGTGGGACAAGGCATGCTGCGTCAAAATACCATAGTGATGAAAATTAATATTTGTGTGTGGGACAAGGCCTGCTGTGTCAAAAGACCAAAATATTAAATTGATATTTATCTGTGGGATAAGGTCTGCTATGTTAAAATCCCATGGTGTCCTAGGCATGGTGACCAAGGCCCAAAATGTTGGCATTGGACCATGGTTCCAATTAGACATGTTATAAATTGAAATTAAATGGATAATGAAAGACCATTTGTTATGATGAATTGTGAATTGAAATTTTGATGTGGTTTAGACTCCAGAATAGGCCGAAGCAGGTATTGGTTGGTTTAGGTGTCCTCAGGAACCTAAGGTTTATGTGGTTAAATAAATAGTAATTGATTAAATGTAAATTTTTTACTTTAATGATTCTATTTATTCTTTATACAATTATACACACTATTCGACTGGATATTGTTTTAGATTCCATTGGTGGTGGCCTACTGATTTGTACTCACAACCTACTTGGGCTTCCTGATCAGTACCCAAATAGACTTCATGTTTGTAGGATAGGATAAGGGAAAATTCCCTATGTTAGATGATTGAGTTGGGATGGAGCATGGTTAAGGAAACTAGACAAGATTAGAGACCTTCTTGGTAGTTGTTAGTGTATTTACTTTGGGTTTTCATTTTGACACCTGACATGTACTTTGGCATGGAATGTATATTTTTCAGTTTTGACATTGTATTTCTAGTTTTGGTCATATTTTGATATTGGAATTGTTTTGGTTATGATTATATATCATATATGTTATTCTATTATTATTTATTATTTTTTGCTGGTGTGTTACTCTAAAAAAGTGGGTATAGTATCCTCATGATTAATATTAGACCATCACTACTAGTCATAAACCTATTACATACGAGGAGGCGTGCTTGAGGTCATGTTACTGACCGATTCGGAGCACTGGTGTGTGGAACCCAGGTCAGGATGTTACAAAATCCTTTGATTACTGAGCTTATGTTCAAATTACAAGGATTAAATTTATTAAAGGGGGACAATGTGATGTAGATATCTCATTTTTTCCTTGTAAAAATTTGAAATATTTCAATATATATTTATAGAGCTAGGAGTTAATATGATATGAGATTCCGAGGCCCTATGTGACCATAATTGATTTTATAAAAATAGTAAATATATTTTATATTGCGCGCACAGTTAATTAAAGAAAATAGGATAACTCTCAAATATTTGAGCAGATTAGAAATCTGAGACCATGATTGGGTATGGAACACAGTGTTTACCCTAAGCGTGACATAAAATGAGTTGAAACGGGATGTTCGAACCCCTCGCTCATTATAGGTGCATTTAATGAATGAATGAACGAATTATTTAATTAATTAGTTAATGTTTCAGAACAAAAGACAGCTTTATAAATATTTCTCTATGAAAAACATTTTTAGGGTAGTCTCATATTTTTTCTTGAATCCACCAATGAGATATCCTCCCTCTTCCATTTGGTGAATGAAAACAAATCCTTGGATCGATGAAGAACCTTTGGATCAAGACGAATCAAACCATGACAAATCAATCGATCTCCTCCACCACTAGAAAATGTGTTCTTCATTATAAAATGATTCAATATTGAGGTAGGAATTTTGATTTGTGGATTTTATCCCCATTTAATATATCCATGATGAACATGAATTAATCATTTAAAAAATTAATTCATGGTTCAACTATTTAATTCAGATATTTTATTTAACTTCCTTCGGTATAAAAATTAATTTCATCTTGGTTCATTTTTTTATTTCTGATCATCATTATAATGGAGGCGGATCTTGGCCAATACAAACATGGCTAGGTTTGTTCCAAATTATTGTGTTTTTTGGTTCCCCCCACATTCTATGCATGATCATTTTCAGTTTTTATCTTAACTGTCCATTCATCGAATACTAAGAAAACAATCAATTTGTTGCACGCTCAATCTTTAGTGAAACAAATTATTTCCGTGATTTCAAAATTGAGATCTGGTGATAAAGGTCAGATTAGAGGCCCGATGTTGGGTTATGGCATGCGAAAATAGAGGAGTGGTGTTTGTAGTAGTCTGAGGCAAGCATCTTCCCACGGTCCAGGTCGAGTGGCATCTAGCAGTCCAAGGCGGTGACGTGCGATGGTCCAAGCAGCAACTTCCGGTGGTCCAAGGCAATGGTATACGACAGCCCAAGTAGGGGCATGTGGCGGTTCTTGTGGATGCAGTTAGGGTTTCATATAGAGGTTATGTGAAATATGTGGAGGGAGGAATAGATATAAGATAGAAAAAAAAGGATAAGATAAGACGAAATTAAAAAAAATGTGGGGATGGGGGGGGGGGGGTGCACCTCACGCGCTGCACATGAGACAAAGGGAGGGGGGTGGTGGTGGCATGACCCCTCACTCTTCCTTTACCATTTTTAATTTATTATAATAATAAATTTATAATAATAATAATAATAATAATAATATTATTATTAACGAAATGGTTTTTATACAATAACTCCTTCGTATGAGGTCTGATTGATGTGTTGTCTATGGAAGCATGACCCTGATCTTCAGATGGCCATTTCAAGACCAATGTTAGATACTTAATTCAAGTTCATGGATTGGGTGCACAAAATGCCTATTATTATTATTATTGTTTTTGTTGTTGTGGTGGTGGTGGTGGAATTTTGTATCCAACGTATCTCCCTCATACAGTGTCGGAATAATGAACCATCTAAGACCTTGAAATTAAGGCAGGAATTTCAAGATCAATATTGGGAATTTAATTTGGACTCATGGATCAGGCCTAGGAGGCTCCATTTGAGCGTGATGTGGTGAAATGCGACTTTTTTACTAGGTGTCCAATTGAGGCAAGTGAATATATCCTATCCTGAGTGTTTTTCCACATAGAACGTGATGATTTCCTAGGTTGCAGATTTTGAGATATGATGCAAGATGTTCTGATCATGATGAATAGAGGTGACACCTGATGATGGCAGTGATTATACAGAATCATTAGATCATCCCAAACGTAACCCTCCAGTGGGGTGGGGTAGTGGATTTCCCTAAAGATAATCCAGGATTACTCTCCAACTGGGCTGTGTAGTGGAATTCCCCGATGACATATTCCAAGCATAACTTTCTAGTAGGGATAGGCAGTAGAGTTCCCTGACAACTCACCAGAATTACCCTCTAGTAGGACTGGGTAGTGGCATTCCTCAATGACCTTCCCGAGTGGTACCCTCTAGTAGGACCGAGTAGTGGAGTTTCCTCAGTGACTATCAGAGCAGAATCCTCCTGTCATAACAGGACATGGGATCCTTACCTAAAACTTGTAACCCCTCTACTGTGTGGCACAATGATGAGATGTGGTTTGACATACCTTTGGACTCATTAGAAAGAGGGATGCTTTTCCCACCAAGGCACATTCTAGTGACACGACCTAAAATCGTGTGGGCAAGTTAGTTCCAACCAAAGTGAATAATATCAAGGTGTGGTGATTGAGTATCTTATACTTGTGTGTTCTAGACAGATGCATGAGGTGCTAGGAATTATATATAGACTTTATTTTGGAACTGTTGGTGTCACGACCCGTCCTTGGGGCCCGTGCCATGACTACCCCAAGCCCGCCTTCCATAGGCCAGGGGCTGGCGACTAGCACCAAAGGCATAAATCCCAATAAAAGGGAGGGCATTGCCTTTATATAAGTAAACAAACACAATAGAGGACACAAGATGAAGTAAACACTAAGTAAACTGAGTACAGAAGTAAGTGCTGAAAAGTAAATGGGCCAGAATACAAACCCAACTGAAAGTACAATACAACTGAAAAGAAAGTACAACAGCTGTAAAGTAAATCAGCAACCACCGAGTCATCCTCCAGCTATCCCACCTGAAGGGTGGGTACAGATGGTCTCCTCAGCTCCCCAGGTCCGGCCGTCCACTCCGTGTACGTCCCGCCAAGTGGTCCACCCCCAGGTACCGTCCCGCTCCACTAGACTCCACCTCGATCAGTGTTGTCTGTCGTCTGCATCCAACACAACGTAGTGCAGACATAGCCCGTGCAGGGGTGAGTATAAGATACTCAGTAGGGACCCCGAGACTCTCAAAGGTCTCCCAGAATCCATAAAGGATATACCACAAAGGAAAGATATATAACACGAAGTATCAACCAACTCTACTTAGGTATATGCCCATATATATACCTAAGTCATCAATTCCAGTTCAGCTCCAACTCAAGAGCCCAAGTACAACCCAGTCCACACAGGAAATCACAACCTAGTCCACACAGGAAGGTAATTCAATCATATTGATGATATTGATTGAAAGTTAATACTCAACTCACACAAGTATACTACTCACGAAGAGGGGTGGAGATGATAGATGTAGCCTCTGAATCATCTCCCCTGCCGAACCCACGTAGGATCCAAGTACAAAAGTCGTCGCTGCCGAACCCACGTAGGATCCAAGTACAGTTGTCATCACTGCCGAACCCACGGAGTATCCAAGTACAGTCGTCCTCACTGCCAAACCCACGTAGGATCCAAGTATAGTCGTCATCATCGTCGCAGTCGCAGCCAACTCTAGGGTTCTCGCACATAGCGTACTTGATTTCGGGAGGGTCCGCTCCACGAGTAAAGGGAGGTCGATACATCAACTATCATGAAGTCTAGAGTTGATGTATCCTGAAGGTCCGCCTCATCATAGGGGGATAAACCAAACAAAACGTGTCCAAGACATTGAGTTTAAGATAACCAAGACATTTTCTAAAAAGTACACGGTGTGTTGGTATGGTTACACGCCGTGTCTTCAGACCTCGGGTACTGCCTGTGTACCACGGCCCGTGTCAAAGGGTTGTTCACGTAAAAAGGTAAGTACACGGCGTGTGGTATGGTTACACGCCATGTCCAAACATCTGGGGTCGGCTCCATGTATGCTGGCCATGTGCCCGTACACGGACTCAACCCGTGTTCTCAAACCCATGTAATTGGTACACGGGTTAGCCGTACTACTGGACATGTCTGGCTGTGTGATAGTGTACATGCCCGTGTACTCCACACCGTGTCCGTGTATTCCTGGGTTACACACCGAGTCTCACGAAGTTGTTTCTTCCATTCTGCGTAGAGAGTACACGTCGTGCCTCTTAGCCATGTACTTCTGTCCGTGTCCGTGTATTTCCCAAAACACATGTCGAGTCTCGCGTAGCCGCCACCTCATTGTAGTGTGACATGTACACGCCGTGTGATAGAGGTCACATGCCGTGTGTTAACCATAGGACGTCCGAAACCCTAGCCATAGAATTTCTACACTACATGGCGTGTTCTCCAGAAGTACACACCGTGTAGTCTGGAATTGTCTAGAAATAACGCCTCTAGCCAGCGCGCCTCCCTTGATGTCGGTTCTTCATTCCGATCATTTTTTCGTCACGAAAGTTCAGACTTTAGGTCGCCCCATTGTCCCGAAGTCGATTCCGGTGTTTTCAGGATTCCGATTGGCTCTAAAAACACGTTTTGAATTCTCGCTCGAAGAACGGTCGAGGAATGGTCCATCCCGTTCCAGTACGAACCGTTGCCCGCTATCGTCGTCACACCTCTGCTAGGTTTCCGTGATGTCGAGTCTTAAAATTTGGGATTGTTGCGTCGCTTAATGAACTCGTAACGATCCGTTGTTCATCACCCATGAAGAACACGAAGAACCACCAACAATCACAATATTGGCAGAGGATTCAGACCATGTTAGTTTGGCCCGATCTCTCCGCATTAGTTCGGTAGCAGACGGTTAAAGAGAACAAAACAAGAAGGAAAGAAGATTCAATCATTGATCCAATCAAAACACACCCCTACCTCGATAATTGATGTCATTCGCCGGGCGTCACGGAAGATGGCGCCGTTTCCGTCGTCGTCAGTGTGCACCTGAGGAAGAACGACGTTCCCTCTCTTGTCACGAAGGAGAGATAATTAAGGTGCGTCGTCATTAGAGAATTCCCCATGTTAGTGTCTCCTCTCTTGTCATGGAGGAAGAAGAGGATGAGAATCATGGTCGCCGAGTTATTCTACGATGAAGGGTTGATGTTCTTCATCGGAGACGAACCATCCTTCATTGAAGATGAAATCTTCAAAAACTCTAGAGTTCTCCCCCAATTTCCCTTACACAATAATTGCCAACCAAAATAAAATAAGGCTTATCCTTATTTTATTTAATCATGCCATGCATTCAAAAATACAAATTCAAACACTCAATTAATTAATGAAAGAGTTTCAATCAATTAATTATGGTGTGTGTTGGCATGAATTAAAGAGGGAGAGAGGGGAGAGGAAGAGTTACTAAAAAAAAGAGTTAACAAGTTTAAGAGGGGATTTCTATGTATTTAACATGGGAGTTCAATGGGGTTAAGGTCTTATGGAATGTGAAGAGTTGGGGCTTGTGTGGGACCCACCTCACAATTATCCTCACATGGGTAGTTAGGAGTTTGTGGGTCCCATCCAAACTTCCCCATGTAGGATATAACCACTTAAGATAAAGAATAAAAATTATTCCACAATTTTTATTCACTTATTATTTAATTCACAAGATTAAACTTCTCCTCCCGTGCAAACACAATTGCGGTAAAGGTCCTCTTAAGCAATTACCGGCGTTGAAAGTTCATTGGTTCCCTCATATTTCAATTCCGAGCACCGGTTCAAAAGATAGAAAAACTCACTCATTCGTTTACTGAACGTACCCAAGCTAAACTTTGGAAATTGATTCCGGGCACACCGGACCTCGGAATCAGGTGCCGTCAGAAACTGCGTACTCGTAAAATTCCAAAGTATTTAAGAAAAAATTTTTCTTAAATTTTCCGGGTCTTTACATTACTCCCACCTCAGGGATTTACGTCCCCGTAAAGCTACATCATAAACTAGGGAAACAAATGAGGGTATTGTGCACGCATATGAGCCTCCCGCTCCCATGTGCTCTCCTGGAGGTTCCCATGCTGCCAACGAATACGCAACAGAGGAATTGACCGTCCATATAGGACCCTCTCCTATCGATCCTCGATCTCCACCGGGACCTCCGCAAAAGTCACCCCATCATCGATGTCCATCTCCCTGTGATCAATGATATGCGTTGGGTCGTTCACATATCTCCTCAGCTGAGATACATGGAAGACATAATGCACCCGGTGAAACTGAGGTGGAAGGGCCAGGAAATAAGCCACCTCACCTACCCTGCTGAGAACCTGGAATGGTCCGATGAAGCGTGTAGATAACTTGCCACCCTATCCAAATCTCCATAATCCACATCGAGGTGAGACCCGTAAGAAAACATGGTCGCCATCCTCGAACTCCAATGGTCTCCGCCTCCTATCAGCATAGGACTTCTGTTTGCTCTGTGCAGTCCTCATCCGCTCCTGGATGATCTGTACCTTTTCTGTCATAGCCTGAACCATCTCTGGTCCTACAAGTGTTGACTCCCCAGGGCCAGTCCAGCACAAAGGTGATCTGTAAGGTCAGTCATACAATGCCTCATATGGTGCCATCCTGATGGTGGAGTGGTAGCTATTGTTGTACGCAAACTCCACTAAGGGTAGGTGATCCTCCCAGCTATGACCAAAGTCAAGGACACATGCACGGAGCATGTCCTTGAGTGTCTGAATGGTCATCTTTGTTTGGACATCCATCTGAGGATGAAAGGTGGTGCTCAGGCGTAGCTGCATCCCAAATTCCTCCCACAACCCCTTCCAAACCGGGAAGTAAAGAGAGCATATCAATTGGAGACGATAGAAGATGGCACACCATGAAGTCGTATGATCTCCTGAACGTAGAGGCGTCCTAAGCTCTCCACTGATCCCTGCTCTCTAATAGGTAGAAAGTGGGCTGACTTGGTGAGTCGGTCAAAAATCACCCAGATGGAGTCGTGACCTCTAGAAGTACGAGGGAGCCCTGTCATGAAATACATGGATATCCTGTCCCACTTCTACTCTGGGACCTCTAAGGGCTACACCAAGCCTGCCGGTACCTGGTGCTCTGCCTTCACCTGCTGGCAGGTGAGGCATCGTGAAATGAACTCTGCCACAACCTTCCTCATACCCGGCCACCAGTGCTGTCATCTAAGATCCTGGTACATCTTCTCCACTCCTGGATGTACCACCAAAGGGGAAGTGTGAAACTCCCTTAGCACCTCCTCTTGTAATGAAACTGGTACCATGGTATGTCCCCTGAAGGGGATGATGTGCTCTCCTCCTACAGAAAATCCATTAGGTGCCTGTCCTGTGGATATTTGTGCATGTCGCGTCTCAAAGTCAACGTCCCCACGCTGTGCCTCTCTGACCCGCTGAAGTAGTGGAGGAGTGACTGTGAGTGATTGTAGAAAGGATTCTATATCTCTATCCATGAAGGATATCTGCAATGTGGCTAGTTGCTTCGTCGCCTCTCCAAGTAGCTGAATTCCCAATATTCTACTGATAGCATCAGCTACTACGTTACCCTTCCTAGGAGTATAGACTATCTCAAAGTCATAGTCCTAGAGGAACTCAAGCCATCGTTGCTGTCTCAGGTTCAGGTCCTTCTGCAAGAAGATGTACCTGAGACTCTGGTGGTCATAGTAGACTGTAAAGCGCTCACCCATCAGATAGTGCCGACACATCTTCAAGGAGAAGACCACTGCTGCTAATTCCAAGTCATGGGTAGAGTAGTTTTACTAGTGCTGCCTCAACTGTCATAAACCATAAGCGACCATTGCCCTATCTTGCATCAGGACACACCTGAGTCCTGTACCTGATGCATCGCAGTAAACTACGTACCCTACGCCCTTCTCCGGTAGCCTCAATATGGGTGCACTAGTAAATATCTGTCTCAGCTCCTAGAATATCTGATGACATCTATCTGACCACACGAAGGTTTTCCCCTTTTTCGTCAAAGATGAAAGTGGTGCTGCAACTCTAGAGAAGTCTGGTAAAAATCTCCGATAGTACCCAGCTAGACCTAGGAAACTCCGCACCTCCGTCACACTCCTGGGTGGATCCCAAGAAAGTATTGCCTCAATCTTCGCAGGATCTACTGCAACTCCCACCTCAGAGATGACGTGCCCCAAGAAGTGGACCTCCTGAATCCAGAACTGACACTTCGAGAGATTACCATAAAGTTGGTGCTCTCGGAGTGTGTCCAGTACAACCCATAAGTGGTAGGCGTGCTCCTCCTTAGTAGTCGAGTAAATCAGTATGTCTTTGATGAAGACTACGACAAATCGATTGAGGTAATGCTAGAAGATCCTGGTCATGAGACTCATGAACACTGTTGGAGCGTTGGTTATGCCGAAAGGCATAACCAAGAACTCATAGTGGCCATACCGACACCTGAAGGCCATCTTCTGCACATCCTCGTCTTGAACTCTGAGCTGATGATAGCCTGACCTGAGGTCTATCTTAAATAACCATCGTGCTCCCTTGAGCTGATCAAAGAGGTCGTCAATTCTCATAAGTGGATACTTGTTCTTTACGGTCACCTGATTCAGGTGACGATAGTAAAAACATAGTCGTAAGCTCCCATCCGCCTTCTTGGAGAATAAAATCGGAGAAGCCCAGGGTGAAACACTGGGTTGGATGAATCCCTTGCCCTGAATGTTATCCAGCTGTACCCGCAGCTCATGAAGCTCAGCGAGAGCCATTCGATATGCTGGATTAGATATCGAGGCTGTCTCGAGGTACATGTCAATGTAGAAGTCTTCCTCTCTGCGAGGAGGTAGTCCTGGAAAGTCGTCAGGAAAAACGTCCGCATACTGATCCACCACAACAGGAAAACTTGGACTTCTCACATCAACCGCTCCGAGGATGAGACTAGCCAACTGATGTGTGATCGGCTGCCCTCTTCTCTGCGTAAGTCCATCCTGTGCTGCAAAGGCTCCCTTCTCACTGGTGAAGGTGAACCTACTCCCATCTGTGCGGACACACCACAATTTGCGCCTAATACAGTTGATCTGAGCATGGACTGTAGATAACCAATCCATGCCCAAGATGACGTCGTAAGGCCTTGACGCCACTACAAGAAGATCCTAGCCGAAGCTCTCACCTCCTAGAGTAAGCTCACACTATTGACACTAGTGTGTAATCATCGAGTCTGCTCCCATAGGAATCTCTAGCCATAAGGATCGAGCCAACGGCTCCGTCGGAATCTCCGAGCTCCGAACAAGGGCAGTGACAATAAAATAATGACTCTCTCCTGTGTATATAAGAACTGCATCAAGGGTGGAGTATACACAGTTAGTACCTCGAATCATCTCAGGTGTACTGTGGTCGTAAGCCTCAACTACTTGAAGCTGAGCCTGCCTCTTTCCGCTAGCTCCCTGTGGTCGGGATAGATCTCCTAGTGGTGGTGGTGGTAGAGCCTCAAAGCGTCTCCCACCACCCGCTGCTCGTCTAGCTCCTCTGCCTCGTCCGCCTGCTCCCTACGGACCACCACGGTCAAACCTCTGCCTCTGCCTGGGTGGTCCCTCAACCATCTGATGCTCCTCTGCATGGCGGGTCAGGCAGTCATGAGCCATGTGGCCCTGCCCGCCGCATGCATAACACTGACTGCCTATCGTATGAATGGCTCTACTGCGTGTGCCCCGCACCTCCGAACCAGTATCTTAAGGTCGCCCACCTGATGGCCTGGTCCTCTTGGACCTCTGCGAAACCTGTCTACTGCCGGCTTCAGAAGACTCCGCTACGTGTCGCCCTGCGGTAGGCCTCGCTGCTGGCATAGGCTCATCAAGGAATCTCTCCACAAGTAGGGCTCGCTCCAGTACTCCTGCCTGCGTCATAATGCTGAAGGAGATCATCGAAGCCCCAATCTCATGCCTCAGTCCCTGCTCGAAGGTCCGGGCCTGGAAGAATGGGTCCCGTACCATGTCTATGGAGTAGCACGAGAGGTCGGTAAACCTCACCGATTACTGGGCTATTGTCATGCTGCCCTGTCGCAGCTGTAGTAACTTCTGGATGCGCACCGCACGGAGGGTGGATGGAATGAACTCTGAGTGGAAGAGGCTATTGAAGTCCATCCAAAGTAGAGATTCCTTTTCGTGCACCTGGAGAATCAGACTCCACCATCTACCTACTGCTGCATGTAGGAGACTCGCGACAAAGATCACCGTAAGATCTGCTGGTGTCCCTACCAATCTAAAGGATTGTACAACAACCTCCGGCCAATCCTCAGCTGCTTGAGGGTCCATCTCTCCATGAAACCTAAGCGGCCTCTATCGCTAAAACTTGTGCAGCGCACTCAGGCGGCGTGCACTCTCCGCTTCTAGGGCTGGTGGTATCGGTGGCCAAGCGGGTAGAGGTACTGCTGGTGCCTCCGCTGTAATGGGGCCCTGCACCGAGGCCTCGTCGCTCGGTGGGATGCCATCTCGCACATAACTGGGAACCCTAGCTGGCTGCTATCGTGGGGCCATCCTAAAAGGAAACAGGTGCTCCATAGTTAATAAAATATACCTGGTGAGCTGACATAATGTAATCACAAATAAAACTTTTGAAACACACATGCAATCAGTGTTTTTGAGCACTAAGTTGGAAATCAGAAGTCAAGGTCCTGGTGTATGGATACGCCAGCCGCTGCACTAACACTGGACTCCCTGAACTGACAACCACACTCAATACCCTTAACACTATTTCTTCACAGGAAGAAATTATTAGAGTCATAAGTTCTGCGGTAGAACCGACTCCTCTGATACCAATTTGTCACAACCCGTCCTTGGGGCCCAGGCCGTGACTACCCCAAGCCCACCTTCCATAGGCTAGGGGCTGGCGACTAGCACCAAAGGAATAAATCCTGATAAAAGGGAAGGAATTGCCTTTATATAAGTAAACAAACACAATGGAGAACACAAGATAAAGTAAACAGTAAGTAAATTGAGTACAAAAGTAAATGCTAAAAAGTAAATGGGCCAGAATACAAACCCAACTAAAAGTACAGTACAACTAAAAAGAAAGTACATCAACAGTAAAGTAAATCAGCAACCACTGAGTCGTCCTTCGGCTATCCCACCTGAAGGGTGGTTATAGATGGTCTCCTCATCTCATCGGGTCCGGTCGTCCGCTCTGTGTACGTCCCGCCAAGTGGTCCACCCCCAGGTACCGTCCCGCTCCACTAGACTCCACCTCGATCAGTGCTGTCTGTTTTCTATATCCAACAAAACGTAGTGCGGGCATAGACCATGCAGGGGTGAGTATATGATACTCAATAGGGACCCCAAGACTCCCGAAGGTCTCCCATAATCCACAAAGTATATACCACAAAGGAAAGATATATAACATGAAGTATCAACCAAATCTACTTAGGTATATGCCCATACAGTAACCATTGCTACCGAACCCACGTAGAATCCAAGTGCTGTCATCATCACTGCCAAACCCATAGAGGATCCAAGTACAGTCGTCCTCGCTGCTGAACCCACGTAGGATCCAAGTACAGTTGTCATCGTCATCGCAATCGCAGCCAGCTCTAGGGTTCCCGCACACATCGTACTCGATTTCGGGAGGGTCTGCTCCACAAGTAAAGGGAGGTCGATACATCAACTGTCACGAAGTCCAGAGTTGATGTATCCCGAAGGTCCACCTCATCATAGGGGGCTAAACCAAATAGAACGTGTCCAAGACACTAAGTTTAAGATAACCAAGCCATTTTTTAAAAAGTACACGGTGTGTTGGTATGGTTACACGCCGTGTCTTCAGACCTTGGGTACTGCCCATGTACTACAGACCATTTTAAAGGGTTGTTCATTTAAAAAGGTAAGTACACAGTGTGTGGTATGGTTACACACCGTGTCCAAACATTTGGGGTCGGCTCCATGTACGCTGGCCATGTGCCCGTACAAGGCCTCAACCCGTGTTCTCAAACCTGTGTAATTGGTACACGTGTTAGCCGTACTATTGTCCATGTCTGGCCGTGTGATAGTGTACATGCCCATGTACTCCACACTGTGTCCGTGTACTCCCGGGTTACACACTGAGTCTCGCGAATCTGTTTCTTCCATTCTACGTAGAGAGTACACGTCGTGCCTCTTGGCCATGTACTTCTGTCTGTGTCCATGTATTTCCCAAAATACACACCGAGTCTCGCGTATCTGCCACCTCCTTGTAGTGTGGCATGTACACGCCATGTGAAAGAGGTCACGCACCATGTGTTAACCGTCTGACGTCCAAAACCCTAGCCGCATAATGTCTTCACTACACGGAGTGTTCTCCAGGAGTACACGCCGTGTAGTCTGGAATTTTCCAGAAATGACGCCTCTGGCCAGCGCGCCTCCCTTGATGCCGGTTCTTCATTACAATCATTCATTCATTACGAAACTTCAGAATTTAGGTTTCCTTATTGTCCCAAAGTCGATTCTGGTGTTTTCGGGCTTCCGATCGACTCTGAAAACACGTTTTGAATTCTCGCTTGAAGAACAGTCGAGGAATGGTCCACCCCGTTCCAGTACGAACCGTCACCCGCTATCTTTGTCGCACCTTCGCTAGGTTTCCGTGATGTTGAGTCTTCAAATTTGGGATTTTTGTGTCTCTTAACGAACTCGTAAGGATCCGTTGTTCATTACCCATGAAGAACACAAAGAACCACCAACAATCACAATATTGGTGGAGGATTCAGACCATGTTAGTTTGGCCCGGTCTCTCCGCATTAGTTCGGTAGCAGACAGTTAAAGAGAACAAAACAAGAAGGAAAGAAGATTTAATCATTGATCCAATCAAAACAAACGCCTACCTCGATAATCGATGTCATTCACCGGGCATTGCGGAAGATGACATCATTTCCATCGTCGTCGGTGTGAACCCGAGGAAGAACGACATTCCCTCTCTTGTCACGAAGGAGAGATAATTAAGGTGCATAGTCATTGGAGAATTCCCTATGTCAGTGTCTCCTCTCTTGTCGCGGAGGAAGAAGAGGATGAGAACTGTGGTCGCCGAGTTGTTCTATGATTAAGGGTCGATGTTATTCGTCAGAGAAGAACCATCCTTCATTTAGGATGAATTCTTCAAAAACTCTAGAGTTCTCCCCCAATTTCTCTCACACAACAATTTCCAACCAAAATAAAAGAAGGCTTCTCCTTATTTATTTAATCATTCCATGCATTCAAAAATACGAATTCAAACTCTCAATTAATTAATTAAAGAGTTTCAATCAATTAATTATGGTGTGTGTTGGCATGAATTAAAGAGGGATAGAGGGGAGAGGAAGAGTTACTAAAAAAAAAGAGTTAACAAGTTTAAGAGGGGGTTTACATGTATTTAACATGGGAGTTCAATGGGGTTAAGGTGTTATGGAATGTGAAGAGTTGGGGCTTGTGTGGGCCCCACCTCACAATTATCCTCACATGGGTAGTTAGGAGTTTGTGGGTCCCATCCTAACTTCCCCATGTAGGATATAACCACTTAAGATAAAGAATAAAAATTATTCCACAATTTTTATTCACTTCTTATTTAATTCACAAAATTAAACTTCTCCTCCCATGCAAACGCAATTGCGGTAAAGGTCCTCTTAAGCAATTACCGGCATTGCGAGTTCATCGGTGCCCTCAGATTTCAATTCTGAGCACTGATTCAAAAGATAGAAAAACCCGCTCGATCGTTTACTGAACTTACCCAAGCTAAACTTCGGAAATTGATTCCAGGAACACCGGGCCACGAAATCAGGTTCCATCAGAAACTGCATACTTGTAAAATTCCAAAGTATTTAAGAAAAAATTTTCCTTGAAATTTCCGGGTCTTTATAGTTGGATACTCTTCTTCTTAGGCTATGTTATGAGATGGAGATCCCCTTACTCTCTTGTTTGTGATTATTTGAATGAGAATACATATATCATACTTCAATATTCACTCCTTGGGTTTTGGTTACTCTCCTTCTAGGAGAGAAAAAGATGTGTGGGGTATGTCACATGCTTTCTGTGTCTATATTCTCGTGGTTAGACGAATCTACTCTCTTGATATAGGTAGTGAATACTTGAAGAAAAGTTCATCTTCTCACCGTGTCGTGCTCCCTATTCTTGGACGATTTTACTTTCACTCTCTTTTTGGGTGGAGCTATAATATTTTTACTATACCTTGTTCTATCTACTGATTTCCTCTTCAGTTGTATCACTTATGAATCCCCCTTCACTCTTTTCAGGGAAATCTACTAGGTATGTATATACTCACCCCTGCATGGGATTTTTTCAACACGTGTTGTGTATTTTTTAGACGGGAGATAGGTCAATCGAGACTTCAAAGAAGCATAGGGATATGAGGTTCTTGGACTGCGTATAGTGGTTTTATCTTGGGATCCAGGGGCTAAGCTCTCTCAAATGTTTTACTTTTCCATTTTTCTGTTAGGTTGGGATACATTTCTGGTTGGGCATGTATTTTCCCCCTTTCTTTTCAGTTTACACTACCATACTTCATATTATTTAGAGGTCCATGCATGTTTGGTTTATTTATAGTAGTTTTGTATATTTTATTTCTTTCCCTATGCACCTTTTCATCAAGTTGGATATGTGTATGCATACAAGTTCTTAGGAAAAGGCCTCCTCAAGTTTAGTTGTGCCTTCGACACTTGTCGCCACCCCTGGTCTATAGAGGCGGGCTTAGAGTAGTTGCGACCCAAGCCCCAACTTAGGCTGGGTTGTGACATGTAATATCCTAATATTTTAAAAGAAATATTATATTTGATAGTGTCCAAAATACACAATTCCGAGCTTAAATGAGCCAGAAAATATTATTATTTAAATATGACTGTTATAACTTAGCTGTTAAATTAGAAGGTATGAATAAGATTAACTGATTTATAATATATATATATATAGGTCCTAATAAATACAAATTTATTGATTAGTGATTAATAAATAATCACTCAATTTGTAGTAAAGTCATTTTATTCTTTAAAAATATGTTTTCTCCAAAAATGGTTTTATTGTTTTTTAAGAAAATATTATAATTAATTTATGGAAATTTTATAAATTTTATTTTATTAAAAGGATATAATTTTTTAAATCAGTATGTAAAAATTATGTTAGAGTGTTTTTTTTGTTTTTTTTGAAAAGTTTGATTTTTCAATGAATAGTGGAAAATAATGATTTTAATGAAAACTACAGTTTCTTTTATTAGTATTTACAAAGTAAAATTCTATTTTGGATTAGTTTTCAAATGAAATTAGTTAATTTTTATAAAAATAATCCAATTTTAGTCTTTTTTATGAATTTTATACTTGAATTTGGTATAAAAGCATTTTTATACCTAATAAGGCATTTTTCTAAAAAAATGTTTTTTGTTGTGTTTTTTGTTTTAATATTAAATTAATTTCTACCAATTATTGTAATTTAATCTTGAAAAATGAATTATATATTTATAACTAGGAGTTATTTTTTTAAATAGGTCACTTTTATTTTTATTCATTATGAAGAATAATCCTAGTAAATTTTGTTACCACGGTAAAGGTAAAATGAGTTAATTAAGGGTAAAAATATTGTGATAGGGACTAAAAAGTAATCCCAAAACTTGAATTAATTTTATTAGATGAATATATTTCATATATAATCATCCAAAATTTTAATATATGACTTTTTTTCCATTTGTCCATGATTTTCACCTTTATAACATTTTATGTAAAGTAAACTAAAAAATGTCATACTCTTTGTTTTATAATTTCTAAATTTTTTATATGGGGATAAAAAGAAGGTATGTTTAATTCTAAATGTTTATTTTAAATATAAATTATTTTTTTATCATGGTAATTTATTTCTAATTTTTAGGGATGAAATAATTATCTTAAATGCTTACGCAATGTCGATATGGTATTTATTCAATTAATTGAAAAATAAAATAAATGATTTTAAAAACATTAAAAGTAAGATAATTTGAATGAATTACTGCATTACATGAATTTTTTAGATATAAATAAAATATTTTAATGGATTATATTTTAATTTCATTGTTGAAATTGATTTCAAAGTCATATTAATTGAATAGTTATAGAAATGACATTAATGTTATTTTATAATAAATAATATTAAATGATTTTAAATTCGTAAAATTCCTATATCCATACATGTGATTTATATATTGTTGAAAATATAAACCATTATCTATTTATGGTCCAATTTTCCTTTTATAGCAACTATCTTGACCCATAAAGTGTAAAAACTTTGTTATCATGGTAATTGTAAAAAAGGGTTAACGCTGGTTAAAACAAAAAGATAAGGGTTAAAACATCACCTAAAATTATAAAATTTTTATTTTATGATGGTATTTAGACTCATACTCATATTATATTCAAATTATATCAATTTTTATCCATTTTAACATGAAAATTAATTTATATTAATGTAATACTTTAAGAATTTTGAAGAATGCACCTTCCCTCTGTTATAAAAGGGAATCTCCTATCCTCTTTTATTTGCACTTAAAAAACCATTTGGTTTTTCCAATAACTACCCAAGTACCTTCCTAACATACCTTTACACATTCTATAGGTCTTATTTTGTGCATAATACCAACCTTAGAGGGATTAATGTGTAAAGTAAATAAGGTTGTCCGAATAAGAGGTATAACTTTTAACCGAATGTTTTAGTTATATTTATTCTTATACCTCCTTAAAACCTTATTCAAAATTTTTGAAGTAATAACACTGGTAGCTTTCATATATTGATAGGTTTTTATGTTAATTTCATTACCTATATCCATCTCCTCTTGTTATTCTTCCTTTAGTTGAATTTAATCTTATTTTGGGAATGAATTGACTTTTTTTATATAAATCCTATATCAATTATGAGGAAGTGAAGTCACATTTGATATTTTGAACCAATATATGTTCATATATCAGTGAGATGATAAATATTAACTTTTTATGGAAGTTATATCCATTGTATGGGTCTTAATTAATATTCAAAAGGGTTTTTTTAATCTTAGATGGTTGGGGAGAAACTCAACATAAAACATATGCCTATTGTATGAGAGTTTTTTTGATGTTTTCTTAGAATATTTTCCTTATATTTTTACAAATCATAAAGTTGAGTTTTCAATAGAACTAATACCTGATGCTACACTTATTTCAAACACTTTATATATAATGGACCTGATTGAGTTTCAAGAATTGAAGAAGAAACTCTAGGAGAATCTTGATAATTGATTTATTTGACCAAGTGTGTCACCATGGGGTACACCTATTACTTTTTATTAAGGATAAATATGGATCAATGTGAATTTTTTTTGATTATCAGGAACTAAACAAGAAAAAAATCATGAATAATTATCCATTGCCTTGTATTGATGATTTGTTCGATCAATTATGAGGGGATTGATATTTTTCCAAGATTTATATTTGATCCGGATATTATTAATTATGCGTCCAAAGTGAAGACATACAAAAGATAGCCTTTAGTATGAGGTATGCACACTATGAATTTATAATGACTCTATTTGGTATTAATAATTCTCCAAATGTCTTCATAGATTTAATGAATATAGTCTTTATAGATTACCTTGATCATTTTTTGGTAGTCTTTATAGAAGATATTATTATATATTCTAAGAGTATGGAAGAACATATAGAACACTCAAGGATTGTGCTGAAGACCCTAAGGAAGGATAAGTTGTATGAAAATTTTACCAAGAGTGAATTTTGGATACAAAAATTTCTATTTTTGGGTCATATAATCTCAAGTAAGGGTATGCCAGTGGATTCATCAAAGAAAAAAGTTATTGAAAATTGGCTGAGACCAACCATAATGACTGAGATCAATAGTTTTCTAGGTTTGACTAGATATTATCGATGCTCTTTGGATAATTTCACAAAGATATCTAATCCACTCACTAAGTTAACTCGAAAGGGAGTCAAGTTACTTAAAATTTTAAGAAAATTAATAGAATTTTAGTCAGTGAACCTATTATTACACTACCCTACATTGGAGAAGGTTTTGTGTTCTATAGAGATTCATTAAATAAGGGACTGGGGCACAAGAGACTCTGCTCGGTTAGTGAGGACTCTACAAGTGCATCCAAGAGACCCGAGTTCAAAACTGGGCGGAGACATATTTCCAGGTTACTATAGCAGTACTGTAGCAGGTATTATAGCAGACACTATTCAGTACTGTAGCAACCAGAACTATTCATCCGTTTGGGCTTTCGAGCCACCAGTTTTGGCCTCGGGTCCTTTAAGTCCTTTGGACCACCCAAGGCCTTCAAGCTAGTAAGGCTTTTGGGCCACCTCAAGGCCTTTGGGCCACCTCAAGGCCTTCAGGCCACCTTAAGGCCTTTGGGCCACCTAAAATTGTGCTTAATGATTAAACAGAATCTACAAGGAGCAGAATCTAGATGGGGATCAGAGCAGGAACATTCACCAAAGCAGATGCTAAGAGGATTTGTTAGAAATAGAGGGTATGACATTGCCATCGGGACCAGCCTGTGCTTGCATGGGAAGCCTAGACGAATAGCCATGTGAAGGTGGAGAGTTGATATCACAATGAAGAAGATGGGAGGAAGAGTTACAAGTATAGTCTGTATAATTTCATAAGGCCTACGGGTCATGTAATCTCTAAGCCTACGAGCCTTGTAAGGGTTCCCCCTCATCCCTTGAAAGGTGGGTTACCAAAAATCAATAAAAAAAGAAGTCCTTTGAGCCATTCAGGAAAATAAGGGACTGGGATATGTCTTAATGTAAAATGATATGATGATAGCCTATGAATCGCACCAATTGAAGGTTTATGAAAAAAATTACCCAATATTTATGTATTTTTAAATGATATACCTTGAAATATTGAAGGAAGGGGAGAAATATTATCTTACTCAAATGAGTGTTCAACCATCTATTTATTGCACAAAAGAAGCATGTGAATGTGAAAAAGAAGATAAGAAATGTTCCTGAGTTCAACCTTGATTGTAATGGAATGATAGGGTTCAAGAATCATGTATGTGTCTCTTCCATACCATATTTTAAGAAGGATCTATTGGATGAATCTCATAGTTCATCATTCTCTATTCATACTGAAAGCATGAACATGTATACATATCTAAAAGAGTATTTATGATGGGAAAATATGATAAGAGATATTTCAAAGTATTTATCTCAATTATTGGTATGTTAGTAAGTTAAGGTTGAGAGTCGGATGCTTATTAGGATGTTACAACCATTACCCATACTAGAATAAAAATGGAAAAACATCACCATGGATTTTTTTCATCGAACTCCCCAAAGCATCTAAAGGCCATATTGCTATTTGGGTTATAGTCGATCACCTTATGGAGTCAACATAAATTATTGATATCAAATAATATTTCTCTATTGATTAAATTTCTAGAATATAAATTAAGTAAGTGTTAATTTTTCATGAAGTATGAAATTCCATTATATCTAATTGGGGTCTGAGGTTTACTTCAAAGTTCTAGTGAAGTCTTCAGCAAGATTTGGATTCAGAGTTGTGTTTCAATACTGATTATCATATTTAGATAGATGGTTAGTTAGATAGAACCATTAAAACACTGGAGGATATTACAATTTATTGTTCTTTGAATTTAAAATGTGTATGAGATCAACACATTCCTATAGTTGAGTATTCTTACAACAATAGATTTCACTTGAGCATTTAGATAGCTTCTTATGAAGACCACTATGGAAAGAAGTATAAAACTCCAACACGATTGGATGAAGTTATAAAAAGAAAACTATTATAAACTTATTTATCTTAGGAAATGGAATATAATGTTAGGATTATTTGGTAATATATCATGGAATCTCAGAGTCGACAGAAAAGTTATGATAACAATTGTTGGTGAAATCTGGAATTCAAAGTTTGTGAGAAGGTATTCCTATGAATTTTTCTATAAAAGAAGATTATGAGATTCAGAAATAAGGGAAATATGATCCCTATAATTATTGTCCCCTTATAAATTCTTAATCAAGTAGGTATGATAGATTATCGCTTGATGTTTCCACCAAACCTCTCTCAAGTTGACGATATGTTCCATATATATCTCCTGAGAGAGTACATACCTAATTATTATAATGTATTGAACTCATAGGATTTACTAATATATCATGATATTTACTATGGATAAAAAATATCATAAATCATGTATAATAGAGATAAATTTCTATGGAATAAGACTAATCACCTGGTTAAAGTTCACTGGAGGAATCAAAAATTCAAAGAAGCTAAATGGGAACCTAATGATGTTATGAAAGAGAGATATACTCATTTGTTTATATCAAAGTGATAGAATTTATAAGGATAAATTCATTTTTAGGGGGATAAAATGTAACACCTTGATATTTTATGATATATTTCTCTTCAAATTAATTTAATTTATTTGATATCTTGTGATACATGCAACCCTGAGTATAAATAAACCGTAATATAGTATAATGTTATAACATATCTGTTAAGTTAGTGGAATGAATATAAGTATTTTTTTTGAAAAAATACGTATAAATGTTTTATATAAAATAAATATATTGATAAATAAGTGATTAATTTTTAGTAAATTCATTATATGCTTTAAAAATACATTTTCCTCAAAAATGGTTTTTATTTATTTTTATGAGAAAATAATATAATTAATTTATGCCAATTTTATAAAATTTATTTGAAAAAATGAATTTCATTTTTTAAATCACAATTTTAAAATTATCTTAAATATAATTTTAGATAATTTTTTGAAAAGATTGATTTTTTGATGAATAGTGAAAATACCAATTTTTATTGAAACTATATTTTCGTTTAAAGAATTTACAAAGTTAAATTTTGTTTTTAAAATGGGTTTAAAAGTAATATTAATTCATTTTTATTATTAATAATTCAATTAATGTTATTATAATTAATTTTATTTTGGATTTTGGTATAAAAACTTTTTATACTTGAGAAAATAGTTTTTCTGGAAAATTATTTTTCAGCATGTTTTGCTTTTTTAATTTTAAATTAAATTTCTAAAATTATATGAATTGAATTTTATAAAATGTATTATATATTTATAATCATAATTTTCAATTTTTTTAAGGATTATAACTTCATTTTTCTTCATAATGAATAGTGAAAATAGTAAAAATTTGTCACCGTGGTTAAGGTCAAGACGAGTTTATTAGGGGTTAAACCAAGAGATAAGAACAATTTTTCTAATTAAACTTGTATAAATCATATTTTATGGTCATATTTCAACCTCATCCTATCCCAAATTTGAATATCTATCCATTTGGAATAATTTTTCTTGAGTACGACTTTATTATATTTTAATCTTTTAAGAAATTCCAAGTGTGTCCTCTCCCCCACTTATAAAATCCTTTATTTTATTTACAACATTTTGAGTCATCTAGATCAATAAAACACTACCCAATTATCTTATAAAATTTACTATCCATGAATTATAGGTGATGTTATTCTCCAAATATCATTCCAAGGGTTCTTAAGAATGGATCTAAAGGAGGTCTACCGAAGAAGAGGTAATCATCCTACCCGACCTCTGTCAATTTATTTATTTTTATACCTCCTTAAAATCTATAGTATTTATAATAAAATAATAAATTAATTATCCTAAATATACTTAAATGTTATTATGGCTATTTAACCACAATTATTCACCCTCTATTCCATCAAATGAGAAGTGAAAGTACCACTCATGCATACGTGTGGACTACTGCCTCCACACAACGATACAATTCGTTTTCCATCACCATATTTCATGGATGGTTATTATGATGTGTTTAATATTTATATATTATATTTATGAAATAATTATTCTTCTTTAATTATAATATCATATCTACCTTATTACCTTTCGATCCCTTAGAAAATGAGAACGTCGTTTATCCGTACATATGGAATTCCACCTCCATGAAATGATGTGATTTGTTTTTAATTTCCATTTTAATTGGATGGTAATATGGATATATTTAATTTATATATATTTTATTTATGATATAATTATTTTTATTTAATAATAAAATAATATTTATCTTTCTTTTTGTCTTTTTTTAGAAAATGAAAACAACATTCATGCATACATACAACTTACCATCTCCATAAATGGTGTAAATCATTTTTCTATCTACACCTTTTATGAATGATTATAAATATGTATATAATTAATATATATTATATTTATATCATGATTAATGTTATATATATGACATAAAAATGATAAAAGTATAAGTATCGGGACTACCAAACTAAAATTATATGGAAAATGAAATAATGAACACCCGGAAACGAAAATTTTAATAAGGAATAATTAATAAATGGGTGTTGAAATGTTATAAGTGGTTAATGTATGATATTATAAGTATATAAATTATTCTAATACATAATTACAATGAATTTAAATTTATTATATAGTAGTTTAGAGTGATTTTAAAGCAAGTCGAACTTAAGGTAAGAGATTCTCGTCTCACTTTTATTTCTATGAGACACATGCTATATTCACCACTCATTTCCCATGTGTGGTGTATATACTACAAATTTATATCTTTTATTATGATTTTAATTAATATTATTTTCATTTAAAATTCCATATATGGTTCTTTTTTTCATGATATTTTGATTTTGAGATTACCAAAGTGGTAAGGGTTTATCGTCTCAAGTGGTGCCTTGGTGGGGGGAGGTTGGTGTACCGATTTTGCGGATTCATCTCCCCCCTTTTCCTCCTTCCTCCTAGTCTCTTCCTCTCTCAGTTTTTTCTTCCTGGTGGTGTTTCTCCTCTATTTTTGTTTCTGTTATGGTTTCACAAGGTGGTTGCTTCGTCAGCCCGGGTTGGTGGCTCAGTTGTGGAAGTGCTTCTCTGTTTTGAACCTGCCCGATTATTATTGCTTTGGATTTCGGTTACAACATTTTATCTCCTAGTTGGTTTGTGGAAATGGTTTAAAAGAGTATTTGGGATGTGTGGTTTGATTTTTCAATGGTTCTTCAAGAGGTGTGGCCTATTATGGCTTCAATTCAGTATGCAATGATGTTTCTTGTTTATTGTGTGTGATGTACCGTGGTTTCGTTTCAAGATTCTTGGTTTGGTTTAGATTTTCGGTATGTTAATGGATTATTGTTGAGTTCCTGGTCCTTCCAATATACATTTTATTCATTATTCCACCTCTAATCTTCCAATTTGTGTGGAGGGGTAGTTTTTAGAAAGCTTTGGGATGTGATTTTTGAGAGGTCGTTAGGGTTTAAGGTGGATCATCCTCATCAGATTTGTGCATGTCATCCTTTGTTCCAACTTTTGACACTGGTGGTAATCATGTGATGACGAAAACGTGTTCTGATTTTTTCCTTTACAATGAATACCCCGATACTACTCGGCCATGTTGAAGACATTTTGTGTTTTTGATTGATGTTTCTGTGTTCTCAAAATTTTCGGGTGTAGTGATGACGAGGGTTTTACAACAACAAAGAGGGTGTAGCAGTTGTGGGATGTTCTCTTGTGGTTTATTCTCACCGGTGATGTAGTGACTTAGGAGGCGATGGATTTATGTTTGGAAGAGATGAAAACAATGTGATGATGACTACTGTGTTGTGATTATGACAACATCAACACATTTCCCAACAACATCGTGATTTGCAGGATTTGGTTCCCGTGATAGTGCCTTTAGTTTTTGAATTTTGAATTTGGACCCTGCTCTTGAATTTTTAATTTGTATGGTGTAATCGATCATGTGCATTTCCCACTTTTCCCTAAAAGTGTATTTTTATGAAAATAAAGAAAATTGATTTGGTGACCAAAGTAGTAAGGGATTTATGTTAAAATATCATTATTTATCTTGATTGTTTATGATTAATTTTTTGATGATAAAATTTTATGACCTATATCTCAATAATCCCATGAATTTTATTATAATATGGTTATTTATAGAGATTAAATTTTTTCCTTTCATTTTATCTCTGTATGAACTCAAGAGACCTAAATAATGTTTTTAAAGAAAATTGACTTTATTTATATCTTTGGTCGAAAATCCTTTTTCTTCCATATCCCTATTTTCTAAAAAAATCAAGAATATTTTTATATTATCCAATGATTATTTAAATTAATTTTTACCCATTATTTAATTTTACAAATTTTTTAAAAGTAATATTCTTTTCATTCCTTGAAGGATGTACTCATGAATTTTTACCCAAAAATGTGAAAGGAATATTTATTTTAACACACACAACATGAATGGAATTTCATGACATTATTTCTTCTCTATTATTTTAGGATTTCATTACAAGTTTCTAAGGTTCTTTTTGATAGAAATTTTTTTCCTTCATATTTTTGGATTTTTTTGATTTTAAATTAGCGATTTTAAAGAGAAAAATGTATTTTCCTCAGTAAATATTCTAGTGATCTCTTAAAGTATTTTTTTCATCTATAATAACATAATTTAATGTCACTTATGATTTATTAGGGATATGATACAATGATACCATCCACTTTCATTCTTTGGATGGCTTATGATGATGATGATTCTATGAAACCCATTTCTTTCCCACAAGTTATTAAGTTATGATGAAACCTTTATGAAACCTATTTCTCTTCCATGAGTTATTCTATGATGAAATATTTATGAAACCTATTTTCTTTCCACTAGTTATGCTACGATAAATGTTTTATGATCTTGTAACACACATATGTATGATTTTTATCATGTGACGAGTGGACTTGTAATTATATAACTCTCCAATGCATTGAGTAAAGATGGATATATCATGAGATAAAAATGAATGTGATGGGTAGTGAACCTAGTTCGATAAGGGAATCTATCTACTATTATATTTATGAGATCAAACCTTGACTAAGGATATGATGGAATGGGGAGTGAACCCAATCCAATATGATAGTATTGGTAGTGAGCCTTGACTAGAGATGATTTTACATGCTTATGTGTATTCCACAATCTTATGTTGTATGCCAATGTTATGATCTCATGGGTGATGTTCTTTGATTCATTTATAATCCATATCTTATGAACTACCAAGATTTATTCTATGACTCAAGATTATGATTTAGGATATACTGGGTATGGTTTTCAAATGTTAAGGTCATGTTCTTATACCCTTATGCTCGTTTTATGCCTAAATAATAATTGATATATCTCTTGTTTTCCATTACTAAGAATATGAGATCACACTTTCTTATATTTCCTTTCCCTCGGTTATAAAGGAAGGTTTTAATTATGATATTTCTAAGAAGGATACTAGTTATAAAGATCTTAATGAGAGATTATGTAGATCTCTTATAAACAAATTGTTTATGTATCCAAGTTTCCAAAGGCACTACACCTATGAGATTATAGAATGGATCATAATATTATGTATTAAATATCCATCTAATAAGATGTTATATATATGTATAAAAAATATGGTTCAATATAGAGAAGGCCATTGAGTTCCTGATCCTTCAACCAAACAAGCATCCAATGAAGGAGTATGCTGAATTTTTATCAGATCCAGTGTTCTTTTATCTATAGATTGTCAACGATGATTCCTTAATATATCATTACTTTAAAATAAGTCTTTGGCCAAACCATGGAGTCTTTATATTTGAATTTTTCTTAACCACTTATCAAGAGGTGGTTGAAAGTTCCATATATGTTGAAGCTGAGAAAACATGTCAACCCGTGGTGAGTGATTTTTCTACTCTAGTTGATTCGAGTGAAGATGTTTTGTATGATGGAAAACATAGGTTGGTTGAGCCTGAGTTGGAAGGTATGTTTGATTAGGGTCAATATTCATAGTGAATGAAGAGGAATCCAGTGTGCTTCCAGTGTAGAGCCCTCAAGAATTCTAAGTAATCTAGTTTGAAAGATTTCAGAGGCTATCTTTGATGTGGCCTTTTGGGCCATCTTCAAAGGTTCTATAAGCTATATTTTCAAAATAATAAGTTTCATGTGTAATTTTGGTCTTGGGTATATATTATTTTGGGAATTATGTTTGGTGAAGGAAAAAATGGTTAAACATTTAGGATTTCTATGGTTTGTTCCTTATGGTAGTGAAAATTTTTGTTTTTAGTGTGTGCCTTATCTCTTAGGGTTTTTTCTCCTAAGGTTTATTCATGTGCCTATGGTTTGGATATATTGAGTTTGGATTCTTGATGTATGGAACTTGGGTTCATGCTTAGGTAATCAAGACCAATCAGATTCTATATGGATTGAGTACTCATGGATGATCGTTTTCTTTTGATGGGGTTGTTGTGGGACCTTATTTTGGTTTGAGGTCATGGTTTGCCTTTTGGGGATGTCATGAACTAGGATGAGAACTCGTGTTGTTTTATGATGAGGTATGTTAGTGGATGGTGTTATCTATAGTTTATATTTGGGGTGTGTTTGATGGAATTGTTGACCGGTCTTCTTTTATGGATGCTTAGGTGTTTTGGATGTTGGTTCATGATTAAAAGGGATTTTTCATTTATTCAGGTATTTTATAGAGGTATTGTCTTTAGTATCATGTTTATTTTTTATATCACTATATTATATGCATTCTAAATGTGGTGGAGACCTATGTTAAGTCTCAATTTCCTTGAGGAATCATCATAGTGGTTTAGTTGGTGTTGCTTTTGGAGGACTTTTTAGGGGATTATTGTGGATCCTTTCTATTAGATTTAGGTGGTTGTCATATATTTTATGGATTTATATTATCTATTGTGAGAGTTTGTTTTGTGATTATTAAATTCCCTTCATTAAGACTCCTTTTCTTAGACCCACCTCCCTTCGTGGGGTGTTGTCGTAACTCTTAACCTGTTACCTTCTACTTTGACCAAGAACTTTCTAGGACTAGAAAGTGATATGGTGACAAGAATTGTTACACTTAGACATTTATTTTATTATTTATTTATTTTTTATATTTCCCTGATTTTTAGGTTTAATCTGTTCTCAATTTTGAAAATTCGAAATTCTAGTGCAGGGTGCATAATTAACGCATTATTAACACTAATCATGTGAAAACTGAGAGAAGGGCCTACAGTTTTGAGCAGATCCGTTTTACATGGTTGGAACACAGTTTTCCTAACCATCTAACCAAACCATGTGGATTCCAAATTTTTATTTATTTGGATTGAAATGGTAGGCACATTGCTCACTAAACCGTGTAGGTTGCCTAACTTTTTTTTTGAATTTCCAATTATAACCCTATTTGAATTTAAGGGGATTTAGACACCTTTCTCCTATATTTTGGTTTGGATGAGATAGGGAACATTATATAGAGTAACTTCATTCATAATCCATGTTTTTAAGATCCTACACCTTTATTTCAAGTATATTTCTTAAGGTAAACACCTTTATTCCTCTTATTATCCCTTCTTCCTTCCTCTTCCTTCCTTTTTCTCTTAGTTTCACCTCCTTCTAGAAACCATTTGGGTAGATATCAGGGTTTTGAGGTGGTTATAATTTGGGTATTTTTTAAGGGTTTTAAGGGTCTTCTCCATTTTTATTTGATAATTCTCTATCGAAGGCAATGCATTGTGGCCTGTTGCGAGGGGTTATCACTTGATTAAAGGTAGGTGTTTTTATGTACTTACTTTAATTGGTATATCATTCCATGATTGATGATTTTAAATTATTTTATTTTTAATTTATATCTATATGGGATAGTTTTAATGAATTTTGTAAATGTTCTAAAGTGATTTCATACTTGGCATAAAGGGTATTTAATGGTGTTTTCTAGTTTTCAAGGAATGTTTGAATTTCAAGTGTCCTAGAAACTTTTTAAATGTTTTTAAAATAATTTTTATTTGTAAATATATTTAACACCATTTGGTTTATAAAATGGATATAAGAGTGATGTTTTTTAATTTTAAGAGGTTTTATAAAAAAGGGAGTTATTTACCTAGTTGATTTCTATAAAAGTTTCAAATAAATTTCTTGGAAAAGGATTTAGAATGTTTTAGAGTGGTTATAGAGGACACAACATCTTGAGTTGGGTTTCAAAAAGGCATGTTTATCACCTTAAAATGGATTTCATGTTTTAGGGTGTGGGTGGGGGGGGGTGAAACCCTATGGAGTCCATTATTTCATTATCATTAATTTGGTTTGTGACTCTAAAGGGGGTTATCTTAAATTATTTGAATTGTGAAAAAATAAATTAATGTTATTTATTCTAAGAGATTTGGAGGTGATATGAGGTTTATATTTTTTGTTTAATTTTACATTGATGTGATTCATTATATACTCACCTCCAATTGTTTATTTTACATGGGGACCCTAGTCTAAGAGAGAGGTTTAGATTTATGCTATGCTAGATAGTAAAAATTCATCTTGAATCCATATAGTTGTATTATATGCCAAGGATATTTGGGGGGGTGGGTAATTCCCAATGAGTTTGGTGTGAGATATTCTAGGAGCTTGTGTGGTTTTGGATGCAACATTTTTGACAGTTTCTCTAGTAGTTTTTATAAAGTCTATAACCATCTCACCTTGGGACCTAGTGTGTCTCCCATGATATTGGTTGACACCATTCGCATCCCCTAGCTCAATTAACTTATGTTGTACCCTTTTGTGCGTGGTATTGTCTTTAATTATTGATAGGTTCCATCATGAGTGTGTGTGTGTGTGTGTGTTATTTAATGTGATGTTGTTTGACTTTATTAAAAAGGTTTTTTCATAAATGGATTTCAAGGTGGTATTTTCAAATTAAAGTAAAGGGTTTCATTATTATGTAGAAAATTTATAAGAAAGTTTTTTAAAGTTAATGTTTTTTAAAATAACATATTTTACTAAATTAAGAAGATATGTTTTATGAAAAAATAAAATGACATATTAATTTTATTTTTTGCCTAGTCATGAAATCTTACTTTCTATATGTAATTCAAACTAGCACAAATGAAATTCCTTTTTAAAGGAATTGCACATACACTTTGGTTAAATACTACTAGACATGTTCATATCACACCCTAAATACACCAATGGGTATATTCATACTTGATTATTTTTGTTTCAATTTCTAAGGCTATGTTATGTCTTTCTCCCTCCTTCTTAGATTATGTTTATTCTTGTCTGTTGATGAGAGCATGGGATGTGGTGAGTGACTCTGGGACACATGGACATGGGTAGTAGTTTCTTGAATTTGTTTTTATTTTGGGAAACTTATGTATTGGAGTTATTATACCAGATCTTTATATGTATTTTTTAATATTTACATGATGATGTTAATTCTTTCATTATTCAGATTATATACTGGTATACTTTATGAGTTTATTTGTTAATTTTGTTGAATTATGCTTTGATTGGATGTTTATTTTTGTTTTGATCACTTGGAAAAACCATTCTCAAGAGTTTTACTTGATGCCCATACACTATTTGTTAGCCCATGGGGAACGAGAATGACTTTCAGACCTTATCACAGACTAAGTCGGGTGCCAGATTAGAGGTGACCCTAGTTGGTTCATGTAAGAACCTGGATCTTCATTTCATGTATGGATCTTTATTTCGGGTTGTTTTTGAGGAAAAATGAAGAAATGAGAAATTTTCTAAGTACATGCTATGTAATTTTGAGTACACGCTGTGTACTTTTAAGTACATTCCATGTACTCGATTGTCGCGTGTAGACATGTATTGGTCATGTAACGGTTGAGTACATGTCTATGTAGGTGACTTGGAAGACCGCCTAAAGTGGGGGCTGGTTGAGTCTAGTACACAACGTGTAGATTAAATGAACAAGCCGTGTAATTTTATTTTTAATTGACGAATCAGAGAGGGGCCGCATCTTATCTCCATAACAAACTTCTTCTCCCTGTGTTTCGTACAAGAGAGTGACAGAACACCGAAGAACTTCAAGATCCTCCTGGTTCTCTGTACAAGATCTTATTGAGACACCGCAAGGTGCATTAGATTCCTACTGGTGAGTTCTCTCTTTCACTAGATCCTCTCTTCCTGATTTTTTTCTCTCATGGGTTATTCAAAGTTGATATTTTTTACCCTTTTTGTAGATATATGTCATCCTAGGTCGATTCAGGGGCCAACATTAGAGAGTGTTCTTCATACAACATAAAGGTAGGTGTTTTTTTTTCAGTTCGTTGATTGTCTTTGGATTATATATACTTAAAGTTCCAAATACCCATGTTTGGGGTATTGCGTATTTTAGAATTTGACCCTATTTAATACCTACTATGGTTTGGTTGTTTGAGAAAGGGTTATTTCTTATGAATAAGGTTTCATACCTTATTTTGGGATTCCCCATGGGTGCGTTCCCCTGTTTGACTATTTATGGCTGTTTGGCCTAGGTTGCTAATGAGGCATACCTTATTTCCATGCATTGAATTGTTTAGTATGGAGTTGATTGATTATATGAATTGCATGTGTTGTGCTTGATAATGTTATCCATGTAGTAGTTATAGATTACATGTGCAGCCTTGTTATGATATGTGAGCTGATCTTCCAATGGACCATGAGAGCCTTGGACCAGGAAAACTATGTGGGTTTCCATGTTTATTTACATAGGACCCTGAGAGCCTTTGTATAGAATTTTACCCAAGGGTATTGACCATGAGAGCTACCTGGAGGTCATTTATAATTCATTGATTCCATGCTGACCCAGGGGTATTGACCGTGAGAGCTTCCTTGGTGGTCATTTTTATTTGATAAGTTCTATGTTAAACTAAAGGGGTTAGACCGTGAGATATTTCCCAAAGGGTTGTTGTGAAAAATTGAATGATTGTGATGAGTCTTCCAATACAAATAACAAGCTTGGACTCGGTCTTACTTTTTTTAGATGCTCTTCTGATACGTCTGTTGTTACTATTATATAGGGGGATACATAGCTTAGGCTAGATCCTGAGGTTACATTATTCAATGGATTGAATAATTAATAAATGTAAATGAATGTAATTGGAAACTGTAGTACTGTTACTTTTGTGTACTTCTTAGTTTATTTCTTTATCTATGCATATTTATTTCTATATATATTCACTAATAGTTAGGAATAGATATTTTGGTGGTTTTCTATTGGGATTCGTCTCACACCCTATTTGGGTCATGCTTTTGGACCCAAACATATTATATGGTTGCAGTTACAGACAAGGGAAAGCGACCTTCTTCATTAGGTACTTGATTTCTATTGGAGATGGAGAGCATGGGACCAAGATGAGGCTTGTGATTCTGTTGGAGTTTACTTCTTTTCTGTACTTTGGTTTTATTATTATATTTATAGCATTGTGACTTGTTTGGCTGCTTTCTTAGACACATGTGACATGCATCATTTATATATGCTCTAGTTGTTATCTTACTATCAGTCTTCTATTGTTTACTTTTATTGTATGGTATTACTTCTTCCTATATTGATTATTATTGTTTATTCCACTGTGTATAATCTTCCAATGAGGGAATAATTTCCCCACTATCAGACCTTGGTCCTCACTGGTAGTCAGCAGCCTCTGGTGTTTGGGGAAATGTGCTTGAAGTCATGTGACCAACCAGGTTCGGGGCACCTTTGAGCGGCACCTAGAACCAGGATGTTATAGTTCATGACAGAATTAAATCAAAGTATTGGTTCTTGTAATGACCTAGGTTCTTGATAATACCTTTTATTATTTAGGGCGTTTCTTGGTAGAAAGGAGACTAGGACTATCGTATGAACTCAAGAGGTATATCATAGATGGGTGCTTGATCACCACCCTTCATGATGAAACTTGAGTCTCCTTGGTTTATAGGAAATATATGAGGAGAAAACTATAGTTTCATAGTTATTACACATTATCTGGAAAATACCAAATAACCTATGAACTAGTGGTCTACAAACTTCACAGTTCTCGTCACATAGTTGGCACACAATTCACCAACCCATGCGGCCAAGCCATGTATAACTCTATTTCTTCCCTTAATGATTTTTTTGTTCCTTTTTCTCTATGGATTGACTATAAAGGTGTTTACCATTAATGTGAGTGTAATTAAGGGAGTTATTATTATAAGATTGATGTTATCAGTTTTTGTTTTGATTAAAGTATATGATTTGTTCTTTGGGTTTACTTTTTTGAATATTGGTTTTTTGTTTGGAATACTAGTTTTGGAATAAAAAAGGGATATTTTCAATTGGTTGTAGAGTTTTTTCCAAGGAAATTTTCCTTAAAAAGTAAGGTTTGAAATAATTTCAAAATAGTAATATGATTATTATTTTAAAATGAGTATTTTGAGATTATGGGAAGAAATGCCTTAATGGAAATTGGTTTTTTATTTTTTTTGATTTTTCAAATGAAATTGATATGTTTATAAAAGATTTTGTGTTTTCAAAACGGGGAGTTCTTAAAAGAAATTAGTTAGTATTTTATTAATGGATTTCAATTTAAATGGAAAACTTTTATGAGATATTGTAAATTTATTTTTCTTTGAATTCTAATTTATATGGAATTGTCTAAGTTGATTTGTGGAATGTGAGTTGATTGAGTTCTGTTTTATGGTTTTGAAGTATTCCTCTTAGAGAGTTTTCAAAGAAGAGTAGGAATTCTGTTCATTAGGATTATTTTTACAATAAACCTTCTCATCGTTTAGGGATGGGTTCTACACTTACAAACTCTACCTAGACTCAAGACCGATTGATAGAGCCAGAATATTCATATCTCTGACCCCATACAAGAATTCATAAATATCTATTCACATTCCTTACATGGTGATCATGGTTCTATTGCGGTAATGAAGTGGATAGTGGGAATCAAGGGGGTTTTCAATTCTCTCAAAACCCTTGAAGATTTAAGGGTAAAGGTCATTATTGCTTTATTTGAGGGACCCAACTGAGTGTTGTGGGTGAGGGTGGTTCCTTTTTAGAAACATAATGGAATGCATTGGGTTTTTTTTAAGAATAAATTTATTTAATGGAACCATATTGAGGAAGTGAAGATGGAGAATAAAATTGAGTTTATGAGCCTTCAACCAGGAGAATAGCCAGCGAAAGAGTACACCGACCATTTTTGAGTGCTAGTGTTCTTTTCTTAGAATATAATCAATGATAATTTCTTAAGGGACTATTTATTTTAAAGAGGACTCCGACCTGGACTTGGAGCTGTTATAGTTGAATTTGGACTAACCTTTTATCAAGATGTGGTTGAAAGGGCCATATCAGTGGAATATGAGTAAGCAGGGAAACTTATGGTCAGTGATGACTTAGATATAGTTGATTAGAGTAAAGATGTTTTTAATGGTGATAATAATAGTTTGGTTTAGCCCAAGTTTTAAGGGATGGTTGATCGAGGTCAATATTCATAGATAAAGAATAGGTAGCTAGTCTGCTCCTAGTATGGATCCCCTGGGCATTCTAATTCATCTTATTCAAAAGCTATGAGAGTATTTTTTCGATGTGGCTGCATAGCCCATCTTCAAAGTTCTATTAGATATATTTGTAGAAGAATAATTTTCATGTGTAATTTGGGTTTTCAATTAGAAATTGTTTTGGGAATTACATTTGGTGAACGTGTAAATGGTTAAAAGTTTGGGATTTCTGTGGTTTGTTCCTTATAGTTGGTGATGAATCTTGTTTTTACATGTGAATCATGTCGCTTTGGGGTTTCCTCCTATGGTTTATGTGTGTTCCTTTGATTTGGTTGTGTTGATGTTAGATTCTCAATGGATGGAACATGGGTGACCCTTGGGTCTGTCCCCAGGTAATCAGGATTGATTGGATTATATATGGATTGATCACTTAAGGGTACTAGTTTTGTTTTGATGGGGTTTTCAGGGGGTAATGTTTTAGTTTGAGGTCCTAATTTACCTTTTAGTGATTTCATGACCTGGTTCAAGAACCTGTATTTTTTTGTGATGAGGAACGTTAGTATATAGTGTTCTCTATATTTTTGGTCGGGTGTGTTTGATGGAATTTTGGATCAGTCTTTTTTGTGGCTGCTTAGGTGTTTTGGATGGTGGTTCATGCTTAAAAGGGTGGAATCGTTTTTGCAATAATTTTATAGGGGTATTCTCTTTATAAGTACATTTATTTTGTATCTCACTATCTTAGATTAATTTTGAATTTTGGGGAAACCTATGTTAGTTATATTTTTCCCTTGGGACTTGTCCGAGTGGTTGGAGTGGTGTTGTACTTAGAGAGCTTTTTAGGGGATGACTGTAGATGTTTTACATTAGATTTAGGTGGTTGGTGTGAATATTGAGGATTTATGTTGTCTATTATGAGAGGCTATTTCATTCTTGATAAATTCTCTTCCTTAAGACTCCTTTAGTTAGACCCACCTCCATTTATAAGGTGTCATTTTAACTCTTAACCTATTACTTTCTACTTTGATCGATGATTTTATAGGTGTATAATGTGTTATGGTGGGGATAATTTCATCATACTCACCTTTATTTTCTTTATTATTTTAGTTAATTAATTATTTTTTATATTTTCCTTGAGTTTCAGGTCAAATCTATTCAAAGTTTTTAAATTTTGGAGTTTCAATGTAGGGTGCATGATTGACACACAATGAGTACTAACTGTAAAAAAATCATATGAAGGGACTATAGTTTTTAGAAAAATATTTTTTCACAGTCAATGCATGGTTTTACTTATTGTGCAACCAAACCATTTAAATTCCTAATGTTTTTCAAGTAAGAGTTTCATGGTTGGTGCACAATTTTCAAAAATGTTCATCATAACCTTACAGGTTGCCCATATTTTAAATTTTTGAGTTTCTAATTATACTATAGTTTGAATTTAAGGGGTTTTGGACCCCTTTATCCTCTATTTTAGTTTAGTTGATCTAGGGTGAAAAGAGGGAGTTCCTCCCTTATTAATCTCATCCACTATGATTTTAAGAATATTACTTGAGGTAAACCTATTAATTCTTCTTATTATCTCTTCTTCCTTCCCTTTTCTTCCTTTTTATCTCAGTTTCACTTCCTCTATGAAACCCTAGGGGTTGTTGGCCCAATATTAGTGTTCGAGGGTGGTTCCAATGTGGGGATTTTATTATTTAAAGGTTATAGGGGTTTTATCTATTCATGTTTGATAATTTTCCATTGAAGGTGAAATATGAGTGATGTTTTGAACTTTTAAGAAGTTTTATAAAAATGGAGTTGTTTCCCTAGTTTATTTCCAAAATTGTTTCAAATGATTTTCTTATAAATTGTTTTAGAATGGTTTTGAATGGTTATAGAGGACCCGACATCCTAAGTCAGTTTTCAAGAAGCCCCCTTTGGCACCTTTAAATATTTTTCATATTATGGGTGAGGGGGGTGTGTAACCCTAGGTCACTCCTTGTTTTATTTCCATTGATTTGGGTTGTGATCTTCAAGGAGTATATGTTTAATTATTTGAATTATGAATGAAGAAATCAAGACTATTTATTCCAAGGGATTTAGATATGAGCCGAGGTTTATGTTTTTATTCAATTTACCATTGATGTGATTCATTTTATGCTCACGTCATCTTTCATGGGAACTCTTGGATAATTGTAGGTTTGGACACATCATTTTGGTTTAGTTTTTATTAAAAACCAAACCAAATTAAAAAATATGGTTTAGTTCAGAATAATTTTTTTAAGCTATTAATTCATGGTCTAGTTCAATTCTGATTACAGATTAACTTATATTTTTAGGCTAACCTACAATGATATTTTATAATGATTGGATAATAATATAAAAAAAATTTATCCTCACTGAAAGTTAATTAGAAAATTTTCACAAAATAAGAAAAACATCAAGAAAATCAAAGAAAATACAAAATAATGACATAAAAATATAATAAAAAAATGGAAAAAATTGGATACTTAACCAACTAATAAACAGTTCATGGTTCTAAAAAATATAATTCATGGTTCTGAAAAAACCTAATAGTTAATGGTACTAAAAAAATTCATGACCTGGGACATGAAAATATATAAAAACAATAATAGTTGAACAAAATAAAATTAAACATGAAACAAAAACAAGCAGTAGACATTGACATTAGGCCAAAAAGAATCTAGCTGAACAACAAATACTCACTCGACCATTATGAGACTTACACCAAATAAACCGGCCTAATATCCCTTACCAAATCATTATACATGAAACAAATTCCTATAAAACCCAAAAAAGTATTTCAACAGCCTTCCTTAAATCATGTAATCAATGAAAAAAATAATTTCATAATGAACTAAAGAACACCACAATTATGTGATAAAATAGAGTTGTAAATGTATAGATGAATTTAAGAGATAAACTATTAGTATTCTAAGTTATTCCAAAATTCCATCATGGTATTAAATTAGAAAAAAGTTGAAATGAAACTCATATCAATAACTCTGTAATAAAGGTATCAATTTCACATAGTAGGTACTTCAGCTGGTTGATTATTACATAGTATTAGCTTGAGTTTTCATATTAAGAATTTTGACTTTTTAATTTATACAACTAATACTTATAATGAGCTTAGTTTCCATTTATAAGCTAAATAAAAAAAATTCTTAAAATACTTTTTCTCTATATCTAACTCTGAACATAGAAGAAACTATAAATATTCTCAAAAAATTCTATTTGATATGGTCTTGTACATACTTAATATCCTCCTTTAATTTATCTTTAAATAATTTTGTGTACAACATCATTAGTCAAAACCACCTTCCACTCACACCTAGAAAAAATAGACCTCACCTCATGTTCATCTTGGACTCTATTTTAGACCTTGAATAGAAAGGAGAATAGAGAAAAAATGCTTTGTACCCCCTAATTCATTATTTCCCTAATTGAAAAAGATAAACTCTTATAAAAGAAATAACCCCACTTATTCCAGAGGAGGAAGTGCCCAAAGAGAATTCAAGACACATGAAGGGGTTATCACTTAACAATTGGGATTGATCTAACCATTCATCTTTTAAGTTATACTTTATTTCATTATAATAGGTAGGTGATAATGATAAAAATAAATTAAAGGGACATGATGTTTAATCATTTAGAACATGTTTGAACATAAGTCTTAACTATCTACTCCAAAGTGGGATATATATATTTAGGAAAATCCATGGTGATGAGATGATCTAATTATTGTAATAATAACCCTTGAAAAGGATAATTTTAGGTCCAATCTATGCATCATTTTCGAAGTATCTACACAAAATTGAGTACATTTTAAAAATAAAATATTTAAATTACAAAAAAATGTGGTCCAAGGATGAGAAAACAATGAAAAAAATGTGTAGATATTCATCTAATATCACTCATATATAGAGGATAATGTTTATACTTTCACATACACAAAAAATATTCTAGGTTTCATTCTAATACAACCTTACACAAAAGATAAATTACACTCACATTGTGAGTCCAATGCAATTTTTTTGTTATTCTATAAGGAACCAAATCACAAAAAATCATTTCATTCCAAAGCTTTAACCAAATATGTATAGAGTGTCATATTTTATTAAATGACATGCACCACATGTTGATTCAATTAAGAAACATAATATAATAGTTCAAAAATAAAATACTTATAATAATGGATAAAAGAAAAAATAATATTAAACTAATAAAATTTTTGATTCAATTCATTTTAATTAGTTGTTTATATTTGAATGAAATTCCATACCAAAATTCCAACCTATTCACTGTATTATTAATTTTTTAAAAAACATGAAATGTAACTCAATTAAGCTGACCTAGTAGTAAGTTATAAACTGTATAAAAAATGATTGTATACTTCACCAACCATGTCAAACCGAACTCCCTTACCTTGAAACATAGGCCATCACAAGAAAAAGATCTCCCAGTTGAAGTCACGAATTAGAGATACTGACAACCTAAATAATAATAATAAATTACAAGGCACTAATATCATCCATTATTGAAAAAATGCTAAATATTATTAAAATTGAAACCAAACCCCCCAAAAATTTATATTACCTTAATCATCAATACTAAATACAACAATTTATGGATCCATTGAAGTAGTTTTAGGCGTATTAATAAAAAATTATTTTAAAAATAGTCAAGAATAATACTATTAACAACCACTGAAAAATCATAGTTAAGAAATATCAATTACCATATAGGAGATACACATTCATGAAACATACAGTTTCAATAAGCATAATTTTAAAAAATAATAACATACATCTCTCTATATATTTAGGTTCTTTGAAATATTCCTCATAATTTTTCATAATAACACTTGCTTTTAGTCAATCATTCCCAAAAACAGGAGCCTCCACTATGGTTGGAGTCAAAGAACTTCTAAAAACACAATGAACCCTCTCTCATATAATAAAGTCACTCTCTAATGGTACAGTAGATATTGGAATGGGTAAAACATCATTTTCTATCAGATACAAAATAGGATACCTAGAGTAATTTTTATTCCACTATTCTAGTACATTAAATTGTTCACCTTCCAAAAAAGGTTCATTCTCTTCTCCTTGATATTTTTCCAATTCACTTATATCCATCAAGGACACCTCTCCAAATTTTTGTGCAAAAATAGTCATGCATGAAGTATAATTGATTTTTTTCCCATTATTTGAATCACCTTAATTAATATTTTGATTGTTCTTATTCTTATTGGGACCACTAGCTAACTCATAATGACTAAACAAATAATAAAGTTCATATTTAATTTCCCCCTTCAACTGGTTTCCAAAAACAACTTCACAAACATTATCAATCATCCATTCAATAAAATATAATTTATAAAAAGGATCTAATACACTAGAAAAAAACAACAAAACATTCAAATTATTATATTTAGACCAATATTTATCATACATTTTATTCATCCTCATATCCATAATACATAGATAAATGTCATCACTTTTACATCTTTGCTTGATTTCATATCCAAATCCCAATATCTGATCAATAAATCTATTTTAAGTAATATAATTTGACCCATATGAATTCTATGTAACATCATTAAAAAACTTCAAAATGTGTAAAATGTTGTGTATATACTCCTAGTTATCTTTAGTTGGCAGTCCTTTTATTTTATCCCCCTAAGTTCCTAGCTAAATTTTTTCATCTTGAATATATAAAAAATAAAAATCCTTTTGAAACTTAACTGTAATCTCCAAAATAAAAAATATTGAGTTACATCTCATCTCAACATCTAAATAAATAAATCTTTTTTGTTTCAATCCCTTCTTACTCAACATAACCCTTATACCTAACCAGTCTTACAAGGGAAAATTGCACATATCTAACTGCATCTCACATTCTAAATATAGAATCATATATATCTTTTAATCCATATTTTATAATTAAGTTCAATATGAGCATAGCATTTCATATAAATACATTAACACTTCATAACATGTGTATTCCATGATTTGGATATTTTTATCAAATATTGAATGCCTAAATCATTTTAAGATTCCTTATCTATACTTATGGAGATAATCTTAGTGATACCCCAACAAACAAGGTTTTTTTCTACAGTTTTACCAATAATATCAATGTTATGGCCTGTAAAACGAAAAGAATTAATAATAATTTTACATAAATTCCACTCCTCACCAACAAAGTTACATGTTAGACACATTTATTCTCTTGATTCCCTAATCCTACTCCACTTCAATTTGGTTAAGTTCAAATAGTTTTTTCACACATACTTAGTTATGGGATATGTCTATATTTATTATATGATAGATAGTATGCATGCTTCTAGCATCCCCCCAGTTGTTTCATATATTAGGGCTAGAGGGTGGGGGGTGGGGGACTCTTGATGAGGTTGGTGTGAGCTAGTCAGGCATCTTTTGTGGCTTTGGCTGAAACATTTTTTGGTAGTTGTTCCAATAGTTTTGGTAAAATCTAGAACTATCTCACCTTATGACCCAGTGTGTCTCCCTTGATATTATCTTGATTTACTTGTACATTACCCATGTGTGTGTGGCATTGTCTTTCATTATTGATAGGTTCCATCATGAGTGTTTGTGTGTGTGTGTTTGATTTCATGTGACATGGTTTGAATTTATTAAAAAGAGTTTTTCATAAATGGATTTCAAGGTGGTATTTTTAGAGGAAAGAAAAGGGTTTAATTAACATATGGATTTTTTAAAGAAAATTTCTTTACATTTATTGTTTTTTAAAATAACACATTTTACTAAAGTAATGAGAGAGGTTTTATGAAAAATAAAGATGGAATATTACTTGTTTTATAATGCTTAGTCATGAAAACTTACTTACCATATGTAATTAAAACTAGCATTAATGAAATTTATTTTTAAAGGAATTGTAAAAACTCTTTGGTGAAATCCCACTAGGAATGTTCAGTTCACACCCTACATATACCAATGGGTATATTCCACCTTCATTATTTATGTTTTAGGTTCTCAAGCTGTGTTTTATATTTCTACCTCCTTAGATTATGTTAGATCTATTCTGTTGATGGGGGTAAGGGATATGGTGAACGACTCTGGGTCACATGGTGATGGGTGGTAGTTTATAGAATTTTGTTTTATTTTGGGATTCTTATGTATCATCTTTATCAAACTGGATCTTCATGTGTATATTTTTACTATTTGTGTGATGATTCTCATTCTTTTATTATCTAGATGACGTGTTAGCTTACTTTATGAGTTTGTTTATTACTTATAATGCATTATACTTTGATTGGATGTTTCTTTTTAGTTTTATTAATTTGTGAAACCATCCCCAAGAGTGTTCCTTGATACCGAGGAACTGTTTTTCATCACATGAGGATCAAGAATGACCTTTGAGCCTTTCCATAGGCTGACTCAAGTTCTTTCTAAGAGGTGAACTGGGTTGGTTCATGAAAAAATGGTATAAAAAAATAGGTTCTTCAAAAGGGATAGGTTATTAAGAAGCCACCTTGTTATTTGGTGGGTGTCATGGTAGAATGGATACTAGGACTACCATCATAATTTTAAATTTAGATCATAGATGGTCACTTGATCACCACCCTTTGTGATGAAACTTGAGTCACCGTGGGAAGTCATGGTTTGAATGTTGATTTTGAGTTCATTTTTGATTATTTTTGGTTGATTTTGATGTGATATGTGAAGGTTTTGGGAACATAGGAAGAATTCATATCTAGGTGATATGTTAAATTTTTTTAATAATCATTTCTTAAAACCAAGAAAAAGGATCTTGAATGTCAAATTTATAATTAATTTATTTTATATTTGAAGAAATAAATACCTAGGCTTAGGAACTTTCTTTGTTGGTGAATATTGATCATCCGAAAAGACCCTTATGGATTACCTTTGTTGTGCTATGAGGGACCAAGGATAGAATCCCTCTAGCGGTAATCTACATGTTCTCCTATGATCTCTAAGAAACACCATTTGATCTCTGGGTGTTAGCGAAACGAGTTGAATATCTTGTGTTGTTCATTCTTGATCTCTCATTATTTGGTCTTAAATAAGTCTCTCTTACACCTATCATTTTTGAGAGGGAGAGATAAGGAGGAGTTATGAGAGAATTTTTTGTGCGCAACAAGTCTCTATTCATAATTTTTGGTGGCTCTACAAAATAGACATACCCATCTATCTATAGAGTTAGGATTTAAGTTAAAATATTATTTAATTGCATACTGGCCATTAAATAAAATTTATTACCTTTAATAAACCCCATGCCACATAATAATAATTATATTATTACTATCTTGTGGTGTGCTCTAACTTGCACAATAATAAATATTATGTAACAGTCTTGTTAATTAATATTTGACACCGAGATCGGTCTTGGTCCATTTGAACTCTTATAGCATTTATTGAATAAAAGAATAAATATTTTATTCATAAATAAATATTTTACTTACAATCTAGTAAATAAATATTTATTAAAATATTCAATAAATAAAATAAATATTTTATTCACAAGATGGTGAATAAATATTTATTTAATTTATGTGATCAATATAACTTGAATAAAATTATTCCTTGATCTTGATAATAATATTTATTTTATTAATTAAACTCAAATATAATTTAATCGAGATCAGCGGAAACACTTTTTGTGTGACCCTCTAGGATTATTTCTCATTGGCATTAGGCAGGCTTGCCTAAAGTCCAAGATTACAGTCTAGCAATGTGTCAATGCACTCAAGAGAAAGAGCTTAATGCTGCAATGTTGAAAACCACATACAAATGATCACTGTGTAATATAATCTCTTTGTCACAATATCTCATCAAGCAGGTTTCATAACTGTGTCACCAACCTATATACTTGATATGTCTTTTTTTGACTATTTGAAATAAACACACCATTACACCATAAATATGGAATTTAATGAGATGGTTCTATTCCAATAAAAAGTCCAAGATATCCACTTCCATAAAGATGGAAGGGAAAAATCCTTCCTCAAATTATTCATTAATGACATGTCACTCATGACACACCCAATGTATCCAAATTCACCATGAACTGTTATCATCGTGGTTTACAAAATACATCTAAGTACATGAGTTGTAACATTAATTAATAATAATATTAAAGTCTAAGTACCATCACAGATGCTCGTAGATAGGAATATTCAATGACACAAAAACATGCGGAATTCCTACCCGCATATCTGTTCTCATAATCTCCCATCTTGGAGATTACCAAGTGAAAACTTCATGAGAATAAGTCTCATTTGATTACGAGTACTTACACCTGATATTTTATGTACTATGTGTCCCATCATAGTACATTATCCAATCACACAACATTATTTGAGAATATCGTCATAGCACATCAAGTTTCTCATCATAGTGGTGAACTTCTATGACCATATCAATGCGATGTATACTCTAGGAAATTATTAAATTAGTGTCATGTAGAACAACAAAAAATATGTAATAAGAAGTTTTATTAATATTCAATACATAAAATATTCATGTAATAAAAGTATAAATAGTTGGTCCTAGGACACTAACTCCAAAAAACTCCCACTCGAACTAGAGACAAATTCCTATGAGCTTCAGTATACTAGACCTCACATGATAGTCATGTTTCTGTTGAGTCAAGGATTTAGTCAAGGGGTCCACCATGTTGTTTTACATGGAAATACTTCTCACTGAAACTTCACCTCTCTGAAAAAAATCCCTCTATATATGATACTTTTTAAGTATATGCTTCATCCGTTGATGTGACCTTGGATATTTTTCAAGATCCACCACTACAGTATTATCACAATAAAGTGTGATAGGATCTTTACTGCTGGGTTCCACATCAAGATTTTGGATGAAGTTGCACATCCATATCAATTATTTATCAACCTCAGAAGTTGAAATATACTCAGAATAATCTATAAAATTTTCAACTACAACCTTCTTTGAGCTCTTCCAGCTTACAACACCTCTATTAAAAGTGAAGATGTATCCCTTTTGTGACTTCATGTCATATTAATCAGTTTTGAAACTATAATATGCACATCTTATAATTAATAGTTCCACATCTCCTCCATAAACCAGGAACATATCCTCAGTATGCCTCAGATTCTTAAGGATAGTATTGACTGTCATCCAATGGTGATCACCTAAATTAGCTTGATATCTTCCTACCACACTTAATGCATAGATGACATCTAGACTAATATATATCACAACATACATGACTGAACCAATCACTGATGTGTATGGAATCCTTGTCATTTTGTTTCTTTCCTCATGTGTCTGAGGAATTTTTTTCCTGGAAAGATGAATTCCATGTGATGCTGGAAACAATCTCTTCTTGGATTGTTCCATACCGAATCTCTTTAGCATCTTATTAATGAATGTACTTTGACTTAGGCCGATCAACCTCTTAGATCTATCATTATGGATCTTGATCCCAATAATATATGCTACCTCTCCCAAGTCCTTCATAGAGAGGCATTATTTCAACCATGCCTTAACAGACTATAAGACTGATATTTTGTTTCTAATGAGTATTATGTCATCAAAATATACTACTATGAAAATGACTACAGTCCCACTAAATTGTTTATAAAAACATGACTCTCATTCATTCTTTATGAAACCAAATTCTATTATGGACTCATAAAAATGAATGTTTCATGACCTAGATGCTTACATTAATCTATAAATGGATATTTGCAACTTGCATACCTTGTTGGCATCCTTTGGAGTCACAAACCATTCAGGCTGTATCATATAGAAATATTTCTAAATGTTCCTGTTAAGTAAGGCTATTTTGAAATCCATTTTATAAATCTCATAATCATGGAAAGCTGTAATGATAAGTAGAATTATGATGGATTTCAACATTTCAACTGGTGAAAAGGTTTCATCATAGTCAATTCCTTGATTCTATTTAAACCCTTTTGAAACTAGTCATGCCTTATAGGTACTGACATGTCCTTACATGTCTAGTTTCTTCTTGAATACCAATTTTTAACCAACATGATTTACATATACTAGAGGGTCTACCAAATCCAAACTTGTTTTTGGTACATGGAATCCATTTCAGAATTCATGGATTCTTGCCACTTTGCAACATTTATGCCACTTAATTCTTCCTTTTAGGTTAGAGGATCATTATTATCAACTAATAATGAGTCACTATCCTTGGTAACTATAAAAACATACCATTTTGGTTCTCTAACCTCTCTAGAAATCTTACATAGTAATTTTGTCTCTGTAATAATTTCTTCTTCCATGTGGCTTTATAGAATTTTTTCCTATACCAACTCTTGTATATCTTGATCCCGAACTTCATTAAAGTCTATCTCGCTCCCATTATCTATTTTAGAGATAATATCCTTCTAAAGAAATGTGGGATGTATTTCAACCACAAACTTTTTTTAAAGGATTGTATAGGTAGTATCCCTTTTTTTATTTGGGATATCCTATAAAGATACACTTTGTGCATCAGGGTGCAAGCTTGTTACCTGAAGAGGCATTAACAAATGCTTTGTAACCCCACACATGTAAGTAATATAATACATGTTTCTTTCACTTCCATAATTAGTATCGTAAACCATTTGTTTCTTTAGTTGGCACTCAGTTTAGTATGTATGATGCTGTTTGTAACACGTATCCCCAAAAGGATAATGAAAGAACCAAATGACTCATCATTGATCTCACCATGTCCAATAAGGTGAAGTTCTTCCTTTCACTTATACCATTCCATTGAGGTGTATAAGGAGGAGTTATTTGAGATAAAATACCATCCTCTCATAGATAATTAATGAAGTCTTGATTAAGATATTCTCCACTACAGTCTAAGTGAAGTTTCTTAATCTTCTTACCAAGCTATTTCTCAACTTTATTCTTGTATTACTTGATTTTTTCAAAAGAATCCAACTTATACCTCATTAAGTATACATATCCATATCTACTAAAATAATTAGTAAAAGTTATTAAGTATGAGTACCCATCCCTTACTTGAATAAGAAATGGTCCACACACATCAGTATGAACTAATTCAATAATCTCTTTAGCCCCTTCACCTTTACCACCAAATGGGGAATTGTTCATTTTTCCTTCTAAACATGCATGACATACACTAGGTGGTTTTAGTTCAAAATAATATAAATATCCATCTTGATGTAATTTAGTCACGTGCTTTTTATTTTTGTAACCTAGCCAGTGATGTCAAAGTTTGGTGTGGTATGAGTCATGTGAAGTAAATTCATTACAAATTTCCATTTTTTGGTTTGTGTAATCAAACACATAAAGACAGTTTTTTAAATATTCCTTACCATAACAAATGATATCTTTATAAAAGAAGCAACATTTGTTCCCCAATTTGAAAATAAATCCATCTGTATCAAGTTTGGATATAAAAATAATGTTTTGGTAACTGAAGGAACATAATAAAAACTCTTTAAAACCAAGATCATTCCGGTTATAAACATTAGGGGGTAGTCTCTGATAGCTATAATAGAAAGTTTAGATCAGTTGGATGCTTTAATATTTACCCATCCTTGGTAAATATTTTTAAATCTACTTGGTTCCTGTATTTGAATACATATGTGAGAACCATAAGATGTATCTAATAACCAATGTGTAGAAACAAATAAATTGAAATTGATAAAAAACACACCTGAATCTTCCCCTTGCTTCTTTGGATGGGTGCAGTTTTTCTTCCAGTGACCTTCTTTCCATATGCGAAATAGATAACATCTGATTCCCTTGCTTTCCCCTTGATCTTATTCTTCTTGTAAGGGCGTGAAGAATATTTCAGCTTAAATATCTTCACTTTACCTTTCCGTTTGTTCACCACAAGGACACAAGATTTTTCAAAATTCATATCCTTATATACTTGGCGAATAAGTAAGAATATATGGAAGAGACTTATCAATGTTGTTCATATTAAAATTCATAGTAAAACCGGAGAATATCTGAGGGAGTAATTCTAGAATGAGGTTGATGCCCAGTTCTTTGGGAATTTTAAACCCTAGAACCTCTAAGCACTCAATGTAGTCAATCTACATGAGGCCCAGATATGAAACTATCTTCAATATTGATCTAAAAGAGTGACTTAGAAATATCAAACTGTTCCTGTCTAGTTATCTCTTGTTAAAGACCACAAAGATTCTCAAGTATGCTATACACATCTATGTTTTCATGAGACTTCATTAGTTCACTAGACATCGATTAAAGAATAAAACATTGAATTCTGATTACATCACTCAAATGTTTTTCATAGACAAGAAACTCTTCATTACTCCCCTATTTAGTAGGTAGATCATGCATTGAGGATTCTAGCATGTAATATTTTCATTCATGGTGTATCACAACCCAAAGGCGTCTAAATCACACCTATTTTTTACTACCATTTAGGTGGTTATCTTTCTCCAATATTGATAAGAACTTGTCATTTTATTCTACAATTAAAAAGATCAGATTATTAGTAATTTGATTGATTACAAAATCATTAAGATATAATAAACTAAATGTTTTATTTATTAATTTATTAAATATCCCACTATTTTATCAAGCCTCAATATCCATCACCATTGAACTCAAAATGTCTAGTTTCTTTAACATTCTAGGGACAAGTATCCCCATTAATTTTCTTAATGATATAGACTTTGGACATGAAAACTATAATAAAGTAATTAGGCAGGTGGTCTTTCCAACTATAGACTTGCAGCTCCTTAATACATTGAGTGGATTCCCCTATCCTGAAATCCTGACTTGGATTTCCTCAACACTTTCTTCCAAATTTGTATTGAATAGAATTTGGCTGTTAAAATCAATACAATTTTAGTTAAGTCAACCCAAAACTCTCATGAGAACTCCATAATAAAAGTAAGTGTCCATAATTTAGGGGATTTTCAATTCTCTTGAAACTCCATAAGCTTCAAGGGTGAAGGACTTTGCCTCTTTATTTGAGGGAATTGAACAAGTGTGGTGGAATACTATGGTTCATTATCAACTAAATGATGGCATGTATTGGTGATTTTTTAAGACAAAATTTATTCAATAACACTATCCTGAGAAATTTAAGATAGATAATTCAATTGAGTTTAGAATCCTTAAACCACATGAGCAATATGTGAATAAGTATATTAACTATTTATTTAAGATAGTGTTATTTTATCCAGAGCTCATAAATGATGATTCCTAATGATATATTTTCTTTGAAATAGGTCTTTTCCAATACCTTGGAGCTGTCATAGTGGAAATTTTCTTAACCTCTTATCAGGAGGTGGTTGAAAGGGACATGTTAGTGGTATCTAAGAAGATAAGGAAAATTGTGGTGAGTGATGCCTCAAATATAGTTGGTCTAGAAAATATGTTTTTTATGGTGTGAAAAATAGGTTGGTTGAGAACAATTTTGAAGGTCTAGTTGATCAGGGCCAATCTTCACAGATAAGGAAGATGCATTTAGAGTGTTTCTAGAGTGAAGCCCCTGGGCATTCTAAAGTTGTCTTATTTGAAATTTACAAGAGTATATATTTAATGTGTCTAACTAATATATATTGAAAGTTTATGTAAGTTATATTTTCAAAATAATAATTTTTAGGTGTTATTTTAGTTCTTGAGTGGTAGTTTTTTCGGAATTATGTTTAGTGAAGGAGGAAATGGTTAAACATTTTAGATTTTTGTGGTCTTTTCCTTACGATTAGTGATAAATGTTGGTTTTGGGTGAATGAATTGTATCATTGGTTTTCCCTACTAATGTTTATGTGTGTGAATGTGGTTTAGATATGTTGAATTTGAAGACTTGATGGATTGAACATGGGTGAACCTTAGGTCCATGCCTAGGTAATGAGGACTGATCAGATTATATATGGATTGGGAACTGTGTTGGTTTTGTTTTGATGGGGTTGTTGTAGGATGGTGTTTTGGTTCATGGTCTTGGTTTACCTTCTAGAGATGTTATGACTCAATCCAGGAACTCATGTTGTTTTGTGACAAGGTACATTAATGGATGGTGTTCTTTATTTTTTTTGGTTGGGTGTGTTTGATGGAATTGTGGACCAATCTTCTTTTGTGGATAACTATGTGTTTTGGATGGTGGTTCTTTATTAGAAGAGAGGTATATTTTAATAAGACATTTTATTGAATTTTTATCTTTATAAGTGTGTTTATTTTTTATGTCACCATCTTATATGAATTCTAAATAGTTGGGATACCTCTGGTAGATCTCTATTTCCTTTAAGACTCATCCTAGCAGTTGGGATAATGTTGCATTTGGAAACCTTTTTAGGGGATGGTTAAGGATCTTTTTCATTGTATTTTGGTGTTTTTAATATGTTTGGTGGATTTATATTGTCTATCATGAGAGTTTTTTTCATTCTCTATAAACTCCCTTTCTTAGGAATCCTTTAGTTAGACATACCTCCCTTCATGGGGTGTCATTATAACTATTAACCCGCTACCTTCTATTTTGATCAAGTAATTTCTAGGGGAATAAAGTGTTATGGAAGATATAATTTTCTCAAATAAACCATTATTTTACTTATTATTTTATTTATTTAATGTTTTTTAATCTTCTCTTTGAGTTTAAGGTTGAATTTGTTCAAAATTTTGAAAATTTGGAGTTTCAAAGAAGGGCACACAGTTATTGCATAGTCAGTACTAGCCATGAAGAAACCACGTGAAGGGCCTAAAGATTTTAAAAGAGAAATTTTCATGGTTTATAACACCTCTTAAATTTAGTTTAAAATAATAATAAGATATATTTTTTTTAATATGCAACAACAAACTTTAAGTTAACTGCGATAAAAATATTTTTATTTAAATGTGACCGTTATAAACTAACTATAAAATTAGCAGTATGAATTGAAATAACCAAATTATAAAAATATGTATTAAAGTTTTATATAATGAAAATTTATGGATTTATTCATAATAAATAAGTACAAAATTTTTAGTAAATTCATTTTATGCTTAATTTTTTTTTTCAAAAATGGGTTTTATTGTTTTTTGTGAGAAAATATTATAATTATTTTTTTACAATTTTAGAAATTGTATTTGATAAAAAGGATATAATTTTAAAAATCATAATATAAAAATTATATTAAGGTGAAATTTTGGGATTTTTTTGAAAAGATTTATTTTTCAGTGAATAGTGAAACATACCATTTTTTGTAAAACTGTCATTTCTTTTCATTGAAAAAGTACCACAATGATTTAAATTTGATCATAAATTAACATAATTATAATTTATTTAAAAATAATATAATTAATTATATATTAATCATAATTAAAATTGATTTTTGTATTAGTTCATTTTTTGTCTTAAAAATGATTTTTTCTAAAAAACCATTTTTCATTGCATTTTACACATTTATATTAAACTAAATTTCTACCACATATAGAAATTTAATCTTGTAAAATAGATTTAATATTTGTGATTTTAATAATTAATATAATTTAATATTTTTAACTAAATTTGTTTTTCATTATTAATAGTAACCATGGTAATGATTTGTTACATTGGTAAAAGAGGTAAAACTAGGTTAAAACTATGATGTAAAGCTTTAAAATATCTCTATTTCTTTCCTTTATCCTATTAGATGCATATAATTTTACTATATATTTGTTTAAGGAGTTAAATAATATATTTTAAAGCATAATGTTTAAATTAGGAATCCAAGATTGACTTTTTTGAAGATAAGTTATATTTTATTCGAATTAAAAACTATTTTTGTCTATTTTCATTTAATGGTATATTTGGAAGATTCCATTCAGTATTTTATTGATCCAAAAGTCTAAATACCTTCATTTTTTTTATTTTTTAACAAAAAAAATCATTTAAATCAATTTATTACTTTATTTCAAGGTAAAATGATTTTTACCCTTAAATCAGGCATTTTCCTAAAAACTGTTTTCATGTGTTTTATATTATTATATTAATATTAATTTATTTCACCTATGTAAAATTAATTTGATCAAATTTATTCTAAATTTTTAATTAGCGTGTCCAATTTTTTTTAGAATTTTCATTTTATTTTTGGTCATATTATTATTATATCATGGTAAAAAGTTAAGTTATCATGGTTAAGGTTAAAATGGGATTAAAGTGGTTTAACTAACAGATATGGCTTAAAATGTTTCAAAAAATTGTCTAAATATGATTGGTTGAGTTTATTTAACCATATAAAATATTATATTTTAATTTAAGGTGCCTTGTTTCCACTTGAAATGATTATGATATATATATTATTTAATATTTTAAGTAATTCCAAGTGTGTCATTTCCCTCACTTATAAAAAGACACCCCCTATCTTATTTACATCACTTTGAGCCACCTATATCAACCAAAATATGATCAATTATCTTATAAAAATTCATATATATGACTTATATGTTATTTTATTCTTAAAATACCATTCCAAGGGTCCTTAATAAGTGATCTAAAAGAGGTCTACCGAAGAAGAGGTCATCGTTTTTAATGACTCTTTCAAATTTATTTATTTTTATAATTCCTTTAAATCTATTATAACCACCCTAAAATAATGAATCAAGTATCATAAATATAATAATATGTTATTATGATTATTATACAACCATTTTATACCCCTTTTCTATCTCACAGAAAGAGAAAACATTGCTCGTGCGTATGTACAACTCACCATCTCAACATAGTGGTGTAATTAATTTTTCATCATAATCTTACTTGAATGGTTATAAGGATCAAACTAATGAATATATATGATATTTTTGGAATAATTATGTTCCTATAAATATAATATTTCATTTACCTTATTACCCTTCCACTCGTTAAAAAATTATAACATCGTCCTTTTATACATGTGGACTACCACCTCCACGAAGCGACATGATTCATTTTTCATTTACAACTTTCAAATATGATTATAAGTATTTATAAAATGAATTTATATGATATTTATGTCATTATTTACATTATGTATATGATGTAATAATGATCAATATGTATGGAACAAAACTACTGAACCCAAACTTATGTGAAAAATGAAATAATTAACACTAAAAAATGATGATTTTAATATAGAATAATTAATAAATGGGATTTGAAATGTTATAATATGATAATATATGATATATAAGTATATATATGGTATTTTTATATAAGTGTAATAAAATAAAATTTATTATATAGGAGGCTAAAAGCACTTGAAAAGAAAGTCATGCCTAAGGTAAGAGTTTATTTCAAAAAAGTTTACATTGGGGGAATTATATGATATTTATATCTTAAACAACATAAATTTTATTCTAATATGGTTATTTAAAGGGTTTTAAATTATTAGTTTCTTTTTTACCTTATTTTTCACTAAAAAATACCAAAATAATTTTTTAAAGGCAAACCAACTTTGTTTTTCAATTTGGATGAGAATATTTTTTTCCATTTTAAAAGGTTTTCAAGAATGTTTTTACTATTATAAAAGTATTTATTAAATAAATTTTTAGACATGTTTGAATTTATATAAAAAAAATTAAAATGAATCTTATTCTCATTTTCCAAATGTGGTAATTTTCACTAAAGGAATGAACAAAATATTTATTTTAACGTACACTACATGAACGAATTTTCTCGCCACCATGACTACTCTTTAATTTAAAGATTCTTTAATAATTTTTAATGGTTATTTACAAGGAAAATGTTTTCTTGATATTTTGGAATTTTTTTTATTTTAAATAAGTTATTTCAAAATGAAAATGGTATTATCTTTAAGAAAATTTCCAATGAAATTTTAAAAGTATTTTCATCTATGTCAATATATTTTGAAAAATATTATTCTTTAATGAGAATATAATATATTAATACTATCCACCACATTTCTTTGGATGGATTATGATCATTTTTAATTAGGGAAGTATTGAAATTCTATCTGTTAGTTCTTCTAGTATGGGTAGTTATTTATTATTAAGGAATGTTGATTAAGTTGTATTATTTATTAATATAATGAATGTGTTCGACTTATTAAGTGATAGGTCAGGACCAGAATTACATATCCCTTAAATGAATAAATAGGTCTCATGAGACAAAACAGGTTGGGTATTTATCCAAGTAATTAAACATTTATGTAATATGTCTTGGTAAGAGGCCTTGATGGTAAGTTTAAGATGTCAGACATTATTAATTCCATCATTACTAAATCAATGATTGATGTCCTTGTGATTGTTTGAATTGTTATGATATCCATGGATAAGTTTCAAAATCAGTTTAGTATTTATATGACATTATTTGATCATTATTTATTCTTTCCATATTATTCATGCCTTATTTATTCTATGATATGTTCCACTATACACATTCCCTTACTAAGAATTTGAGCTCACCCCTTTATTATATTTTCTTTCATCAGGATGTTAGAAAGTGTAATATGATTGATATGAAAGGATATTTTAGATGGAATAATGAAGTTATAAAATAAAATACTTGTTTTATTTTATATTTTCAAATGTAATATGAGATTCAAGCATGTATCTAGTTTACCAAGACTAATAAACTATTAAATACCTTAGTTTGTGATCACTTATATCTAGTTCTAATGTAGTAAGATAACTATTGAAATTAGGTTACTAGAGTTGGGGTCTTTACAATCGATATTAGAGTAAGTTTATTATAAAATTTGGGAACTAGATTTATGAAAACATAGATTAGGGAACATAACCCTATGTGTAGTGATCCCAACCCCAGTAACTCAGAGCTAGTGTATTCTTTGTTACAATTTCAAAAGATACAAGGAATCACATTCTGAAGGACTGAATAGTTTAATAGTCTTGGTAAGATATATATATACTTGATTCTTTTATTACTTTTGAAAACAAAAAATTACACCATATTTTTTTCGAGAATATCATTATTCCCTCTATAATATCCTTGAATATCATTCATAGTACACTTTCTGGATTCCTAGGAAGGGAAACAAAATAAAGGTGAGCTCAAATTCTCAATAAGGATTAAGTACATTTGAAACTATCAAAAATCAACAATCATAAACAACATGGAATGATAAATATCTGAACACACATTCCATTTAATCAATAATATGAGAATGAAATGAATCCAGAGATAATATCATGGTAAAAATATCATGAATAATAAGATAAGGCATAATTGATATGGAAAGGTAAATATCTGAACACACATTCCATTTAATCAATAAGTTGAGAATGAAATTCATCCAGAGATAATATCATGGTGAAAATATCATGGATAATAAGATAACGAATAATCAATATGACAAGTTAAATAAATGAAAAAATTCAATTTAATCAATAAAATAAGAATAAAATGCATCCAAATATAATATCATTGTGTAAATCACATGGATAATAATAATTGAATTCTTAATAAAGGAAATGCTTAGTTATTGGATGTCATGTATTAGGTGCATGATACCTCTACCATCAAGATATTTCAGAAGACGGTTTACACTAGTTAAAAACTCATTTAATGTTAGATTACTAATTTATCGCATGAGAAATATCATTGTATAGAGGGTCTATATAGTATAGGTCCCCACCCGTCACTATAATTCCAAAACATTACTTATATATCAAATAATTGATTTAATTCATGAATCAGTATGACTTAACATCAAATATACATATTGAGTAAATGATACTGATTTATCAATATTACCCAATTAATCAAATAAATTTCAAAGTAAAAAAGCATATGTATAAATGATATACAGTTTAATCAATAAGAATATCCATGATAAATAATATGAATATTTAGGGGAAATTTAATTTCTAATGATCACAGGAAAGTGAATATTTCAAGGGGAAGTTAATTACTAAAAAAATGAAACAATTAAGTGAATGTCAATACTATACTTAGTCAAAATAATCATAAAACACCTAGATTAATATTAAGTATGGTATCAAAACAACATATCCCCATTGGAGTAGTAATAAATGATTATTTTTGTTGATGAATAGAAATACCATAAATTTTTTAAAAGCATTATTGAGGAAAATATCATTTTCATTTTGAAAATCACTTTTTAAAACTAAAAGTTCATAATTTTTTTTGAAAATAATTTTTTTTGAAAATAATATTTGAAAATTATAAATTAATATTTAAAACATTTGATTGGTCTTGATGGCTGGAAATTATGTAAATGTTGAGTATGTTAAAACAAATATTCCTTTCACATTTTTAACAAAAGACAAACGACCATTATTTTTAAAAATAAATGAAGATTCATTTCAAGATTTTTTTGTAAAAAGTAAAAATGTATTTATTAAATCATTTGAAAGAGGTTAAAAATATCTTTTAAAACCTTTTTTAGAAAATATGGTTTTGGAAGAAAATTGATTTCTGACTGAAGAGAGAAATGAAGTCAGATATTTATAAAAACATTTTATCAATTATTTTAAGTAACAAAGAGTGAAAAATGGAACTATTACATGAAAATATCATGAATAAATAGAGGATAAAAAAAATTAAATTGATTTATCAATAAATTTTTAAATAATTTCCTTCAACTGAAATTCAAGAATAAACATTCTCGATTAGAAGAATATTGTGAAATAAACCCTTACAATGATCATAACATTGAAATGATAATTGATAAATGAATAGATTTTGTGTATCAAATATAAATATACATAAAATAAGTGGAAATATCATAATATGTATCCAAAATTTACTATACACATAATCTTAGAAGATCAAATACATCAAAGGAGTAATATAACCTAATGAATGAAGATGAGTTATGAAATTATTTACCACATGGTAACTTTTAAGTAAAAAACCCTTAGATGAAATAATTAAAATTGAAACTTAAAATACAATGAATAATAAAGTATTCATAATATTACATGTCAAAGGGGAATTATATACACTATATAAAAGAAACTAGGTGCATAACATTATAATATTCCTCAATGAAATGAAATTGAGACAAAATCCATTACCTCATGTTTTTTTCATTGAAAGAGATTTAATATCCTATATAGTGGTTTTAAATATTTTATTAAATTATAAAAGAACCATATTAATATCTATAATATCATATATAATCCTTTTATAACATCTTATCACCTGTTCATTAATAATATTTTATTACTTCTATGGTTTTGGGTGTTAATTTCCATGTTCTCTAATGCGAGTTTTGTTATGAAAGACCCCATTCTTGCATATATAATATAGTTTCATCATCTCCAAAATAATAATCATGAAATAATTATAACATTTTTAAATCAATTATACTTTTAATACCAATCATGAATGATGGTTATAATAAATGATATATGTTACAATCATAGAGATAATAGGTCGTACATACTCATGAGTAATGTTTCCATTTTTCAATGATCCTTATAGAAAGGAGGTAAGTGATATTTTTTCTTTAAATAATTATAATTATATCATATATAACATATTATTTCTTTAAATACACACACACACACACACACACACATATATCATCCATGTGGTGTGGTGATGAAAAGAGAGTCACATCATTTCATGAAGGCAGTAGTCCACACGTATACAAACAATGTTATCATCTTTTATTGAGTGAAAAGGTAAAAAAAATGATATATATATTATATTTTCAAAATAATAAATATTTCATTAATATTATAATTATTTAATGTATATCATATATAATCATTAACTTTATCCCTATTACATTCTAGGTAACGCATTGGTGAAAAACGAATGACATCGGTTCACGAGGTGGTAGTCCTCCATACACACGAACAGTGATTTCACAACCTATTTTATGGAAGTGGATATGGTTTTAGGTCATGAAATTTTTATAACAACATTCCAATATATTTAATATAAAAATTTTATTATATTATAATGGTTTAATAATAATTAAATGAGGTGGAGGAAGAAATAAAATAAAAACGCTCGTCAAGGAACGTTATCTCTTATTGAGGTATCATCCTTAGGTTTTCATCAAAATCCTTCCTAGGTTAGATTTATGACCAAACTAAGGCTTTTAGAATGATAGTATGGAATTTGGGAAGTTATTTGGGTAGGTCATGGCCGAAACAAAGAGGTTTTATAGTGTGAATAAGAGAGGAGAGGGAGTGGCCTTTTATAAGTGAGGTGAGTGGCACACTTGTAATTTTTTTGAAAAGATTCAATCATACCCATGTTTTTATCACAAGCCTCAAAAATGGGAAATTATTAAACTAAGAAGAGATAAGTCTAAAATATATCTAGAAAATAGGTGTTGGAAAAGTTTGTGACATCCCGACCCAAGTGCCACACCCTGGTGGCCCGAGCTGGTTAGCCACATGACCTCAACCACACCTCCTCGCATGCCAGAGGCAAACAACTAGTAGTGAGAGTTAAATATATAACATGGAGAGACTATACCCTCTTTATAAAATAATATCAATAGTGATAAATAAATAAACAATAACCAGATGATAATAACCAACAACCAGAACAATACTATAGCCAAAACAAACTAGCATCACATGATGAACCAAAATAGGAAACCATATCCAAAACTAAAAATAGATATTTAATTCCATAATAAGTGTTAGGTTTCTAATGTAAAACCCAAAATAATAAATACACTGATAACTCTAAGTGGGCCCTAACACCATGTTCGGTTCCCTCATCCATGCTCAATCCCAAATCAACCATCTAACATAGGGATCTTTCCCTTATCCTGTCGTGAAAACATAAAGTCTATTCAGGTACTAATCAGGAAGCCCAAGTAGGGTGTGAGTATAACTTAGTAGGCCACCACCGATGGTGTCTAAAACAACATTCAGTATATAATAGTGTATTCAATTGTATAAATAATAAAGTACACAATAAGACAAACCATTTACATATTCAATTATTATTTATTTAACCACATCCTTTTCCATGGGTTTATGATGAAACTTGAACCATCAATACCAACTTTGTCCTATTATAGATTCTGAACCATATCACATAGGTAAACACAATTCATTATAACATGATCTTTCATTATCTATTTCATTTCAATTCAGAGCACAACCACTTGGAACTGTAGTCTAATGATAATCTCATGGGAATAAAATACTATGTCTAACAACCCCATGGGTATTTGGAGAATCAGTCCATGTCCCACACCTCATGGGTATTTAGAGCATTAGTCCCTATCCTATAAAATAATATTCAAAAGCATTCATTTGGGCCTGCAACATCATGTCTAGCACCCCATGGGCTTTTGAAGCATCATTCCTTATCCCACACCCCATTTATCAATCAATCACATATATCACACATATGAAATTTAACAAGGTTAATCAATATTAAACATTTTATAAATATTTCACATAAAGTTATACCATTTCAATTCTCAAAACAAACATGGTTCAACACTTTAATCACATCGAATAATATGAAAAATTCATCATTAATCCATTTATCAATATTTAATCATATAAACCCTTAACCCATAAAGGTTAATCCAAACATCCCTTAATTACCATCATTAATCAATTCATAATAACATTAATCAACCAATTACACATTCCTGTTAATTGACCAATTTCATAACCCCAACACCCCATCAACTCCAAAATCACATAATTCCATCAATTAATTAAATAATTAATTAATCTGATTCAAGATTCAATTACCAAACATGAAAATTGGTATTTCAAAATTTCATACACCCAATTATAATCAAGACTATAGTATTTTCAATTTATACCACCTACCTCAAGATCGTTGATAAGCATTTGACAAACTGGAAATCCACAAATTGAAGTGTAACATTCAATTGCACAATGAATAATGAGATCTAGAACCAAAAAATAGATCATGATCAAAAGTATTAAGATATATCAAAATATAGATCTAAACCCATCTCCAATGAAGAAATAAACATTCCTCTACATCTGGAAAGAGGGATGAGAGAGAGAGAAAACTATATGGGAAGAGATTAGTTAAGAGGAGAGGTGTAGATCCATCAATCAGATATTTGATTCATCAAGAAAGAAGTTCAAAGGGCCTTAGAATCCATCAGGGGGCCTCCAAATTTAAAGTAAAATGGGTTAGGGTTGATTTGGGGTGCTTAGGGATATAAACTGGGGGTTCAACAAATTTTTAATAAATTTTCAAGGAAAATAATCCCACGCTCACGGTTTCCTGGGTATGGCTACATGATTTTCCAAACCATGCACCCTAAACATGGTGCTATTATAGGGTTCACACGGTTACTACTAAGAGGGTACATAGTTTGAAAAACCATGCATGAACCATACAAATCCTCTCTGTTTGGGTTTGCACAATTTACTGGCCTGAGCACACGGTTTGGGAAAATAGTGTGCCAATTATTCACTTCCCACCCCCTGAAAAAAAAATCCAAAATTCACCTGAATGCACCCAATACATTCCTCAACCAAAGTAAAACCCCAAGAAGATATACTCAAAACAAGGCAAAAGATTACCTGAAACTGAGCTCAAGACATATCCAGAAAAGGTCCGGATCTTTCAATCTACCCACCTTATAACAGGTTGTCCTTAATATGTACTCCCATAATCTATAATTTTATGAGGTAAAAATATTTGTCCATTGAGCCCACATATCTTATTCTTTCTCCTATGTTTCTTCCTAAGGCTTTCCATGTTTCCACAACACTTGAACAATCAACACAGTCTTTCCCCGAAACACTTTCTCACTACGATCCACAACATGTATCAAATGATCCTCAAAGGATACATCCATCTCAAGATCAACATCATCAACACCAATCACATTATAAGGGTTTGGGTGATACCGCCAAAGTTATGACATTTGAAAAAACAATATTCATATCACTATAACTCTGAGGAAGATCCAATTGGTATGCCCCTAGACTGATTATATATACTACCTCAAAAGTTCTGACAAACCTGGGTGCCAACTTACCCTATCTTTGAATCCTACGATGACCTAATCTAGGTGACACCTGATGGAAAACATGATCTCCCACTATAAACTCAATGGGTTGACATTGTCTATTGGCATATGAATTCTATCTACTTTGAGCCGTAGCCATATATTTTCGAATCAGCTAAACCTGCTTCGACATCTCCTGTATGAGACTCAGTCCCAAAAACCCTAACTCATCTGCCTCCATCCAAATTAGAGGTGATCTTCATGACCTACTATAAATTGCCTCACATGTTTCAATATGAACAGTCTCTTAATAACTATTGTTATAGGCTAACTCCATGAGTGTCAGGTGCTTCTCCCAAGACCCACCAAAGTCAAGAATGCACACTTTTAACATATCCTCAAGTACCTAAATAGTACGTTCTAGCTTCCCATTGTCTGTGGGTGGAAATACATACTCATAAATACTTACTTAACCAATGCCTTATGTAATCCCTTCCATAAGTGTGAAGTAAAACACGAGTTATAGTCTGAAACTATGCTCTATGGCACCTTGTGTAGATGAACTATCTCCCAAACATATAAGTATCCCAATTGATCCACTGAGAAAGTATCCCATATAGGAAATAAATGTGTTACTTTCATCCACCAGTCCACAAGCACCTAAATAGAGTCATTCTTTTGAGGTGTCCTTGGGAGACCCACCACAAAGTCCATGGTGACATTGTCCCACTTCTCTTCTGGAATGGGAAATGTCTATATTAAACCACTAGGTCATTGATGCTCGACCTTCACCTGTTGAAAGGTTTAGTATTGTGTCATGAACCCTGTAATCTACTTTTTGATGCCCAACCACCAATATTGTCAACATAGGTCCCGATACATTTTGGTTAACCCTGGATGTACTACCCACTTCAAGGTATGAAACTCATTCATCAACTCCTCTCGAATACACATAGGCACAAAAACATGACCCTAGGCATAGATTATCTCATCCTCATCTATGGTCTAATCGGAAGGTGACTCCCCACCTTCAAGGATTTCCATTAAGGACATACACTATGGATCCTCATACTATCTATCCATGATCTGTCTCAAGAGTGTATAATCCACTGATATAGATATGAGAGTTATCTTCTCTTGGCCCTCTTGAACCATACCATACATCTCATCTATAAAATTCATCATATTCTACTCAGAACCAGACTCCTGAACTACCTGATTCCATGTCTTCCTACTCAAATAGTCAACAACACTATTTACCTTCCTATACATATATGCTAGATTGAAATCAAAAGACTATATATAATCAACCAACCTCCACTTATGGAGATTCAAATATCATTGGGAAAAGATATACTTTAAGATTTTGTGATTGGTATACATAGTAAAATTTTCACCCAATCGATAATTTCGCCAACACTTCAAGGAATAAACAACTACAGCTAACTCGAGGTCATGTGTAGTGTAATTTTGTTTGTGTGTCCTCAACTTCCATGACCCATATGACACAACTAGATCTCACTAAATCAAAACTACTCCAAGTTCTATTCAAAATGAATCACAAAAAACTATATACTCCTCCCCTAGATTGGGTAGGATCAAGATCAATGTGGTAGTCAAGTACTTCTTCAACTCCTAGAATGAATTATCACATGCACCATACCATTAAAACTTTACCCCCTTATTAGTAAAGCCTGAAAGAGGTGATACTAATCTAGAAAAGTCTTGGATGAACCTCTGATAATAACCCACCAATCCTATAAAACTACAGATATCAAAGACATTCTTGGGATACTCCCAGGAAACCACTACCTTTACCTTCTCTAGATCCACTGATACACCTTCCTCTAAGATGATGTGACCTAAGAAGTGTACCCTATCAATCTAGAATTGACACTTAGATAGATTGTAGTATATATTATTCTCTCTCAGGGTACTCAGGATGATGTCAAGATGTTGGGAATGATCTTCATGAGTCTTGGAGTACACTAAGATTACATCCACAAACACTACCACAAACCGATCTAGGTATGGGTGTAAGATTCTATTCATCAAGTCTATATACACTACAAGATAATTATTTAACCCAAATGAAATTACAAAGAACTCATAAATCCTATACCTACTTTTGAAAGTAGTACGAGCTATATCAGAAGGTCAAACTCTAAACTGATGACACCTTGATCTCAAGTCAATATCTAAAAAGACACAACCTCCCCTCAACTGGTCAAAGCGATCATTAATATCTAGAAGAGGATACTGATTCTTCACTTTCAACTGGTTTAACTTCTAGTAATCAATACATAAGCACAAATTCCCATAAACCTTTTTAGAAAACAAGACTAAAGAACCCCAAGGCAACGTACTTAGATGGATAAACCCCTTATCAATCAACTCTTACAGTTTATTCTTGAGCTCTTGAAGCTCTTTTAGCGCCATTCTGTATAGTGGAATAGAAACTAGATCAACTCCACTCATGAGCTCAATCATAAAATTCACATCTCTATCAGGTGGTATCCTTGAGAATTCCTCAAGAAACATGTCCTATAACTAGTCTAATACTAGTGTAAAGGCACAAGTTTTTTCACCCCCATCATCCATAATAAGACTAGAAACTTGAGTGGTGAGATCCCCTAGTTGCTGATGAAATAACCCTACATGACTTACCTAGATATCCCACTCTCCAAGATGAACATAACTATTACCCTCAAGAGACATAAAGGTAACTCTCCTATGATAAAAATAAATCTATTCCTGGTATGCCACTAACCAATCCATAACCATAATCAAGTCAAAACCTAACATATCCATAATTTATAGATCCCAAAGGAAATGATACTTCCCAACCTCAAGATAACACCCCTTACACAAAAAGATGTCTCTCAATTGTAATCCCAACAGTGTATCGATCATCATAACCCCACTCAAAAAGTCCACTACCAGACTCAACCCATTCACAACTTGTGTAGATATAAAGGAATGAGAGGCACTAGTATCAAATAAGGCACTATTAAGTGTAGAAGCTACATGAATTTTACCTCTAACTATTGATATCCTAGCCTCACTATCCACAAGTTTAGGCTGAAATACATGAAAATGTCATGCTCCTCTTCTCTATGATGCAGTCTGAGTCCCCTGAGCTGCACTAATCTACTGATATGGGAACTCTTTCTTATAATCATATCTTCCACTAAATCAATCTCCACAACCATTAGATTTATAACTACCATACTGATATGGGGTTAAATACCCCCTTCTAGTACTCTAATTCTACCTGGATACTTCATCATTACCCATTTGTCATGGGTTCTTGCAGGACCACTATATATGTCCCATCCTACAACAAGTTCGACACTCTATCGGGGGTCATGGATAATGAAAAAAAGTGAATCAACCTACTGCACTAGTGGAAGATCACTCGGGTAAGATCCTAAGTAACTGATCCCCCATAGGCCACTCTCATTTCTACTACTCTAGTCAAAATTCTCATAGAGATGCTTCCTACTCTTGGAAGTCTTACCTCCTGATCATCCAACAGAAACCACCTATCCTCCATTGGAAGTCTCCTTCAAGTTCCCCTCAGATATGAGAGCCTGATCCACTACCTCAACAAACTTATTTAACCTAAATATTTTAATCTAAGACTTAATCTAAAATTTAATCCCATCCTAAAAATATCTTGTCATAGCTGTCTCATCCCCTGCCAGTACTGGGGAAAAGCATTGTGAGTCAGTAAAGCGACCAAAAAAGTCCATCGTAGACATACTCCCCGAGGCCAGCCTCATAAACTCTACTTCCCTCTTATGTATCAGTGTCTCTGGATAAAAGTGCTCCAGGAACTTCTCTTAGAATTCCTTTCATACCTATTTTCTAGGTTCTCAATATGAGCCTGAATATCCAACCATCACTTTGCTGATACTCGCAACATATAAGCTTCTAATTTGAATCTTTTATCCGTAGGAGTCTCTAGGTGGTCAAGAATCATTTGGTTAGACTCAATCCGAAACACAGCTATCTCAGGATCACCATCTCCAATAAATGTTAGAGGGCACTGTAATTGAAACTCCCATTTCAAGTCAGATATACTTTTCATAACCCACTCTGGGTCTCTTTCCATAAACTACATAAAGAGAGAAAAGTTCTAACAGAACTACTCTTCAGATTCCTCACTTGAAATAATTAGATCCATAGATTCCACTACTAGTGGATCATTTCCATCCATATCCACCTATCTTCCTCTCAATAAAAATTTCCATGGAGGTATATCTATATAATTTCAAAAACACTTCTTATGTCCTATAACACAACATTAACATTTTCAAAAGAGGTATTCACATAAATTCATAACAAGTCATCCCCCATAACCCACCACATGGTCAAAACCGAGGTACTATCACTCCCCTTAACCATCCTTAATCTAGTTCTTGGTTAACAAAGGGTAAACACATTCTCATTAACCCAATTTATCATTATAAACCCATTTTCCACATTTTTCATCATTTTACAACTTTTCAATCTCATATTAGGCACTTTTTTTCATTTAAATTACATAATAAAAGAAAAGGATTTTCATTTAAACATCTCACCCAAAAACCTATTTTACCCATGTGTGCCTAAAATGATGAATGTCGCATAGTAATCCTGAGTTCCTAGAATGATACACACATACTCAACCCTTGTTCCATATTGGTCCCTAAGTTAATCCTAAAAAAATATCAGAAACAATAACATCACACAAAAAGTGCACCACTCAAGGTGAAATAACATTCAACCGTAACAACAAACATTAATAACAACAATCCCACCCTGGTTGCTTGGTTTTACCCCCATACATGTATTGGTTACTCCCATACATGAGATATTGACCAAGTCCTGACTCATCCTAATCACTTTTATAAATTTACATAATAGTAAGACAAAAGAAAAAGAAAATAAAACCCCTTTAATACTACTTTTTGACATCTCAATCTGGGTGCCACACCTCGGCGCCCAAGCCGGTTAGCCACATGACCTCAAGTGTGCCTCCCCGTATTCTAGATAAAATCGAATAGTAGAGAGGGTTGAATATATAACATTGGGAGACTATACACTCTTTATCAAAGTATCTCAACATTGGTAAATAAATAAACAATAACCAAATGATAATAATCAACAACCAAAACAATACTATAATAAAACAAAACAGTATCACATGATGAACCAAAATAGAAAACCATATCTAAAACTAATAGTAGATATGTCATGCCATAATAAGTTTCAAGTGACCAATGAAAAACCCAAAAGAATAAAGACACTGACAACTCCAAGTGGGTATCAACACCATGTATGGTTCCATCATCCATGTTCTATACTAACTCATCCATCTAACATTGATCTCTTTTCCTTATCTTGTACTGCAAACATGAAGTTTATTCTGGTACTGATCAGGCAGCCCAAGTAGGGTGTGAGTAAAACTCAGTAGTCCACCACTAATAGAGTCTCAAACAACATCCAATATATAATATTTTATGTGGTTATATAAACAATAATGCACAATAAATAAAGTAAACCATTTACATATTCAATTATTATTTATTTAACCACATCCATTTCCTTGGGTTTATAATGACACCCAAACCATCAATACCTTCTTTGGCCTATGATGGAGTCTGAACCATATCACATAGGTAAATACAATTCATTATAACATGAGACTTCATTATCCATTTCATTTCAATTCATAGCATGAACACTTGGAACCATATTCCAATGACAATATCACGGGCATAGAATATCATGTCTAGTACCCCCATGGGTATTTAGAGCATCAGTCTGTGTCCCACACCTCATGGGTATTTGGAGAATCAGTCCCTATCCCATACAATAATATTTACAAGCATGAATTTTGGACTATAATGTCATGTCTAGAACCCCTTGTACCACACCCCATTTATCAATCAATCACACATATCACACATATCACATTTAACAAGGTTAATCAGTATTAACCTTCTTATCAACATTTCACATCAAGGTATACTATTTAAATTCTAAAAAAAAACATGGTCCAACACTTTAATCACATGGAATAATATGAACAATTCATCATTAACCCATTTATCAACATTTAATCATATAAAACCTTAACCCTTTAAGGTTAATCCAGTCATCCATTAACTCACATAATTAATCAATTAATAATCACATTAATCAACCAATTACACAATCCTATTAATTGACCAATTTTATAACCCCAACATCCCATCAATTCCATAATCACATCATTATATTAATTAAATAAATAAATAATTAATCCGATTCAAGATGCAATTTCCAAATATGGAAATTTCTATTTCACAATTCCATACACCCAATTATAATCAAGACTATGTAATTTTTCTTTTATACCACCTACTTCAAGATCATTGATGTGTGTTCGTCAAACTGTAAATCCCCAAATTGAAGTGGAATGTTCAATTGCACAATAAAGAATGGGATCTAGAACCAAAACCCAGATCAAGATCAAATAAATTAAGATCTATCAAAACTTAGATTTAAAACCATATCTAGTGAAGAAATAAACATTCCAATTCATTAAGAAATATGGATGGGTGAGTGATAAAACCACATGGGAAAATATTACTTATCGGGAGAGGTGAAAATCCATCAATCAAATCTCCAATATGCCGAGAAAGAAGTTTAAAGGGCCTTGGAATAAATTTAGGAGCCTCTAAATTCAAAGTAAAATGAGTTAGAGGAAATATGTGGTGTTTAGGGATATAATATGAGGGTTTGGGAATTTTTTAATAATTTTTTAGAGAAAATAATCCCATGAAAACAGTTTCCTGGGAAGGGGTGCATGGTTTTCCAAACTGTGTTCCCTAACCGTGCACATCTTCTAGGGATCACATGGTTATTACTGAGAGGGTGAAAACTTTTACAAACCACGAACCAGCTATGAAAATCACCTATGTTTGGGTTTTCATGGTTTGTTTTCCTAGTTTCATGGTTTGGGAAAACCATGCACCAACCGTGCACTGCCCAAACATCCCCCCAAAACTTCCAAAATTCACCTGAAGGCACCCAAGACATGCCTCAAACAAAGTAAAATCCAAAAAATATATAATGAAAACAAGTAAAAAGAGTAATTGAAAATGATATTTAGAAATCTTCAGAAAATTTCAGATCTTACATAGTTGGTAGGTCATTTTTAACACTTATCTTCTTAGTTTAACCCCCGCTAAATCCATTTTTACCTTAACCATCGTGATTATTTTTTATTATTTTCATAATTTACTTTGTTCAAAATATAAGTTGACCTTATTATAAATTAAAAATTATTTCAATTCCAAATATGAAATCCATTTTTTTAAATTCAATTTATAGAATTGGAAAATTTTAATTTAAAATTAATCTCGCAGATGCAATGAGAAAAAATATTTTTAAAGAGAAAATGTGCAAAAGTTTACAAAGTTATTATATCATAATTCAATATTAAGATGATTACAATGAACTAAATTAGATTAATTGATATAAAATTGAACTAATTTTACTTTAAAAAAAATTAATAATATAATTTAACATTATAAATTATTTAAACAAAAATACTGTTTTCAGTTAAAATTCAATATTTTTCACTATTCATTAAAAAATAAAACTTCATAGAAACATTCTAAAAATTCACCCTATGATAATTTTGGTATTTAAAAAATTAAGTTTATTTTTTCAAATAAATTTTCTAAAATTAGTAAAAATTAATTTTAAATTATGAGTGCAAGGCGCGATTAAATCGTCTTTTAGAAAAATATAGTTTTTTCAGAAAACATTTATTTCTTTTTTTTTAAATTTTAAATGATTATTATTTTATTTATAATAAATAAATAAATATTAAACATGTGTAAAATATAAATTTTTATAATTTTTTAATCATATTCATACCCACCATTCCAATTTCTAGGCGATAACTAGCATATTAAATAATATTATTAATAGTATAATGTTGTTCGGTAAAACTCAGTCTTGCATGAAATGCAAGATATTAAAGAAACTAATTATTTCATATATCATAATCTATCAAAGAAACTAAATTTATTCTAAAATAAATATATTGTAAATTCTTCAGGTGTCATATTCTCTTCTAATCTTGGTGTTGAGTGTCACATATGCTATTGAATAAAATGTTATTCCTTTAGAATTTTGGGGTGTTATATTCTCCTCACCTTAAATAAATCATGTCCTTGCAATTTAAACTTGATATCAGTAATCAGGGGTTTGAAATTTGAAAATACCTTTATTGAATTACCATATCATGATAAGGTTTTATAAAACATCCTCTTTATAAGTGAGAAATGGAAGTACAAAGGTCATATGGAATAACACATAACTAGGTTTTTAAGTAGGATAACATTGTTGGAAAGTAAAGATGTGAAAAAGGAATAAAAGAATAAATAATTATAGTGAGTGATTAAGGTCTTTGATTATAAGAAATTAAATGTTCAATGGAAAGTTAAGGTCCTCAAAACCACAAATCTATGATGATTTAAAAGAATATTTGATTAATCAGATATGAATGTAATGGGATAACATTTTTTTTCAAGATCCTTTTCCTAAGGTTGAGGAATTATTTTACTATCTAAGAATATAAAGAAATATACTTACTTGATACATTTGTATTTTATAAGTACAATTTCATCATTTTTTTGTGATTTAATCAATTTTCAATTAATCCCTTACTCAAAAAAATGAATACCCAAAAATGATTTTTTATGTCTGAAGTACTAAAATTCACTTTTAACGGATCATAAGATCCATAAAGGAGTGAAAAATATTTTCATATTTCTCTAACTATTTTACAAAACAAATATGGTTAGTGCAATTTGTTTAATACATTAATCTCTAAACCTCAAAAGTAACACTGCTGTTTCATCATTAATATTTATTTTTCAAATATTTTATCTAATGACATATTAACTAGGGAATCGCATAGGCCAGTGGTAGGTGCTAAACCCTTATCATCCTTCGATCTTGGGTTTAAGCCCTATGACCTTTCTAGATGTAATAAGTTGTCACTCAATATGTGGGTTTTCCTTTTTCTAAACTATATTAATATAATTCCTATAACATTCCCAAAATATATGATGGAAATCTTTGAAATAAAATTAATTATTAAATAGCCTTTTTACTAAGGTTTTCAATACAATTTTTTTCATAAATTCTTATAATTTTATTTTACTATTATTACAATGTTATTAATGATTATATTAACTATAAAGGATATCAATACCTTTAAAATTATGTCTATAAAATGTAAAGGCATTGTTACTCAAATATGTTATACACTAAAATATATAATTTCTATAAATTTCTCCCAAAAATATCCTTAATCTTGGTAGACTCCCATCACATAAAACCTGACAAGGGTTTTTAAGACATTCAACTTATGATGAAACTTAAAATCATAAACCATAATGGTATTCATAACTCTTAAGTTAATGAATGCACAATGATTCTAAAATTTAACACAATCCTTAGATGTTTCATGGTTCTTTTAAGGAAAATACCATTAGTAAAAATACTTCCACAATTTAATTATTGAATAACAATACATAAATACTTCATCTATTTTACTCCAAAATAGGTCCTTCTTGGTATAGGGTTTAACCTTTATAAGTGGTCATTGATTTAGATAATTCCTAGTTTCCCCACATTTAAGACAACAAACTATAAATTGATCCCTATGATGAGATTTATTCCCATCCATATCACTCTTCATTTCTCCTTGGAAATTATTTTCTTTGTGCCCTTATTTTCCAGAGATAAAGTATTTTACCATTTCATTGATAAGTTTTCCTAGGTGTCTCCTTCCACATTTCTTATATAATGGAAATCGATCCTTCTTTCCTCCATGGTCTCCATCACTTGAGCTCTTAGTAAAATCTATCCTTCTATTCTTTGGAGTGTCTATGAGTTGGTTAAGGTATATGTTATTAGTCATATTTTAGGAAAACTAATTAGGAATAATAAAAATTTATTTCACTCCAATCATCAACCCATTTGGTTGATCATATTCACCAACCTATCCTTCATTTTCAATGTTAACATGATTCCTTCAGGTTCTATCCATCGAATAAAACCAAAAAGCATAGTATGAGCAATAATAATCAAAGTGGGAAAACCATAGAATCATTTATAGGGCATTTAAATCATGACACATTATTTTCAATCTAAGTCACCTTTGGTTTAACTTAGCTCATTCATTGTTACCATCTATTCAAATCCTTTATAATGATTTATAAAGAAAATGTGAATTATCCTAAGAATATCCCTCAGGAGTGTCAAACCTGATGCATAGTAAGGAACATTTTCATGAATCAGGTGATGATCAGGTCAAGCCCAATATCCACATTTTAGAGTTATTTCCCATAGGCACCTCTATTCCAAAATCATGTCTACTTTTAGTATCCAAATAGGGATTTTTTTAGAAAAAATGAGCACAAAGGATCTTGTATTGAAAAAAGGCAGAGTTACACAAGACAGAAATAGGGCATTTTACATTTTTCCTAAAAAAGAAGAGACACAATTTCATTAGGTACATTGGAAAGGTGGATGCTTCTTTATTCCAAGACCCATTTGTTGGAAAGACCATCTATAATGTAATTTTCTTCCCAAAAAATATGTGTGATAAAGTAGTTCAGAGAAGAAATCTTGGAAAGGAAATTTATCCATTTACCTTCTAGTTTCCATGATATCTAATTCTGGACCACCCTTATTGCATGAAAAATCATGGCAGAGTCACACTCAAACCATATATTGTTCCACAATGTCCATAACTTTGATAAATGCCATAATTTCTACTTCCAAGGTAGTAACATGTCTATAAGGACTGTAGTTTCCCTCCACCACATCCCCTAGTAGTCCCTAAAAATTACCTCGAAGCTTGATGGTCTCAGGTTTCCCCTGGAGGCCCCATCCATATTGTATTTTAACAATCCACTAAATGGGGCATACCATAGTTTCTCCATCATTCCCCTTGGTTTGGTGTAGAAACCTATAACCTTTAAGTTCCTCAGAATCATGAATTCCCTAACCAAGGTGTTGTAGTGCTCACTGATCATAGAGTTGGAATTTATTATGGCCATAAGAATGTTGACAACTTTAGTGTTTTCATGAAATATTGACTGGAGGTGTACTGTATTGTTGTGGGATTTCCAGAAAGCATGTAAAACTTCAGAACACTCCACTTGAAGTAGGGAATTAAGCTACTTGGATTACTTGACTCGGAATAGGGAATGTAGAACAGAAGTAGTGTTGGGTGGATTCAGATCAAAGATGCTGAGAAATTATTTCCATAGGGATGAATCAGTGTTGAAAGGTAGGAAGACATGGTCAACATCTTCACAATGTTGATGACATAAAACACACCTCAAGCATAGGGAAATCCCGACCCTCTGAATGTTTTCATCAACTGGTATTTTATTGTGAAAGAGTCGCCAAAAAAGTGTAAATCTTGAGGGGAGTAACCAGTTTCTATTTAAAGAACCTATCCAATTGTATTCTCCCTACATCAATTTCCTTTAGAAACTTTCAGAGTCCATAAGTCCACTCGAAGACCCTTCCCATAATAGCATGTCATCTTGTTTAATAAAATCATAGCTTTCAATAATAGAAACAATTTCATCTGAAAGATCATCTCGATGATCAAGATATTCTATGATTGTGACCCTACTATCAATATTCTGTTATTTATTGTTGAACCTATTAATAAGAGGTGTTCCAGTCCAGTTAGAATACCAGAAATGGAGTGATGAATCAATATTAACCACCCAGTAGAAATGCCTCATAATGGTATGAAACACAAAGCTCAGTCCAACCCAGATTTATGAGTCCATGTACCCATGATTCCCATAAATAATCCTTGCAAGAATCCTGCTTCTTAGGAAATTGAGAGAGGGAAATTTGTTTTGAATAAGACGCCACATGAATTTGGCCTGCAATGCTTGATTGAAACAACACAAATTCTCAATGCCCAATCCTCTAATCATGGTGGGCGTGATACATTTTCTCCACTTGACAGTGATAAGCTTACTTTACATCAAGTTCCCACTCCAGACAAAATTCTTCAACATTGTATTGATTTTTTTCACAACAGAGGCATGCCACATGTACACCATGAATGAATAAACAATTTGTGATAAAACAATGTGTTTTACAAGGAACACTCGTCCTTCCCTTGAGAGAGATTTTCCCTTCCAAGAGGCAAGATATTTCCTGAAACGGGATAAGGCTTTTGAAAAGTGTGAAGCCCTAGGATTTCCCAAAAACAATGGAACATCAGGGTAAATAAATGGTAGAGATCACTCCCTAAGACCAAGAAATTTCATTAGATGGGTATTTCTTGTAGCCAGGATATTATTTCCAAAGTAAATAAAATATTTTCTATAGTAGATTTCCTAACCTGAAATGTTTGCCTCTTTCAGATGAGTGGTGTTTTTCCTATCCACCTTACGTGAAAATAACAATATCATTAGCGAAAAAATAAGTGAGAAGGGGCAGAGATAACTCTAGTAATTTTTATAGTGTCTAGTTTCCCTTTGTCCACCATGTCATTAAGAATTATGCTCAACTAGTATTCACTAATTGAAAAAATAATGACAGAGAGAGGGACCCCTACCTCAAACCCCATGAACATGTGAAATATCCCTCTGGTGACCCATTAAACAGAATTGAAATATAAGAAGACTCCATCAACTTTGTAATCCATTGAACAAATACCTCACTAAATCCAAATCTGAGGAGAATTTGGTTAATAAATCCCCAATCCATAGTATCAAAAACCTTTAGAATGTCAAGATTAAAAGCCACATTTCCTCCCTAGGTTATCTTCTTGAGAATATTAAATCACTCTGAGGTAGTGAGAAGACAGTCTTGGATAATCATTCCTTTGACAAAACCAAACTGGTTCTAATAAATAATTTTTCCAGACATCCAGGAAATCCTATTTGCCAAGAGTTTTGTAATGACTCTATGCATAGTGTTCAATAGGGATACTAGCCTAAATTGACCAAATTCACTTTCATTTTCCACCTTAGTTATAAGGTAAATGAATTGGGCATTGAACCTCGGAGTAAAGTTCCCACCCCTAAAAAAGTGCTTAACAAGCAAGCACACCTCATTCTAAATGACATCCCAATAGCTTTGGAAGAAAATCAAATAGGGATGTATTTTAAGTAAAAACCACATAATCTCTACCTTACTAAAATGTTAGGATGTTCTTCTATACCTATATTCAAAGTATATCATAGGGTCATGTTCCCTAATATTTTTTTTTCCTAAATCTATTTCCCAAGGTTTCTAATAAACTTCCTCTAATACCAATTGTAGAAACCCTGACCCCAGTAACCTAAAGTTGGTGTATGCTTTATTAAATTGGAATAAGATATAAGTAATCACATCCTAAATGACTGTATAGTTTAGTAGTCTTGGTAAACTAGATATATACTTGAGTATTTTATTAAATTTGAAAACACAAATTTGAAAATATTTTTTTTGAGAATATAATTATTCCTTATAACATATCCTTGCATATCATTCATAGTACACTTCCTGGATTCCTAGGAAAGGAAAAAAAATAAGGGTGAGATCAAATGCTCAGTAAGGGTTAAGTACAATGAAAGTTATTAGAAATCAATAAGCACAATCAACATGTAAAGGTATATATATGAACAAACATGCTATTTAATCGATAATATAAGAATAAAATTCATCCATAGATAATATCATGAATAAAATATCATGGATAATAAGATAAGAAATAACCAATATGATAATGTAAATATTTGAACACACATGATATTTAATCAATAAGCTGAGAACAAAATGCATCCATAGATAATATCATGGTGAAAATATCATGGATAAAATATAAGGCATAATCAATATAGAAAGGTAAATTACTAAAAACATATACAATTTAATTAACAAATTGGGATTAAAATTCATCCATAGATAATATCATTGTGAAAATATCAAGGATAATATTAACCGTGTTTTTAATGAATGAAATTCTTAATTATTGGATTTAATGTATTAGGCACATGATTTCTCTACCATAAAGACCTTTAACAAGAAATTTTAAACTATAGGTAAAAACTTGTTTAATGCTAGATTACTGATTTGTCTCATGAGACAAACCAATGAATTGAGGGGCTATATAATACTGGTCCCCACCCATCACTGTTGTTCCAAATCATCCCTCATATATCAAATTATTTATTTAATTCATGAATAAATATGACTTAACATAAAATATATGTATTGAATAAAGGATAAAGATTCATCAATATTTTCCCATTCAATTAAATAACTTTCAAAGTAAAAAACCATATGTAGAAATGAGATGTGGTTTAAGTAATAAGCATATTTACGATAAATAATATGAATATTTAGGGAAATTTAATGTATAATGATCATAGGAAAGTGAATATTTCAAGGGGAAGTTAATGAATTCAATAATTAAAAAAGGAAGTGAATGTAAATACTATCCTTAGTCAAAATAATCATAAACAATCTAGAGTAATATTAAATATGTTATTAATACAACATATACCCATTGGAGTAATAATAAATGGCAATTTTCATTCATGAATAAAAATACCATAAAAAGATCTTTAAAAAAATTCTTGAGGAAAATATCCTTTTCATTTTGAAAATAAATTTTTAATAGTAAAAGTTCAAAAAACATTATGAAAATAAATTTATTTTAAAATAATATTTGAAACTTATAAATGAGGATTTAAAATATTTGAGCGGTCATGATGGATGGAAATTCCATACATGCTTAGTACGTTAAAACAAAGACTCCTCTCATATTTTTGGTAAAAGATAAACAATAATTTATTTTAAAAATGACATGAAGATTAATTTTAATTTTTTTTAAAAATTCAAAATTTATCTAATAAATAATTTAAAAAAGGTTAAAAACATTTTTGAAAACATTTTTAGAAAGCATGGTTTTTGAAGAAAATTGATTTCCAACTGAAGAAAGAAATGAAGTCAAACTTTTATAAAAAATTTTCTCAATTATTTTAAGCACCAAAGAGTGAAAAAATGGCATTATTACTTTAAAATATCATTAATAACCAGAGTGAAAGAAAATGAAATGGGTTTATTATGAAATGATCAAATAATTTCCTTCAACTGTAATTCAGGAATAAACAATCTTGATTAGAATGAGATTATGAAATAAACCTTTACAGTGATCATAACATTGAGGTGAGAATTGATAAATGAATATATTATGTACATCAGCTATAAATCCACATAAAATTAGTGTAAATACCATAATAGATAGTCAAAATTCATTATACACATAATCTTAGAATATCAAAGACAACAAAGGAGTAATACAACCCAATGAAATGAAATTGAGTTATGAAATTCTTTACCACTTGGTAAATTTTAATTCGAAACCCATTAGATGAAATTATTAACATTTAAACTTAAAATACCATGAATGTAACATCCCGAGTTTTTGAATTGGGTCAAAAACCTCTACCATTTTGAATTTTTGATTTAGTGGGTATGCCTTTTACTTTTTCGATCATCAGAAGATAATTTTGAGTATTCCTTCACCCCAATATCATGTTTTGAGATGGGTCTATAGTCTTGGAGAGTGAATTAGGTATTAAAAAAGGTTTTAAGATCATAATAAGACAATTTTTGGAGTTACAAGTCAAGGCACATGGTTTGGGGAAAACTATACGACCTCTTCTAGCTAACTGTGTACCCTATTTTTGTACTACCACACCGTTTGTAAAACCATTCGAGGTGAGGCACATAGACGTTCAGCCACCTATGTAGTTTTTACAGAGGGATACCACATCTTTTGCACATAGTTGGGGAAAACCGTGCATAAATCCACAAGGGTAATACCATATATGCAGTACCCTTTCACTATAGCCCACACAGTTGACACACAGTTTGGAAAACCATGTGAGCTAATAGGGAAACCATTAAAAAGGGTGAAAATTTGGTTTTCTCCTTTTCTTTGTTTTCCCTTTTCTCCTTATTTTCCCTTCCTTCTTCATTCTTGGGTTTCTTAGCTATAGGAGGAAATCCTCCTCCTCCTCCCCTCATAGGGTGTGGTCCATATTCCTCATCGGTGGTATGTTTTTAGATCCATCGAGTGCATTAGAACTGTGTCAGTGAGTCTATCCTATCCCATGATTATTATCTTCCCCACTCTCTTCTCATGGATTGCTAAATCTATTTTATCTATTTTCCCTACTTTCTGGGTGTTTAAATGAAATGTTGATTTCTTTCAAACCGCTTTGAGTTAGAGGATAATACCATATGAACCTACATCTATGAGTCCAAGGTAGGCGGTGCATATCTTTCTTTATATTTTTGCGGTCAATTTAGGAGTGAAAATTTTAGCACGCCATTGGGTATTTGAGATAGACCCATTTTAAATTGATTTTTTGATGTTAAATTGACCGTATGACCTTACGGTATTCCATTAGGCATGCCCCAACCATTTTCTATTAAGAAAGGATGGTTTAGAGGCCATATCTCCTTCGGTGGTTTGGCTGGGGGTGTTAGATTCTTTTAAATTGAAATGTTTATATTAAATTGGTTCATTCATTTGAATTTGAGATATTCAATTATTATATATTGAATTGATTCACTGGGGTTAAGTTATCCAATTCAATTAAATTGAATTGGCATGTTTCTTTAAATTTCTTAATTCAATCATATTAAATTGAATTTCTTATTTAAAGTAAATTGACTTGAGTTATATATATGAAATTGTTTAATTGAATGTGATGTGATCCATGGGATCATGACAGGTTCAGCTAGGGATATTGGGATGGAATTTCCATCAGGATTGAGGAGACTTGGCCATATGGTTGGGATTGACCCAGATATTTTTAGTGATGTTGATAACTGGATTGGGCATCATGGATGTCATATTGAGGTAGTGAGGCCATCAGGTTATGAGTGAGGCTCATGTAATATTGGTTAGCATGACCACCAGACTTGAGATACATGGTTACAGGGGAAAAAGGTTCTAGTTGGATGTGTATTAGGGACTATTTTGGTGATTGTTGCTCATCTGTGATGGCCAAAGTGCCGATTAGAGTCATATGCACATAGGTTGACTTAGTGATGAGGTAGTTTTACCCACTCATGTGGGTAGATGCCCCCGATAGTGAATTTTAGGTAATTTTTTGGGGGTAAATGCTAGAGAAATCCATGGAGAAGGCGAGGATCCATCAACTGATAATGAAGAGGCTATCAGTTGGGGGCTGAGGCTCACCGTATTGAGACCATTGGTCCTGGACTATTTTGGGGGTATGTAGATCTCTATTCCTTGGGATATCGTGCTATGAGATGATGTTGATTTTATTTGAGGATAAACACCATCATGCCTCTGGATGTTGGGATTTGATGCAATGAGTGCTTTTGAGCAGGGGTTTGAGGGACCAATTACTATCATTTGGGTGTGCCTTCAAAATGTTGATGTTTTGTTGATACATGAGGTGTTAGGAGGCACATGATACCAGGTTAATTTATTGAGGTAGAACCTAAGGGTTCACCTGGCTATTTGACATTAGGGTATACCTTGGTCCATGGTCCAAGGATCTTTTCCTCTTCAGTGGTTTCGAAATGTTCCAAAGTAGGTGACAAATTATTGGTGGATATTGATCACCAGAGAGGTTTGTTTGTTTTATTTAAATTTCATGAGTCGTTGTTTTTATTTTACAACCTAACTACTAAAACACTTATACTGGGCACAAAAAATTTGGTGGTATCTTACCGATACACATTCTAAAAACCTAAACAGGCCCTTTGGGATGCATGTATATTTCATGTTGTTGCATTCAGTTAAGGATTTGAGTTATGGATATGGATACTAGTTTGAGTTGGCATGTATGTTAAAAAGGAATTTGAGGTTCTTACCTCTATAGGAGTTACTTTTTAGTTTTCCATTTTAGTTTCATTTTAGTTTCAATATGCCTATATATGTATTGAACTGTGGTCATGCATTGGATACCCCTTTTAGATATTTTTGTATGACCTGTATTGATATGAATGTTTTTTTGTTGCTACAAGTGGTATGTTGGCATGTTTATTTATTTTTCACTACTCTTGTTTATTATTTATTCCGCTATTGCTTATAATTGATTGCGATTCTATGATTTGTGGGTCTGGTTTGAGTCATTTGAGTCTTCTTTTCCACTGAATATTATATATATATACCTAGACTAGTATATTATCATTTCATTGAGGGTATAGCCTCCCCACTAATCTCTTTTTACACCCTCACTACTAGTCGACAAACTTTAGTGTTTAGATAGGTGTGATTAAATCTAGTGACACTTGACTTGATAGCACTATTCGGGTGTCTAATCTGGTCAGGGATGCTACAAGTTGTATCAGAGCAGTTCTTGACTATGATTTAGTAGTAGTGTAAGGCTGGCTACTAATGAGATCAATATTTATTTTGATTCTTTTCTGCTGATCTTACTATTTTAGATTTGGTAGACCAGAGATTAAAATGTGGTCAGAACTGGATTCATAGCTCATGATTGGGTTTCTACAGCCCCAAGTATGAGGGATGAACCAAGTTACCAGGTTTAGGAATTACTGTTTCATTTTTCTCAATTTACAATTGCTTTTATTTCCACCTTGAGTGGTATTATTGGAATGTGATTTTATTCTGTTATGATATGTAACCTTGTCCTAGTATGAAAAGGAATGAGAATGGTACCCCTAGCCCGATACGACAAGGGGTGATTGTATGCTTTTTTAAGATTTTATTTAGAAACATATTAGGGTGTTTTAATTATGTATCATCATAAACCTATGAAAATTTCTTGTGAAATTATTTGTGAAATGTGATATTCCATGTAATATATATATTTATAAATTACATGTGGTATGAAAAAATAGACCCGAATCTTAAAAGAGCAGGCATGTATTATGAAACAGGAAGTTGTTGATCACTAGGTTGGGCGATGAGGTCATTGGTTTGAGGTAATGTTGGTTGTCAGGACAGGCATGAACTAAGGTACTTTTGATACATGGCTCTATTGAGGCTGGGAAAGAAGTCCATGGGGACGGTATGTTTAGTGGAATGGTTGTGATAGGAAAGGGTAAGGGTAGTGAGGATGATATACCTTCCACTTATTTACATATCTATGTTAAATATATATATGTTATATATGGGATGTTTGACCATGTGATGGTATTCAATGGGTTCCTCCTAGACCTCTCAAATGGAGAATCGGGAAGATGTTGGCTTGGTGCCAGAGGATCATGAGTTGATGGAGACCCTAGAGGGCCAGGTAGAGCAGGGACATGCTTAGGTTCAAGTATAGGTTCCAATATAGGTAGGGAAACCACTAGACTTGATAGTGTTTGTGTTGTGGCTTGACGAGCATTTTAGAGCGATCCTAGTTTGGGTGATCTAGGGGATCAATAGGTGTGCTCAGGGGGTAGATCCATCTATCTCATATCTTAATCAGGAGTTCTATTTGTAGCACCTGCCACTTTTTAAGAGTGAGAGTGGTCCACAAGTGGTTGAGAACTAGTTCGAGTCCATGCAGATGATCTTCGAGAAGTTAGAGACACCTCTTGGGGGGATGGTGAAACTAGAAACCTACATGTTAATAGAATTGACAATGTACTGGTGGGGCATGAAAATTTAGGCAAACAGACATTAAGAATTGTCTTAGAAGGACTTTGAGGACAAGTTCTTCGAGCACTTATTCCCAAATATGCTGAGGGAAAAGACATATCAAGAGTTCTTATGCCTTCAGTAGGGTGACATGTCTATCATGGACTATGTAATGATATTTAGTAAATTATCTTGATTTGTGTCTGATATGACGAGTGATGGAACCTTGAGGGTGAGGCACTTTGAGGATGGTTTACGACATGACATTCAAGCACAGGTAAATATCTTTAGGTTGGCCTCATTCTTAGAGGTAGTGAAATAGGTTCTCATAGCTATGGTAAATCTGACGAATAGGTCCTAATCAAGCTGGGAAATAGCTTCAGGTGACTTCAGTGGTGATGCTTCAGAGGATAGGAAGCGAGGTATAGATGAGTTACAATAGGGAAGTTAGGCTAAGGACTCAAGGATACCACCTTGTAGTGGGTATTCAATGGTTTAATTTCAATGTGGGAAGCCAAGACATGTTCAGAATTAGTGTGAGCGATATAAAAAAGAGTTTTAGGCATGTGGAAAGGTCGAACATGTTGATAGGTTCTACAGTAAGCCTCCTCGGATAGCCAAAAATCAAGGGATGGGGCAGACTTAGGTGTCTAAGATTGGATCAGGATCAGTACCATGTGGGGGTTTCCAAGTTTTAGTTACATGTGGGAGTCATGGAAGACAAAAAAAGACCCATAAATGGGGTCAGTGGCTAGTCGATGGTGTAGTACCATAGGGAGTTCAGGATTCAGATAGTCAGGATTCAGGCCAGGTGCATGATGTGGATCTTCCAAGTGCTGAGCAAGCTAGTGTGCTGATGATAGTCAGAGGCGCACCATGGGTGAGGCCATGATTGTTTTTGTTTTTTGGCATGTCCTATTGATGAATGTTCGTTTTTGATACATGAGGTGCACAGGGTGTATATATGGATAAACCAAATGTCGGTTAATAGGTTAGCATTGACTCAGGTGTTTGATATTTATATATGAGGTGCGTGGCACTGAGTTCTATATTTGAGCATTATTTAATGTAGGATTATTGAGATACGATGGCATCAAGATATCAAGGAGATGCGAGTTACTTGAGCTGTGAGGCATCTGGGCACCATTATAGTGCAATACTTGATTTAGGTGTGAGTCACTAAGACTTATTTGAGAATCTATCGAGATGTGGGACCTCATGAGTGCCATGTTATTCGTGGGCACGAGGCTGGAATCAGTGTGATGTGAGATCTTGATGGGTGTCATACATGACACAGGTGAACCTGATGAGGTGTAGGAGTGATGATGTATCATGGTAGGAATTTTAAATCTAGGAATTGGTCAATAGGTCATTGTTTTATTTGAGTTTTTTTCAGGACAGATGGGGATAAGTCACTCCTAAGGCGGGGAGCCCCCTTGAGGTAGTTAAAATGTTATATTAAGACCTGAGTAATCTAGGTTTTTTTAAATGTTATGTGTATATTCGGTACCATATATATGTTTTTTGGATATCTTGGGTATGATATATGTTAAGGTGGAGATATTGTAATGTCTTAAGTTTTTGAATCAGGTCAAAAACCTCTCCCGTTTTGAATTTTTGATTTAGCGGGTATGCCTTTTTCTTTTTCGATCATCAAAACCTAATTCTGAGTCTTCCATCACCCTGTTTCCCTCGGATTCCAGGGATGATCTCCTTTGATGGGAGGTTCAAACGTTCTGATCAGTTTCTAACGGGTTTGTTCGTAGAACCGGAAACATCCAATGATTCCACATCCATTCGGACCTACTTTCCAAAGGTAGGTGCTCATTAGTTTGTGGACTGATGAGGCTTAGGAATTTTCATTGGTCGAGAGAATGGGAGGTCGGACTCATCACACCTTTTTGAGGGGAATTATTGTCTACTCCGGGACTCTCTTTATAGATTTAAGTTATGTTCGTGAATCCTTATTACATTACCAAGTATAAAATGAGCTTTCCTTCAGATGTGACAATCAATGATCGATATGTAGAAAATTTAGAGAATCTTTTATATGTATTCGAGGTTCTTCATCGATAGAGAATCATCTGTATTTATTAGAGATTCTTGTCCAATGGTACCCTTCGACAGATTTATATAGAAGTCTCTTGGTCATTATGATGACCATGCTGGTTTTAAATCCTCTCAGTGGGGCACTTGAAGTTTATTGTCATTCAGAAGGACATGGATTATTTCAGAGTTGGGATCGAACCCGCAGATGGGCTACTTACGTATCCTTTATTCAGAAAAGGAATCAGAACCCACGTAGTTCGAGTAAGGGAGTATGATGTTTATGATTGATGGCTCAAAGAAGGATGTCAAAATTAATTTTACACTCTAAGCTCACGTGAGTCATGCTCGGTGTGAGAAACAAGAGGTATTAGTAAGAATCAGACAATTGTGCCATGAAAGATGCAATCATAAGAAATAAGGTGGGACTTATGTATGTATGACTTCCTAGATAAATGAAGATTTGGATTTACTTCAGGGAATAAATCTAGGAACAGGGTCCATAAAGGTATATGTGCTTCATGAAGATTTGAATACTCTAACTTGGGAATTACTTCTGAAAAGGAGGCCCAAATTAGGAGAGGACTTATGATTGGTTTTTTTATTCTTGAGAAGGAATCCCAGATCAAAGGTAAATTAGGACTAGTTAAGAGGAATTAAGACTGGGGATTACTCCTAAAAAGGAGGCCCAGGTTAAGAGACTTGAAAAATTAAGGTATTTGGGGATTACTCCTGAAGAGGATGCCCAAATTAGGGGACTGGGGCTTATTCCTGAAAAGGAGGCCCAAGTTAATGAGGACTTGGGGCTTACTCCTAAGGAGGATGCCCAGATTTGAGAATTATGACTGGGGCTTATTCCTGAAAAGGAGGCCCAAGTTAAGAGAATTATGACTGGGGATTACTCCTGAAAAGGAGGCCCGGGTTAGGGGATCTCTCATCTTAAAGGATGAGGTTGAATGAATGAAATCTCAATCTTTAGTGACATAAAGATGTGTAAATCACTAGGTTTTGAGAGATTTTCCACAGAATTTCTTTCAGATAAGGAAGTCAAATCAAGAAATCATGCCATAAATGGATTTGAATAGTGTCTTGAAGACTGAATCTTGAATAGGAAAGGTGGAATGGTTTAAGAGGGGTGAAATGGGCAAGAAGGGCACCCAAAAAGGCAGGGGCGCACAAGTCCTGGCAGGCGCATAGGTACTGCGTGGGCGCGCAAGTCATGGTCGCGCAGGTATGCCTGCACGACATATGGGGTACTTGCACGATGGTTAACCAGCAGGGTAATACTTGAGAGACTCTTGATTAAAGCCTTTAGAATCCTTTTGAGGTTCTTCCAAAAAAGGGGTGCACAAGTTCTATTGAAGGAGTAAGGCGGCGTGAAAGTGTGGCCTTTTCCCTTAAGGGATGGCCACTCAGGCGCGCAAGTGTTGATGAGTTTCAACACTTAGGCCTTCCTCCCTCTCTTTAGATCTTCCGTTCTAGGTAAGAAATTACCTTAGAAGTGTTTAGGAAGCTTCGAGAAGAGACTAGGGAGACGTGATCTCAAATATGGGTTTCTGGAAAAAATACTCCTGAATGGGGGGCCCACAGGGTCTATTTATAGGCAGGAAAAGACTCCGGGCGGTTATCACTTAGGTCGCGCAAGTCACTTGCGTGACCATAATGCGTCGCGTAAATGGACTTGCACGAATATGAGGGAACTTGTGCGACTTATGAGAAATCTTCTCCTTGTTCATTCCTTTGTCGATTTTTGATATTTTCTTCAAAGGATGAATCACTTTGAGCTCAGATATTCCCATTTTCCAATCTTTAGATTCTGTGATGAAAGGAGCGTCAACAAAAGTCCCCCCTCAAAGTTGGATCCGGAGAGAATAGAGGATTTGACTCTGAGGAAAAGAAGAAAACCAAAGGAAAGGCGGCACGCAAGTTTGGGCACACAAATGAGCTTCGGGCGCGCAGAGTCTGACACGCAGGGGTACAGCCTTTAGTGTCCCAGGGTACGACGCGCAAGGTTCTGGCCACGTCTATAAATAGAGGGCCTCCCTTCCGTACAAAGCATTCAGATTTCGGGACTTCAAACCTTTGAGCTCTCACCGCGCATGTCACCTTAACCGCGCAAGTTGCTCTGTTTTCCGGTGTTTCCTTGATGGCACGCTGCTGTCAAGGTATCTTGACTTGCGTGGTGATAACTGCGTGCCAACTACTTGCGCGACATATCCATACTTGCGCGCCAAGTTGTAGACTTGCGCGTCTTAATGCCTTTGCCATTTTTCTGAATTCTTTCACAAATTTTATGAAAAAATAAACCCATTTAAGAGTCAGTTTATTCAACTTTTGTGCAGATTCAATGGCTCTTAAGGGAATTAAAACGGCTGATGAACTGGCTAGCAAGCAGATTGATGACATGATGAACATCATTGGCCATTATTATTATGATATCTGTGACAGCACTCTCCCAGATTTGGTTAAGTACTTGAAGAAATATCATCTTAATTTCCCACAGAGCATCTACCTGCCTCTATATGGTCATGGTCATCTACAAGGATTCAATGTTCCAGATGCAAAGAACTATATGCCTGAAATGCAGCTGCACTACTCCTCCTCTATTTCGGTTATGCTGTGCATTAAGAGCAACAACAATGGTGTGAACTTTCAAATTCTTCCTCCATGTCATTTTCTTGCAGATATGAAAATGGAAAACCCATGGGTTGAAATGTTTTCCACTGTCAGTTGGTGGAGAGAAGACAAACATGGAATTAGAGCAATATCTAAAAAGAGTACTCTCTCCAAATGGATCTTTACTTCCAATGCTCCATTCTCAAATCCATGTATCCATCTTCCAAGTCTCTTGGACAGAAACAGAGTCACTGTTTGATCAGCAGAAAATTTTCTCAAACCGCACTCAAGAACATCCTTTTACAACTGTTCCAAGAAGAGCTAGTATTAATGCATCTCTTATTATATCCAGTTGAATGAATGAATTCCAAGTGGTTGCTGATGAATCTCGGGGTGCCGTAAATAAAATCAAGAGTTATATTGAAATCCTCTTGTAATTCTTGAAAAAGAGAAGAGACTCCAGTCTATGGATGTTCTTCTAACTCTTGTGCATCAATAAAAAACACTTTCACCTTCACTCATTTTTACCTGCATTCTCTTTTTCTACATGCTTTAGATTTTACCTAATCCAATGGGCCTAGTAAGAATAGTTTGATTTTTACTAGGATTAATGTAAATAACCCTAAAAAATTCGAACCTTTTAATTGATCAATGTTACCTAAATCATACAAAATGTATGTTTAGTGAGCTGGGAACTTGACTTTTATTCAGAGTTCCCTTGTCTTTTGTGGGCAGTTTAAAGTCATGCACGTCAGAAATAAAAAGGATAATGTTTAAGGTCAAAATAACTTTGACCGAAATGGATTAGAATTAACTCAATTCCTTGAAAATTCATCTGAAGAACATATTACCATATTCAAGTATGAGGGAAAATATGTAAGCTATGAATTAAGAATATTTGAATCCGAGAAATGATATGAAAAAGAGATAAAAGGCATTAGAAGAAGTAGTTTCCAAGAATGAAGTTACCATTATTTAACAAACCCGTTAGGGGGTTGAATTATGTAGGGCCACCTAAGGGCATTGGCTGCATAGTTAAATAAAATAATATCTTTTGGCTAACAAGTCTGTTATGTAGACTGTTTATGCAAGGCCAACTATGGGCACATGCTGCATAGTCATGAAAAAGAACTCTCAGAAATTTACTTTCCTAGTGCTAAAAACCAGTGAAAGTTTATGGAGATTCAAATCTTCCAAAGTATAGAGTTTTCTTTATGGAAAGAGGTACTTGAATATGGAGAAAATATTTCAAAACAAGATTATCGAAGAACTGGATGAATATCACTCCTATGAAGGCCTGACCCAAACATAGGGAAGGAGAATATAAACCATAGACTTGAATACTTTCAGATCATGAAAAAGGATATGGGAAAAATATGTTAAGGATGGCTATTTTTGTGGATCCCTACATACTATAATTTAAGACAAATAAGGAAAAAAGAGGCATTCTTCCCAAGAATGAAGTTACCACAATCTGACAAAACCGTTAGGGGGTTGAATTATGCAGGGCCACCTAAGGGCATTGGCTGCATAGTCAAATAATAGTATCTTTTGGCTAACAAGTCTGTTATGTAGACTGTTTATGCAAGGCTGCCTATGGGCACATGCTATATAGTCAGGCAAAAGAACTCTCAGAAGTTTGACATTTTTGTGACTAGAAGTCATGAAAAGGGTTATGAGGATCTGAAAATATTTAAGGTTAAGATTATGACACATAAAGATGGGTATTTTTCAATGTATACAGAGATACACAGATCAATGCTAACCATAATCATGTTGTGGCTGGGTCCTGAATTGAAATATTGGACTTCACTACGTATCCCATAAGGATGAGAATCAAGCCATACGTAGCTCTTAAACTAAAGTTTAACGTCGTGTGGGACAAAAGGATTAGAGATCTTAGTTTAGGGTCATAGATCTTGGACCATTGTAAGAAATACACAGTGTGTGTTTTCATGGGGACTTTTCAACCAAAGGACTGAAAGTGGAATTTGGGGTTAGGCCCAAAGACTTGGGGCTAGATTCGAGGGACACTCGAATGTTCCTATGTATCCCATAAGGATGGGAATCAAGCCCACGTAGTTCTAGAAATACCCTTTGTACAAATTTGGCTCATACATATGAAGGGTGAAAGGGGACTTTAGTACAATTATGGTTTAACCCAAGATAAAAGGTTTGGGTGTTGCCATGTATGCACGTAGTCTTTGAAATGAAACATGATTGAAAAATCAATGTAAATAATGGTTCCCTCTCAAGTGAGGGTATCAAAGAATATTGTAGTTTATTGTCATACTGGACAAAGATGTTGTATAGTTTAACGTCGTATAACAAGGATGAAAGTGAACCAATGTAAAGATATTGATTCTAGGGGCGGTTTCACGAATCAACATCGTATGATATGGAGGTGAACCGATGTGAATAGATTGGTTTTGGGATTGAACCTTGGGAGGTTGCCTACATACCTATCCTAGAAGGCAAGGATCAAAGTCCATGTAGTTCAATTAAATAATGAATTAATGATCAAGTTTTTCTTGGGGACAACGACCTAAAAAATGATGTTGGGTCTTACACATGGTTAGTGGCCCAAAGAGAGTGTTATGGTTGAATTTTTCTCTAAGCTCACGTGATTCATACTCGGTGTGAGAAACAAGAAACAACAATAACCTTAACGATGCATAGTTTAATGTCATGTAGGACATATAAAGGGACTATGCAGTTTAAAGTATTGCAGTTAGGACTATTGGTGCTGCACAGTTTAGTGTCATGTAGCAGGGACAAAGTACAGTTTAATGTCATGTAGGACGTATCACATACTTTCTGTATAGTTTAGCGTCATGTAGTTAGGACGATGGGGACAATAGAGTTTAACGTCATGTTGGATGAAAGGGGGACTGTGCAGTTTAATGTCATGCAGTGAGGACAAAAGAGTACACCATTTAACATCATGTTGGACGCATTGGGGATTTTTTTCCACAATTTAGCATCATGTTGGATGAAAGTGTGAGTAGTTTAAGGTCATACGAGACCTTTAATGATTATGTAGTTTAACATCTTTCCAGACGTAAGGGACTTTTATATAATTTAGAGTCATGTAGTTAGGACGTCACAGTTTAACATCTTGCTAGACGTAAGGGACTTGAAAATAGTTTAGGGTCATATGCATGGACCGTTGGTGATGTAGTTTAATGTCATACAAGACCAAGTTGCAGTTTAAAGTCATACTGGACCATTGATGTAGTTTAAGGTCATACAAGACCTAGTTGCAGTTTAAGGTCATACTGGACCATTTAGGGAACTTTTTCACAGTTTAACGTCGTGTGGGACGAAGTTGCAGTTTAAGGTCATACTGGACCATTGATGTATAGTTTAACATCATATAGCAAGGACAAAATACTTTTGTACAGTTTAGCATCATGTAGCTAGGACGAAGTACTTTTGTACAGTTTAGCGTCATGTAGCTAGGAGGAAGTACTTTTGTACAGTTTAGCATCATGTAGCTAGGACGAAGTACTTTTGTACAGTTTAGCGTCATGTAGCTAGGATGAAGTACTTTTGTACAGTTTAGCGTCATATAGCTAGGAAGAAGTACTTTTGTACAGTTTAGCGTCATGTAGCTAGGACGAAGTACTTTTGTACAGTTTAGCGTCATGTAGCTAGGACAAAAAGGACTTTTGTACAGTTTAATGTTATGTAGCTAGGACGAAAATGACTTTTGTACAGTTTAGCGTCATGTAGCTAGGACGAAGTACGTACTTTGCAGTTCATACAAAATACTTCTTCAAAAATCTGGCATTGGTTGGAGTAGTGATGAGTTCTCCATCCATCGAGATTAATGAATAAGATCCATTGGAGTAGAACCTATTTATTGAATAAGGTCCTTCCCATTTTGGCTCAAGTTTGGGAGGTTTCTTTCCTGGTATCATTGGAGTTCTGAGAACTAATACCAATTCTCACTGAGTGAATGAACGAAGACAAACTTTTTTGTTAAAAGCTTGTGCTATTCGATTCTGATAGATTTCCAAGTGGTGCAAAGTGCACAATCTTTTCTCATCTAACCATTCCAATTCATTCAATCGCTTTTGAGATTGTTCATCTGTAGATGATTGATCACAAATGGCAACTCTCAGCAAGGGTAGTTGAACTTCAATGGGAAAGATGGATTCTATTCCATATACCAATGAATATGGAGTTGACCAAGTTGTAGTGCGGGTGGTAGTCCGATAAGCCCATAAAGCATGAAAGAGTTTATCAGGCCATGACCTCTTATCTTTATCCACCATCTTTTGAAGTATATTTGAAAGAGTCTTGTTAAAGGCTTCTATCTGGCCGTTGGCTACTGCATGATACTGATATGAATGATTGGATTTGATTTTGTATTCTTGATACAACTTCTTCACCTTGGATGAACAGAAATTGGTGACATTATCTGTCAATATGGTATGAGGGACACCAAATCTGGTAATGATGTTAGACTTGATGAAGCTAACAATGCATTTAGAACTGACTTCATTGAGAGGTATTTCCTCTGCCCATTTGGAAAATAAGTCAGTAGCAGTAAGAATGTACTTAAAATGCTTGGTCGTAGACGAAGGGTAAGGTCCCACCACATCCATTCCCCAAGTGGAAAATGGCCATGAGTATTTAGCTGTATGAAGCAACTCTGGAGGTTGATGAATGAAGTTGGCATGTACTTGGCATGAATGAAACTTCTTTGTGAAAACGACACAATCTCGTATCATTGAAGGCCAAAAGTATCCAAGCCTTCGAATCTGATCAGACAGTCTATGTCCAGACTAGTGGGCACCACAGACTCCTGCATGAACTTCTTTCATGACATCCATTGTATCTTCACCATCAATGCATCTGAATAGAACTCCATCAAAACCACATTTGTAGATAATTTTCTCTAGGTGATCTGGGATATCATAAAGAGTAAAATTAACCACACGTCGCCGGATTTGTTCTTTATCAGCTCTATCAGGTGGAAGTGTTCCATTTTGAAGGTATTTCCTGATAGGTGAAATCCATCCTGTAGTATGACCATACGGTTCAGGAATGGGACAAATTTCATTAATTTCTTCTATTTTGATTTGAACATAAGGTGAAATTGTACGACAGTGAGCAATACTGATGGTTGTCTCGTCCCGATTTGGATCTACCAGAGTTGTGGCTATATTATCCAATGCATCAGCTTGAGAATTTTGTGATCTTGGGACATAAGAAAATGTCGGTTCCAAAGGGAATTCCGCCATTAACTCTCTGACATAATCATACAAAGGTATTAGTTCTTCTTTTCTGATGGCATAATTCCCATTGACTTGTTTGATTACCAGGTCCGAATCACCTTTCAGCTTTAAGTGATTCACTTGTGCTTGAAGTGCTAATTCCAAGCCTATGATGAGAGCTTGGTATTATACTTCATTATTGGTACCACCTTCCCACAATAAGAAGGAATAAGGTAACACTGCCTTTTCTGGAGAAATGAGCACAATTCCTAATCCAACTTTGTTGAATTTAGGATTTTCCATTTTCCTCCCTGTTGGACTTTTGGAAGCACCATCAAAATACATTTCCCATGCCTGAGGAATTTATTGAATAGAGAAGACTTCCTCATCAGAGAGTTCAATATCTGAAGATGTGTCTTCCACTGAAGGGTGTTCAGTTAGAAAATCAGCCAGAGCTTGGCCCTTTATCGCCTTTTGAGACACATACTGAATGTCTAATTGCTGCAAAATAACTTCCCACCTTGCCAGACGTCCTGTAAGAATCAGATAACTTAGGATAAATTTGAGCGGGTTATTGCGAGATACCAATTAGACCTCGTGATGTTTTAGTTAGTGTCTCAACTTCTTAACTGCAAAGATTAATGCCAGGAAACACTTCTCAATACTTGAATACCAAGTTTCTGCTTCAAGCATGGTTCGAATGAGATAGTAGAGACTGTTTTCATTCCCAGCATCATTCTTTTGATCAAGAAAGGCACCCAATGATCTCTCTAGAGCTGTCACGTAGAGGATAAGTGGTCTTCCTTCAACAGGTGGCATGAGTACCGGTGGACTCAAGAGGTATTTCTTGAGAATATCGAATGCTTCTTGACATTCTTTAGTCCACTAGTAGGTGACTCCCTTCTTCATCAATTTGGTGAAGGGTAAACTTTTTCCTGACAAATTGGCGATGAAACGCCGAATATAGGCTAAGTGTCCTTGAAGTCCTCTTAATTATTTCAAATTTTGAGGAGGTGACATACCAATGATTGACTTGGTATTCTCAGGATTGACTTCAATACCACGATGGCGTACAACAAAGCTGAGAAATTTTCCTGAGGTTACCCCAAAAGCACATTTTAAGGGGTTCATCTTCAAATTATGTTGTCGAAGCTTGCAGAATATGACTTCCAAATCAGCCAAATGATTAGAACGTTGTTTGGATTTAACTACCTAATCTCCTACATAGCATTCAACAAACTTCCCTAAGAAGGGTTTGAAGATATGATGCATGGCACGCTGATAAGTTGTACCTGCATTCTTTAAGCCGAAGGGCATTACCCGGTAGAAAAATACACCCTGAGGGGCTCTGAAGGCTTTAGATTCCTCATCTTCTGGGGCCATTCGGATCTGATTATATCTGTAATATCCATCCATGAAGGAAAGTGCTTCATAGCCAGCTGTTGCATCAATTAGAAGTTCTGTAATCGGAACTGGGAAATCATCCTTAGGACAATGCCGATTAAGATCTGTGAAATCGATGCAAACTCTAATTTGTCTGTTCTTTTTCTTTACAGGGACAATATTAGCCAACCATTTCGGATATTGAACTTCTCTGATGAATTTAGCTTTGATAATCTTATCCACTTTAGCTTCAATTTTGTAAGCATAGGTTGGGTGTGTTCTTATCGCGGCTTACTTAAATCCTCGATGTTCTTCTGGTAAACCCAAATGATGAGTAGCAACATCAGGATCAAGCCCGAGCATTTCTGTATAGTTCCAAGCAAATATATCTCAATTTTTCTTTAGAAAAGAAATATACATCTCTTGTTCTTCAAGAGTCATGGCCGCACTGATTAAAGTGGGGCGTGGATCTTCTTTGTACCCAGATTTATTTCTCTGAGTTCATCCACAATGGTAGAGATACCCTCTTCAAATGATGGAGGAGAATCTCTGAGATCTTACTCTTCTTCTTCATCATGTGTTATTTCTTCCTTTTCTACTTTCATATTAGATGATAAAGTAGAATTCTCATGATCTGAAGAGATGTCAAAATTTTCATATCTTGAAGAAGAAGCTTCCATTTCTGACCCGATTGATGATGAAGGGTCTTCTTTGGGTAATAAAGAGGAGATGATGGATTGAGAATCAACATCATTGTTCACCTCCGATGTTGCTATAAATTCTTCTGGCCTAATTGGTTAAGCATAGACTTTTTGGATTTCAATAGATGAAATGAAGACGTCACTATTTGTGCTTTCATCACTGCTTGGTAGATTACCAATTTCTCCCATGTTGTCTGGCTCGATTGCTGTAATTGACATTATGGATCTTTCCATAAGAGTATTTTGATTTGGGTCTATCTTGTCAATTTGAATGATAGGCAACACATAATCTGTACTCACATGTATAAATGGATTTACTGTAATTTTTTCCAAACCATATGGAGCATTAACTTTGGTAATCTCCTTTGTTATGGATTTATCCCTTTTCTTCATGTGATAGAATCCCGCCTCAATGTATTGAGACTCACATGTCTTGAACGGGGCCTTATCACCATACAATGTCCCAACTTGACCATCGAAACAATATTTGAGACATTGATGGTATGATGAAGGGACAACCGCATGTTGATGTAGCCAGGGTCTTCCAAGAAAGATGTTGAAGGCTGAGTCTTGATCAACAACCATGAAATATGAATTGGATACAAGATCTCCAAACTGAGTTCTGAGTGTAACTTCACCCAGTGGTTCTTGTTCATTTTTATCATATCCCTGTAGCATCATGGTGGAAGGAGATAAATCAGATTCCGTGAGGCCCAATCGACGAAGTGTACGAATGGGAATGAGGTTGAATCCTGAACCATTGTCAATGAAATCTCTTCAAACATCCACGCCATTGACCTTTTCAGACAAGTACAATGGTCTAATATGTCCATGCACAACATCATCTCCATCTTCATTAGTAAAGGATATTATTGCATGGAATTCTGCAGGATTATTCTCTATGTGATAGACTTCAGCAGCAGCAATTTCAGTTTCAAACTCTTGAAGACTTGACAAAGCCTCGATGAGTGCTTCCCGAAGATCTTTTGACAGATTCAAAGCATCCAGAATTGATAACTTGTCTGGTACATGGGCCAAGTGTTTCAATATATCATACTTTTGATCCAGAGGTCTGCGTTTCCCAATAGGAATATGTGATTTAGCAGGTACCTTGGAAACAGATGCTTTGGAAGTTGATGCATCTTGTATTGGGGTAGGAGTTGGCAATATTACTGGTTTTGGAAGATTAGACCGATTAGATCCATTTACTTGCTGAGAGGAAGAAGATGGAACCTTCAACCGGTCTTCCAAAATAACTGTGACAGGACTGAATTTGTTATTGGTAGAAGAACTTTCTTGTTCTTGCTGAGCTCGCTGAAGGGATCTACCACGGGTTTCTGTTGCGTACACAGTTCTAACAGGGTTAGAATTGGAATAGTAGCTTCTGAAAGATCCACATCTTCACCTGTATCTTGAGCCATTGGAACTTCCTCTGATTCCTCTATTTGATACAGGGAATTCAGGCTCATTGAAATCGAAACTGTGACTGGAATATGGATCTGTTAATTGAATCATATTAACAGAACCAAAGATTAACTCTTCGTCTGATGAAGACTCTGCCTGATTAGCCTGTTTAGGCTGTGCCGTTTGGTGGGGCGGTGCCCGTGGCTTTGAAGTAGATGGCATGAAGTCCGCCAAAGTCAAAGATAACTTAGGCTTTGACACATACTCATCTTCTTATAATTCTTTTTCTTTCTTTTAATCATGCCATTTCTTTGAGGACATTCCCTCCAACGAAGAGGGTTTTTCTGCAACATTCATGGAAAAAGACACAATTGGTTTCTTTAATTGTGTTTGCAAAATAGCATGAGTTCGATTGATTGTCTTTCTGACCATCCAATCATCATACTTCTGTGCATTTTTGATTTTGAATTCTTACCATTCACCTTCCTCCTCTGGAACTATAGCAGTGACACATGCTACCTGGGCTGAGGAGCCTTTTAATGTGACTTGTCCCGAGTCGACCATCTTTTTCAGGAGGTCTTTGAAGAAGAAACACTCCTGGATGGGATGCCCCAATATTTGATGAAAAGGGAAATAATTAGGACTGTCTTCATCTCCTTTCTTGCTTGGACTCTTGGGTATTGTCAATTGAACCAAATTGTTTTCTAGAACCGAAATGAAATAACCAGGAACTTGTTCATTTCAGAAAGAGTATGTTTTTCTCTTCAGATCCTCAAATTGTTTTCATCTTTGATCTTTTTGACCATATGGATGAAAAGGCCTTTGTTGTTGGCGCTCATAAGGTGGATCCCTTCGAGAAGATGAAGGTTTTGAGGTAGAAATAGGTACAGGTTCTTGTTTAAGAATAACTGTAGCAGTTTCTTCTTTACCCATTCTCCTTCCTGGAGCTGATGGAATTACACGAGATTTAGCCTTAGCCTGTATAAGGGAATCTTCGATCTGCTGAGCGATTGAAGTAAGGTCTTGAAACCCTCCTGTGTATTTCACAGGGATTAATGGAATGCATAATTCATCACGCAGATTTGCCACACATATTGGCAACAATTCTTCTTGAGGGAGTTCTAAACTCAAGGAATATGTTAATCCCTTCCATCGAACAATGAAATTAGAGACCCTTTCATTCTCCCTTTGCTTACAGTTTGTAAGATCGAAAACTGTTGTCTTTGGAAAAGTTGAGCTGAACTGAAGGAGGAATTTTTGGCAAAGATCCTCCCATCCGGTTATTGACTGGGATTGCAAGCTTGTATACCACACAAAAGCTGGTCCTTGCAAGGTTCGCACGAAGCATCTGAGTTTCACTGCTTCTTGCTGCTCCGGAGTTCCCATCATAGGATCGCAACAAGACATGTAATGCATCAAATGCTTCTCAGGATCGCCCGATCCATTGAAAATAGGGAATACAGGGTTCCCAAAACTGGATGGAGGAGAAATTGAATCTACCCATTCAGGGTAAAATTTCTTTTCTGGTTGAACTTGCGCACGTTTTCCTTCCATAGTTTCTAACCAAGATATTAATGACTCAATAGTAGTTATTAACTTTTGAGAAACATCCAGTTGAACTTGGACTTGGGTAGGTGCAATGACTGGAGCTTTGACAGATGTGGCGATTGTTGCTGCAACTGATGGTAGCACTGCCAACTGTTGTTGCACTTGACCCGTAGGATTAGACCTATGAGGGTGTACTGATAGAGGAGGATATTCTTGATCCATCTCAATAGCTACAACAAATTCCTTTGGCTGACTGACTCTAGCATGCTTAAGAAGAAGACTACTCTGAAGTAGTTCTGCATTCAACCTTCTTAATTCCTTCATTTCTTCCTCCTGTTGTGCAAAACTTTTCTCTAGTGAGAGTGATTGACCTTCTCTAGAGGAAGGATATGTAACCTGGTTCTTTACCTTCCCTTTGTTAGATCCTTTTCGGAGAGGGGGAAGTGGGCCACTCGAAGGATTACCTAGGTTCTGAGTAATCCTTTGACTTCGTGTATGCACACCTTCATCATTTGTGTCGGTGCGTACATCTTCTTGAGCAGGAACCTCTTCATCTGAGTCCCCTGAGTGAGCCTCATTTGGTGGATCAACAACAACGACATTGATGACATTGATTGATGCATAAATCATCGCATCCCTTCTATCAACATTTCTGTGATATTGTCTTCTTCCATGTCTTTGATGAGACATTTCCTTTTGTTGATTTGATCCCTCAGGAACTTCTTGACGAACCATAATTTGGAGAGAATCTCCTGATAATTTGGCTCTTCTTTCCTCTTGAGGTTTCTTCCCCAATCGAGAAAAGAACGACTTTCTCTGAGGAGGGGATTGATGATTTGAAAAAGTCCCCTGTCCAGTGGACTGGGGCTGTTCTTATTGTTCTCTCTCAACTCCTTGAATCCTATTTGTTGATTCTGAGGGTTGGTTTAAAAGAGTCCCCAGTCTGGCGAGCTGGGGTGGTTCTTGACATGCTATTTCTGAGACTTTCTTGAAAGTCCTCCTGATCTTGCGAACCTTAGTTCGGAAATTAGCTGGATGTATTAACCTGTATCCGCTTTTATCACCCAGTTCAAAAGACCGTTGGATGATTTCTGACACTTTTGTCACTTGGTGACGTGCTTGCTCCAAACGAGAGGTCTGTTTAATATTCTCATTTTCTTGATGCAAGAGTAATTCAACAAATTGTTCTCTGTATTCTTGATTTTGAGAGGAACTAGTTGAAGCCTGTTCTTGGACAAGCTTTTGATTACAAACAAATCCCATTGTCTATGGCCGGTCATGGGCAATAACATTGCATGAGACCATTTTTGGCGGGCTTTGCTGACTGGAGAGCACCATGAAATGCAGTGCTCCATGAACACCTCATCCTATGACACGAATACCAGATGGGGCATTGGAAATTAACTGACACAATATTCTTAGTGCGCCAAGGCATGAACGTTGAAGGGATTTCTGCTGCTTTTCAGCCTCCAGATATCGAGAGATTGATAGAGATGCCAAATCAATCTAACATTATAACCCTTTTATTATCTTAAAATGATTTTCATATTCATCATAAGATAATAATTTCTTTTTTAATTGAAAAAGAGTTTTCCATATGTTGAGACGAATATCATGAATTTCATCTTCTATCAACATTTCTGGAATATTATACTGAGAGTCAGCCAAAGGCCAAAACATGACTGACACTTCACCTTTCTCCAGTTGTTTTATCATGTTCAACATTTCCTCTTTGTCATTTGATGAAGATTCTTCTACCTGATTTGACCAGAGTTGGTGTTTCCTTATTGTTTCATTGGATTCAACAGGATTGGTAGAGAAATCATTGATCATACTAGAAGATGCATGACTTAGGGGTGGTTCAGAGAATGACCTACACCATGGGATATCTTCTGATTGAGAAAGTATTTCACCTACTAGCGATGAAGCTTCATACATGACTGGTTTCGCATTTGCAAGTGCCTCAAGATAAGAGGTCTTTATCGGCACTACATTGTCCACTAGAGCATTTTCTGAGAAATGTGCATCACTATTGCGGAGAGGACTTTCGCAGAAAAATTCATCATCATGGGGAGGACCACCATAATGGGTTACAACAAAAGATGAGATCTCTTGCTCCTTGGTCTTCTGACCACACAGAGGGTTCTTGTGGCTCTCATATGAAGATGAAACTTCAAGATCGACCGAATTGTCATGAAGCAATCCTTCATGAGGAAGTGTCTATTAAAGAACTTCGGAATTAATGTTCCCACTATTGGGAAATGAGGGAGTAGAATCTTGAATTTCAACAGATAATTGTCTGAGGGCTTCAAGAACTCCAGCATCGAGCAAGGCCTTGTTACTGATTGGATCTTGATCTCCTGACTGTGCTGGGATGTATTTTTCTTAGATGCCTTCTTACTCTCCTTGGAAACTATTTGTTGATGAAAGTGGTTTCTCTGAGCAGGTGTATATTCCTAATCAGGAAAGATGGCCAGGTTAGGCTGACGATCTCCACTCAAATCAGGTGTATGTGCCTGACTTGGTTGTTCGTATGATATGGGAGAGTATGCCCCACAACCCTCTTGGACTGGAACAAATGTGTGTGTCTGTTCTGGAGTGAATTGTTGATGTGTCACTCCATTGGTAGGGATTGATTTATGTGTATTTCCCTGAGATTCTGCTGAAGTTGTTATAATATCCTGGCAGACCTCCAGAATATGAACAGGGATTTGCTTCTGCTCTTTCACCATTGATAGAATATGCTTGGTGACTTTAGCTGCCGGAATGGGAATATACGTCCATTCCGGGCTTGGAGCAGGTGTATGTGCCTACTCCTTTCCTCCTTTTCCTGTCAGTGAATCCTGACAGTACTCAAGTGTGGGGGCAGAGAGTTGAGTCTGCCTCCTATTTGTTGTCGGGGCTTTCCGACTAACTTATCCGAATGATACCAAGAGAGAATGTTGGTAGTCTTGATTAATACCAGCAGGTGTATGTGCCTACTAATTGCACTTCACCAAACATGGTTGACGAGATCCATCATATGTAGTCAGACGAGCCTGCTGACTAGCTGATGATGTATAAACAGGTGTATGTTCCTGCCTATAGTACTCCACCAGAATTTCCTGGCGGGATTGGCGTGATGCTGCCAGACGAGTCTGCTGGACAATGGAATTAAAACGGTCAGGTGTATGTGCCTACTCATTTCTTTCCACCAAGTTAGGTTGGCGGACTTCTCTGGAGATGGCAGATATGAGAAATTACTCACTGTTGACCGGATTCCGCCTCTGGTGGTTCGTCTTACTTGCTCGAGTTCGAGGAACTTGAGCCGAACGCCTGGAGTCAGTACCCTCATCATGTTGAGGGTGCACTACCGCACGATTCTGGCGGCGATTATTGGTGGGAGCCCTCAGGAAGGACTCCTGTTTTTTTGAATTAAGGTCCTGAGGGACCTGATCATTCACCTCCCCAGAATAAGGGAGTGAATAGTGATTACGTTCTGGGGATAACGACCCGAAACGGTTGGAGACGGTAGTCAGCACCGCCTGCTTCTTGATCACTGGTCGTCGTTGTCCGGATGACCGATGTGAGTTATTTACTTGGAGGGCTTGTCAGGAAGCCTCCAGAGTTGGGATGGTACCGTGTTGACGGTACTCCTTAACCAGTGCATTTGATACCCAGCGTTGAAGACGCTGAGTAGGTGATATCGTCCTTAGAGAGGACGACGATCCAGCAGGAGTAACAGTAGTGGCATTTGCAGCAGTAGTATTCACAGGTGTGAACTTGAGAGCAGCCATTCTAGAAATGCAGAAGATCTTGGAAAAGATTGCCTGTTTCCAATAACAGATGTAATCAAGATAAATTCAGCCACTACATCTTTTGGATGAGCACATATGTCAATGATTGTTTTTTTGTTGGCCCTCTCATTGAGTTTTAAATAGGGGACTAACAAAATAGGTAAAACATTATTTTAAATTGGTTAAGGGTTCACGTCGGGTTCACCATTTTTGTTTCCCTAGGATTTCGGGGATGATCTCCTTTGATGGGAGGTTCAAACGTTCCGATCGGTTTCTAACAGGTTTGTTCGTAGAACTGGAAACATCCAATGATTCCACATCTATTCAGACCTACTTTCCAAAGGTAGGTGATCATTAGTTTGTGGACTGATGAGGCTTAGGAATTTTCATTGGTCGAGAGGATGGGAGGTCAGACTCATCACACCTTTTTGAGGAGAATTATTGTCTACTCCAGGACTCTCTTTATAGATTTAAGTTATGTTTGTGAATACTTATTACATTACCAAGTATAAAATGAGCCTTCCTTCAGATTTGACAATCAATGATCGATATGTAGGAAATTTAGATAATCTTTTATATGTATTATAGGTTATTCATCGATAGAGAATCATCTGTATTTATTAGAGATTCTTGGCCAATGGTACCCTTCAACATATTTATATAGAAGTCTCTTGGTCATTATGATGACCATGCTGGTTTTAAAGCCACTCAGTGGGGCACTTGAAGTTTATTGTCATTCAGAAGGACATGGATTATTTTAGAGTTGGGATCTAACCCACAGATGGGCTACCTACGTATCCTTTGTTCAGAAAAGGAATCAGAACCCACATAGTTCGAGTAAGGGAGTATGATGTTTATGATTGATGGATCAAAGAAGGATTTCATAATTACTTTTACACTCTAAGCTCACATGAGTCATGCTCGGTGTCAGAAACAAGAGGTATTGGTAAGAATTAGACAATTGTGACATGAAAGATGTAATCATAAGAAATAAGGTGGGACTTATGTATGTATGACTGCCCAGATAAATGAAGATTTGGATTTACTTTAGGGAAGAAATCCAAGAACAGGGTCCATAAAGGTATATGTGCTTCACGGAGATTTGAATACTCTATCTTGGGACTTACTTTTGAAAAGGAGGCCCAAATTAGGAGAGGACTTATGATTGGTTTTTTTTATTCCTGAGAAGGAATCCCAGATCAAAGGTAAATTAGGACTGGTTAAGAGGAATTAAGACTGGGGCTTACTCCTGAAAAGGAGGCCCAGGTTAAGAGACTTGAAAAATTAAGGGATTTGGGGCTTACTCTTGAAGAGGATTCCCAAATTAGGGGACTGGGGCTTATTCCTGAAAAGGAGGCCCAGGTTAATGAGGACTTGGGGCTTACTCCTAAGAAGGATGTCCAGATTTGATAATTATGATTGGGGATTATTCCTGAAAAGGAGGACCAGGTTAAGAGAATTATGACTGGGGCTTACTCCTGAAAAGGAGTCCCAGGTTAGGGGATCTCTCATCTTAAAGGATGAGGTTGAATGAATGAAATCTCAATCTTTAGTGACATAAAGATGTGTAAATCACTAGGTTTTGATAGATTTTCCACAGAATTCCTTTCAGATAAGAAAGTCAAATCAAGAAATCATGCCATAAATGGCTTTGAAGAGTGTCTTGAAGACTGAATCTTGAATAGGAAAGGTGGAATGGTTTAATAGGGGTGAAATGGGCAAGAAGGGCACCCAAAAAGAAAGGGGTGCGCAAGTCCTGGCAGGCGCGCAGGTACTGCGTGGGCGTGCAATTCATGGCCGCGCAGTTATGCCTGCACAACATATGGTGTACTTGCGCGACGGTTAACCAGCAGGGTAATACTTGAGAGACTCTTGATTAAATCCTTTAGAATCCTCTTGAGGTTCTTCCAAAAAAGGGGCACGCAAGTTCTATTAAAGGAGTAAGGCGGCACGCAAGTGTGGCCTTTTCCCTTAAGGGATGGCCACTCAGGCGCTCAAGTGTTGATGAGTTTCAACACTTAGGCCTTCCTCCCCCTCTTTAGATCTTCCGTTCTAGGTAAGAAATTACCTTAGAAGTGTTTCGGAAGCTTCGAGAAGAGACTAGGGTGCCAGGAGCTCAAATCTGAGTTTCTGAAAAAAAATCCTCCCGAATGGGGGGCCCACAAGGTCTATTTATAGGCAGGAGAAGACCCCGGGCGGTTATCACTTAGGTCGTGCAAGTCACTTGTGCGACCATAATGCGTCGTGAAAATGGACTTGTGCGACTATGAGGGAACTTACGCGACTTATGGGAAATCTTCTCCTTGTTCATTCCTTTGTCGATTTTTGATATTTTCTTCAAAGGATGAATCACTTTGAGCTCAGATATTCCCCTTTTCCAATCTTTAGATTCTATGACGAAAGGAGCGTCAACACACCCCAAGATCATTTTTTTATGGGTTGAGAGTCTTAGATAGTGGATCATGTGTTTTGGAAATGTTTTGGGAGCGACAGAGGCCCAAAGGCCTATTTTTTAGATTTGTAGGTCAAGGAACACAGTTTGGGGAAAACCGTGTGGCCTCTTCTAGCTAATCATGTGTCCTATTTTTGTACTTACAAACAGTTTGAAAAACCATGTGGGGTGAGGCACATGCCATGTATCCACCTATACATTTTTACAGAGGTATACAAAATGGTTTGAACATAATTGGGGAAAATAGTGTGGAAAGCTACACCGATAGTGCCATATAGGCAGTACCCTCACACTATAGCCCACAGGTTACTGCACGGTTTAGAAAACCATGTGAGATAACCATGTGGCCTTTAAAAAGGTTGAAAATTTATTTTTTCCCTTTTCTTTATTTTCTTTTTTCTCTTTCTTTTCCCCTCATTCTTCATTCATGGGTCATACAGTAGCATAAGGAAGTCCTCCTCATCTTCTCCTAGGGTGTGGTCCATATTCCTTACCGTTGATCCATTTTTTGATCCATCAGGTTTATTAGAACCACATCCATGAGTCTCCCCTTTCCCATGATTCTTATCTTCCTTTCTCTCACCTTATTAAGTGATAAATCTGTTTGATCCATTTTCCCTATTTTTTGGGCATTCAACGAAATCATCGACTTCTTCCAAATCACTTTGAGTTAGAGGCTAATACTGGATGAGACTACATATATGAGTCCAATATAGGTGGTGAATACCTTTATTTATTTTTCACAGTCAATTGGGGGGAATGAATTTTAGCATGCCATTGGGTATTTGAGCGAGCCCCATTTTAAATTGACTACTTGATGTTAAATTGACCGTATTTCCTTATGGGATGTCGTTGGGCATGTCTAAACCATTTTCGCTCGAGTGAGGCTGGGTTAGAGGTCATCACTTCTTGGATGGTTTGGAAGAGGGTATTATTTTCTTTTAAATTGTTTTTTTAAATTAAATCGTTTCATTCATTTGAATTTTAGATATTCAATTCTTATATATTTAATTGATTCATTGGGATTGAGTTAGTCAATTAAATTAAATTGAATTGCTGTGATTATTTAAATTACTCAATTCAATCATATTTAATTGAATTTATTATTTAAAGTAAATTGACTTGAATTATATATATGAAATGCTTTAATTTAATGTTATGTGATCCATGGGATCATGGTAGGATCGAATTTGGATATTGGGATGGCTTGGACATCAGGATTGAGGTGACATGGTAATGTAGTTAGGCTTGACCCATATATTTTGAGTGATGTTGATCCTAGGATTGGGTGTTGTGGATATCAGATTTAGGTGACAAGGCCATCAGGTTATGAGTGTGGCTCATGTGATATTGTATGGAATGTACATTAGACTTGAGAGACATGGCCACAAGGGCATAGGGTTCCAGTTGGATGTGTCTTTGGGACTATTTTTGTGATTTTCTCTCACCCATGATGGCCAAAACACTGATTGGAGTTGTGTGCACATAGGTTGACTTAGTGATAAGGTGGTTTTGACCACTTGTGTGTATAGAGGACCCCAATAGCGTGTCTTAGGTAATTGGTTTGGGGGTTATTTCCAGAGAAATCCACAGGGAAGATAAGGATCCTTAGGTTAATAGTAATGAGGCTATTAGTTGGGGGATGAGGCTTTCCATACTAAGACCTTTGGGCCTGAACCATTTTGGGAGTACGAAGATCACCGTTCCTTGGGATTTTTTTCTTTGATCCAACAATTATTTTATTTGAGGACAGATATCGTTGTGTCTCCAGATGTCGGGCTTTGAGCTGAAGTGTTCTATTGAGGAGGGGTCAGAGGGATTGGTTACTATCATTTGGGGGTGCCTTCATGAAATCAATGATTTGTTAACACATGAGGTGTAAAGAGGCATGTGGTTCCAAGTTACTTTATTAAGGTGGAAACTGAGGGTTCACTAGGCTATTTGAAATCAGGGGATACCTTAGGCTCTAGGATAAGGATCCTTTCCTCTTTAGTGATTCTAACATTGGCCGAAGCAGGTGAAAACTTTTTTTGTGGCTGTTGTGCACCAGATAATTTTTTCATTTTATTGAAATTGCATGATCTATTGTCTTTAATTTATTAACCAACTATTTAAACACTTATTTTGGGTACGCACACTTGGTTGGAATCCTATTGAGACACATTATCACACCCTACATGGACCCTTCAGGATGCATGTATATTTTATGTTATTGTGTTTATGTAAGGTTTTGGGATCTAGAGATGAATCATAGTTTGAGTTGGCATGGATTTTGTCAAGGGACCTTGATGTTCTTTCCTCTGTAGAAGTTACTTTTGATTTTTCCTTTTTAGTTTCCTTTCAGTTTCAGCATGCCTATTTTTGTATTGAATTGTGGTCAACCATTGGTGACCCCTTCTAGATATTGTTGTATAAACTATATTGATATTCATATTTTTTTAGTTTCTAAAATTTATATTCTATCATTTTTATTTATTTTCCACTGCTTCTGTTTATTATTTATTCAGATATTTCTTATAATTGATTGTGCTTCCGCCATTGGTGGGTTTGGTTTGAGTCTATTGAGTCTTATTTTCCACTAAATGTTATATATATATATATGTATTCAAAATAGTATACTATCATTTACTTAATGTTATAGCCTCCCCACTAATCCCTTTTTACACCCTTGCTACTAGTCGGAAGCCTTTGGCATTTGAAGAGAAGCACCTAAGGCCAGTGGAACTCGGCTTGATAACACTGTTCGGGTGGATAATCGGGTTGGGGTTGCTATAATGAAGAATTAATTATTCTTGATATTATATCTAAGAGTGGAATTATATACACCCTATAAAATAAACTAGGTTTATAACATTATAATACACCTCAATGAAATGAAATTGAGATGAAATCCCTTACCTCACGCTTCTTTTTGGTTGAAAGTGATTTAAAATCTTGTATTGTGATTTTAAATATGTTATTAACTTATACCAGATCCAAATTAATATTTATAATATCATATATTATCCTTTTATAACATCTTATCACCCATTCGTTAATAATCTATCATTTTTTCTATTGTTTTAGGTGTTAGTTGCCTTGTTTTTTAATATAAGTTTTAACATGAAAGATCTGGTTATTACGTATATCATATAGTTTAATCATCTCTATAATAATAACCATGATATAATTATCATATTTATACATTAATTATACTTTTAAAAACAATAATAAAATATGTTTATGATAAATGGACTATGTTACAGTCATGGAGATGATAATTCGTACGTACGCATGAGTAACGTTTCTATTTTTCAATGATCATTATGGAAAAAAGGTAAGTAGTATTTTAACTTCATAGAATGGTAATTATATAATATATAACACAATATTTCTTTTATATATATATATATCATCCATGTGGTGTGGTGATGAAAATAGAGTCACATCGTTTCGTGAAGGCAGTAGTTCACACGTACAAGAACGACATTATCATATTTCTTTGAGTGAAAAGGTAAGAAAGAAAAGAAAATATATATATTATATTTTAATAATGATAAATAAATAATTAATATCATAATTATTTCATTTATATCACAAATAATAATTAAATTTATCCTTATTACGTTCTATGCAAAGCATTAGTGAAAAATGAATCCCATCACTTCGCAAGGTGGTAGTCCACCGTACACACGATCGACATTATCATATCTCCTATGAAATCAAAATTAAAAGGGTATATATGATATAATGACTCTATAGGTATAATTATTTTATAAATATCATATATATAATTTATATCCATCATCATACATAACCATGAAAGGTGGTAATGGAAAAACGAATGTCATCGGTTCATGAGGCGGTAGTCTGCCATACACACGAATGTTGATTTTGTAACCTATTTGATGGAAGTGAAGATGGTTGTAGGTAATGAAATTATTATAAAAACCTAAAAGTATATGTAAGATACTTAGGTTATTATATCATCTTGTTTTTAATAATAATTGAAGGTGGTTTAGGAAGAAATAAAATAAAAATTCTCGTTGAAGAATGTTGCCTCTTCTTCGGGTATCCTCCTTAGGTTTGCACCAAAATCCATCATAGGTTAGATTTATTCCAAAAATAAGGCTTTTAGGATGATAGTATGTAATTGTGAAATTAATTTGGTTAGGTATTAGCCAAACCAAATAGGTTTGAAGGTGTGAAGGAGAGAGGAGAGGGGGTGGCCTTTTATAGGTGAGGTGAGTGGAACACTTGTAATTTTTTAAAAATATTCAATCATACCCATGTTTTTATCATGAAAAAAGCCTCCAAAATGGTACATTATATAAACTAGAATATATAAGGTCGAAATATTACCATAAAATGGGTGTTTTACAAGTTTTTAGGTCATTTTTAACCCTTATCTTCTTAGTTTAACCACTGATAAATCCATTTTTACCTTAACCGTGATAATTAATTTTTACTGTTTTCACTATTCAATTTGTTAAAAACTAAGTTGAACTTATTATAAATTATAAATTATTATAATTCAAAATATTGAATTAATTTTTTCAAATTCAATTCATAGATGTGAAAAAATTTAATTTAAAATTAATCCTACAGACGTGATGAGAAAGCATGTTTTTAAAGAGAAAATGTTCAAAAGTTTACCAAGTTTTTATATCATAATTCAATATAAATATGTTTATAATGACTTAAATTAGATTAATTGATATAAAATTTAGAAAGTTTTACTTTAAAATCAATTCAAAATATAATTTAACATTACAAATTATTTAAATGGAAATGTAGTTTTCAGTTAAAATTCAGTATTTTTCACTATTCATTAAAAAATGAAACTTCTCAAAAAAATTAAAAAAATTCACCATAATATAATTTTGGTATTTAAAAAATTATTATTTTTAAAACAAATTTTATAAATGTGGTAAAAATTAATTTGAAATTATGTGCGCATTGTGCGACTAAACCATCTTTTAGAAAAATATAGTTTTTCAGAAAGAATTTATTTTATTTTATTTTATTTTAAATGATTATTATTTTATTTATAATTAATATATAACTAATAAATGTGTATAAGATATATATTTTATTAATTTTTTTAATCCTCTTCCTACACACCATTCAAACGGCTAGGTGATATATGTCATATTAAATATTAATAATAATATATATATTATTGTTCAGTTAAACTCGGTCTTGCGTGTAACACAAGATATCGAAAAAACTCATTAATGCGTGTAACATAAGCTGTAAAAGAAGTTAAATTAGTTCTAAAAGAAATATATTTTAAAGTCTTGAGGTGTTTTATTTTCTTCTAATCTTGGTGTTTTGTGTCACATATACTATTGAAAAAATGTTATTCCTTTAGAATTTTGGGGTGTTACACTAAGAATGACTTTGATGATATGTCTAATTATGGGATAATGTAATAAAGTTATTTTTAAGGTAAATATATTGCGGTTTTACAAGAAATAAATTCCCATATGGATACTATAAGTGGGTTTTGTTTTGGAACAAATGCATTTATGGGTAATAACCTTGAAAAGAGTTTGTCGAGTATATCTTGGCCATTATTCTAGTGCACAATGAATAGTCCCTCACTGTACACCTAGTTTGACAATCCAAGGGGGTATTCTCAGGTTAATTAACATTTTATTTATGAACCATTATGAAATATTTGATAATATTTTTATGATTTTAAGATATTATCAAAGATACTAAGCTTATGATTATAAGATTAGCTATGCATAAATTTTTAACTTATGATAAGGATTTCACTAGTTTAAAAAGTATACATTATGATTCATAATGTTATGATATAATATAGTGTATACCATTATTTATAAATGTAACCTAATGAAATGAATTGTAAATATGTAAACACCTATAATCAATGTTGGGATTTCCCTTATGAAAAAGTCCACATGACTAGTGTTGGAGATGAGTAGATTATAACTATATTAGGATAGTTGAATCATGTTATGACCAATAACCTTGAACATATAAAAAAACTATCAATTAATAGAACTATTAATTGATTTTTTAACACTTAATTTGGTAGAAACCTCTATCATTTAATGAAACTAATAATCCATTGGTAGTCAAACAGTGGATCAAGTCCCTGGAAAAGCTATTTATAGATTTGAGAAGTAATGAAAGGGAGATGGTTATCCTAGTAGTGTATTTTTTAAAGGAATATGTGGATAAATGATGGTCATTGATTCAAAATACAAAGTAGGAAGAGATAAATATAATTAAATAGTGTTGGTCAGAGTGGATACTCAAGAGGGGGGGTGAATTGAGTTCCAATTAAATTTTTTGTTAAAAACTTTATGATAAAAATCCCCCAAAATGTTGAAAACAGACCAGTTAATTAAGGCAGTATAAATATATATGTTTAATTGGTCAATAAGTTTCTCAAAGGGTGATTAGTCCTCAGTTTAATTAGTGTATAAAACTTCTTCAACTTTTGAAACAAGTTTATTGAATTAAAAAAATATACACACTAACCAAAACTAACTATTAGAGTGAAAGCAAAATAGTTTTATGTTTTATCTAATGTAAGCAGCAGATAAAATAAAATAGAGTATTTGAATATTAGCACAACAATGTAAACAAGAGGTTCAGTCTCAAGCCAAGACCTAATCCTCTCCACTTGGTGATCACCTGCCCCCAAATAGTTTGTTTAAATAGACTTGATACACAACCTGTATCGGGGTTTACAACAATTATTACAAACTGTCCAGGTTCTACAACCTCTTACATAGTTATGCATGGGAAAACAAGCAACCAAGCCACACAAGGCTTCTTCCATAGTTTTTCATGGGAAAACAAAGGTGAGAGATTTTTGAGTGAGGATTTTCAGTATCCTCCAATTAAAGCACAAGAGACAGTGTGTGTGTAACAAACACACACTGCTCAGAAATGTAAAATAAGGAACATAGTAGAGACAAAGAAATTAGGATGGAGTTTAGAATGCTCTATGTGTTTAAAGATCAGCTCTGGACTTCTTGTAGTTGAGGAAATGAAGGTTTTGTTCTTCTCTGCAATTTTTCTCCAAAAACAGAGTGTTGCAACTTCTAGGTACTAGCTTCCAGGTACTGAGATGTTCAACCTCTTGGTATAGAAGAGTTGATGAAGCAAAGAAGGACAACCTTGAGTATGTTCTTCAAAAAGATCTTCATGAAGCTTTTGGATTTTTAGTATATTCACTAGAGTGTTCTTCTTATTGTTCCTCAGTAGTTTGTTCCTTATGCATTCGACTTGTGAACTTCACTCTCCTTGTTCCTTTTTTTTCTCTGGGCCTCTATATATATCTTCTTTTTCTTTAGTCTTTTTCTTTCGTATTTGTGGTCCAATAATAGGAGTACATACATCATGTGCAATCTTTCTCGTACCTCGTACTATCAAGATATGGTCTCCTAATATGTCTACAAAAAAAAATTATTTAATGTCAGATGCATTAAATCAATAAAATATGACTGTTATGATAATATCAAGAAAATAGATAAGGTATAGAATATGTTATTAGAAGACTAGTAATAGTATCCTGTCAATTGGTAGCATCTTCAGCGGAAAGCTCAATTACCAGTAGACTTCTAAGAGTAGGCGTATCCAGCGGTAGGCTTCTGCAACAGTAGGCTTGTCCAATGGTAGGCTTGTCCAATGGTGGGCTTGTCCAATGGTAGGCTTGTCCAACGGTAGGCTTGTCAAATGGTAGAATTCACCAATGGTAGACTTCACTAACTATAGATTTTTCCAACAATAGACTTCACTAACGGTAGACTTCACTAACTGTGGACTTCACCAATGATATACTTCAATAAATGTAGACTTCACCAATGGTAGACTTCCAGTAATAAGTCTTATAGTGGAATTCTAACAGAAACTCTTTTTAATAGCAAACTTGTCACAACAGTGACCTATCACATTGAATCAACATCTGTATGCTTTGATAAGTACTCCAACAATAGGATTTACAATAGTAACCTTGTACCGGTGACTTCCAACATCAACTTTATAACTGCAGCTCTTATAATAGTAACCTTCATCAGTAAGGTTTCCAACGGTGATCTTTTTACCAGTGAATTGTAGGGTTCAGATTTAGGTTTGTCAATGGTGACTATGACAGTAACCTAGAACAATGACCTCTTACCAGTAACTTTCAACAGTGACCTTGATGTAGAAACTTTTTATACTATAAACTGATTTTAGCAAAGTAATGAGATTAAAAATAGATTGAAATAAATTTTCAACCAACTAACCCATTATAGAATTAAACATGATTTGGGATTATCAAAATAGGTGAATCCAACAATCTCCCCCTTTTTGATAATCACAAATTATGCCATTAAAATTTATAATAATTATAAGATTATCAAATATAAGTTAATAGGATAAAAAGGTGTTACAGATAAGACTATCACACAAGCAGTAGATAATGTGATATGGATATGAAATTACTTGTGATTTACTTGTGTTGTATTTTCTCCCCCTTTGTGATTAGCAAAAAGAAATACAATAAGAGACAAAAAAGAATATTTGTATTAATTAAATATCTTTACATGATTCAAAGAGCAGCACAAAAGCCCTATCAAAAGATACAACCACACTCAATCCACATCAGAAAATGTCCATTGGAGCTTTGTCTTTGGAAGATGAGGATGCAGAATCTGAAGGTGGAGGGATAGGCCTAGGGATGGCAGTTAGCAGGGTAGGAGGATCTACAATAGAATAATCAGTAGACCTGTAATGAGTAGATCTATGAGGAATGGTAGGGGTCAAGCTTCTGATGGCTTAAGAAACAGACATCATAGGAGCAGTACTTTCAGATCCCGAGGCACCGGAGGTAGAGGGAAAGGCTGGAGGGACAATGATGGGTGTACAATCCACATGGAGGAAAGGTAACAGAAGATTCCTGAAGTCCATGACGATACTACCTCCTCTTTCCATAGTCGAAATGAAATCATCCTTATTCTCCACGAATTTCTCCAAGGAAGGATTTAGCTCTCAAAGCTTGCTCACTTGATCCTTAAATTCCTGAGTGACAGGTGGAATCATCAAGTTCTCCAACAAAAACTTGAAGTGACCATCCATCTGATTGTTAGTGTATACCCTTTTGTAATAAAAGTCAACTTGATCCTTGATGGCCTTTTGATCTTGAGAAGCTTCCCTTAAATAATTTCCCACAAGGGTATGAATCTCTCTGTTAATAGAAATGACATGATATTTTTAGGTACTAGCACCAGAGATCTTTTCCACTTCTTCTCTAACAACTCTCCTGAAAGCTTCAATATCAATTGGTGGAGAGGTGGATGAAGATGCAAATACACCCCGAGGCACTAGAGTGAAAGCCACAGTCTATTTAAATGATTTGGTTAGCCCACTGATCAGCCTTTTTACATCATCATATTGACCTTTCACATGTGTTTCCATGGACTTCTTAAAGTCCTCAAAGACAGAAACCATCTGCTGCACTACACTTTTGACATAATGAATATCCTTGTCCACCTGAGCCCTTGAGGTTAGAAGAGAATTCAAGCTCACCACTAATTGTTTCAAAAGCTCCACAGATTTTGACAACTCACTCATTTGACTCTGACACTTTCTTACTTACTGAAGCAGATTAGAGTGAATGTTGGATTGAATTTTGGATAACCCAGATGTGGAATGCTCCTGAATTAGAGCAACAAATTTTTCCATCGCAGAGGACCCATCCTTAGACATTATCTACAGGTCGGATTTCAAGGATTCAAGGTCTGGCTTTATAACATAGTCTTGAGGGAAAGAGTTTTATGGAGGTATGAAAATGAGGTTTGGCACTGAAGGTATTCTATTGGGCCTTTCATCTTCTGAGTCATCATAATCTAGTCCCAACACCAGAAACCCAAGTTCCTCAGTCCAACCCTCAATGTCATGCACAACAGATACTGACCCCTCTGTAGTAGGATGCTTCCCCTCACTTGGAGCTACTTCATGAACAACTTCATCATCCTCTTCCAGTCTTGTAACCTTGACAGCTGTTGCTGCTTGATCAACTAACTCACCAGTAGAGTGAGCTACTGCCTCGATTGAGTCATCCATAATTTCTATAGCAAGTTCAATATATACAACTTATTCTTCTAGTTCAGTCACTTCCCTACCAGTTAATCCTATAAGAGGACTCAAACTGAGTTCCTCTCCTTTACTATCCTTATCATCAGCAACCTCATGTTCCTTATGGTCATAATGACCAGATTCAGCATCTTCTTCCTCTTCTGAGGTATCTCTAACAGTGATATGAGCCTCATAATACTCTTCTTCATTGGTTTCTTCAAACTCATTGTCCCTTAGTACAGATTCTCTCCTTAGTAACTCTCTTGGAGAACTGGACTCTCCACAAGAAATCACTCCAGCTAAAGGACTGGAAGGTAGATCAGGATCACTCCTATCATCTATAGGAGTACCCTCTTTCTCAAGTTCCACAGACTCCTCTACTTCTTCATCAGAATATAAAGGTTCTGCCTCATCAGGATTCAGACCTGGATCCCTCTTATCCTTTGGCCTAAAAGGATTATTTACAGGATCAAACTTCTCATAAAGCTTCCCTTCATCATTTACCCATTCTCTTCTCCAGGGATTCCAGCTGATCTTCATGAACTTGCAGACCATCTTAGAGATACAAAAGTTGTTCTTGGCTACAATTGTTTTATATTTATCTCCAGCAATTCCCTTAACCTTCAACATCATAAAAATCAGTTTGGCATGAAATAGATAATTTGATTTAGAACTTGGATTAGTCATGTCGTCCAACTGATCCATCAGCAACCTACACATATTGATCTTGTGTCCATGCTTCAACAAATACAGTAGGAATATGTCCTGATACTTCAACAGAACGAATTACCCTCTCCTGGGACTTATCACATGTTAGATAAACTTGAACATATCCTTCCCATCCATTTCAGCAGCAATCACCTTCCTTGAGGTCCCATTTCCTGCCAGTTTTTATAGTGATTTATTATATCCAAAAATCTCAATGTCTGGAGGAATCACTCCAGAATAGTAGTCAAATATACCCTCATGAGGTACCCTTATACATTCATCCCACTCAGCAGATGAAAATCTTACCTTAGTTCCATTTACTCTTGACACCAGTCGGTTCTCATCATCAGACTTCTCAAATTTTAGATATTCGTAGAATTCTTTTACTAGCCTCAGGTAGTATGGTACATTATTGTTGGAAAATAACTCCACCCAACCTTGAGCCTCTAATGCCTCCAGCACTAAGGATTTTATCGAGAGCAACCAGTCCTCACACAATTCATTTTTTGGTACGATATTCCTCTTTGTCAGATGCGGATTAACCAACTTCATTGCAATACTGCTTCCACCACTGGGCTCGACTTGAGATCTCTTGGGGTTTGGTGCATCTTCATCACTAACCATCAGTCACTTGACTCTAGCCATTGAGGTTCGAATAAGATTGAGGGTTCAATAGAAAGGTAGGGTTTAAGAATTTTGAGAGTAGGGGTTTGAGAGTAAGGAAGAGAGTGGATCAAAATGTGTTTGTAATCTAATTTTATCGTTTAGGGATTGAAACAAAAACAAATAAAAAAATACTAATAAAATGGTTCAGATTCCCACATAAAATACAAAGTAACGGTATGGTCTAACAGTGAGGTACCCAACAGTGAGATCCTAACAGTGAGGTGCTAATAGTGAGGTGCAATGGTGAGGTGCTAATAGTGAGGTTCAACAGTGAGGTTCTAATAGTGAGGTTCAATGGTGAGGTTCTAACAGTGAGTTTCAACGTTGAGGTTCTAACAGTGAGGTTCAACAGTGAGGTTCTAATAGTGAGGTTCAACGGTGAGGTTCTAATAGTTGAAATTAATCATCCCTAATTCATGTTTGATATAGTTTAACCTCTCTGAATTTAAAGGCTGAGAATATATCAGCCAATTGATGTTCAGTGCTAATGAATTAAAGAGTGATATCACCTATTTGATAATAATCTCTAAAGAAGTGATGTATTACATCAATATGCTTTGTCCTAGCATGAGATACTGGATTTTTAGAAATGTTAATAGCACTTGTGTTGTCACAGTTTATAGAGACATGTTTGAATAGATATACATAGTCTAGTAAAGTGTGTTTCATCCACATAATTTGAGAACAACAACTACCAGTAGCTATATATTTAGCTTTGGTATTAGATAATGCAACATAATTATGTTTCTTACTTCCCCATGATACTAGTGACTTGCCTAAAAGGTGACATGTTCCAACGGTGTTTTTTCTATCTAACTTGCAACTAGCAAAGTCAGTATCAGAATAACTTATCAGATCAAATGACTGTCTTCTTGGATAAAATAGTTCCAAGTTGGGAGTATATTTGAGATATTTGAAAATCCTTTTGACAGCATTTAAATGAGATTATTTAGGATTATCTTGAAAGCGAACACACATGCATACATTGAACATAATGTCAGGTCTTCTAGCTGTAAGGTAGAGCAGACTCCCTATCATACCTCTGTAGTTGGTTTGATCCACTGGTTCTTCAGCTTCATCTGCATCCAACTTACAAGTGCTACACATATGTGTATCATTACCTTTATTACCATTCAAACAAAAAAGTTTTAAAAGATCCTTAATATATTTACTTTTATTTAAAACAATACCATCTTTATTTTGAAAAATCTGAAATCCAAGGAAAAATTTAAGTTCTCCCATTAAACTCATTTCAAATTCATTTTGCATTTTTTTTGAAAAATTAGTACATAAAGAGTTTTTAGAAGATCCAAAAATTATATCATCTACATAAATTTGTACTATCAAAACATCTTTGGAAATTATTTTAATGAAGAGAGTAGGATCAGTTACTCCCTTGGTAAAACCTTTTGAAATAAGAAAAGAGCTAAACCTATCATACCAATCTCTTGGAGCTTACTTTAAACTGTATAAATCTTTTGAAAGTTTAAAAACATGTTTTAGAAAATGGGGATTTGTAAAACCAGGGGTTTGTTCAACAAACACATCCTCAACTATGTACCCATTTAGAAAATCACTTTTAACATTCATTTGATAAAGTTTAAAATTCAGATGAGATGCATAAGCAAGTAGTATCCTAATGGAATCTAACCTAGCTACATGTGAAAAGGTCTCCTCATATTCTATTCCTTCCTTTTGACTGTAACCTTGTGCAACTAACCTATCTTTGTTTCTAACTATATTTCTAGACTCATCAACTTTTTTCCTAAAAACCTATTTTGTGCCTATTGTTAAAGTGTTCTTAGGTCTTTCAACTAGTTCCCAGACTTTGTTTCTTTCAAATTGATTTAATTCTTCTTGAATATCCATCACCCAAAATTCATCATTGATTGCATAATTAATATTTTTGGGTTCAAGCTGTGAAAGAAAAGCTTGATGTTCAACCTGGTTTCTCAGAGAAGCTCTAGTTTATGTCCCTCGATTTAAATCACCTACTACAGAATCTAAAGGATAATTCTTGAGAGTTATAATACCTCTATAAAGAGTTGAACTAGACTACTCATGATTTTCTATTGGTTCAGACTCAACAAGTGCAGATTCTGGAAGATTCCCAGAACTGATTACTTTTACAGGGGATTCACTATCATTATCATTAAGGTCCAGAATTGACATATCTTCCTCAAGATATTCAAGAGAGGTTTTGGGTTCATGTGGATCAATATCATAAAATTTGACATGAACTGACTCTTCCACACATTTGGTTCTCTTATTGAATACTCTACAGGCTTTACTCGAGATTGAGTAACCTAGGAAAATTCTTTCATCACTTTTGGAGGAAAACTTGTCAAGATTATCATTAGTGTTAAGGATAAAGACTTTTAATCTAAAAACTCTAAAGTAATTAACCTTAGGATTCCTATTTTTCCAAAGTTAATAAGGGGTCTTCTTAAGAACATGTCTAATTAAGACTCTATTGATGGTATAACAATATATATTTACAGATTCAACCCAAAAATAAATATATATATTTTACTCACTAAGCATAGTTCAGGAAATCTCTGTAAGTTTCCTATTTATTCTTTCTAAGACTCCATTCTGTTGAGGTGTTCTATGAGCAGAGAAACTGTGACTATAGCCATTGTGTGAGCAATAAGATTCAAACTCATGATTTTCAAACTCATGGCCATGATCACTTCTCAAGGTCTTAATTTTAAGTCCACTAAGATTTTCTATAGACTTGGAGTATTTGAAAAAATAATAACAATCTTCACTTTTGTGAGCTAGAAAGTATAACCAAGTGTACCTAGAAAAATCATCTACAAGAACATAAACATAGTGCTTCCCATTTAAACTTGAAACTCTTGATGGTACAAACAAATCCATGTGAACCAATTCAAGCAGTTGAGAAGTAGAAACTTATTTCTTTGGTTTGAAAAAAACTTTGTGTTGTTTTCCCTTTTGACAAGGATTACACACTTTGTTAGGTAAGTCTCTAACTAAACCTTTCCTAGTCATTTTCCTAAGTTAGTGCACATTGTAGTGTCCTAGTCTTCCGTTTCACAACCTAGATTCCTTATGAAATGCATTTAAATAAGAAAAGTTTTTCTTAGCTAAGGAAATTAAGTAAACAACATATGAATTTTCATTTCTACAGGTAGTGAATACTAAATCATTTTTGGAATTAAAAAAATTACATGCATCATTTTCAAACTTGACATTAAAACCATCATCACACAACTGAGAGATACTTAGTTAATTTTACTTTAATCCATCAATAAAAAGTACTTTGGAAATTAATATTGTGTTAGGGTTACCAATCTGGCCTAAGCCGATGATTTTTCCATTTGCATTGTCACCAAAAGTTACATGTCCACCATCAACTTTTATTAGGCTCTTAAAGAAAGAATAATCTCCTATCATATGTCTTGAACATCCACTGTTCAAGTACCACAAAGTCTTATAGGAACACTTTAGGCAACATCCCTGCAAAAAATATTATACATGGGGTAACTTTGGTACCCATATTTTCTTGGGCCCAGAGAGGTTAGCAAGTAAAACTTTGGGAACCCATACCTTTCTCAAATATTTCTTGTAATCAGCAGATATATTTTGATAAATAAACACTTTTTTTGGTCCTTTAGAGAATTGTCTTTCAAGAAATGGTATAGAACTTGAACTAGCTATGAATTGTCCAGATTTTGGAATAAATTTAGTTTTAATGATCCTTCTCTATCCTGGTTGATATCCTAGACTAGTTGTATATTTTGGAGCAATCCGTTTTCCTAGAAACTAGGTCGAGGTATATCTACCGGTAGTAAACTTCTCAAGATATCTTCTTAATTGTTCATTGGATAATTTTAGTTTAGTATTTTATTTTAATAGCTGAGCACATTTTTCTTTCTCAATATCCAGATTTTACTTATAATTGGAATTTAAAGCATGCTATCTCTTTAATGATTTATATTTTTCCTTGATCTCATTAAAGGTATCTTCAATAATTTCACAGTATTCAAATAGTTCATCCTTATTCATATCTTCATCATTATGTGACTCACTCTTATTCCCATAATAATAGGCATTATGTATAGAAGAGTTAAGTGTTACCTCAGATGTTTCTGTCATGAAACATAAGTTGGAATGATTGTTCTGTTCTCTATTAGAAGCATGAGATCCACTGGAGGTGTCTTCTGAAGTACTCCAAGTATCTTCCATAGACTTTTTATAACCCTTTCCCTTATCTTCATATTTATTCTTAAATTTTATCTTGGGACAGTCTGCCTTCACATGAACTTTTAGTTTTCACTCATAGTAGATTATTTCATTTGATTTGTTATTCCATTTTCTGTCTTTCTTCCATTGGCCTTTACTATCATAATTTCCCTTGTAGTTTGACTTCCTAAAGAATTTCTTCTTTCGGTAGAACTTTTTGAACCTTCTATCAAGATGAGACATCTCATCATCACTGTATGAATCTGACTCTTCACTAGTGGAACTGTCTACAGGAACTTGAACTTTTTCTTTGTATTTTATCTTTGAGGTAGTAGTCTTAAATGCTACTGACTTCTTCCTTGGTTCTTCTCATACTTCTTGATTCACTTTAAGCTCTTGTTCATACATCATAAGCTTTTCAATTAGTTCCTTCACTGGAAGCTTTCTTATGTCACATGATTCTTGAATAGAAACAGAAGTTCCCCTCCATATGTCAGGTAGGCATCAAAGTAGTCTCATGATTTAGTCCTTGTTATCCACTGGTCTTCTAAGTAGACTCATGGTGTTCACTATTTCATTGAACCTGAGATACATTTCAGAAATAAGTTCACCAAGATTCATTTTAAAATTATCATATTTAATAGTGTATGTATTTAGTCTCATTTCTTTAACATTAGTTGTTCCCTCATGAGAAATAGCTAAAGTATCCCAAATTTCATATGCAATTTTACAAGCAGATATTCTATTGAATTCATCATCACCTAGAGAACAGTACAAGGCATTCATTTCTTTATAGTTATTATTGTATGTAGCTTTATTAAATTGAGACCATGTGTCCCTAACAGTAGCAGGCAATACATGTTGTTCTTCAATTGTGTCCCAGATTTCAGGTCCCATGCTCTCTAGATAAATTTTCATTTTTAATTTCCACTGAGCATAGTTATTACCATTAAAGAAAGGTGGCCTGTTAGTAGCAACACCCTCAAATCTAGTTTCCATAGTTACTTAGAATTTAAATAACTAAAAATTTAGATATGATTTTTTTAATATATTTAAGATACAACTAAAATCACAGTTAAAAAGAGTGTAAAAAATTGAAAATAAAAAAAAGTCATATGATACCAAATGTTGGTCGGAGTGGATACTCAAGAGGAGGGGGGGGGGTGAATTGAGTTCCAATTTAAATTTCTGTTAAAAAATTTATGATAAAAATCCCCCAAAATATATAAAATGGCCTAATTAATTAAGATAGTAGAAATATAGATGTTTAACTGATCAACATGTTTCTCAAAGGGTGATTAATACTCAGTTGAATTAGTGTATAACACTTCTTCAACTTTTGAAAAAAGTTTACTGAATTAAACAAATATACACACTAACCAAAACTAACTATCATAGTGAAAGAAAAACAGTTTTATGTTTTATCTAATGTAAGAAGCGGATAAAAAAACAGAGTATTTGAATATTAGTACAACAATGTAAACAAGAGGTTTAGTCTGAATCCAAGTCCTAATCCTCTCCACTTGGTGATCACCTTCCACCAAGAAGTTTGTATAAATAAACTTGATACACAACTTGTATCGGGGTTTACAACAGTTATTACAAACTGTCCAGGTTCTACAACCTCTTCCACAATTATGCATGGGGAAACAAGAAACCAAGCCACATAAGGATTTTCCACAGTTATTTATAGTAAAACAAAGGTGAGAGAGTTTTGAGTGAGGATTTTCAGTATCCTCCAGTTAAGGAACAAGAGACAATGTGTGTGTAACAAACACACACTACTCAGAAATGTAAAATAAGGAACACAGTAGATCCAGAGAAATTAGGATGAAGTTTAGAATGCTATATGTGTTTAAAGATTAGCTCTAGACTTATTAAAGTTGAGGAAATGAATGTTTTGTTCTTCTCTGAAAGTTGTCTAAACAAATAGAGTGTCACAACTTCCAGGTACTAGCTTCTAGGTACTGATATGTTCAACTTCTTGGTATAGAAGAGTTGATGAAGAACAACAAGATAACCTTGAGTATGTTTTTCAAAAAGATCTTCGTAAAGATTTTGGATTTTTAGTATATGCACTAGAGTGTTCTTCTTCTTGTTCTTCAGTAGTTTCTTCCTTATGCATTCAACTTGTGAACTTCACTCTCCTTGTTCCTTTTTTTCTCTCTGCCTCTATATATATCTTCTTTTTCTTCAGTATTTTTATTTTGTATTTGAGGTTCGAAAATAGGAGTACGTACATCATGTGCAATATTTCTCGTACCTTGTACTATCAAGATATGGTCTCTTGATATGTCTACAAACAAAATTAATTAATGTCAGCTGCATTAAATCAATCAAATATGACCATTATGATAATATCAAGAAAATAGATAAGGTATAGAGTATGTTATCTGTAGACTGGTAACAATATCCTATCAATCGGTAGCATCTTCAGTGGTAAGATCAAGAAGCAGTAGACTTATAATAGTAGGCGTATCCAGCGGTAGGCTTCAGCAACAATAGGCTTGTCCAAGGGTAGGCTTGTCCAATGGTAGGCTTGTCCAATGGTAGACTTCACCAACGGTAGACTTCAATTACTGTATACTTGTCCAATAGTAGACTTCACTAACGGTAGACTTCACTAACTATAGACTTTACCAATGGTAGACTTCAGTAACTATAGACTTCCCCAACGGTAGACTTCCAGTAATAAGTCTGACAATGGACTTCTAACAGAAACTCTTTGTAATAGAAACCTTGTCACAATAGTGACCTATCACATTGACTCAACATCTGAATACTTTGGTAAGTACTCCAGCAGTAGGATTTACAACAATGACCTTGTACTGATGACTTCCAATAGTAACTTTATAACTATAGATCTTATAACAGTAACCTTTATCAGTAAGGTTTTCAATAGTGATCTTTTCACCAGTGACTTGTAGGGTTCAACTATAGGTTTGTCAATGGTGACTGTGAAAGTGACCTATAACAGTGACCTCTTACCAGTAACTTTCAACAACGACCTTGACGTATAAAATTTTTATACTATAAACTGATTTTAGCAAAGTCATGAGATTAAAAATAGATTGAAATAAATTATCAACCAACTAACCCATTATAGAATTAAACATGATTTGGGATTATCAAAATAGGTGAATCCAACAAATAGAATACTTTTAGGAGATATTATTCAAAAAATACTTTCCTTATGATAAATGTCCTGATATTGAAAGGAAATTCCTCAATCTAGGAAAAAAAGACGAGGAAAGTGTTGCTGAGTACATGAAAACTTTACAAGATTATCAAGGCATGATATTGAATATATATATAATTCAAAAAGTAATATTTACCATTTATTTGATGGTATTAATCCAAGTATCTTAAGTTTACTAGTATCTCAAATTTTTTTATCATATGACGATATGGTATCATGTTCCATCAAGATGAAGAAAGAATTATTGAAGTCATATATTTTAAAAGGAAACCAATAGAAGAAGAGGAAAAATGATCACCAAGAAAAAATAAACGAGGTGAAGGAAAAGAAGGGAAGGATGGAACTTCCCACATGCGATAATTATACAAATAAACACCTTGGTACTTTATTAAATGTAAAGGGAGTTTGCTTCAAGTTTTGAGAGAAATTACATTAGGAATGTGAGTGTAAGGGAAAGAAATAGGTCTTCAATTTCCACTGTTTCAACTATAAGGATATGAGGAACTAAAAAAATGATTTCTCCAATTTTCAAGAAAATTTATCTTAGAAAATTATAAGGGAGAAAGGTAAATATTATGTAATTAATAAAACTAAACTTTTAATCCCTTAATTTGTGATAATAACTACTTTGATCATAAACTAATGCTTTATTTGATTCCAGATCCACACACTATTTTATATTTTACACGGATATCAAATAATCCTTTGAAACTATAAGGAAATAATTATTAATCAAGACACTTAGAAGGAATTTAGTTATAATATATTGAGCAGTTTCTGTTAAGATGAAGAGTTATTCCCTTGTTGTAAACATGGTTATATACTTATGTTTATCTTTGAAAAAATCCCTATTTTTTGAGTTTATTTAGTTTTTAGGATTTGGTAATTAGTATATGATGAATAAAATAATAAAGTAAAAAATTTACCCTTCTACCTTCATTTCTGATGAATTAAGGGTCTTATTTATCCCTTACCGATTTATGGTTTTTTAGTCATCAACTTTATCCTGATCATGTTCTATATCACTCTTTATTATTCCTTGGATATTATTATTCCTCTTCCATATCCATATTTCCACTTCCTTAAAATGTTCTCCTTATCTAGGAACCTAATCATGTGTTATTTAAGGTAGCTTTTACATTTCCCACTTCCCCTTTCTAAAGGAAGTTTTATAATTCCTTTGTATGATATTGGTTTTCAACAAAAGTATTTTCAAATATTAAACCATTGATTATAGAGATTTTTTTTCAAGGATTAAATTTATTTAAGTGGGGATAATGTAACACCCTAAACATTTAGTTTAAAATCATAATAAACTCAATATATTTCTTGACAAGCAACACCCAGCTTTAAAGAAACCGTGATAAAATATTAATATTTAAATATGACTGTTATAACATAATAGTTAAATTAGTGGTAAGAATATGAATAAATAAATTATAAAAAATATGTATAAAAGTTTCATATAATGTAAATATATTGATTAATTCATAAAAAACAAGTACTCAATTTTCAATAAAGTCATTTTATGCTTCAAAAATACATTTTCTTCAAAAATGGGTTTTGTTGCATTTTTTTGATTGAATATTATAATTAATTTCTGAAAATTTTAGAAATTTTAATTGATAAAAATAATATAATTTTTTAAATAATAATATAAAAATTATCTTATTTTGAAATTTAAGGATTTTTTCTGAAAAATATTAATTTTCCAGTGAATAGTAAAAAATACTGATTTTTGTAAAACTATCATTACTTTTCATTGAAAAAGTTCCATAATAATTTTAATTAGATACTAAATTAACAAAAGTATCATTTATTTATAAATAATATAATTAATTATATTATAATTATCTTTATACTTTATTTTTGTATAAGTTCTTTTTTGGGCTTAAAAACATTTTTCTAAAAAACCATTTTCTGTTATGTTTTATGCTTTTATATTAAAAAGAATATATGAAACATATAGAAATTGAATCTTATAAAATGGATTCCATATTTGGAATCATCATAATTAATATAATTTAATAGGTTTAACTTAATCTTTGGTCATTATTAACAATAACTATGGTAAAGATCTGTCACCTCGGTTAAAAGTGTAAAACAAGGTTAAAACTACGAGGTAAAGCTTTAGGATTTCTCTAAAAGTTGACTTTATCCTATAATATTAGTGTTTTTAGACCATATACATGTTTAAAGAGTTTAATAATGTATTTTAAAACATTTTTTTGAAATTTGGAGCCTAATATTGACTTTTGTGAAGATAAGGTATATTTTATCCAAATTAAAAACTATTTTGGGTCACTGCATTTAATGGTATGATCATAACATTAAATTTGGTTTTGTATTGATAAAAAGGTATAAAAACCACAATCTTTTTATTATTTAACTAAAAAAATTTAAATGAATTTATTACTTGGTTTCAAGGTAAAATGATTTTTACTCTTAAATCTAGTATTTTCCTAAAAACTGTTTTTTCATGTGTTTTGTGTTCTTATATTAAAATTAATTTTTTCAACATATAGAAATTGAATATAATAAAATGAATTCCAAATTTGGAATCATAATTTACAATTTTTTTATAATTATCCTTTTATATTTGGTCTTATAATTATGTTATCATGGTAAAAAGTTAATTTATCATTGTTAAGGTTATAATGAGATTAAACTGGTTTAATTAAGATACAATTCTTAAAATGCATACCAAACATGTATAAATGTGATTTTTTGAGTTTATTTTGACCATATAGAATATTATCATATAATATTAGGCACCTTGGTTTCAATTTACATGATTATATATATATATATATATATTATTTAATCTTTTAAGTAATTCCAAGTTTGTCATTTCTCCCACTTATAAAAAAACACCCCTCTTCTCTCTTATTTACACCAATTTTATCCATATAACTCAAAAGAAACTGACCAATTATATTCTAAACTTCCCTATCCAAGAATTAGAGTCAATGGTATTCTTAAAACTCCATTTCAATGGTCCTTAAGAAGGGATCTAAAAGTGGTCTGCTGAAGAAGAGGTAATCATTTTTACCAAATATTTCAAATTTATTTATTCTTGTACTTATAATAAATTTGTTATACCCATAATAAAATAATGAATATATTATAATAAATATACTTATATATTATTATTATTATTGTAAAACCACCAATTTTATATCCTATGAAAGGTGAAAACATCGCCCATGACTACATACGACTTACCGTCTCCATGTAATGATGCAATTAATTTTTCATAATCATTTTAATTGGATGGTTATAAAGATTCAAATAATGAATATATGTGATATTTATGTAATAATTATGGTACTATAAATATAATATATTATTTACCTTCTTATTCTTCTACTCTTTGTAAAATTATAATGTCGCTCGTGTGTACATATGGACTACCACCCCGGCGAAGCGATGTGATTAATTTTTAATGTATGAATTTAAAGGATGATTATAAGCATGTATAAAATAAATATTTATGATATTTATATCATTATTAAAATTTTGTATTTTATGGAACCATGATAAATATTCATGTAATGAAACTAATGAACCAAAAATTACATGAAAAATGAAATAATTAACACTCAGAAACAATGATTTTAATATATAATTATTAATAAACATGGGTTGAAATGATATAATTGGATCATATATGATATTATAAGTATGTGTATTTTTATATCATAGAGTTATAATAAATTTAAATTAATTATACATGTGGATAAAATCACTTACAAATAAATTCAGACACGAGGTAAGAGTTTATTTCACATTCTCATCATTATTCAGGATTGTTTATGTTTTAGTTTATATAGGGGGAATTATATTATAATTCTATCCTAAACACCATAAATTTTATTATAATATATTTATTTCAAGGGTTTTAATTTATTATTTCTATTTTTAAAATATTTTTCTCTCAAATTACCAAAACAATGTTTTAAAGGAAAACCGACTTTGTTTTTAAATTCAATTGTGAATATTTTTCTTCAATTTTTATGTTTTATTTAAAATATTTCAAGAATATTTTTAATATTATAAAATGATTGATTAAAGTAATTTTTACCCATTTTTTAATTTCTATAATTTTTTTAAAAGGAATCCTCTGCTCTTTTTCCAAAAAGGTACTTTTTACTAAAGGTGTGAGCAAAATATATATTTTTAAAATATAATGCATGAACAAATTTTATCACCATAATGACTACTCTTTACTTTAAGGATTTATTTAAAAGATTCCATGGTTCTTTCCAAATAAAATATTTTTCCTAATATTTTGAATTTTTTTTAGATTTTAAATAAGTGGTTTCAAAATAAAAAGGGTATTTTTCTCAAGAAATTTTATAGTGATCTTTTAAAAGTATTTTCATCTATATCAAAATATTTTTAATGAATATTATGATTTAATAAGGATATATTATAATGATAACATCCAAAATATTTCTCTGGATGAGTTATGATCATTTTGAATAGGGAAATTATTGACATTCCATATTCTAGTTCTACCAATACAAATAGTTATTGATTTATTAAGATATATTGATTAAGTTGTGGTGTTCATTAATATGATGAATGTTTTGTGATTATTAAGTGATGGATAGGGACCATAATTACATAGTCCCTCAATGCATCAGTAGGTCTCATGAGACAAAATAGGTTGGGTATTTAGCTAAGTCCCTACCCATTTATGTAATATGTCTTGGCATGAGGCCTTGATGGTAAGTTTAAGATGTCCAACATTATGAATTCCATTATTATTAAATTATTTATTGATGTCCATGTGATTCTTTGAATTTTTATAATATACACATATAAGTTTTAAGATCATGTGATTATTTATATGGAATTATTTGATCATCATTTATTCATACCATATCATTCATGCCTTATTTATTGTATGATAGATACCACTATACACATTCCCTTACTGAGCATCTAAGATCACCCCTTTCTTATGTTTTTTTTACCAATGATGTTAGGAAGTGAAATATGATTCATTTTCAAGGATATTATAGATGGAATAATGAAGTTCTCAAATAAAATTTTATATTGTATTTTATGTTTTCAAATGTATTATGAGATTCAAGAATGTATCTAGTTTACCAAGAATATTAAACTATTTAGTCCCATGGGATGTAATCGATTATATCTAGTGAAAATCTAGTAATATAACCACTGAATCTAGGTTATTGGAGTTAGTTTCCTTACAATTGATATCAGAGTAAGCATAGTAGAAACCTTGGGAACTTGATTTATGAAAACATATATTAAGGAAAATAAATATACGAATGACTTTGAGGATATGAATAATTATTGGATAATATAATAATTTTTTTTTAAGGTATAGATCATGTGATTTTAAAAGGAATAAATATTTATTTTTATACTACAAGTGGATGCAGTTTTAAACTAAATGAATCTAGGAGTAATACATCTAAAAATAGTTAGTCAAGTATATATCAACCATTATTATAGTTCACGATGAATGGTCCCTTATTTCACACCTAGTTTGACACTTCTATGGGATATTCTTGAGTTAATTCACATTTTAGTTACAAACCATTATAAAATATTATAGAATATTTTTATGATTTTAAGATATTCCCAAAGGTACTAAACTTATGATTCTAATAGTATCTATGCATAGATTTTCAATTTATGTTAATTTTTTCACCAGTTTCAGAATTATACATTAATATTCATAATGTTATGATCTAATATAGTGTATGATATTTTTTATAAATTGTGCCAAATAGAAGGAATGGAAAAAATTTCAACACCTATAATCAATGTAGGTATTTTCTTCATGATCACATCAACATGACTAGTGTTGGAGATGATTAGATTATGGCTATATTAGGACAATTGACTTAGGTAATGACTAATAAACATGATACTAGGGAAAATAATATTACTTCACGACATGATTCATTGATGTTGGACCACTTCATGTGGAAGAAACCTCCATACTTTAATAGAACTACTAATCCATTGATAACCGAATGGCAGATCAAGTCCCCAGAAAATATATTTCTGGCATTGAGAAGTAATTAAAGGGAGAAGGTTATTCTGGTAGTGTATTTTTTAAAGGGAGATTCTGATCAATTATGGCCATTGATTCAAAATAAAAAGGGGGACGAGATATAGAGAATGAAATGGAATAATTTTATAGAGATATTCTTCAAAAAAAAAAAACTTTCCTCACGAGCAATGAGCTGATATGAAAAGGAAATTCCTCAATCTAAGATAGAAGGAAGAGGAAAGTGTTGTTAATTATGATTTAAAATTTAAAATATTATCAAGGAATGATATAGAATATGTATGTAATTAAAAAAAATAAGATTTACATTTTCTTTGATGGGTTAAATCCAAGCCTCTGAAGGGAACTAGTCACTCAAAGGTTTTCATCATATGATGATATGGTATCAAGTGCCATTATGACAGAGAAAGGATTTTCCAAGTCATTTATTTTCATAGGAAATATATAGAATAAGATAATGACTGAGAACTAAGAAAAAATAAATTAGGAAATGGAAAAGGAGGGAAGGATGGAACTTACCACATGTGATAATTATGGAAAGAAACACCATAATACTTTATTGAATGGAAAGGGAGTTTGATTCAAGTGTGGAGATAAATTCCATTATGAAAACGAGTGTAAGGGTAATATAGAAGGAGATAATGTATAGTGTTTTAACTGTAAGGATATGGGGAACTGCATACACAAATTCCCCAAGAATCAAGAGAATTTATCCCAGAAAATGCTAAGGGAGAAAGGTTAATCTTATACAATTACTACAAATGAAGTTGAAATCCATTAAGTTGTGATAATAAGTACATTGATCATAAAATCATGATTTATTTGATTCAATATCTACACAATATTTCATATTTTTCATGGATATCAAATAATCCCTTGAAACTATAAGGAAATAACTATCAATCTAGACACCTATTACCAATATGGTTATAATATTTTAATTGCATTCTATTAAGATGAAGAACAATTGCTAAGTTGTAAACATGGTTGTTATACTTATGTTTGGCTTTGCAATAATCCTTATTTTTCAGGTTTATTTAGTTTTGAGTATTTAGGAATCAGTATATGACACATAAAATAATAAAGGAAAAAGATATTGAAATAAAAATGTTATCCTTTTACCTTCATTTCTGATGAATTGATGGTATTCATTATCCCTTACCAATTTATGGTTTTACATCCATAAACTTTCTAAAGATCATATTATCTATCAATATATATTATTACTTTTATGTTATTATTTATTCTCCATATCCATATTTTCACTTCCCTCTAATGTTATCCTTATTTGGGAACCTGATTACGTGTTATTTCAAGAAAAAATTATGTTTCCCACTCCCCCTTTTCAAAGGAAGATTTATTATTCCTTTGTACGATATGGGTTTTCAAAAAAAGTATTTTAAAATATTGAACACTTGATTACATAGATAAAAAAATTATGAGGTTGAAATTTATTTAATGGGGGATAATTCAACACCCTGAAAATTTAGTTTAAAATAATAATAATCACGATATTTTTCTTGACATGCAACATTGTACTTCAAGCTAACCATGATAAAAATATCTTTATATGAATGTGAACATTTTAACCTAACTGTTAAATTATTGGTATGAATAGGAATAAAAAAATTATAAAAAATATGTATAAATTTTTTATATAATATGAATTTATTGATTAATTCATAATAAATAAGTACTCAATTTTCAGTAAAGTCATTTTATGCTTAAAAAAGATTTTATTCAAAAATTATTTTATTGTGTTTTTGTGAAAAAATATTATAATTAATTTATGATTTTTTAGAAATAGTGTTTTATAAAAAGGATATTTTTTTTAAAATCATCATATAAATATTATCTTAGGGTGAAATTTTGGTATTCTTATGAAAAGATTAAATTTTTAATGAACAATAAAAAATACCAATTTTTATAAAAAAGTCATTAATTTTCATTGAAAAAGTACCATAATGGTATTAATTTGATACTAAATTAAAAAAAGTACCTTTTAGTTATAAATAATCTTATTAATTAAATAGGAATCATATTTATACTTGATTTTGGTATAAGTTCATTTTTGGGCTTAAAATGTTTTTTTTCTAAAAAACTATTTTCCATTGTGTTTTACCCATTTATATTAAAATAAATTTATACCACATATAGAAATGGAATATTATAAAGTGGATTATATATTAATAATCAAAATAATTAATATAATTTAATATGTTCAACTTAATTTTTTGTCATTGTGGATAATAATCATGGTAAAGATATATCACATTGGTAAAAGAGGTAAAATTGAGTTAAAAATATGAGGTAAAACATTAAATCCCTCTAACACTTGAATTTATCATATTTGATGAGTGGTGTTAGAACATAAATATTTTTAAGAATTTAAGAATTTATTTTAAAATATTATTTTGAAATTGGGAACCCAATATCGAATTTTGTGAAGATAAGTTATATTTTATTCAAATTAATTTTTGTAGGTATTTACATTTAACGGTATGGTTGTAAGATTACATTCGGGTTTGGGTTGATAAAAAATTATAAAAATCATAATTTTTTATTATTTAACAAAAAAAATTCATTGAAACCTATTTATTGCTTTATTTTAAGTTAAAATTATTTTTACTCTTAAATCAGGTATTTTCCTAAAAAGCGTTTTTTAGGAATTTTGTGTTCTTATATTAAAAGTAATTTCTTACACCTATATAAATTGAATATGATGAAATGAATTCAAAATTTGGAATCATAATTTCAAAAAACAATTATAAGGACCCTCTTATATTTGTTTATATAATTATGTTATCACGGTAAAAATTTAAGTTATCATGGATATGGCTAAAATGAGATTAAAGTGGTTTAACTTGAAGATAAGGCATAAAATGTATCAAATTATTTTCTAAATGTGATTATTTTAATTTATTTATACACTATAACATATTATATTTAAATTTTGGGTTCTTTGGTTCCACTTTACATGATTATGATATATATATATATATATATATATTATTTTAATCTTTTATGTAATTCCAAGCGTGTCCTGTCCCTCACTTATAAAACGAAGCCCCTCCCATCTCTTCTTTACACCACCTTGATCCACCAATCTCAGCCAAAACCTAGAAAATTAACTTTTAAACTTTAATATTCATGAATTATAGGTGATGGTATTATTAAAAAACTATCCCAAGTGTCCTTAATAAGGAATCCAAAGAAGGTCTACTGAAGAATAGATAATCATTTTTACCATTTTTTCAAATTTACTCATTCTTATACTTCTAATAAATATGTTGTAACTATAATAAAATGATGAATCCAATATAATAAATAAATTGAGATATTATTATGATTATGATACATCCATTTTCCATATCTTTTCCATCCTACAAATATTGAAAACATTGCTCGTGCGTACATACGACTAAACATCTCCACATAGCGGTGTAATTTATTTTTCATCACAATTTTACTTGGATCATTATAAATATGAAACTAATGAATATATATGATATTTATGGAATAATTATGATCCTTTAAATATAATATATCTTTTTTTTCCTAGTGGAAAACTCAAGATGGGGGGGAGATTAATTGTGTTTCCAATAAAATTTATGTTATTTTTTTAAAACATAAACCCACCAATTTAATAAAAACACCCAGTTAACTAGAAGTGTAGAGTTATATAGTTTGACCTTTCAAAAAGATTCTAAAAATATTGATCATAGTTCATTTAAAGTAACTTTGAAACTACTTTATCTTTTTAAACTAATCTACTAGTATCAAACACAATATATTACAAACTACTTAAATTTACCTATCAAACTCAAGTTTTTAAAATATATACTGGTTTATTTAAAATAATAGTAAAATCAAAAAACAAAAAATAGTGGAATTTAAACAAGGGGTTCAATATCAAGGTGAGAATTAATCCCCTCCACTTGAAAATCACACTCTTTCAAGCAGTTTATTATATAATAAACTTGATCCATAACCTGGATTGAGTTTTACATAACAACACATTAGACTGTCTAGGTACAAAGCCTCTTCTACAGTTATACATGGGAGTAAAGAATGATAATAATTACACGTAGGCATTCCATGTCACAAATTACCTCTTACACAGTTATATATGGGATTAAAAATGTAAATAAATGATAGATAGTGTTAATAACTCTCCAATTTAGTGTAGGAGACTATGTTTTACTGATAAAAAGAGTAAAAAAACACCGCTTAAAAGAATGATAAAATAGAAAGAGGAAGGAAAAAGAGATAAAGTTATGGTGCAACTCAATCTGAATAACTTCAGTTTTTTAGGATTCCTTGAATCTATATTTGAAATTATATAGAACAATTTTCACAAAAAATGTAGGAAAACATAGTGTCATGGAAGTATGGAAATAATCCTTTGTTCTCAATCAGAAATTGTCTAGTGTTCTTCCACACACATTTGTATCAATTTTTTTTGTTCCAGTATATGAGAGTATGTATTTCTATATCCATACATGTTTTATCTATTCATTATGAAGATCTTTTAAATTTATATCCTTCATACTAGTATAATTATCCATTATAGGATAATAATAGAAAATGTTGGATCCTCATATTGAGAGAAATATTTGAAAAGGTATGAATTTGTTTTTTAGATAACCATGGAGTTCTTTAAGAATAACCATTATTAAATTCATGTTCTTATGTATTTCTTTAAATACATAAACTAGACATTAGAGAATAAATTTTGAAATTAATTCTGTATAGTTTTAGTAGATTTTTGGTGGTATCAAACTCTAGAGGTATCTCTTAGCAGTAGCACTACCTAATGGTAGCAAGCTCTGGTGCTAGATCTATCTGATGGTAGATCTTTCTGTTGATAGGTATGTCTGATGATAGATCTATCTAGTGTTAGTAGAATTTAAATAGCGGTATATTTTTGAACTAATGATAGATTAATACTTAAAAAACTTTGTTTTTTTGGTAGAATATTGTTGACTATTATAAAAAACTAAATCAAATTGAAAGATAACAAAAATTATTTGTGATCATTAAAATAAGAAGGTTCTTGGACTAAGACAACAATATCCCCATTTTTTTATGAGCACAAATCATGGAATTCAGAATTATACAAAAAATATTTAATATATGAATTAATAGATTAATAAAACAAATACAAACTACTTAATTAATCAAATTCCATATGAAATTCATAGGTATTCATTCATAGTTATTCATTCATGCCATACAATTACTCCACATTTTGGGATTATAAAAAAGATAGAAAGACTAAAATACATAAGTATGAATATATAGAGGGTTTTCATAATATAGGAATGTAAGAATATCAAATATTCACAAGGGATATAAATAAAAACAAAATCCTCACAAAATACTAATCATATTCTAATGAATCATACTCAGCCTAACTAGAGGAAGGATCCACCGGGTCCTTACCTTTTCCAACAATAGGAGGAGATGTAGGTGAATGAGGCTTGAATTAAACATTTCTAAGATGCCACAAAACCTCAAGTAGTGTAAGTCCAGAAGGACTAAATGTAATGGAGGTGGTCTATAGGGGTGCTGATAAAGGTTAAGAAAGAGATGTAGTCATAGGAATATAGGGAGGGGCAATGACAACAGTCCTAGTGGTATACAAAAAGGGTTCTATCAACTCCAAAAACTAATTATTCACTAGTCTATCATGATCCATAGCATTGGAAAGGTAATCCTTATATTCCATGAACAACCTAAGTAGGTAATAAAAAGTCTTTAACTAGGTCACTTTCTCCTTGAAGGCCTTGGTCATAGGAGGAATTCTCAAATTCTCATTAAAGAACTTAAAATGAGAGTTAAGATCAATTTTGGTCTAAATACTTGAGATATAATAATTAATAGCTTTAGTTATTATTTATCTATCAATTATAGAATCAATTAATCACTATCTAACAAACTTAGAAATGTACTCACCATGAGATTTTTTCTGGTGAATCTCATCATGATGAAAAGTAGAGAAATCACCCATCACTACTTGCAGCTCTTCCCTCGATATAGATCAGATCAACTCAACATCAACTAAAGTAGGATTAGAGGGAGGTGGTGCTATGGAAGAGTAAGATCTTGGAGAAGAAAAATACTCTAGACTCTCCAAAAGAGATATCTATATCCTTGTGAAACTATCACTCATGTCGACCATAGAAGATTGAATGACATCCATCCACTATACTAGACTCTCATTCAATATTTCGAAATATTATATCTTGATCAAAATTTTTGGTCAGAGATGATAAATTATCGAAGAAACTATAATCCTAGTGTAAACTTCACTGATATTTTTTTATTAAGTGGATAAGGATCTAATAATCCCACTATGATCTGTTAACAAATCTTTCTTGAAGGCATCCAAATAATCTTTTGTGAGATAAGTGGAATGAGGACAAGAACAAGAAGGAAGACCTCTCCTAAAAATGCACTATAGTATCTTTATGTCCAAGTACTAAAATAGGAACCTCAGAATAAAATAATTTTAAAATATCTTCCTCATCAATCCTCTCCATTAGTAATCCCTTAGGATCTTCCTATTCAATCAATATGGAAAGTCCACCATGAATTGTTAGACTACCCTGATCACCATTATCATCATTTGACTCAGAATAACCCAACCCAAGATTAGTAGATCCTAGATATTTCTCCCACTTAGATGGTTCTCCATACTTATCTATAAATGAGGTAATTGGATCAACGTGGTTTCTAGAATCTTGACCTTCTAAAGTAGTTTGTTCATCTATATCACCAAATTCCTGACTAGTTGATCCATATGGAGCTATTCCCTACCACTCTTCACTAGTAGACCTGCTCAACTCATTAACAATATAAAAGGGGTTGGACTACTCATCCTTATCTCCACCATCAACATCATACTCTAAATCATCAGAAATCACAACCACATCCCTTGGACTCTCTGAGAAGATCCTTCAAACTGATCACCATTAGAGACTTTAATATATTCTATTTCATCCTATTCTTATAAAAAACACTCACTAGAAGGAAGTTAAATAGGATGTCTAGGAGTACCATAAGATACATTAGGACTCTTATAAACATTAGGATCACTCCCATATTCCACCGAAACAGGTAAATATTCTTTAGATTTATTTGAAAAATGTAACGACCCAAACTTTTTAATAATTTTTGTTTCCTATTTTGCATGTTATGTTATTTTATACTCAATAAAACTATTTAATTTAATGAAATGAGTATAATTATAATGAGACCGTTGGGTTTCAACTGTTATATGACCATTGGTCAATATGACCGTTGGAAACTAAATGTTGCAATTGTTGTCTCTAAATACAAGTGATCTTGGTTAATTATTACAGAAAGAAGATTCGATGTCCTCATCCAGTAGTCTCGGGCCGATCGAAGCCCATCTGACGGAACTTGGGAAGGAGGTAGCACCACTGGGCTTTGCTATGGACCAAACCCAAGATGAACTTCATCGTGCGAAGCTAGAACGAAATCACCTTCGGGAGAAGTTCAAGCTGATAGAAATCACCACTCGGGCAATATTGGCCGAGCCGCCCTAAGATTCTATCACCTTAGCACACCTACACTTTGGTCCTATGCTGGTGTTATAAGGGGCTATGTAATGAGACCATAACTGCCTTCTATAATCCTTTGAGATAAATAAAATGGTGATTTCTTCTTATGGTGAAGTTTGTGAATTTTCAAATGTCCAGATAAATATAGGATGTATATTATTGATGATTTTTGAAAAAAAAGGATATTTTAAAATATTTATGTAAACCTTAAATAATTAATAATGTGTAATTATTTTCAAAAAATGGTCTTCTACAGTTGTGTTCAGTAATAAATTTAGATTCTAATAAGATCAAATTATTTTTTAGTGAATAGTAAATTATGAATAGTGATTTTACGCTTATGATTAGTAATGTGACCAAATGGATTAAGTAACCTCACTTAAGAAAGTATTAATATAATTTATTCACCTTGATTAAGTAATGTGATTCAATAAAATATGTAAATAACTGTTTCAGAAATTATTGGTTAAGTATTAGTATTTTCGAGTGAATTGTGTTTTTTATTTAAAAATTAAATTAAAAATATTTAGAAAATTATTTTTATAAAATGGAGTTCATTTTTTAATTCAGAGCATCAATATTAGGTTAAGGTTATTTTTTGGGTTTTTTCTGAAAAAGTTGAATTTTCGGTGAATAGTGAAAATACAGTTGTTATTTTTGGGTGTTTAATGACATCATTAGGGATGTAATAATTATGTAATAATTCTGGCCAAATTATTAATAGTAAGATAAGATATTAGGTGTCCCAAGTAGCTAATAACATGGTCAAATACCATGGGCAAGCTCATGGTTTTTCCAATACCACCAATGAGGTGTCCCTTGACAATTAATGATTTGTTCCCCCACTTCCCCTATAAATACCAAGCCATTACCTCAGCCATTTCATTCAAAAATACTCCTCAAAGAAGTTATGTACTCCTTACCTCCCAAGGAGTCCTCCCAAGGTTCCTTCAAGCCTCCCAAGGTCCCGAACTTCAAGCTTTCAAAGTTACTCTCCAAGGTAAGGGATCCTTTCACCCTCCTCATTTAAGTCATGAATTCCTTTATGTTGTGTATTCTAGTTTCCATATCTTTATATTGAGGGTATGTTCTTATATGTTCTCATTACTTTCCATTTCATGTCTAATTGTTGAGAGACCCTTTCCGCTCTCATCAATTTTTTTTCTGAATTTTTAAGTGACGCCGTTAGGCTGCCGAATTTCTCTTAAAAGAAATCACATCTTCTCTTTCCTTTCAAGTTTCCTTTTCTTGTGGTATGTCATTCAAATATCCATACCATGTTATTATCTCCATGTTATTATGTATTTATATTGTAATATGATTTATTTATGAGTGGGTTACCCTTGTACCCTCTCTTTTTATTATTTTCTAAAACCATGTTATATAGCCGTTATACTGCAGAAATTTCATCTCAAAATTTCTCTCTCTTTCTCTCTATAAATTCTCTTGTTTTATTTATGTGAATACTCAGACCTATTTCGTTTCTATGGGTGTTCATAGTTTCAAAAAAATGATATATTTGATTTTTTAATTGACATACATGTAACCCTCACTCCCTTTCCATGGGTTATAAATGACATAACAATCTCATTTTTAAGTACTCTTTAAAACGTCATGATTTTGAAATGAAACCCATTTATTATATGATATATGGGTTATTTATTAAATGTTTTATTATGATCTATGTGTATCACATGAAAGTAATGACATATTAAGGGTGCTCCCTGATAGCGTTCCAATGCATTGGGTAAATAATTAATCTTTAGAGATGACAAGTTTTACGATACCTTGGTAATTTTTATGACACCTTGGGGATGGACCTTGGTGATATGTTCATGAATGTATAAATGAAATGTTGAAGCCACATATTCAAGTTATGTTTCAAGTTCTTTTCATTATTATATGCCTATTATTTCACTACTCTTTTCTTTATGTTTTTATCAAGTTTGTATTGATATCACAAGTAAACTGATTCCCTTATTTACCCTTACTGGGCCTTCAGTTCACCCTTTACTTTGATGTATGTATCTAGGGTATGAGATGAAGTAATTTTATATAGGATAAACTTATGATGAATCCTTACAAGAGGATTAGAAGAATGTTTTATGTTGTTTTTATGTTTTATGTCCCTAATTTCCAAGACACTAGACTTTAAAGATCCTCTATATGTAAAATGTAATGAAAAGATATGTAATAAAAAGGCAGGATACCAATATTGGTATCAAAGGATAGTTTAGTTATTTATGGAAATTAGGCTATGAAAACTTTAGGAAGAACCTTTTAGAAAATTTTAAATATATGAAAACTTACTAGTATTTTGGTGAGTATGGAGTTCGTGGTTTATCAAAAAAATACGTCCCTGTCTAGATACGAGCAGGTAGAGGTGGATCTGGCATAGATGTACATAGGGGTAAAACCCGAAAACACCAATTTGAGCTAGAATCGAACAGGAACTGGTGCACGACCACAGGCCTTGTTGAAATCTTGGTTATGATGCTCCTAGTGGATATGTTTGGTTAATCACAAGATTTTTATGAATCATTATGAAGGAATTATAGAGAAATGTAATTTTTTAAGAATGAAGTTTTAAGACATAAAACCCTTTATAGTTAAAAGATTAGTAAATGAAATAAGGTTATCACTAAGGATTTATTCTTTTAAAAATGGAAGACAATAGGAGAAACCGTGCAAATGGTGACCGCAATGGACCATGCACTGACGACCCTCCAATGGAAGCCAGAATGGAAACGTTCATGCGAATAATGAACCAAATGACTCAAGTTATGGGAAATAACTTGAATCAAGATGAGAGACCGAAAACACCACAAAGGGAACAACATGTTGTTGAGTCCTTTATGTGATAAAGACCACCAACCTTTAGTGGATCTAATGACCCATTGATTGCTGAGAAATGGATTAGCTATATCGAGAAGATCTTTTCTTTGCTCCGCTGTTCAGAGCAAGAGAAGGTCACCCTGGCTGTCTATCGCTTAGAAGGAGAAGCTGATCAGTGATGGGAACTGATAAAAAACACAAGGAAAAGAGTAGAAGTTGATGCTATGGAGTGGGAAGAGTTCCAAGGGATCTTTTTTAGTAAGTATTTCCCTCGTTCCATGAGAACAAGAATGGAGAAGGAGTTTCTCAAGCTGAAGTATAAGGAGAATGAGTCTGTGGGAAGCTATGAGATGAGATTCACAATGATTTCACATTACACCTCTAGATTTTTCATGGATCCAAATGGGAAGGTTGATAGATTATTTGGTGGACTGATACCTTATCTGTAGAAGAATCTAGCCAACCAAGACTATGATAGCTATGAGAAGATCGTACGAAGTGCGATGAAAGTTGAGCTGGAGTTTGGTGAGACGCAGTGGTCTCATAAATCAAACGATAATAAGATATTGATAGAGTCAATCTTAGGGAGGAAATTCGATCAAGTAAGAAGAGGAAAAAAGTATAACTTCCCATGTGTAATAAATGTGGGAAGAAGCATTCGGGGAACTGCCTGCTCGGGAGTGGGAAGTGCTACAAGTGTGTAAGAGATGGCCATATTGCGAGGAATTGTCGTAGTGAGGTGAAACCTAAACTTCCAAACACAAACGACAAGGGAAAGATGGTGCAGGCCCTACCTGATGTCCAGTGATTTAGGTGTGGACAACGTGGGAACTTTTCCAATCACTGTCCAAATCTGAGGGCAGTGGAGGAGAACCACCATCAGCCTCAGAAAAGGACAAGGGAGAAAGGTAGTGCTTTTTCTATCACGACAACTGAAGTTGAAGATCCTAATGATGTGGTAGCAGGTACTATTTTTTTCCTCTCAAAGCTAGAAAATACTTTGTTTGATTCTGGTTCTACGCATTCCTTTATTTCCTCCAAGTTTTCAAAGAATTTAGATTCAAACCCCGATTTTCTAAAAGTAAAATTATCAGTTAAGACTCCTGGTGGAATTATCCAAGTATCATCAGTGTTTAAAACTCTAGTATTTACTTTAGTGAGAAAAATATTATTGCAAATCTAGTAGTTATTCCCATACTGGAATTCAACATTATACTAGGGATGGATTGACTCTCAAAGTATAATGCTAAGATTAATTATAGAAGCAAGGAAATATAAGTAGTTTTGAATGGAAAACCTACAATTATCTTACAAGTAGAGATATCTCAACCTGATAATTTTCTAAAAGAACCCCCTATATCCTTATTTATGGAGTTTATCGCTGAAGAAGAAGAAGGAGATAAGAGTTTAAGGATAGAAACTATCCCCATCGTCCAGGAACATGTTGACATATTTCCTGAGGAGTTTCCTAGACCTCCCCTAGAAAGAGAGGTAGAGTTATCCATTGAACTCGTACCTGGATCTCATCCGATATCAAAGACCCCGTATAGGATGGAAAATGTGGAGATGGAGGAATTAAAGAAACAACTCCAAGATATTTTGGAGAAGGGGTTTATTTGACCGAGTGTGTCTCCTTGGGGAGCACCAGTTCTCTTTTTGAAGAAGAAAGATAGATCAATGCGGCTATGTATTGATTATAGAGAACTGAATGGGATCACAGTAAAGAACAAATACCCTCTTCCAAGAACTGATGACTTATTTGACCAACTTCATGGGGCTCAATTCTTCTCTAAGATTTATCTTCGTTCTGGTTATCATCAATTGAGGGTTAAGAAAGAAGATATTCCAAAAACTACCTTCCAATCATGGTATGGGCATTATGATTTTGTTGTTATGCCCTTCGGGCTGACTAATGCACCTTCTATTTTTATGGATTTGATGAATAGAGTCTTTAATTACTACCTTGATACCTTTGTGGTAGTTTTTATTGATGATATTTTGATATATTTCAAAAGTCGCAAGGAGCATGAAGATCATCTAAGGGTTATTTTGAAAACTCTACGGAAGGAGAGGCTTTTTGGAAAGTTCAGTAAATGTGAATTTTGGTTACAAAAAGTTTCTTTCTTGGGGCACATTGTAACCAATTAATGGAATCACAGTTGACCATGAAAAGAAAAAAGTTGTAGAGGAGTGGCCTCAACCTACAACAATAACTGAGATTCATAGTTTTCTTGGACTAGGAGGATATTATAAGAGGTTTGTGAAATACTTTTCATGACTTTATAATCTATTAACCAAGTTAACTTGAAAAGGGTTCAAGTTCATCTGGATAAAGGAGTGTGAGGAAAGTTTCCAAGAGCTGAAGAAGAGATTGGTTACTGCACCCGTGTTAACTCTACTCTCAAGTAGAGAAGGATTTGTTATTTTTAGTGATGCATCTCTCAAAGGGATTGGGTGCGTCCTCATGAAAAATGACAAAGTCATTGCTTATGCATCTCGATAGTTGAAGACTAATTTGCAGAACTATCCTACCCATGATCTTGAGTTGGGTGTGGTCATATTTGCTCTGAAGATATGGAGGCACTATGTTTATGGGGATAAATGTGATATATACATAGACCATCAATGTTTGAAGTATATTTTCACACAAAAGGAATTGAATATGAGACAAAGGAGATGGTTGGAGCTTCTTAAATATTATGATTGTTCAATTCATTATCATCCCGAAAGAGCAAAAAAATTCATTGATGCATTAAGCAGGAAAGACCCAGTTGTTCTTTCCATGATGAGGATTCAAAGATATCCATTGATCGATGACCTAGTAAAGTTGGACATGGGAATTATAAGGTAAGGGACATCATTAACCCTAAACCAGATGATTTATCAACCGTCATTACTAGAGAAGATAAAGAAATCTTAGATTGAATATCCTTTGTTACAGAAGAAGTTTGAGGCTGTAAAGAATGGGAAGTTTATTGAGTTTAATATTGATCACGAAGGTGTACTGAAATTTTGTACAAGACCATGTGTTCCATATTTTCTGAAAATGAAGAAGGAGCTGATGGATGAAGCTCATAGCTCTACTTTATCTATATATTCTAGAAGCACAAAAATATATAGGGAACTTCGTGATCATTTTTGGAGGGATAATATGAAAAGGGAGATTTCTAAAAACACTTCAAGGTGCCTAGTATGTCAGCAAGTGAATACAGAGCGACAACTTCCTAAAGGGGTATTGCAACCACTACCCATACCAGCATGGAAGTGGGACAATATCACTATGGACTTCATCACTGGTCTCCCAAGAACTTCCAAAGGAAACAATGTGATATGGGTTGTTGTGGACCTTCTCACCAAGACTGCCTATTTTATCTCTATCCAGGAAGATTTCTCTCTTGATCAACATGCCAGGATTTATGTGAAGGAAGTGGTAAGGCTGCATGGAGTTCCACTTTTTATCGTATCTGATCATGATCCAAGGTTCACATGAAAATTATGGAGAAGTATTCAACATGATCTGATCACTAAATTGAATTTCAGTATGACCTTTCACCCCCAAACTGATTTCCAATCTGAAAGGACTATTTAGACACTTGAGGACATGTTCAATGGAATTTAAAGGTGGATGGGATCAATATCTCCCTTTAGTTGAGTTCTCTTACAACAATAACTTCTAATCTATCATTCAAATGACACCCTATTAGATCTATATGGGAAGCATTGTAGAACTCCTACTTATTGGGATTAAGCTGGTGAGAGAAAGATTCTTGGGCCTGATCTCATGCAAGAGATGACAGAAAAATTCCATTCCATCCAACAACACATTAAGGCTGTTCAGAGTCAGAAAAAGAGCTATGTGGACAACCATCAAAGGGACTTGTATTTTGATGTCAGTGACAAGGTCTTTCTTCTAATTTCACCTTGGAAGATATTAATGAGGTTTGGGAAGAAATGGAATCTCAACCCTAGGTACATTGGACCCTATGAAATCCTTGATCACGTGGGAGCAGTGGCCTATCAGCTTACACATCCTCTAAATCTAGTACAAGTTCATAATCTCTTCTATGTATCCCTCTTGAGGAAGTACATACCTGGCCCTTCACATGTACTAAACCCAGAGGTGGTACAACTGGAACATGACCTCTCTTATGAGTAGAAGCCGATGAAGATCTTGGATCGTAGAGATAAGGTTCTACGTAACAAGACTACCCACCTTGTTAAGGTGTTGTGGAGGAACCAAAAATGTGAAGAAGCCATGTGGGAACCAGAGGAGTCTATGAGGCAGAAGTTCCCACACCTTTTCTCTTCTGAGGGTATGATTTAAAAATTTTAGGGATAAAATTTCTTAAGGGGGGAAGAATGAAATGACCCGAAATTTTTAATAATTTTTGTTTCCTATTTTGTGTGTTATTTTATTTTATACTCAACAAAACTATTTCATTTAACGAAATGAGTATAATTAGAATGAGACCATTAATTTTCGACTATTATATGACCGTTGGTTAATATGAACGCTGGAAACTAAATGTTGCAATTGTTGTCTCTAAATACATGTGATCTTGGTTAATTATTATCGAAAGAAGATTTGATGGCCTCATACAGTAGTCTCGGGCTGATCGAAGCCCATCTGATGGAACTTGGGAAGGATGTAGCACCACTGGGATTTTCTCTGGACCAAACCCAAGCCAAACTTCATCGTGTGAAGCTGGAACCGAATCGCCTTCGAGAGAAGTTCAAGCTGATAGAAATCACCACTCGAGCAATGTTGGCCAAGCCTCCCCAAGATTCTATCACCATAGCACACCTTACACTTAGGTCCTATGTTGGTGTTATAAGGGGCTATGTAACAAGACCATAACTGCCTTGTGTAATCCTTTGAGATAAATAAAATGGTGATTTCTTCTTATGGTGAATTTTGTGAATTTTCAAATGTCCGGATAAATATAGAATGTATATTATTGATGAAATTTGAAAAAACGATATTTTAAAATATTTATGTAAACCTTAAATAATTAATAATGTGTAATGATTTTAAAAAAATGGTCTTCTACAGTTGTGTTCAGTAATAAATTTAGAGTATTATAAGATCAACTTAATTTTTGGTGAATAGTAAATTATGAATAGTGATTTTACACTTACGATTAGTAATGTGACCAAATGGATTAAGTAACCTCACTTAATAAAGTATTAATATAATTTAGTCACCTTGATTAAGTAATGTGATTCAATAAAATAGGTAAATAACTATTTCATAAATTATTGGTTAAGTATTAGTATTTTCGGGTGAATAGTGTTTTTTATTTTAAAATTAAATTTAAAATAATTAGAAAATTATTTTTATAAAATAGAGTTCATTTTTGAATTCAGAGCATCGATATTAGGTTAAGGTGATTTTTGGGGTTTTTTCTGAAAAAGTTGAATTTTCGATGAATAGTGAAAATACAGTTTTTAGTTTCGGGTGTTTAATGACATCATTAAGGATGTAATAATTATGTAATAATTCTGGTAGACTTATGAATAGTAATATAAGTTATTAGGTGTCACAAGTGGCTAATACCATGGGAAAGCCCACGGTTTTTCCAATACCACCGATGAGGTGTCCCTTGACAATTAATGATTTGTTCCCTCACTTCCCCTATAAATACCAAGACATTCCCTCATCCATTGCATTCAAAAATCCTCCTCAACAAAGTTCTGGTCTCCTTACCTCCCAAGGAGTCCTCCCTAGGTGCCTTCAAGCCTCCCAAGGTCCCGAACTTCAAGATTTCGAAGTTACTCTTCAAGGTAAGGGATCCCTTCACCCTCCTCATTTAAGTCATGAATTCCTTTATGTTGTGTCTTCTAGTTTCCATCTCTTTATGTTAAGGGTATGTTATTATATGTTCTCATTACTATCCATTTCATGTCTAATTTTTGAGAGACTCTTTCCACTCTCATCAATTTGTTTTCTAAAATTTTAAGTGACGCCGTTAGGCTGCCGAATTTCTCGTAAAAGAAATCACATCTTCTCTTTCCTTTCAAGTTTCCTTTTCTTGTGGTATGTCATTCAAATATCCATACCATGTTCTTATCTCAATTTCATTCTATATTTATATTTTAATATGAGTTATTTATGAGTGGGTTATCCTTGTATCCTCTATTTTTATTATTTTCTAAAACCATGTTATATAGCCGTTATGCTGGAGAAATTTCATCTCAAAATTTCTCTCTCTTTCTTTCTAGAAATTCAGTTGTTTTATTTCTGTGAATACCCAGACCTATTTCGTTTCTATGGGTGTTCATAGTTTAAAAAAATTATATATTGGATTCTGTAATTGACATTCATGTAACCCTGACTCCCTTTCCATGGGTTATAAATGACATAACAATCTCATTTTTAAGTACTCTTTAAAACGTCAGGATTTTGAAATGAAACCCATTTCTTTTATGCTATGTGGGTTATTTATGAAATGTTTGATTATGATCTATGTGGATCACATGAAAGTAAAGACATATTAAGGGTGCACCCTAATAGCTCTCCAATGCATTGGGTAAATAATTAATCTCTAGAGATGACAAGTTTCACGATACCTTGGTGAATTACCTTGGTAAATTTTATGACACCTTGGGGATGGACCTTGGTGATATGTTCATGAATGTCTAAATGAAATTTTGAAGCCACATATTCAAGTTATGTTTCAAGTTATTTTTATTATGATATTATTATTCTTTCATTGCTCTTGACTTTATGTTTTTATCAAGTTTGTATTGATATCACAAGTAAACTGATTCCCTTATTTACACTTACTGGGCCTTCAACTCAACCTTTCCTTTGATGTACGTCTCCAGGGTATGAGATGCAGTAATTGTACATAGGATGAACTTATGATTAATCCTTACAAGAGTATTAGAAGAATTTTTTATGTTTTTTTTCATGTTTTATGTCCCTTATTTCCAAGACACTAGACTTTAAAGATCCCCTGTATGTAAAATTTAATGAAAAGTTATGTAAAAAAAAGGCGGGATGCCACTCAAATTATCTACTTCAACTCTAGAACTAGAAATATCCTCACCCTCTTCATCTGAATAATAATGTACAACTTCATATTTCTCCAAACTAGTGTCAACCATGTCTCTTGGTATGATATGATACTAAAATTGGTTGAACTTCTCATACAAATTATCATTATACACCACCCACTTTTTCACTTATGGGTTCCAATTCACTCTCATCCTTTTATAGGTGAACTGAATAAGGAAAAATCCATCACATATAATAACTTGTTCTTCTCATTTAGGAACAAGACCTCTAGGTTCCAACATAGTAGGGATCATTTTAGGGAATTCAAGAGAATTTTATCTCAATAAAGGATTATATAATTCATTTATATACACCATTAAATATATAAAAAAACTAATCATATCTCCTTTTTTCATAATAAATAAGAAGAAAATTTCTTGATACGTCATTATGCTAAATTCCACCTTCCTGGTATATAGAATATGCTATATTAACATAAACAAAATCAACATTATCCATATAAATCCACTATAGTTGGCCTTTGAATAGTTACACTTCAAGTGGGCTCTAGAAGATCATCCTTTAACACATTTTTTTGTGATTAGGGGAAAAAATACTTGATAGTCCTTGTATATACTATTTTGAGGAACCTTTAGATATCTATACCACTACTTAAAATAGAAAATGATCTCCCTTCCATCTATCATCGTTTTTATAACATCTTCCTTTTCTCCAAAGTGATACTATGTAAGTTGATAGAAATTGTGAACCAACCTAAAATAGAATGACCGATCATTCCTTGAGAACCATTCAACCTATCCCTCACCCTAGATCACATTCCAAATGAGAAAATTGCTCGAAGAAAACCAATAAAAGAAATTTCCTTTTCAATGACCAAAAATGATACATGAGTTAGGGATTCGTTGGCCCTATAGGCCGACTTGATCATCCTATTTCTTTCTTTGAAGGATGGAACTCATGAGGTGATTTAGTAGGATGATTCACTCACACCATTTCCACACTGGTTAAAGGGTCAAAGGTAGAGGTTCAAGAGAGAAAGAGATAATATAATCTATTTTATAGGAAGAACACATGAGAAAGGGGTTCCTCAAACTCAGATTTTATGTAAAGTTTTTCATTTATGGATTCAAAAATTAGAAATTAATAATTATAATTCAAATAATAAAATTTAAATATGATAATATTTTTAATAATAGACCAAAGGAACAATAACACTAGGGAAAGTAGAAATATAACATTAGATTCTTAGGGTATCATCCTAATGGTATCATGAAACAATAACACAGAAAGGTAGAATATAGATGGTAGAAAGTTATAAAACTATGTCATGGTATCATGTAATAATATTATGTTATGAAAAATCTTCATGGTACCAACCAAACATTCACTTTTCATGGTAAATGATCCATAGTAGATCAACGATGGTTGATCATCTATGGTAGCATAGTAATGGTAGATCACACAATGATAGACCATTCATTATTATATTCTAACGGTGTATGCAATGGTAGTATGGATAATGATCGATCATCATAGTGGTATGAAAAACAATTGATCATCACAGTTGAATACCAGCAGTAGATCAACCATGATAGTTTGAGTCTTATAATTTTATTTTACATAAAATAAAGTAAATCTAAGAATAAAAAACTAACCAAAACCTATCATTCAAATTTCATGTCTAATATATCTCATTCTATTAATATTCAAAGGCTTTGTGAATATATCAGGAAAATGATGTTCAGTACCAATAAATTCAAGATTTATATCACATTTTTGAAAATAGTCTCTCAAAAAGTGATATATTATATCAATATATTTTGTTCTAAAATGTGACACATGATTCTTATAAATGTTTATATAACTTGTATTATCATAGTTTATAGGTACATGTCAAAATTGATATCCATATTCTAGTAAAGTGTGTTTCATCCATAGAATTTTTGAACAAAAACTGCCTAGAACTATATACTCATCTTCAGTAGTAGATAATGAAACATAATTTTGTTTCTTACTACACCATAAAACTAGAGACTTTACAAAAAAGTGACATATTCTAGAGGTTTTATTTCTATCTAACTTACATCCATTAAAATCTTCTTATGAATAACTTACTAAAAAAATTATTTTCTTTTAGAGTAAAATAGTCCTAAATTGATTGTACTTTTGAGGTATTTGAAAATTATTTTCACAATAAGTAAATATGGTTCTTTTGGGTTTACTTTAAAATGGGAACACATACACACACACACTAAATATTATATCTGGATTACTGGTAGCTAAGTATAGTAGACTCCCAATCACACCTCTATAAGTGGTTTGATCAAATGGTTTTCTAGTTTCATAAAAATCCAATTTATAGATTATACTCTTGGGAGTATCAATAATTTTATTACTATTCATACCAAAATATTTTAAAATACCTTTAGTTTAATTTATTTGATTTAAACTAATTTATTCCGTATTTTGAAAAATATAAAAACCAAGGAAGAATTTAAGTTCACCCATGAAACTCATTTCAAAGTAATTTCGCATAATTTTTGAAAATTTATCACACAAATAATTTCTTAAAGATAAAAATATAATATCATCAACATAGATTTTTTTACAATTAAAATATCTTTTGAAATTGTTTTAATAAATAAAGTAGGTTCAACTATTCATTTAGTAAAACATTTTGAAATAAAAAATGAGTTGATCCTATCACACTAATCTCTAGGATCTTGTTTTAAACCATATGAAGCTTTTTTAATTTAAACCATATGAACTAAGGGTATTTAAATCTAGGGGGTTGTTTAACAAAAACATAACCAACTATATAACTATTTAAGAGTGCACTCCTAACATCCATTTGATATAATTTGAAAAAAAATGTGCTATATAGGCAAGAAACATTTTTATGGCTTCAAGTATAGCTACTAGAGAAAAGGTTTCCTTATAGTAAATACATTATTCTTGAATATACCATTATAAAACCATCCTTTATTTATTTCTAATAATTATTCCTAACTCATCAACCTTGTTTCTAAACACCCATTTAGTGATAATTGTTAGGTAGTCCTTAGATATTTATACTAGTTACCAAAATCTATTTCTTTTATATTTATTTAGTTATTCTTGAATTTCATTTACCCTTAATTCTTTATTAATTACTTCTATGATGTTCTTAGGTTCAAGTTGTGACAAGAAAACTTTATGTTCAACTTTATTACTAAGGGAAGCTATTGTCTGTGTTCCTTTATCTACGTATCCTACAACTACACCTAAAAAGTGGTATCTATGAGTCCTAAAAGATTTAGTAATAAAGGTGTTTCACACTTTATTTTAATTTATAGGTTCGATTTCAAGCAGTTCCTCAAAACTAGGAGATTTTTCTATAGATTTCATAGAATTATCACTAGGTTTATCATTGATATTTAGATTAGAAAGATCATAATCCAGATATTATAAGGAGGACTTAGGTTCATGTGGATCTTTCTCATCAAACTTGAAATGTATAGATTTTTCCATAATCTTATTACTTTTATTAAATACCCTATATGATTTAATGGTTGTATAATATCCAAGGAAAATTCCTCCATCACTTTTGGATGCAAATTTGGCTTAATTATCCTTTGTATTGAGTATAAAGACTTTACAGACAAAAAATATAAAGTAATTAACTTTTGGTTTTTTACCATTCTATAACTCATAAGAGGTTTTCTTTGAAAGTGGTCTTATTAAAACTCTATTAATGATATATAAAGCTATACTCACAGATTTTGTCTAAAAATAAATTGGTAAATCAAACTCATTTGGAATGGTCTAGATAATTTATTGAAGGTTTCTATTTCTTCTTAATACTACACCATTCTATTTTTGGGTCCTTGGAGTATAAAATTTATGACTATATATATGTTGTGATCATAATGATTCAAAATCTTGATTTTTAAACTTATGACCATGATCACTTATTAAGGTCTTAATTCTAAGTCCACTTAGATTTTATACAGATTTAAAATATTTAAAAAATTGGAAAGAGCTTCACTTTTATGATCAAGGAAAAATACCCATATATATATTGAATAATCATCCACTATAATATAGGCATAATGTTTTCCTGTTAGACTAGAAACTATATAAGGTCCAAACAAATCCATGTGAACCAACTCAAAAGGTTGAAAAGTTGAAACTTATTTCTTTGGTTTGAAAGATATTTTGTGATTATTTCCCTTTTTTCAAGGATTATATACTTTGTTTGTTAGAAATTATAGTTTAGGAATGTAATTGAGTAAACCTTTCCTACTTAGATTCATAAGTGAGTATAGGTTTCAATGGCCTAGTCTCATATGCCAAAGCCAATATTCTTTGTGAAAGGAACTCAAACAATAAATGTTTCTAGAAAAGAATGAATTAAATATATAATACATACATTATAATTTCACAAGGTAGTAAAAACAAAAAATGCTTAGAATCATAAACTTTACTGGTATTATTTTCAAACTTAACATGATAACCACCATCACATACTAAGTAGATTATACTTTAATCTATATACAAATAATACTTTAGAAATTAAGATAGTTCTAGAGTTACCAAATTTACTGAGTCTTATTATCTTTACATTTACATTTTAACCAAAAGTGACATGTCCACCATCAAATTTGTACCACCCCAATATTTTATGGTAAGTTTTATTTTTAAATAAACTTAATATCTTGTGTTGCATACAACACTGAGTTTGAACGCACCGTGATCTATTAATAAGTGACTGCTATAACCTAACCATTAAAATTGTGGGAGTGAATAGTATTAACCACATTATGAAATTTATATATTTAATATTCATCAAAAATATTTTATTGTCATAAGATAGTAATACATCCAATTTTACACATTAAAAGGATATATTTTTCTAAATGCAGTTTTACCGCCTTTTGACAGAACACTTATTTTAAATCTATTTTTTGACACTTTTATAAATTATATTTGAAAAAATAAACTTCTTATTTGGAAGAGAAATATAAAAATTTAATTTGCTTGATTTTTTGGTATTTTTCTAATAAGTTTTATATTTTTATGAATAGTGATAAAATATTTTATTTTAGTTGAAAATAATTTTTTTTTCTAAATAATTTATAATGTTAAACTATATTTTTAATTGATTTTAAAGTATAATTAGATTAATTTTTTATCATTTAATCTAATTGAGGTTATTATAATCCATTTCACATTGAATTTGGATATAAAATATTTCAATCTTTTGAATGCTTCACTTTAAAAACCCGTTTTCTCGTCCCATCAATGTGATTAATTTTAAATCAATTACTGCAACTTCTGTATTTTAAATTTTGAAAAATAGATTCCATATTTGGATTAAGTGGGTCTAAATTATGTAAATAGTTTTTTATTTTTGGTTATTATGAATAGTAACTTAAATAATTTTTTTATTAACACAGTTAAAGGTAAATCGAGTAATTAAGGGTAGAAATAATATTATAAATCTTAGAAAATTACCCTAAAACTTTTCAAAATATTATTTGAAAAGTGGGTGTCAATAAAAAGAATTATTGGGATGAGATTATATCCTTTTGTAAGCCACTTGGATGAGGGTATAAAATTTATTATATTTTATTAAATGAGAAGTTAAATATGTCATACTCATATTTTTAATAACTATATCATTTTTAATATAGGGTTATTAAAAAGATAAATTCTACTATAAATAGTTATTTGAAAGATAAAATGTTTATCTTAATAATGGTAATATATTTTTAGTTTTTAATAAATAAATAATTAACTTAAAGGTTTACACAATAATGGTGCAATAATTATTTAATTAATGAAAATATCAAATAAATAATATTAATAATATTAAAATAAATATAATTTGATATAATTATTGTCATAAAATAATTTTATAGATGAACTAGAAATATTAGGAATGTATTAAATGTTTTTTTTGAATATATCACATTGTTATGATATTTTAAAAAAAGCAAAGTAATGAATAGTATCAAAATCGACATTAATTTTATATTAAAATAAATAATATTTTATTTAATGATATAAAATTCATCAAAATATGAAATTTGGTAAAATGATTGGTATAAAGTTAAAAATTTAATACATGACTTCTTTGAGTTTCTTTTGGCATTTTATAGTAATAATATTAACCCTTAAGTAGTAAAAACACATGTTGTCACAGTAAGAGTTAAAGAGATTAAATAAGGTTTAAAGAAAAAAGATAAGGGTAATAATGTGATATAAACTTGTATAAAAATTATTGGTTGAGAGGATTTAGACCCATAATTATATTATATTTTAAATAAATCCCTTTGGATCCATTTTGAATTGAAAATTAATTTATATTAATTTAATATTTTGAGAGTTTCCAAAAGTGCCCCCACCTCAATTATACACCCATTTTCCACATTTTTAATCATTTTAAAACCTCTAAATATCATATTAGGCAAAAGTTTTTTAATTTAAATTACATAAGAAAAGAAAAGGATTTTCATTTAAACATCTCACCCAAAAACCTGTTTTCCCCGTGTGTGCCTAAAATGATGCATGTCACATAATAATCCTAAGTTCCTAGAATGATACACACATACTCAACCCTTATTCCATATTAGTCCTGAGTCAATCCTAAAAAAATATCAAAAACAATAACATCACACAACAAGTGCATCACTCAAGGTGAAATAACATTCAACCATAACAACAAACAACAATAACAACAATCCCACCCTGGTTTACTTGGTTTTACCCCCATACATGTGTTGGTTACTCCCATGCACGAGCTCTTGACCAAGGCCTGAATCTTCCTAATCTATTTTATAACTTTTCATAATAGTAAGACAAAATAAAAGAAAAGAAAATCCCTTTAATACCACTTTGTGACATCCCGACCTGGGTGCCACACCCTGGTGCCCAAGCCGGTTAGCCACATGACCTCAAGCGTGCCTCCCCGTATGCTAGATAAAACCGAATAGTAGCGAGGGTTGAATATATAAAATTGGGAGACTATACACTCTTTATCAAAGTAGCTCAACATTGGTAAATAAATAAACAATAACCAAATGATAATAATCAACAACCAAATCAATACTATAACAAAAAAAAAACAGTATCACATGATGAACCAAAACAGGAAACCATATCTAAAACTAATAGTAGATATGTCATGCCATAATAAGTTTCAAGTGTCTAATGAAAAACCCAAAAGAATAAAGACACTGACAAATACAAGTGGGTCTCGACACCATGTATGGTTCCATCATCCATGTTCTATACTAACTCATCCATCTAATATTGATCTCTTTCCCTTATCTTGTCTGGCAAACATGAAGTCTATTCAGGTACTGACCAGGCAGCCCAAGTAGGGTGTGAGTAAAACTAGTAGGCCACCACTGATAGAGTCTCAAACAATATCCAGTATATAATAGTGTATGCAGTTATATAAATAATAAAGTACAATCAATAAAGTAAACCATTTACATATTCAATTATTATTTATTTAACCACATCATTTTCCCCAGGTTTATAATGACACCCAAACCATCAATACCTACTTCAGCCTATGATGGAGTATGAAACATAACACATAGGTAAACACAATTCATTATAACATGGGCCTTTATTATCCATTTCATTTCAATTAATAGCATTAACACTTGGAACCATAGTCCAATTCCAATATCATGGGCGTAGAATGTCATGTCTAGAACCCCCATGGGTATTTGAAGCACCAGTCTGTGTCCCACACCTCATGGGTATTTGGAGCATTAGTCCTTATCCCATACAATAATATTCAAAAGCATGTATTTGGGCCTATAACTTTATTTCTATCACCATAGTTGTCTTTTGAAGCATTGGTCCTTGTACCACACCCCATTTATCAATCAATCACACATATCACACATATCACATTTAACAAGGTTAATCAATATTAACCCTCTTATCAACATTTCACATCAAGGAATACTATTTCAATTATGAAAACATACATGGTATAATACTTTAATCACATGGAATAATATGAACAATTCATAATTAACCCATTTATCAACATTTAATCATATAAACCCTTAACCGTTCAAGGTTAATCTAGCCGTCCATTAAATCACATCATTAATAAATTCATACTCACATTAATCAACTAATTACACAATCCAATTAATTAATCGATTTTATAACCCCAACATCCCATCAATTCCATAATCACATCATTCTATTAATTAAATAAACAATTAATTAATCTGATTCAAGATGTGATTTCTAAACATGGAAATTTCTATTTCACAATTCCATATACACATTTATAATCAAGACTATGTAATTTTAAATTTATACCACCTACTTCAAGATAATTGATGAGTGTTCATCAAACTTTAAATCCCTAAATTGAAGTGGAATGTTCAATTGTACAATGAAGAATGAGATTTATAACCAAAACCTAGATCAAGATCAAATAGATTAAGATCTATCAAAACCTAGATCTAAAACCATATCCAATGAAGAAATAAACATTCCTATTTAAATATAAAGAGGGATGGGTTAGTAATAAAACCACATGGGAATATATTACTTATCAGGAGAGGTGCAAATCCGTCAATCAGATATCCAATACGTCGAGAAAGAAGTTCAAAGGGCCTTGGAATCCATCTAAGAGTCTCTAAATTCAATGGAAAATGAGTTAGGGGAAATCTAGGGTGTTTAGGGATATAAGATGAGGGTTTGAGAATTTTTTAATAATTTTTCAGAGAAAATAATCCTGCGCAAATGGTTTCTTGGGAAGGGGCACACCGTTTTCCAAACCGTGTTTCCTAACTGTGCACATCTTCTAGGGATCACATGGTTACTAATGAGGGGTTGAAAATTTTGATGAACCATGAACCAGCTATGAAAATCACCTCTGTTTGGGTTTTCATGGTTTTTTGTCCTGGGTGCATGGTTTGGGAAAACCATGCACCAACCATGCACTGCCCAAACACCCCCCAAAAACTTCCAAAATTCACCCAAAGGCACCCAAGACACACCTCAACCAATGTAAAACCCAAACAAGATATAATAAAAACAAGGAAAAAAGATTAATTGAAAATTATATTGAGAAATATTTGTAAAATTTCAGGATCTTAAAATTTTGGTAGGTCATTTTTAACACTTATCTTCTTAGTTTAACCCCCGGTAAATCCATTTTTACCTTAACCGCTATGATTAATTTTTATTATTTTCACAATTTAATTTGTTCAAAATATAAGTTTACCTTATTAGAAATTAGAAATTATTATAATTCCAAATATGCAATCCATTTTTCTAAACTCAATTCATATAATTGGAAAAAATTAATTTAAAATTAATCCCGCAGATGTGATGAGAATGCTGATTTTTAAAGAGAAAATGTTCAAAAGTTTACAAAGTTTTTATATTGTAATAAAATAGGAAGATGATTCCAATGAACTAAATTATATTAATTGATATAAAATTGAAATAATTTTACTTTAAAAACAATTCATAATATAATTTAACATTATAAAATATTTAAACAAAAAGGAAATTTTCAGTTAAAATTCAATATTTTCACTATTCATCAAAAAATGAAACTTTATAGAAAAATTATAAAAATTCACCCAATTATAATATTTTTATTCAAAAAATTAAGTTTATTTTTTCAAATAAATTTTCTAAAAGTTCTAAAAATTAATTTTAAGTTATGCATGTAAGGCGTGATGAAATAATATTTTAGAAAAATACAGTTTTTCAGAAAGCATTTATTTCTTTTTTTTAAATTTTAAATGATTGTTATTTTATTTATAATAAATAAATAACTATTAAACACGTGTAAACTATATATTTTTATAATTTTTTAATCCTATTCATACCCACCATTCTAATTTATAGGCGATAACTTTCATATTAAATAATTTTATTAATACTATAATGTTATTCGGTAAAACTTAGTCTTGCATGTAATGGAAAATATCGAAAAAACTCATTGTTGAGTATAACATAATCTATCAATTAAATTAAATTTATTCTAAAATAAATATATTTTAAAGTCTTGTGGTGTTATATACTCTTATAATCATGGTGTTGAGTGTCACATATTCTATTGAATAAAATGTTATTCCTTTAAAATTTTGCGGTGTTACATTATCCTCACCTTAAATAAATCAAGTCCTCACAATTTAAACATGATCTTAGTAATCAAGGGTTTTAAATTTGAAAATAACTTTATTGAATTACCAAATCATGATAAGGGTTCATAAAACATCCTCTTTATAAGTGAGAAATGGAAGTAGGAGAACATTGGTGGAAAGTGAAGATGTGAACAAGGAAGAAAATCATAAATAATTATAGAGAGCGATTAAGGTCATTGATAATAAGAAATTAAATGATCTATATAAAGTTAAGGGACTCAAAACCATAAATCTATGATAATTTAAAAGAATATTGGATTCATCAGATATGAATATAATGGTATAACATTTTTGTTTCCAGATCCTTTTCCCCAGGTTGAGGAATTACTTTACTATATATGAATATAAGGAAATATACTTACATGATACATTTATATTTTATAAGTAAACTTTCATCCTTTTTTTTATTTAATCAATTTTCAATTCATCCCTTACTCAAAGAAATGAATACCCAAAAATGATTTTTTATGTCTGAAGCACTAAAATTCACTTTTAGAGGATTACAAGATCCATAAAAGAGTGAAAAATCTTTTCATATGTCTCTAAATATTTTCCAAAATCAATTTGGTTAACACAATTTATCTAATACATTAATCTATAAACCTCAAAAGTAACACCACTGGTTCATAATTAATATTTATTTTTCAAATATTTTATCTAATGACATATTAACTAGAGAATCACACAGGCGAGTGGTAGGTGCTAAACCCTTGCCGTCCTTCGGTCTTTGGTTTAAGCCCTAAGTCCTTTCCAGATGCAATAAGTTGTCACTCAAGATGCAGGTTTTAATTTTTATAAAATATATTAATATAATTCCTATAACATTCCCAAAATATATGATGGAAATCCTTGAAATAAAATTAATCATTAAATAACCCTTTTACTAAGGTTTTCAATACATTTTTTTCATAAATTCTAATAGTTTTATTTTATAATTTTTACAATGTTATTAATGATTATATTAACCCTTAAGGATATCAATAACATTAAAGTTATGACTATAAAATGTAAATGAATTGTTACTCAAATATGTTTTACACTAAAACATATAATTGCTATAAATTTCTCCCAAAACTATCCTTAATCTTGGTAGACTCCATCACATAAAACCTAACAAGGGTGTTTAAGACATTCAACTTACAATAAAAATTAAAATAATAAACCATAATGGAATCCATAACTCTTAAGTTAATTAATACACAATGCTTCTAAAATTTAACACAATCCTTAGATGTTTCATGATTACTTTAAGTAAAATACCATTAGTAAAAATACTTCCATAATTTAATTATTGAATCAAAATACATAAATACTTCATCTATTTTATTTCAACATAGGTCCTTCCTGGGATATGGTTTAACCTTTATAAGAGGTTATTGATTTAGATAATGCCTAGTTTCCCCAAATTTAAGAAAACAGACTATAAATGGATCCCTATGATGAGATTTATTTCCTTCCATCATACTCTTCATTTCTCCTTGGAAATTATTTGCTTTATGCTCTTCTTTTCCACACATAAATTATTTTGCCATTCCATTGATAGATTTTCCTAGGTGTCTCTTTCCACATTTCTTACATGATAGAAATCGATCCTTATTTCCTCCATGGTCTCCATCAATCAAGCTCTTAGTAAACTCCATCCTTCTATTCTTTGGAAAAGTCTATGAGTCGGTTAAAGTATATGTTATTAATAATATTTCAGGAAAAATAATTAGGCATAATAAAAATATCATTCACTCCAATCATCATCCCATTTAGTTGCTCATATTCACCACCCTTTCCTTCATTTTAAATGTTAACATGATTACTTTAGGTTCTATCCATTGAATAAAACCAAAAAGCATATTATGAGCAATAATAATCATAGTGGGAAAACCGTGGAATCATTTATAGGGAATCTAAATCACGACACATTGTTTTCAATCTAAGTCAAATTTGGTTTAACTTTTCTCATTCATTGTTATCATCTATTCAAATATTTCATAATGATTTATAAATAAAATGTGAATTATCCTAAGAATATCCCTCTGGAGAATCAAACTAGATGTATAGTAAGGAACGTTTTCATGGACCAGGTGATGATCAGGTTAAGCCCAATGTTCCCTTTTTGGAGTTATTTCCCCTAGGTACCTCTATTCCATAAGCATGTCTACTTGTAGTATCCAAAAAAGGATGTGTTTTTTATAAAAAATGAGCACAGAGGCTCTTGTATTGAAAAAAGGTAAAGAGTTACACAAGACAGAAAGAGGGAATTTTACATTTGTCCTCAGTAAGAAGAGACACCGTGTCATTAGGCATAGTGGAAAGGTGGATGCTTCTTTATTCCAAGACCCCTTGTTTGAAATATCATCTGAAATGTAATTATCTTCCTAAAAAATATGCGTGATAAAGTTGTTCAGAGAAGAAATATTGGTAATGCAATTTATCCATTTACCTACCAGTTTCCATGATAGATGATTTTGGACCAACTTTATTGCATGAAAAACCATGGAATAGTCACACTCAAACCATATATTGTTCCATTTTCTTTGAAAAATAGTGTCCACCATGCTGATAAACACCATCATTTCTTCTTCCAAGGTAGTATGATATCTGTAATGACCATATTTTCACTCCACCACATCCCCTAGTAGTCCCTAAAAATTACCCCGAAGCCTGATGATCCCATTTTTCCCCTAGAGGACCCATCCGTGTTGTAGTTTAACCATACAATAAAGGGGGAAGACCATAGTTTCTCCATCATGCCCCTTGGTTTGGGGTAGAAACCTGTAACCTTTAAGCGCCTCAAAATCATGAATCCCCTAACCAAGGTTCTTTAGTGCTCATTGATCATAAAGTTGTCATTTTTATGGCTACAAGAATGATAATAACTACAGTGTTTTCATGGAACCTTTCCTAGTGGTTTACTATATTATTGTGAGATTTTCAGAAAACATGTAAAACTTTGGAACATGCCACTTGATCCGGGCATTAAGCTTCTTTTATTGCTTGAATCGGAACAGGGAATGAAAAAAAATGAAAAACAAAAGTAATGCTGGGAGGATTTGACTCAAAGATGCTGACAACTTCTTTCCATAGGGATGAATAAGTGTCGCAACATAGGAACAGATGGTCAACATCTTCATGATGTTGATGACATAAAACACACCTTGAGCATAGGGAAATCCTGAACCTCTGAATGTTTTTATCCACTGGTATTTTATTGTAAAAGAGCATCCAAAAAAGTGTAAATATTTAGGGAAGTAACCAATTTATGTTTAAAGAAACTATCCAATTGTATTCTCCCTACATCAATTGCCTGTAGAAACTTTTAGAGTCCAAAATTCCACTCTAAGACCCTTCCCATAATAGCATGTCACCCTGTTTAATAAAATCATAGCTTTCAATAATGGAAAAAATTTCATCCAGAAGATCATCTCGATACTCGAGCTGTTCTTTGATTGTGACTCTACAATCAATATTCTATTATTCATTGTTTAAACTATCAATAAGAGGCATTACAATCTAGTTATTATACCAGAAATGGAGCGATGAATCAGCATTGACCACCCCACAAGAATGACTCATAATGGTATGGAACACCGAGTGCAGTCCAGACTAGATTGATGAGTCCATGGACCCATGATTCCCAGCAATAAGCCTTGCAAGAATCCCACTTCTTAGAAAATCTAGAGAGGTATATTTTTTATGAATAATATTCCAAATTAATTTTCCCTACAATGCTTGATTGAAACAACTCAAATTCATAATTCCCAATCCTCTAATCATGGTGGGCATGCAACATTTTCTCCACTTGGAAGTGATGAGTTTCCTTTCTATCAAGTTCCCACTCCAGAAAAAATTCTTCAAAATTTTATTGATTTTTTTTCACAATAGAGGTAGGACATATGTACACCCTGAAGGAATGAAAAATTTGTGACATAACAACATGTTTAATAAGGCACACATGTCCTACCATTGAGAGATATTTTACCTTTCAAGAGGCAGGATATTTCTTAACCTGGGATAAGGATTTTGGGATTTCCCCAAAACAATAGAACACCAAGGTAAATAAATGGTATAGATCCCTCCCAAAGACCAAGATAATTCATTATATGGGTCTTTATTACAGCGGAGATATTCTTGCCAAAGTAAATAAAATATTTTCTCGAGTTGATTTCCTGCTCGGACACATTCTCATAATTTATTAGTGCCTCTTTCAGATGAGTTATTTTTTCCTATCCCCCTATGTGAAAATAACAATATAATCCATGAAAAATAAGTGAGAAGGGGAAGAGATACCTCTAGACGCTTTTATAGTGTCGAGTTCCCCTTTTTCCACCATGTCAATAATAATTCTTCTTAGGTACTCTTCAACATTTGAAAAAATAATGGCAGTGAGAGGGTCCTCCTGACTCACACACCTTGAACATGTGAAATAGCCCACCAGTGACCCATTAACTAGAATTGAAATATGAGCAGACTCCATCAACTTTGTAATCCATTGAACAAACACCTCACTAAAGACGAATTTGATGAGAATTCCTTTAATAAATCCCCAATCCATTTTATCAAAATCCTTTAGGATGTTAATATTCAAAGCCAAATTTCCTCCCTGAGTTATCTTCCTGAGAAGATTAAAGTACTCTGAGGTAGTGAGAAGACAATCTTGGATATTCCTACCTTTGAAAAAACCAAACTGGTTCCAGGAAATAATTTTTTATGACACCTGAGCTAGCCTGTTATCCAAGAGTTTTATAATGACTATGTGAATGGTGTTCACCAGGGATATTGTCCTGAATTGAAAATTTTCACTTTTATTTTCCACCTTAGGTATAAGGGCAATGAATTGGGCATTAAACCCTGGAGTGAAGTTCCTGCCCCTGAAAAAGTTCTTAACAAGAAAGCACACCTCTTTCTGAATGACATCCCAATAGCTTTGTAAGAAAAACCAAAAGGGATGTATTTCAATGAAAAACCACATAATATCTACATTACCAAAATTTTAGGATGTTCTTATATACTTATCTGCAAATTATATCATAAGGTCATGTTCCCTAATATATGTTTTTCTAAATCTAGTTCCCAAGGTTTCTACTAAACTTATTTTGATACCAATTGTAGAAACCCTGACCCTAGTAACCCAAAGTTTTTGTATGCTTTATTACATTGGAATAAGATATAAGTAATCACATCCTGAAAGACTGAATAGTTTAGTAGTCTTGGTAAAAGAGATATATACTCGAGTATTTTATTACATTTGAAAACAAAAATTCGAACATATTTTTTTGAGAATATTATTATTCCCTCTAACATATCCTTGCATATCATTCATAGTACACTTACTGGATTCCTAGGAAAGGAAACAAAATAAGGGTGAGATCAAATTATCAATTAGGGTTAAGTAAAACAAAATATATTAGAAATAAATAAGCATAATCAACATGGAAAGGTATATATATGAACACACATGCTATTTAATCAATAATATGAGAATGAAATGCATCCATAGATAATATCATGATGAAAATATAATGGATAATAAGATAAGGAATAATCAATATGAAAAGGTAAATATTTGAACACACATGATATTTAATCAATAATGTGAAAAAGAAATGCATCTATAGATAATATCCTGGCCAACATATCATGGATAATAATAAATGGAATAATCAATATAGAAAGGTAAATAACTAAAAAAAATACCATTTAATTAATAAACTGAGATTAAAATTTATCCAGAGATAAAATCACTGTGAAAATATCAAGGATAATATTATTTGAGTTTTTAATAAATGAAATTCTTAATTATTGGATGTAATATCTTAGGCACATTATACCTCTACTATAAAGACCTTTAACAAGAAAGTTTAAACTATAGGTAAAAAACTATTTAATTCTAGATTACTGATTTTTCTCATGAGACAAACCAATGCATCGAGGGGCTATATAATACTAGTCCCCACCCATCCCTGAAGTTCCAAAGAATCCCTCATATATCAAATGATTTATTTAACTCTTGAATATATATGACTTAACATCAAATATCTATATTGAATAAAGGATAAAGATTTATCAATATTTTCCCATTCAATCAAATAACTTTCAAACAAAAACACCGTATGTATAAATGAGATATGGTTTAAGTAATAATCCTATTCTTGATAAATAATATTGATATTTGGGGAAATTTAATGTATAATTATCACTAGAAAGTGAATATTTCAAGGGGAAGTTAATGACTTAAATAATTAAAAAAGTAAGTGAATGTAAATACTATCCTTAGTCAAAATAATCATAAAATATCTAGACATATATTAAATATGTTATCAATAAAACATATCCCCATTGGAGTAATAATAAATGGTAGTTTTCATTAATGAATAAAAATACCGTAAAAAGATATTTAAAAAATTATTGCGGAAAATATCCTTTTCATTTTGAAAATAACTTTTTAATACTAAAAGTTCAAAAAACATTATGAAAATAACTTTATTTTAAAATATATTTGAAACTTATAAAGGAAGGTTTAAAATATTTGAGCAGTCATGATGGATGGAAATTCTATGCATGCTGAGTACGTTAAAACAAAGACTCCTCTCATATTTTTGGTAAAAGTTAAACAATCATTGTTTTAAAAATTAAATGGAGATTACTTTTAATTTTTTTTTGTAAAAAGTTAAAATTTATTTAATAAATAATTTTAAAAAGGTTAAAATCATTTTCGAAAACATTTTTAGAAAGCATGGTTTTTGAAGGAAATTGATTTCTAATTGAAGAAATAAATGAAGTTAAAATTTTATAAAACTATTTTCTCAATTATTTTAAGCACCAAAGAGTGAAAAATGGCATTATTACTTGAAAATATCATTAATAACTAGAGTAAAAAAAATTGAAATGGGTTTATTAGGAAATGATCAAATAATTTCCTTCAACTGTAATTCAGGAATAAACAATCTTGATTAGAATGAGATTATGAAATAGACCTCTACAGTGATTATAACATTGATGTGATAATTGATAAATGAATATATTATGTACATAATCTATAAATCCACATAAAATAAGTGTAAATACCATAATAGATAGTCAAAATTCACTACACACATAATCTTAGAATATCAAAGACAGCGAAGGAGTAATACAACCCAATGAAATGAAATTGAGTTATGAAATTATTTTCCAATTGGTAAATTTTAAGTCAAAACCCCTTAGATTAAATTATTAACATTGAAACTTAAAATATAATGAATGTAACATCCCAGGTTTTTGAATCGGGTAAAAAACCTTTACCATTTTTATTTTTTAATTTAGTGGTTATGCCTTTTACTTTTTCGATCATCAGAACTTAATGTCGAGTATTCCTTCACCCCAATATCATGTTTTGGGATGGGTTGAGAGTATTGGAGTGTGGATTAGGTATTCAGAAAGGTTTTAGGAGTGTAAGAGGCATGTTTTGGGATTTATAGGTCAAGGCACATGGTTTGGGGAAAACTGTGCGACCTCTTCCAGCTAACTATGCACCCTATTTTTGTACTGCCACATAGTTTGAAAAAACTTGAGGGGTGAGGCGCACAGACGTTCAGCCACCTATATAGTTTTTACAGAGGGATTCCACATTGTTTTACCACAATTGAGAAAACTATGCAATAATCCACAAAAGCAGTGCCACATAGGTAGTACCCTTTCACTATAGCCCACACCATTGTTGCACGGTTTGAAAAACCATGTGAGCTAACCGTGAAACCTTTAAAAAGGGTGAAAATTTGGTTTTTTCCTTATTCTACTTATTTTCCCCTCCTTCTTTATTCATGGGTTTCTTAGTTGTAGGAGGAAATCCTCTTCCTCCTCCCCTCCTAGGGTGTGGTTCATCTTCCTCATTGTTGGTCCGTTTTGAGATCCGTAAAGTGTATTAGATCTATGACAGTGAGTATCTCCTCTCCCATGATTATCATCTTCCTCACTAACTCCTCATGGAGTTCTAAATCTGTTTGATCTATTTTCCCTATTTTCTGGGTTTTCAATGGAAATGTTTTTTTCTTCCAAACCACTTCGAGTTAGAGTCTAATACTAGATGAGACTACATCTATAAGTCTAAGGTATGTAGTGGATATCTTTCTTTGTGTTTTCATGGTTGATTTATGGGTGTGAATTTTAGCATGCCATTGGGTATTTGAGAGAGACAAATTTTAAATTGATTTCTTATTGTTAAATTGACCATATGACCTTATGTGATTCCATTGGGCATGCCCCATCCATTTTTTCTTGAGCAAGGTCGGGTTAGAGGCTGTCTCTCCTTCGATGATTTGGTCAAGGGTGTTAGATTCTTTTAAATTGAATTATTTATATTAAATTGGACCATTCACTTGAATTTGAGATATTCAATTATTATATATTGAATTGATTCATTGGGGTTGAGTTAGTCAATTAAATTAAATTTAAATGTTGTGCTTCTTTAAACTTCTCAATTAAATCATATTAAATTGAATTTCTTATTTAAAGTAATTGAATTGAGTTATATATTTGATATTATTGAATTGAATGTTATGTGATTCATGGGATCATGACAGCTTCAACTAGGGATATTGGGATGGAATCTCCATCAAGATTGTGGAGACGTGGTCATATGGTTGGGGTTGACCCAGATATTTTGAGTGATGTTGATCATAGGATTGGGAATTATGGACGTCAGATTGAGGCAGCGAGGCCATTAGGTTATGAGTTAGTCTCATTTGATATTGGTTTGAATAACCATTGAACTTGAGTGACATGGTCATAGGGGGAAAATGTTCTAGTTGGATGAGGCTTAGGGACTATTTTGGTGATTGCTTCTCACTCATGATGACCAAAGTGCCGATTAGAGTCATGTGCACATAGGTTGACTTAGCGACGAGGTAGGTTTAACCACTCATGTGAGTAGATAACTCTGATAGTGAATTTTAGGTAATTGTTTTTTGGGTATATGATAAAGAAATCCATGGGGAAGGTGATGAGCCTTTAGTTGATAGTGATGAGGCTATCAGTTGGGGGATGAGGCTCATTGTATTGAGACCATTGGTCCTAGAATATTTTTGGGGGATGAAGATTTCCATTCCTTGGGACGTCATTCTATGAGATGATGATGATTTTATTTGAGGATAGAAATAATCATGCCTCTTGATGTTGGGATTTGATGCAACGAGTTCTTTCGAGCAGGGGTCGGAGGGATCCGTTACTATCATTTGGGTGTGCCTTTAGGATGTTGATGTTTTTTTGATACATGAGGTGTCAGGAGGCACGTGATACCAGGTTACTTTATTGAGGTGGAACCTGAGGGTTCACCTGGATATTTGAAATTAGGGGATACCTTGGGCCATGGGCCTAGGATCCTTTCCTCTTCAGTGGTTTCCAGATTTTCCAAATTTGGTGACAACTTCTTGGTGGCTGTTGATGACCAGAGAAGTTTTTTTGTTTTATTTAAATTTCACGAGTTGTTGTCTTTATTTTATTACCTAACTACTTAAAAACTTATGCTGGGTACACAAAATTGGGTGGTATCTTACCGAGATACATTCCCACAACCTAAACAGACCCTTTGGGATGTGTGTAAATTTCCTGTTGTTGCATTCTGGTAAGGATTAGGGTTATGGAGCTTGATCCTAGTTTGAGTTGGAATTAATGTTGGTAGGGGAACTTGAGGTTCTTGCCTCTATAGGAGTTACTTTTGAGTTTTCCTTTTTTGTTTATTTTCAGTTTAAATATGCCTCTATATGTATTGAACTATGGTCAGGCATTGGATACCCCTTCTAGATATTGTTTTATGACCTATATTGATATGAATGTTTTTTTGTTGCTACAAGTGGTATGTTGGCATGTTTATTTATTTTTTGCTGCTCTTTTTTTATTATTTCTTATGCTATTTCTTATAATTGACTATGGTTCTGCAATTGGCGGGTTTGGTTCGAGTCAGTTGAGTCTTCTTTCCCACTGCATGTTATATATATGTACTTAGACTAGTATATTATCATTTCATTGAGGGTATAGCCTCCCCACTAATCCCTTTTTACACCCTCACTTCTAATAGAAAACCTTTGGTGTTTAGGGAGGTGTGATTAAATCTAGTGACACCCGACTCAATAGAACTATTCAAGTGGATAATCTGGTTAGGGATTCTACAAGTTGTATCAGATCAATTCTTGACTGGGATTTAGTATTAGTGTAAGGTTGGATAATAATGAGATCAATATTTCTTTTGATTATTTTCTACTAATCTTACAATTTTGAATATGGTAGACTAGAGATTAAAATGTGGTCAGAACTGGATTCATAGCTCATGCTTGAGTTCCTACTTCCCCAAGTACGAGGGATGAACCATTTACCAGGTGTATGAATTGCTGCTCATTTTTCTCAATTTATAGTTGCTTTGATTTCCACCTTGAGTAGTATTATTTTAATGTGATTTTATTCTATTATGATATTTAACCTTGGCTTGGTATGAAGAGGAATGAGAATGGTACCCCTATCCTGGTATGAAAAGGGTTGATTGTATGCTTGTTTAAGATTTTATTTAGGAACATACTAGGATGCTTTAATTATGTATCTTCATAAACCTCTAAAAATTTCGTGTGAAATGTGATATTCCATGTAATATATATATATATATATATATATATAAATTACATGTGGTATGAAAAAATGGACTCGAATCTTAAAGGAGTAGGCATGTATTATAAAATGGGGTGCTGTTGATCACCAGGTTGGGTGGTGAGGTCTTTGGTTTGAGGTAATGTTGGTTGTTAGGACAGGAATTTCCCAAGGTACTTTTGATACTTGGCTCTATTTAGGGTTGGTAAGAAGGTCATGGGTCTGGTATGTTTAGTGGAATGGTTTTGATAGGAAAGGGTAAGGGTAGTTAGGATGAACTACATGTCACTTATTTCTCTATCTATGTTAAATATATATATGTTATATATGGGATGTTTGACCATGTGATGGTATTCAATGGGTTCCTTTTAGATAGATCAAATGGAGAATAAATAAGGTGTTGTCATGGTGGAACAAGAGAATGAGTTGGTGGAGACCCCCGAGGGTCAGGCAGAGCATGGACATGCTCAGGCTCAGGTAGAGGTTCCAATATAGGTGAGGAAACCACTATACTTGACGACGTTTGGGCTGTTTCTTGATGAGAATCTTAGAGAGAGCCTGGTTCAGGTGATCTGGGGGATCAATAGGGGTGCTCAGGGTGTAGATCCATCTATTTTATATCTTAATTAAGAGTTCTAGTCGTAGCACCCACCACTTTTTCAAGGTGAGGGTGGTCCACAAGTGGCTGAGAACTGGGTTGAGTCCATGCAGATGATCTTCGGGTAGTTAGAGACACCTATAGGGTGAATGGTGAAACTGGAAACCTACATGATCATAGGATCGAAAATATAATGGCGGGATAAGAAAATTCAGGAAAACAAACATGAGGGATTATCTTGGAAGGACTTTGAGGATAGGTTCTTCGAGAACTTATTCCCAAATATGCTGAGGGCAAAGAGAGATCAGGAGTTCTTAAGACTTCAGTAGGGTGACATGTCTATGATGGACTATACAGCGAGATTCACTAAATTATTTTTCTTTATGCCCGATATGATGAGAAATGACGCCTTGAGGGTGAGTCACTTTGAGGATGGTTTACGAAATGCCATTCAGACATAGGTAAACATCTTTATGTTGGAATCATTCTTAGAGGTAGTGAACTAGGTTCTCATAGCTAAGGTAAATCAGACGGATAGGTCATAATCGAGCTGGGAAAAAACTTCAAGTGACTTCAGTGGTGATGCTTCAAAGGGTAGAAAGAGAGGTATATATGAGTTACAATAGGGAATTTATGACAAGGACTCAAGGAGACCACCTTGTAGTGGGTATTCAATTTTTTAATTTCAGTGTGGGAAGCCAAGACATGTCCGGACTCAATGTGAGTGGCCTCAAAAAAAGTTTTAGGCATACATACAGGTCTAACATCTCAATATTTTCTGTAGGAAGCCTTCTCGGATAGCCGAAAGTGAAGGACCAGGGCAGGCTTAGGTGTCTGATATTGGATCAGGATCAGTACCAGGTGGGGATTGCCAAGTTTTAGTTGTATGTGGAAGTCATGGCATATACAACAAGGCCCATCAATGGGGTCAATGTCTAGTGGCTGGTGTATCACCAAAAGGATTTTAGGCTTCAGATATTCAGGCTTCAGGCCAAGTGCTTGCTATGGATCTTCCATGTGCTTAGTAGGCTGGTGAGCTGATGATAGTTAGAGGTGCACCATGGGTGTGGCCATGATTGTTTTTGTTTTGTTTTGGCATTTCCTGTTGAGGAATGTCCATTTTAGATACATGAGGTGTACATGTTGTATATGTGGACTAACTAGATGCTGGTTAGTAGGTTAGAATCTACTCAAGCGTGTGATATTTATATATGTGGTGCGTGGCACTGGGTTCTATATTTGAGCTTCATTGGATGTAGAATTATTGAGATTTGATGGCATCCGGGCATCGGGGAGATGCAATTTACTTGAGGTGTGAGGCATCTGGGCACCATTATGGTGCAATACTTGATTGAGGTGTGAGGCACCGAGACTTATTGGAGAATATATTGAGATACAGGACCTCATGAGTGCCATGTGATCCATGGGTACAAGGTGGGAATTGATGTGATGTGGGATCTTGATGGGTGTCAGACATGACACAACACACCTGATGAGGCGTAGGAGTGATGATGCATCATGGGAGGAATTTTAAGTCTAGTAATTGGTCGATAGGCCATTGTTTTATTTAATTTTTGGTCAGGATGGACAAGGATAAGTCACTCCTAAGGTGGGGATCCCCCTTGAGGTAGTTAACATGTTTTCTTAAGACTCGATTAGTACAGGTTTGTTTTAAATGGTATGTATATTTTCATTACCATCTCTATGTTCTTTGGATAGATCAAGTATGATCTATGTTAATGCGGAGATATTGTAATGTCTTGGGTTTTTGAATTAGTTCAAAAACCTCTCATGTTTTGAATTTTTGATTTAGTGGGTATGCATTTTTCTTTTTCGATCATCAAAACCTAATTCTAAGTATTCAATCACCCCAAGATCATGTTTTTGGATGGGTTTAGAGTATTTGAGAGTGTCTCAGTTTTTTGGATAGGTTTTGGGAGTGTCGGAGGCCCGAAGGCCTATTTTTGGATTTGTAAGCTAAGGAACACAATTTGGGGAAAACCGTTTGGCATCTTCCAACTAATCATGTGACCTATTTTTGTACTTCTAAATAGTTTGAAAAACCATGTGGGGTGAGGCACATGTCCATGTAGCCACCTATATAGTTTTTACAAAGGGATACCATATGGTTTTCACAAAGTTGGGGAAAATAGTGTAGAAATCCACACAGGTAGTGCTATATAGGCAGTAACCTCACACTATAGCCCACACGGTTTCCGTATAGTTTGGAAAACCATGTGAGCTAACCATGTAGCCTTTAAAAAGGTTGAAAATTTATTTTTTCCCTTTTCTTTATTTTCCTTTTTCTCTTTTCCCCCTCATTATTTGTTCGTGGGTCATAGAGTAGCAAGAGGAAGTCCTCCTCATCTTCTCCCAGGGTGTGGTCCATATTCCTTACTAATTATCAATTTTTAGATCCATCAGGTGCATTAGAACCACATCAATGAGTCTCCCCTCTCCCATGATTCTTATCTTTCTTTATCTCACCTCATGAAGTGATAGACCTATTTGAGCTATTATCCCTATTTTCTAGGCATTCAATGAAATCATCGACTTCTTCCAAATTGTTTTGAGTTAGAGGCTAATACCGGATGAGCCTAAATCTTTGAGACCAAGGTAGGTGGTGAATACCTTTATTTTTTTAGCAGTAAATTAGGGGGAATGAATTTTAGAAAACCTTTGGGTATTTGAGTGAGACCCATTTTAATTTGTCTTCTTGATGTTACCGTATGACCATATGGGATGCCGTTGGGCATGTCCAAGCCATTTTTGCTCGAGTGAGGCTGGGTTAGAGGCCGTTGATTCATGGATGGTTTGGATGAGGGTGTTATTTTATTTTAAATTGAATTGTTTAAATTAAATTGGTTCATTCATTTGAATTTTAGACATTCAATTATTATATATTGAATTGCATCATTAGTATTGAGTTTGTCAATTAAATTAAATTGAATTCTTGTGTTTCTTTAAATTAATTAATTCAACAATATTTAATTGAATTTATTATATAAAGAAAATTTACTTGAGTTACATATATGAAATTCTTAAATTAAATGTGATGTGATCCATGGGATCGTGGATGGCTTGGCCTGGGATATTGGGATAGCTTGGCCATCGGGATTGAGTTGACATGGTCATCTATTTCGGCTTGACCCAGATATTTTCAGTGATGTTGATCATAGTATTGGGTGTTGTGGATATCGGATTGAGGTGACAAGGCCATCAGGTTATGAGTGAGGCTCATTTGATATTGGATGGCATGGAAATAAAACTTGAGAGACATGGTCGCAAGGTCACCGAGTGCCGATTGGATGTGTCTTAGAGACTATTTTGGTGATTTTTCCTCACCCATGATGTCCAAAACACTAATTAGAGTTGTGTGCACATAGTTTGACTTAGTGATAAGGTGGTTTTGACCACTCTTGTGTATAGAAGACTCCAATAGTGTGTATAAGGTAATTGGTTTGGGGGTTCTTTCCATAGAAATCCATGGGTAAGGTAAGGAGCCTTATTTTGATATTAATGAGGCTATAAATTGGGGGATGAGGCTTAATGTATTGATACCATTGGGAATGCACTATTTAGGGAGTATAGAGATCTTCATTCCTTGGAATTTCATGGTATGATACAATGATGCTTTTATTTGTGGATAGATATTGTTGTGCCTCCAGATGTCAGGCTTTGAGCTAAAATGTTCTTTCAAGCATGGGTCCGAGGGACTAGTTACTATAATTTGGGGATGCCTTCATGAAATTAGTGATTTTTTGACACATGAGGTGTCAATAGGCATGTGGTCATAAGTTAATTTATTGAGGTGGAAACCGCGGGTCCACCAAGCTATTTGAAATTAGGGGATACCTTGGGATATGGGCCGAGGATCCTTTCCTCTTTAGTGATTATGACATTGACCAAAAAAGGTGAAAACTTATTGGTGGCTGTTGATCACCAAATAAGTTTTTTTTTGTTTTATTAAAATTTCATGATCCATTGTATTTATTTTATTAACCAACTATTTAAACACTTATGTTGGGTACACACACTTGGTTGGAATCCTACTAAGACACATTCTCACACCCTACATGGACCCTTCAGGATGCATGTAGATTTCATGTTATTGTGTTTAGGTAAGGTTTCATGATCTGGAGATGAATACTATCTTGAGTTGGCATGGATTTTGGCAAGGGGCCTTGATGTACTTGCCTATATAGAAGTTACGTTTGAGTTTTCCTTTTTAGTTTCCTTTCAGTTTCAGCATGCCTATATTTGTATTGAATTGTGGTAAATAATTGGAGACACCTTATGGATATTTTTGTATAACCTATATTTATATTAATGTTTTGTTTTAGTTTCTAAAAGTGGTATTCTAGTATGTTTATTTATTTTCCACTACTTCTGTTTATTATTTCTTAATATATTTCTTATAATTGATTGTGCTTCCGTTATTGGCGGGTTTGGTTCGAGTATTTTGAGTCTTATTTTCTGCTACATATTATATATATATATGTATGTATTCATATTAGTATATTATAATTTCCTTAAGGTTATAGCCTCCCCAATAATCCCTTTTTACACCCTTGCTGCTAGTCGGCAGCCTTTAACATTTGAGGAGGTGCACCTAAGGCTAGTGGCACTCGGCTTCATAACACTGTTAGGGTGGATAATCGGGTTGAGGATGCTACAATGAAGAATGAATTATTCTTGATATTACATATCAAAGATGAATTATATACACCATATAAAAGAAACTAGTTTTATAACATTATAATATGCCTTAATGAAAAGAAATTGAGATGAAACCCCGTACCTCATGCTTTCTTTTGGTTGAAAGTGATTTAACATCCTGTATTGTGGTCTTAAACATGTTATTAACTTATAATGGATCCATATTAATATTTATAATATCATATATGATCATTTTATAATATCTTATCACCTGTTCATTAATAATCTTTCATTTCTTCTATTGTTTCAGGTGTTAGTTGCCTTGTTTTCTATTGCATGTTTTGTCATGAAAGATTTGGTTCTTGCGTATATCATATAGTTTAACAATATCTATAATAATAACCATTATGTAATTATCATATTTATAAATAAATTATACTTGTAATACCAATCATGAAATATGGTTATGATAAATGGACTATGTTATAATCATAGAGATGGTAATTCTTACGTACGCATGAGTAACGTTTCTATTTTTCAATGATCATTATGAAAAGAAGGTAAGTAATATTTTAAATTTATAGAATGGTAATTATATAATATATAAAATAATATTTTTTTAAATATACATATATATATACATCATCCATGTGGTGTGGTGATGAAAAGAGAGTCACATCATTTCGTGAAGGCGGTAGTTCACACGTACAAGAACAACATTATCATCTTTCTTTGAGTGAAAAGGTAAGAAAGAAAATAATATATATATTATATTTTAATAATAATAAATAAATAATTAATATCATATTTTTTTCATTTATATCACTAATAATTATTAAATTTATTCTTATTACATTCTATACAAAGCGTTAGTGAAAGACGAATCACATCGCTTCACGAGGTGTTAGTCCACCGTACACATGATCGACGTTATCGTATCTCCTATAGAATTGAAATTAAAAGGTTATATATATGATATAATTACTCTATAGGTATAATTATTTTATAAATATGATATATATACTTTATATACATCATCATACCCAACTGTGAAATGTGGTAATGGAAAAATGAATGTCATCGGTTCATGAGGCGGTAGTCTGCCATACAAATGAATAATGATTTTGTAACCCATTTGATGGAATTAGAGATGGTTTTAGGTAATTAAATTATTATAAAAACATCACAGTATATGGAGGATAATTAGGTTATTATATCAAATTGTTTTTAATAATAATTTAAGGGGGTGTAGGAAGAAATAAAATAAAAAATTCTCGTTGAATAACATTGCCTCTTCTTCGGATATCCTCCTTAGGTTTGAACCAAACTCCATAATAGGTTAAATTTATTCACAAAATAAGGCTTCTAGGATGATAATATGAAATTGGGAAATTAATTTGGTTAGTTATTTTCCAAAAAGAATAGGTTTGAAGGCTTGAAGGAGAGAGGATAGGGGGTGGCCTTTTATAATTGTGGTGAGTGGAACACTTGTAATTTTTTTAAAATATTCAATCATACCCATGTTTTTATCATGAATAAAGCCTAAAAATAGTCCATTATATAAAATAGAATATATAAGGTCGAAATAATACCATAAAATGGGTGTTCTACAAGTTGGTAGTTCATTTTTAACCCTTATCTTCTTAGTTTAACCATCGATAAATCCATTTTTACCTTAATCACGGTAATTAATTTTTACTATTTTCACTATTAATTTTGGTAAAAACTAAGTTGAACTTATTATAAATTATGAATTATTATAATTCAAAATATGGAATCCATTTTTCTAAATTCAATTCATATAAGTGGAAAAATTTAATTTAAAATTAATCCCGCAGACGTGACGAGAAATCATGTTTTAAGGAAAAAATGTTCAAAAGTTTACCGAGTTTTTATATCATAATTCAATATGAATATGATTATATTGACTTAAATTAGATTAATTGATATAAAATTTATCAAATTTTACTTTAAAAACAATTCAAAATATAATTTCACACTATAAATTATTTAAATGAAAATACAGTTTTCAGTTAAAATTCAGTATTTTCACTATTCATCAAAGAATGAAACTCCTCAAAAAAATACAAAAAATTAACCATAATATAATTTTGGTAATTTAAAAAAATTAACTTTTTAAAATTAATTTTATAAAAGTTGGTAAAAATTAATTTGAAATTATGTGCGCATAGTGCAACTAAACCGTCTTTTAGAAAAATATAGTTTTTCAAAAAGCATTTCATTTGTTTATTTTAAAGATTTTTATTTTATTTATAATAAACATATAAATAATAAATGTTGTTAATACTCTTCCCACACACAATTCCAATGGCTAGGTGATATCTGTCTTATTAAATAATAATAATATTATATTACTATTTCGTTAAACTCGGTCTTGCGTGTAACATAAGCTATCGAAAAAATTCATTAATGTGTGCCTTATAAGCTGTCAAAGAAATTAAATTCATTCTAAAAGAAATATATTTTAAATTCTTGAGGTGTTTTATTTTCTTCTAATCTTGGTGTTGCGTGTCACATATACCATTGAAAAAAATGTTATTCCTTTAGAATTTTGGGGTGTTACACTATGAATGACTTTTAGGATATGTCTAATTATTGGATAATATAATAATATTTTTAAGGTAAATATCATGTTGTTTTAAAATAAATAAATACCCTTATGGATACTATAATTGGGTTTGGTTTTGGAACAAATGCATTTATGGGTAATAACCCTGAAAAGAGTTTGTCGAGTATATGTTGGCCATCATTCTAGTGCACAGTGAATGGTCCCTCACTACACACTTAGTTTGAAACTCTTGTGAGATATTCTTAGGTTAATTAAAATTTTATTTACAAACCATTATGAAATATTTGATAAAATTTTTATGATTTTAAGATATTATCAAAGATACTAAGCTTATGATTATAAGATTATCTATGCATAAATTTTTAATTTATGATAAGGGTTTCACTAGTTTAAAAATTATACATTATGATTCATAATGTTATAATCTAATATATTGTATACCATTGTTTAGAAATATCACCTAATGTAAGGAATGTAAAACTTTTAAACACCTATAATCAATGTGGGGATTTCCCTTATGAAAAAGTCAATATGACTAGTGTTGGAGATGAGTAGATTATAACTATATTAGGATAGTTGAATCATGTTATGACCAATAACCTTGAACATATGAAACAAACTATAAATTCATATCATGATTTATTGATGTTGTACCACTTCATGGGGTGGAAACCTCTATAATTTAGTGAAACTAATAATTCATTGATAGTCGAATAGTGGATCAAGTCCCTGGAAAAGCTATTTCTATCTTTGAGAAGTAATGAAAGGGAGATGGTTATCCTAGTAGTGTATTTTTTAAAGGAAGGTGTGGATTAATGGTGGTAATTGATTCAAAATACAAATGAGGAAGATATAAATAGAATGAAATGAAATGATTTGAGAGTTATTCTTGAAAAAATACTTTCCTTGTGAGAAATAAACTCATATTAAAAGGAAATTCCTCAATCTAAGATATAAAGATGAGGAAAGTGTTGTTGAGTATGAGGAAAACTTTACAAGATTATCAAGGCATGATATTTACTATATACATAATTCAGAAAGTAATATTAACCATTTATTTGATGGTATTAATCCAATACTCTTAATTTCACTAGTATCTCAAATGTTTTCATCATGTGACGATATGGTATCATATTCCATCAATATGAAGAAAGAATCCTCTAAGTCATATATTTTAAAAGGAAACCAATAGAAGAAGAGGAAAAATTATCACCAAGAAAAAATAAATGAGGTGAAGGAAAATAAGGGAAGGATGGAAATTCCCACAAGTGATAACTATACAAAGAAACACCCTAGTACTTTCTTGAAGTGAAAGGGATTTTGCTTCAAGTTTAGAGAGAAATTCCATCAGGTATGTGACTGTAAGGGAAAGAAATAAGTTTCCAATTTCCACTGTTTCAACTATATGGATATGGGGAACTAAAAAAATGATTTCCCCAATTTTTAAGAGAATTTATATTAGAAAATTCTATGGTAGAAAGGTCAATCTTATGTAATTAAAAAAACTAAACTTTAAATACCTTAAGTTGTGATAATAGCTACATTGATCATAAACTAATGATTTATTTGATTCCAAATCTACAAACTCTTTTATATTTTACATGGATATAAAATCATCCTTTAAAACTATAAGGAAAGAATTATTAATTAAGACACCTAGTAGGAATTTAGTTATAATATATTGATCAGTTTCAATTAAGATAAGGAGTTATTCCCTAGTTGTAAACATGGTAGTTATACTTATGTTTAGATTTGAAATAATCCCTATTTTTAGAGTTTATTAAGTTTTGAGGATTTAGGAATTAGTATATGATGAATAAATTAATAAAATAAAAGGATCTTGAAATAAAACATTTATCCTTCTACTTTAATTTCTTATGAATTGAGGTTCTTATTTATCCCTTATCGATTTATGGTTTTTTAGCCATTAACTTTATCATGACCATGTTCTCTATCACTCTTTATTATTCCTTGGATATTATTATTTCTCTTACATATCAATATTTTCACTTCTTTAAAATTTTCTCCTTATATAGGAACCTGATTATGTGTTATTTTAGGTAACTTTTACGTTTCCCACTTCCCCTTTCCAAAGGAAGTTTTATAATTCCTTTGTATGATGTTGGTTTAAAAAAAATTATTTTATAATATTAAACCATTGATTATAGAGATAAAAAAATTTCAAGGATTAAATTTATTTAAGGCGGATAATGTAACTGTTATGACCCGTCCCCCGGGGCCCGTGCTGTGACTAACCCAAGCCCACCTTCCATAGGCCAGGGGCTGGCGACTAGCATCGAAAGGCATATTCCCTAAAAACTGGGAAGGCATTGCCTTTATAACCTATAAACACATGAAACCAAGAACACAAAAAGATACAAACACAAGTAAACTATATAGTAAAAAGAGTGTGTACAGTAAGAAAAAAGGGCCAAAATACAATCCCAACAGGAAAGTACAAGAAAACTGAAAAGTACAAGTAAACTAAAACAGCTCCTGTGAACTCCCACCAAGAACCCAACCTGAAGGGTAGGTACAACTCTAGAACGATCATATCTGCGGTACGCCTCGTCTAATGTCCTCCTTTGAGCTACCTTCAGTCCTGGTACTCTCGTCCTCAGTCAGTGCTGTCCGTCATCTGCACCAAACACAACATGGTGCAGGTGTAGCCCGTGCAGGGTTGAGTATAACGATACTCAGTAGGGACCCCGAGACCCTCTAAGGTCTCACAAAACCCAAAAAAGATAAACCAAAAGCCTGAAAACATCTGACAACCTTACTTAGGTATATTCCCATACATATACCTAAGTTATCAAGTATACCCATCTCATTCATGAGGAAACACAAGGCCCAACTCATAGCCCAAGTACAACTATTCCGCGTAGGAAATAATACCATGAAGGTAACACCACAAGGGTAAGTACCACAAAGGTAACTCCACACAGAAGAATACCATGAAGGTATCACCAAAAAGGTAAGTACCACAAAGGTATGCCACACAGAATAATACCACAAAGGTATCACCATGAAGGTAAGGAATCAACTCTAACCAGGTATAACTTAGGTATGGTAGCAAAGATGATTAGATATAACTACTGAATCATCTTACTCTCTTAAGAGGCAGACCCACGTAGGATCCTAAACCATCAGACCCACGTAGGATCCTAGATCATCAGACCCACATAAGATCCTAGTACAGAAGACCCACGTAGGATCCTTGAGTGGATCCAAGAAGAATACTGAAACACAGACCCACGTAGGATCCCAAAGCACATAACCACATAGGATCCCAAAGCATAGACCCACATAGGATCCCTTTCTCATGTTACAACCAGCTACAGGGTTCCCGCACTAAGATCGCTTGATTCTGAGAGAATCCACTACTCAAACCACAGGTCGATACTCTAACTGCCACGAAGTCCCATGAAGAAGTATTTCAAAGGACCGTCACATAAAAGGGGTCTCAACGCAACAGATAGTGCATCAATCGGATGCCCGGTCTGTAAGTTATTGTCCTTTTAGATCTGAGGCCCCGATTAGATTCGTGTTCGATCCAACCCGACCATACCACAACTTTATCCAAAACTCAAGTGGGTTATACCAAAAGGACCATCTCTATCCAAGGTTTATGGTACCATAGATGGTTCTTCAAATGGACGCTCGTAGCTCAAGATATGGATGAAAGAACAAAAAGGGGTCGAAGCTTGTCCGAGTTTGGTCCGACCCGACCTGGGCCGATCTGACCTGGTTCTGGTCGACCCCGCCCGAACCAGGTCCAGACCTGAGTCTGGTCTGACCCTGGGTCCGGCCCGGCCCACTGGCGCGACCCGCGAAGGGTGGCCCACTGGGCGGCCCACTGTGCGCGGCTTGCTGGGCAGCCCGTGTTGGGCGGCCTGCGGCTGGCTGGACGACCGGACTTCCTCTGCGGCGCGGTCGCATGCTGCTCCACCACCGGTGGCCAGCAGCGAGCCAGACACCCTCCCCTCATCGTCGTGACACAAGGCCGCGACTCCAGCACGCCCGGCGGAGCGGAAGCACACCGCCACCTCCCCTTCACACAGTCGGCCGTGCGTCAGCTGCCACCATTACTCCACCATAACCGATGGGCCATGGGCCTTCTTCGGTGGCACGATCATGCTACCGGCGTCATCAAGGCCAACCAGTGTGCCGATCGCCACTCCCTAGCCCTTCTGGCAACGTTCCTCAGGTCACCAGGCGTGCCCTGGTGGCCCGTTATTCATTCTGCAGACTCCGGCACTCGCCTCGGGATGTTGCCATCAATTCAAGACCATCAAAATCCCACAAAGGTTGCAGAGAGGTCAGGCCGTGTTCATTCGGACTTCACCCTCCGCATTAGAACGGTAGTAAGAAGCTTATTTGTTCTTGAATCAAGAAGAAGATAAATGTTCATAAATCAAGATGAACGTCAAGAATGGGGAAAGGGGTAAAAAAACATCAATCCCTAACTCGATTGCTTGTTGGAGATGTCGTGAGAAGAAGTCGGTGAAGGCAATGAGGGTGCTAACGATTGTCTTTTCCGCAACACGATTCCGAAGTCAAGCTCATCCGTCGTCCTCATTCTTGATTCCGAATTATGTTCTTCGTTGGAGAGGGAATTCTTAGTTGGAGAAATATTTTCTCTAAAGTTCTCCCTAATCCTCCCTTTCACCAATGATTTTCACAAGGAAATGAGGAGACAACAAATTAAAATAGGTTTATCAATTTAATTTATGTTGGCACAATTAAAGTTTGCACAATTAAATGGAATAATTAATTGTATTGCGTTGGCACAATTAAATGGAACAATTAATTGTATTGCGTTGGCACAAATAAATGGGAGGATTCCAAGGGAATTACCCACATTAAAGAGGGTTTTGGGTGGTCCCCACCACTATAATTCAAAATTGGGGTTTTCTAGTTCGGGTGGTCCCCACCCCCATAACTCAAAAGGAGGGGTTTCAAAAGAAAAATAAAATGTTAAATATTTTATTTTTCTTCTTCCACAAAAGACTGAAAAAATATCTTCTACCCTCGACCTACTATGGTCGAGGTGAAAGTATCCTTAAGTGAATATCGACACTGTGAATTCAACGGTGCCCTCAGATTTCAATTCCGAGCACTAGTTCAAAAGTTACAAAAACCCACTCGCACGTTTACTGAACGTACCTAAAAAAAAGTTCATAAATTCATTCTGGGGACACCGGGCCCCAGAATCACACGCTGTCAATTTTCAAAGACTCATAATATTCCATATAATTAAAAAAAATACATGGAATTTTTCTGGGTCTTTACATTCTCCCAACATCTGGGATTTGAGTCCCCATAAGCCACAACTCAAACTAAGAGAAGAAGTGGGGGTACTGAACTTGTATTTGAGCCTCCCGCTCCCATGTTCTATCCTAGAGGTTCTCGTGCTTCCAATGTACACGCACCAAAGGTATCAATCACCCTTTAATGACTCTCTCTTATCGATCCTCAATCTCCACTGGAACCTCCGTAAACTTCGCCCCATCGTCGATGTTCAGCTCACCCCAGTCAATGATGTATGAACGGTCGTGCACGTATCTCCTCAGTTGGGATACATGGAAAACATCATTCACCTGGTAAAACTGAGGTGGAAGAGCTAAGCAGTAAGCCACCTCGCCAACTCTACTGAGAACCTAAAAGGGTCTGATGAATCTCAAAGATAACTTGCCGCCTTACCCGAATCTCTGCAAACCTCGTCAGGGTGAGACCTATAGGAAGAAGTGGCCACTATCCTTGAACTCCAGAGGTCTCCGTCTCCTGTTGGAATAAGAATTATGTCTGCTCTGTGCAGTCTCCATCCTCTCCTGGATGATCTGAACCTTCTCCATGGTATCCCGTACCATATCTGGTCCCATGAGTGCTGACTCCCCTGGGTCAGTCCATCACAAAGGAGATCTGCAAGATCGGATGTAAAAATCCTCAAAAGGTGCCATCCCAATGGTGGAGTGATAGATATTGTCATATGAAAACTCTACCAAGGGAAAATTATTCTCCTACCTACGACCGAAGTCGAGGATGCAAGCATGCAACATGTCCTCGAGGGTCTGAATGGTCCGCTTAGTCTGGCCATCTGTCTGAGGATGGAAGGCGGTGCTCAAACGAAGCTGTATCCTGAAAGCCTCATATAATCCCTTCCATATCCGGGAAGTGAAATGTTCATCATGATCGAATACAATCATCAAGGTTACTCCATGTAACCGCACAATATCCTGCACATAGAGGCATCTGAATCTCTCTACTAATCCTTTCTCTCTAATTGATAGGAAGTGGGCTGACTTGGTGAGTCATTCGATTATTACCCAGATAAAATCATAACCCCTAGATATACGTGGAAGTCCTATCATGAAGTCCATGGATATTCCATCCCACTTCCACTCTGGTACATCTAAATGCTGAACTAAACCTATTGGTACCTGATGCTCCACCTTCACTTGCTGACAAGTGAGGCATCGAGGGACAAAATCTGCTAATTCTTTCTTCATTACCGGCCACCAGTGCTATCTTCGGAGATCTTGGTACATCTTCTCCACTTCCAGATGTACCGCTAGAGGGGATGTGTGGAACTCCCTCAACACTTCCTCCCAAAGCGACACTAGTACCATGGTACGTACTCTGAATAGGATGACGTGCTCCCAACCTTTAGAAAATACATTAGGTGCCTATACTATGGATATCTGAGCACGTCGAGCCTCGCAGTCATTGTCACCATGCTGTGCCTCCCTGACTCACTGAAGAAGTGGGGGAGTGACTGTAAGATACTGAAGAAAGGGTGCTTCATCTCGATTCATAAAGGATATCTGCAAAGAGGATAACTGCTCTGTCACCTCACTTAGAAGCTGTATACCAGATCTTCTGCTAAGTATATCTGCTAAAACATTCCCCTTCCTAGGAGTAGAGATAATATCGAAGTCATAGTACTGGAGAAACTCAAGCCAACGTCGCTGTCTCAGGTTCAGGTCCTTCTGATATAAGATATACCTGAGACTCTTGTGATCCGAGTAGACTGTAAAATGTTCACCCATCAAGTAATGTTGCCACATATTCAAGGAAAAAACCACTGCTGATAAATCCAGGTCATGGGTATCTTAGTTATGCTGATGCTGTCTCAGCTGTTGAGAACAATATGCAATAACTGCTCCCTCCTGCATCAGGACACATCCGAGCCCATTCCCTGATGTGTCGCAGTAGAATACGCACCCAACGCCCACCTTCAGTAGCCTCAAGATGGGGAACTAGTCAGCCTCTACCTCAGTTCTTGAAAGATCCACTGGCATCTCTTCGAACACATGAAGGGTTGCCCCTTCTTCGTCAACACTGATAAAGGTGCTACAACTCTGGAGAAATCTGGCACAAACCTTTGATAGTATCCAGCCAAACCTAGGAAACTCCATACCTCTGTAACACTCCTGGGTAGATCCCAAGCAAGTACTGCCTCAATATTTGTTGGATCCACCACAACTCTAGCCTCTGAGATGACATGTACCAGGAAGTGAAACTCCCAGATCCAAAACTGGCACTTCGAGAGCTTACCATAAAGCTGGTTCTCTCGGAGCGTGTCTAGAACTATCTACAAATGATAGACATGCTCCTCCTCGGTAGCTGAGTAGATCAGAATGTCATCGATGAAGACTACTAAAAAGAGATCAATGTATGGCTGGAAGATCCTGTTCATGAGTCCCATGAACACTTCTAGAGCATTGGTCACGCCGAATGGAATAACCAAGAACTCATAGTGGCCGTACCAACATCTGAAAGATGTATTCTGCATATCCTCATTTCATACTCTGAGCTGGTGATAGCCTGATCTGAGGTCTATCTTCGAGAACCACCATTCTCCCTTTAATTGATCAAAGAGGTCATCAATACTTGGGAGTGGATACTTGTTCTTCACAGTCACTTGGTTCAGGCGCCGATAGTCAACACAAAGTCTCAGGCTCCCATCTGTCTTCTTGGAGAACAAAATCGGGGCTTCCCAAGGTGAAACACTGGGCCGGATGAACCCCTTCCCCTGTAAGTCCTCCAGTAATACCCACAACTTACAAAGATCCACGGGAGCCATCTGATACGCTGGTGTAGATATAGGTACCATCCCGGTGTACAATTCAATGTAAAAGTCCACCTCTATGCGAGGAGGTAGACCCGAAACATCATCAGGGAAGACATCCACATTCTGGTCCACCACTACAGGATAACTTGGACTCTCCACATCAACCGCTCCGAGGGTAAGGCTAGACAACTGATGAGTGATCAGCTACACTCTCCTTCGGGTAAGTCCATCCTATGCTGCAAAGGCTCCCTTCTCTCCAGTGAAGGTAAACCTAGTCCCATTAGTGTAGACACACCACACTTTGCGCCTAATACAGTCAATATGAGAATGGACTGTAGATAACCAGTCCATGCCCAAGATGATGTCCAAAGGCCTCGAAGCAGCTACTAGGAGATCCCAGTCGAAGCTCTCACCTCCTAGAGTAAGGTCACACTGCCGGAACCAGTGCGTAATCATCGAATTCGCTTTTGTAGGAGTCTCTATCCGTAAGTATCGAGCCAACGGCTCCGTCAGAATCTTTGAGATCCAAATGAGGGCAGTGGTAATAAAAGAATTACTGGAACTTGTGTCTATAAGTACTGAAGCTAAGGTGGAGTAGACACAGATCATAACTCGTATCATTTCTAGAGCTCCATGGTCGTAGGCCTCAGCTGCCTGGAGTTGAGCTCGCCACTTTACACCTGCTCCTTATGGTTGGGGTGGACTACCTGGTGGTGGTGGCGGTAACACCTCAAATCGTTGCCCACTGCCAGCTGCGCGACCAGATCCTCTGCCACATCCTCCTGCTCCCTGCAGACCTCCTCGATCTAACCTCTATCTTCGTTTGGGAAATCCTTTGACCGTCTGCTGATCATCCATATGGCGGGTCGGGCAGTCACGAGCCATGTGACCCTACCTGCCACATGTGTAACACTGTCTACTCCTTGCAAGACTGGAACTATCTCCGGTGCCCTACACAAATGAACCTGAAATCTGCGGTCGTCCACCTGTAGGTTTGGTCCTCTTGGACCTTTGTGACATCTGTCTGCTGCCAGCTACAGAAGACTCCCCTATGTGATGCCCGATGGTGGGTCTCGCTACTGGTGTCTGCTCAGTAAGAAAACTCTCCACTAAGAGGGATTCCTCTAACACCTTCGCCTACGTCAGGATGCTGAGAGAAATCATCAAATCCTTGATCTCCCACCTGAGTCCCTGATCGAAGGTCTAGGACCTGAAGAATGGGTCCCGCACCATATCATTAGAGTAGCGTGAGAGGTCGGTGAACCTCGCTGAGTACGGTGCCACAGTCATGCTGCCTTGATGCAGATGAGGAAGCTCCTATATGCGTACTACGTGAAGGGTCACTGGGACAAACATTGTCTGAAACAGGCTCTCAAAGTCTGTCTAGAGAAGTGTCACCACATCGTGAACCTGGAGCATCAATATTCACCATCTACCTGCTACTTCTTGTAAAAGACTGGCGGCGAGGATCACCGTGAGATCTGCAGGTGTCTCTACCAGTCAGAAGACTCTCACCACGACCTCCATCCAATCCTCTGGTGCCTGTGGGTTCATCTTACCCCTGAACCTCAGTGGCCTCTGGCGCTAGAACTTGTGCAATGCGCTCAAGAGTCATGCACTCTCTTCTACTAGGGCTGGTGACATTGGTGGCCCAACGAGTAACGGTACCACTGGTGCCGCTACTAATAAAGGGCCCGACACTGATGCCTCATCGCTCGGTGGACTATCATCACGTACTATACCCAGAACCCTAGCTGGTTGTCTACGTGGAGGCATCCTTAGAAGAAAAAGGTGCACCACAGTCAATAAGTTATACCTGGTGAGATGACTCATAGAGATCACAAAGAAAAATTTTCAAAACACACACGCAATCAGGGTATTCGTGCACTGAGTCAGAAATTAGAAGTTAGGGTCCGGGTGTATGGATACATCAGCCGCCACACCAACACAAGATTCTCTAAATTGATAAACACACTCACTACACTTAACACTATTTCCGTTAAAAAGATCAGAGTCCAATGTTCTACGTTAGAACTGACTCCTATGATACTAATTTGTCACAACCTGTCCCTCGGGGCCCGTGCCGTGACTACCCCAAGCTCGCCTTCCATATGCCAGGGGATGACGACTAGCACCGAAAGGCGTATTCCCTAAAAATCGGGAAGGCATTTCCTTTATAACTTGTAAACACACACAACCAAGCACACAAAAAGATATGAACACAGGTAAACTGTATAGTAAAAAGAGCGTGTAAATTAAGAAAAAGGGGATAGAATACAAGCCCAATTGGAAAGTACAAGAAAACTGAAAAGTATAAGTAAAATGAAACAGCTCATGTGAACTCCCACCAAGGACCCTACCTAAAGAGTAAGTACAACTCTTGAATGGTTGTCTCTACGACACTCCTTGTCTAATGTCCTCCCCTGATCTACCTCTAGTCCTGGTACTCTCATCCTCAATCAACGTTGTCTATCGTCTTCACCAAACACAACAAGGTGGAGGTGTAGCCCGTGCAGGGGTGAGTACAACGATACTTTGTAGGGACCCTGAGACCCTTGAAGGTCTCACAAAAACCACAAAGAATAAACCACAAAGCATGAAAACATCTGAAAACCCTACTTAGGTATATGCCCATACATATACCTAAATTATCAAGTATACCCATTTCATTCATGAGGAAACACAAGGACCAAATCTTAGCCCAAGTAAAACTGTTCCACGTAGGAAAGAATACCATGAAGGTAACACCACAAGGGTAAGTACCACAAAGGTAACTCCACATAGAGGAATACCACAAAGTTATCACCATGAAGGTACATACCACAAAGGTACGTCACAGAGAAGAATACCACAAAGGTATCACCATGAAGGTAAGGACTAAACTAACACTAGGACTAACTTAGGTACAGTTGCAAAGATGATTAGATGTAACTACTGAATCATCTTACTCTATTAAGAGGAAAACCCACATAGGATCCTAAATAATCCGACCCATGTAGGATCCTAGATCATATACCCACAAAGGATCCTAGTACAGTAGACCCACGTAGGATCCTAGAGTAGTACCACGTGGATTACTAGAGTGGATCCAAGAGGGATACTGGAACAGAGACCCACGTAGGATCCCAAAGCACAGACCCACATAGGATCCCAAAGCACAGACCCACATAGGATCCCTTTCTCATGTTACAGCCAGCTATAGGGTTCCCCCACAAAGCTCGCTTGATTCCAGGAGAATTCACTCCTCAAGCCATAGGTCGATACTCCAACTGCCATGAAGTACCATGAAGAAGTATCTCAAAGGATCTACACATAAAAGGAGTCTCAACGCGACAGACGGTGCGTCAGTTGGACGCCTGATCTGTAAGTTATTGGCCTTTTAGATCCAAGGTCCTGGTTGGATTTGTGTTCGATCCAACTTGGCTGTACCCCAACTTTATCTAAAACTCAAGTGGGGTATACTAAAAGGACCATCTCGATCCATTGTTTCTGGAACGTCAGACAGTTCATCAAAAGGACGCCCGTAGCTCATGATTTGGACAAAAGAAAAAAAACGGGTCGAAGCTGGTTTGGGTTTGGCCCGGCCTGGTCAGACCGACCTGGCCTGACCCGGCTTGGGATGACCTGATCCGGTTTGGGTCAACCTGGCTCGACCCAGGTCCGGCCTGGGTCTGGCCCGGCCCACGATGGGTGGCCCGCGATGGGCGGCCCGCAGTGCGCAGCCCGCTAGGTGGCCCGCGGTGCATTGCTGTGGCTGGCCGGATGACCAACCTCCCTCTGCGGCGCGGTCACGCCCCATGCCACCACTGGCAGTGGGCAGCGAGCCAGCCGCCCACCCCTTTCCTCCGCGACCCAAGGCCGCGACTCCTGCATGCTCGGCAACACGGACGTGCGCCGCCACCTCCCCTACATATGGCCGGTCATGCACCGGCCACCACCCTTGCTCCGCCACGACCGACAGGCCGCGACCCTTCTTCGGCGGTGCGGTCGCACCGTCATTGTCGTCGCAGTCAGCCGAGGTGTCGGTCGCCACCCCCCGAGCCCTTCCAACGACGTTCCTCGGGTCACCGGGTGCGCCCAGTGGCCCGTTCTTCATTCTGTAGACTCTCGCACTCACCTCGGGATGTCGCTGTCGATTCAATACCATCAAAATCCCACAAAGGTTACAGAGAGGTCGGGCCGTGTTTGTTTGGGCCACACCCTCTGCGTTAGAATGGTAGAAAGCGACTTATTTGTTCTTGAATCAGGAATAATATAAATGTTCTTAAATCAAGATGAACTTCAAGAATGGGGAAAATGGTAAACAAACAACAATCCCTACCTCGATTGCTTGTTGGAGGTGTCGCAAGAAGAATTCAGTGAAATTAATGAGGGTGCCAGCGATCATCGCTTCCGCAACATGCTTCCAAAGTCGGGCTCGTGTGTCATCTTCATTCTTTATTCCGAAGTATGTTCTTCGTTGGAGGGGGAATTCTTCATTGGAGAAAGTTTTTTTCCAAAGTTCTCCCCAAGCCTCCCTTTCACCAATGATTTCCCCAAGGAAATGAGGATACAAAAAATTAAAATAGTTTTATCAATTTAATTTATATTGGAATAATTAATGTTGACACAATTAAATGGCACAATTAATTGTATTGTGCTGGCACAATTAAATGGCACAGTTAATTGCATTGCATTGGCACAATTAAATGGAAGGATTCCAAGGGAATTCTACAATTTAAAGAGGTGTTCGGGTGGTCCCCACCACTAGAATTCAAAAATGGGGGTTTTCTAGTTCGAGTGGTCCCCACCCCCATAACTCAAAAGGAGGGTTTTCAAAATAAAAATAAAATGTTAAATATTTTATTTTTCTTCTTCCATGAAAAACTGAAAAACTATCTTCTACCCTCGACCTACTGCGATTGAGGTGAAGGTCTCCTTAAGCGAATATCAGTGCTGCGAGTTCAACAGTGCCCTCAGAATTCAATTCTGAGTACTGATTCAAAATTTACAAAAACCCGCTCGCACGTTTACTGAACGTACCTAAAAAAAAGTTCAGAAATTCATTCTGGACACACCGGGCCTCATAATCACGTGCCTTCAATTTTCACGGACTCATAATATTCCATATAATTAAAAAAAAATTACATAGTTTTTTTATGGGTGTTTACAGTAACACACTAAACATTTAGTTTAAAATCATAATAAACTCTATAGATTTCTTGATACGCAACACCGAACTTTAAGCAAATTAAGATAAAAATATTATTATTTAAATATGACTCTTATAACATAGTAGTTAAATTATTGGTAAGAATTGGAATAAATAAATTACAAAAAATATGTATAAAAGTTTCATATAATATAAATATATTGATTAATTCATAAAAAAATACGTACTCAATTTTCAGTAAATTTATTTTATGCTTCAAAAATACATTTTCTTCAAAAATGGGTTTTGTTGCATTTTTGTGATTGAATATTATAATTAATTTCTGAAAATTTTAGAAATTTTAATTAATAAAAATGATATAATTTTTTTATATAATAATATAAAAATTATCTTAGGGTGAAATTTTGAGATTTTTTCTGAAAAGATTAATTTTCCAGTGAATAGTAAAAAATTCCAATTTTTGTAAAACTGTCATTACTTTTCATTGAAAAAGTTCTATAATAATTTGAATTTGATCCTAAATTATCACAATTATCTTTTAGTTATAAATATTCTAATTAATTAAATTATAATTATCTTTATAATTTATTCTAGTATAAGTTCATTTTTGGGCTTAAAAACATTTTTTCTAAAAAACCGTTTTCTGTTATGTTTTATGAATTTATATTAAACAGAATATATGCCACATATAGAAATTGAATCTTATAAAATAAATTCAATATTTGGAATCATCATAATTAATATAATTTAATAGGTTTAACTTAATATTTGGCCTTTATTAATAATAACCATGGTAAAGATCCGTCACCTCGGTTAAAGGGGTAAAACAAGGTTAAAACTATGAGGTAAATCTTTAAAACTTTCCTAAAAGTTGCCTTTATCCTATCGTATGAGTGGTTTTAGACCATATACATGTTTAAAGAGTTTAATAATGTATTTTAAAAAATTATTTTGAAGTTGGGAACCCAATATTGACTTTTGTGAAGATAAGTTATATTTTATCCAAATTAAAAACTATTTTTGGGTCTTTGCATTTAATGGTATGGTCAAAACATTATATTTGGTTTTGGATTTATAAAAAGGTATAAAAATCACATTATTTTTATTATTTAACTAAACAAATTGAAACCAATTTATTAATTGGTTTCAAGGTAAAATTATTTTTACGCTTAAATCTGGTATTTTCCTAAAAACTATTCTTCATGTGTTTTGTGTTCTTATATTAAAATTATTTTCTTCAACATATATAAATTGAATATAATAAAATAAATTCAAAATTTGGAATAATAATTTACATTTTTTTATAATTATCCTTTTATATTTGGTCATATAATTACGTTATCATGGTAAAAAGTTAAGTTATCACAGTTGATGTTATAAAGAGATTAAAGTGGTTTAATTCAGATACAAGTCTGAAAATGTATAAAAATCATGTATAAATGTGATTATTTGAGTTTATTTTGACCTTATAACATATTATCATATAATTTTAGGCACCTTGGTTCTAGTTTACATGATTATATATATATATATATATATATTATTTAATCTTTTAAGTAATTCAAATTTTATCCTTTCCCTCACTTATAAAAGGACACACCTCCTTTGTCTTATTTACACCACTTTTATCCACCTACCTTAAAAAACTGACCAATTATATTCTGAACTTCCCTATCCATGAATTAGAGTCAATGGTATTCTTAAAATTCTATTTCAATGGTCCTTAAGAAGGGATATAAAAGAGGTCTTCTGAAGAAGATGTAATCATTTTTACCAACTCTCTCAAATTTTCTTCTTCTTGTAATTTTAATAAATTTTATGCACCCATAATAAAATAATTAACATAGTATAATAAATATACTTATATATTTTTCAATTCAATCGTGAATATTTTTATTCCATTTCGATATTTTATTTAAAATATTTCAATAATTTTTTTAATATTATAAAATGATTCATTAAAGGAATTTTTACATATTTTTTAACTTCTATAAATTTTTTAAAAGGAATACTCTTCTCATTTTACAAACAAGGTACTTTTTACTAAAAGTGTGAAATGTTTTTTTGTTTTAAAGTACAATGCATGAAAATATTTTATCACCATCCTGAATACTCTTTACTTTGAAGATTTATTTAAAAGTTCCATGGTTCTTTTAAAATAAAATATTTTTCCTAATATTTTGAAAATTTTTATATTTTAAATATGTGATTTCAAAATGAAAAGGGTATTTTTCTCAAGAAATTTCCCAGTGATATTTTAAAATTATTTTTATCTATATCAAAATTTTTTAATGAATATTATGATTTAATAAGGATATATTATAATGATAAAATCCAAAATATTTTTCTCGATGACTTATGATCATTTTGACTTGGGAAATTATTAATATTCTATATTCTAGTTCTACCAATACAAACAATTGTTTATTTATTAAGAGATATTGATTAAGTTGAGTTTTTATTCACATTATAGATATTTTGTGATTATTAATTGATGGATAGGGACTATAATTATATAGTCCCTAAATTCATCAGTATTTCTCATGATACAAAATAGGTTGGGTATTGAGCAAAGGCCTTTCCCATTTATGTAATATGTATTGGCATGAGGCCTCTATGGTAAGTTTAAGATGTCCAACATTATGAATTCCGTAATTATGAAATTAGTGATTGATATCCATGTGATTCTTTGAATTGTTATAATATACACGTAAAAGTTTTAAGATCATGTGATTATTTATATGGAATTATTTGATCATCATTTATTCATACCATATCATTCATGACTTATTTATTGTATGATAGATACCACTATACACATTCCCTTACTGAGAATCGAAGATCACCCTTTCTTATTTTTCCTTTCCTTGGGATGTAAAGAAGTGAAACATGATTCATTTTCAAGGATATTCTATATGGAATAATGAAGTTCTCAAATAAAATTTTATATTGTATTTTATGTTTTCAAATGTATTATAAGATTCATGACTGTATCTATTTTACCAATAATATTAAAATTCTTAGTCCCATGGGATGTGATCGGTTATATCTTGTGAAAATCTTGTAATATAACCACTGAATCTAGGTTATTGGAGTTAGTGTCCTTACAATTGATATTAGAGTAAGTATAGTAAAAACCTTGAGAACTCGATTTATGAAAACATAGATTAGGGAACACAAATCTATGAATGAAATTGAGGATATGTATAATTATTGGATAATATCATAAATTTTTTTCTAAGGTAGAGATTATGTGATTTTATAAGGAATAAATCTTTGTTTTGATAATACAAGTGGATGTGGTTTTAGAACAAATGAATCTAGGTGTAATAAATATAAAAAATAGTTAGTCAAGTATATATCAACCATCATTATAGTGCAAGATGAATGGTCCCTTATTGCACACCTAGTTTGACACTCCTGGGGGATATTCTTGAGTTAATTAATATTTTATTTACAAACCATTATAAAATATTTGAGAATATTTTTATAATTTTAAGATATTCTCAAAGGTACTAAACTTATGATTCTAATATTATCTATGCATATATTTTAAATTTCTATTAAGTTTTTCACTAGTTTTAGAATTATACATTATTATTCATAATGTTTTGATCTAATATAGTGTATGATATTGTTTAGAATTTGTTCATAATGGAAGGAATAGAAAAAATTTCAACACCAATAATCAATATAGGTATTTCCTTCATGGTCACATAAACATGACTAGTGTTGGAGCTAAGTAGATTATGGATATATTAGGAGAGTTAACTTAGGTAATGACTAATAACTATGATAGTATGGAATAACTTATTAACTCACAACATGATTCATTGATTTTGGACCACTTCATGTGGAAGAAAACTCCATCCTTTAATGTAACTACTAATCCATTGATAACCGAACAGAGGATCAAGTCCCCAGAAAAGATATTTCTTTCTTTGAGAAGTAATGAAAGGGAGAAGGTTATTCTGTTATTGTATTTTTTAAATAAATATTCTGATCAATTATGGTAACTAATTAAAAATAAAAAGGATGAGGAGATAGAGATAATGGAATAGAATAATTTTACACAGATATTCTTTAAAAAATACTTTCTTTATGAGCAATGAGATGATATAGAATGGCAGTTCCTCAATATAAGATAGAAGGAAGAGAAAAGTGTTTTTAAGTATGATTCAAAATTTAAAATATTAGTGAGGAATGTTATAGACTATGCACGTAATTAAAAAAAATAATATTGGCCTTTTCTTTGATGGGTTAAATCCAAGCCTCCGAATGTAACTAGTCACTCAAACGTTTTAATCCAATAATGATATGGTATCGAGTGCCATTATGATGGAGAACTAATTATACAATTCATATATTTTAAAAGGAAATCAAGAGAATAAGAGGATGAATGAGAACTAAGAAAAAAGAAATGAGGTAATGGAAAAGAAGGGAAGGATGGAACTTACCACATGTGATAATTATGGAAAGAAATGTCCTGATAATTTCTTGAATGGAAAGTGAGTTTTCTTCAAGTGTAGAGAGAAATTCCATTATGAACATGAGTGTAATGGTAATATAGAAGCTAATAATGTCTAGTGTTTTATCTGTAAGTATATGAGGAACTCCATGCATGAATTACCCAAGCTTCAAGAGAATTTATACAAGAAAAGGCTCTGGGAGAAAGGTCAATATTATACAATTACTGCAAATGAAGTTGAAACCCATTAAATAGTGATAATAGGTACTTTTATCATAAACTCATGATTTATTTGATTCAATATCTACACAACATTTCATATTTTTCATGGATATAAAATAATCCCTTGACACTCTAAGTAAATAATTATCAATCAAGACACCTATTACCTATCTGGTTATAATATTTTAATTGATTTCTATTAATATTAATAACTATTGATAAGTTGTAAACATGGTTGTTATGTAACGCCCCGACCCCAGCTACCCAGAGTCGGTGCATTACTTCGTAACATTGGCATGAACATAAGAAAGATCAAATCTCGAAAGACCGATTGGTTTAGTAGCCTTGGAAACACTAGATATAATCATAAAGTTTTACATTACATTTCAAAGTGAAAAACTACTACAACAACAAAGTCTTCATATCCACACTATTAACCCCTCATAATATCCCTGCAAGTCATTCATAAATTACTTCTTCACTACCTGGGAAAAATAAAACATAGAAAAGGGGTGAGCTCAAATGCCCAGTAAGGATAACAATATAGCGGAACATTCAAAATAAGCATAAACATTTAAGGCAATGAATTACTAAAACAAAAGCCTTTTAAACATGAACTTTAACATAGTATGACAAAAGTAAAATGAAATAATGCCATTTACTTGTTCACATGGATATTCTACTAATCGAATAATCACATGCAATATCAATAACCACTTTCATAATGTTGGAATGCATAATGCTAAACGTTAATTTCATTGTCTAGGCCTCATCCCAAGACCTAGGGGTTACTTCTAACCGGAACCCAACCCGGAGTGCCTCTAATAACCGGACACCAACCCGGAGTGCCTCTAATAACCGGACACCAACCCGGAGTGCCTCTAATAACCGGACACCAACCCGGAGGGCATACTTTTACCAGTCCCTAACCTGGAGGGCTTACTTTAACCAGTCCCCAACCTGGAGGGCTTACTTTTACCAGTCCCCAACCTGGAGGGCTTACTTTTACCGGTCCCCAACCCGGAACATACTTGTTTAGCACATTCATCTGAAGAAAAGTTTGAAATATAACATAAACATTCGGATTAAAACTAGCATACGAAATGTCAATAATTTCACTATAAACTATGAATGGTATAAAAATAGCACATCCACAGTCAAACATATCACAAAACCTTCAATACAATATAGAAGTTTTGTATCATAATAAATCAACTTCAAATAATCTTAAAATCCATCAAAGGATGTTGACATAGATGAAATCAAAATTCTTTTTAAAGAAGTATCTCCTTTTATTTTGAAATCATTTAAGATCCATATAAAATAAAACATTTTCTTTGAAAATATTCTTATAAGCTTGTATGGAAAGCTTCGACGATTTTATAACGGCGGAAAATAACCGCACCCGCCGTATAAGTTAAAAAAAAACATTCTTATCTTAATTCTGTCGAAAAGGTTAAAAAGGACCTTGTTTTGAAAACGACGGAAAGATTCCTTTATAAACCTCTTACAAAAAGTCAAACAAGGGTATAAATGAATTTAACCCATATTCTTGTAAATAATAAATATGTTTTGAAATACATTTCGAAGAAACATGGATGTGGATGATAAAGAAATCCCAGTAGATTATTACGTATAAACAACCTCGGATAATGAAGAGATTGTGAAATAACCCTTACCTTGTACTTTTCCTTTGTTGGGGTAGGTTAACCTCCTGTATAATGGTGAAATAATTTTTATTAAATTATACAAGAATCATATACATTAATATGATATCATGTATGATCTTTTAACATTGCTTTATTAATAATATCTTAGTATTATCGTCGTTTCGGGTGATAATCGATTCGTTCTTCTTAAATGTTTGGTTACGTAAGACATGTTTGTAATGGATAGATTATATCTTATTCATAATCAGAATGATATTAACATTATTTTTAACCCCAAAATGAGAATAAGACTTGAATGGATATGATGGAGAATGAATCTTATCGCGTTCGTGGAGACGGTAGTCCGTACGTGCGCACGAACGCTACTTCCATTTAATTTTTATTTTAAAAGAATATAATCCAAATGATACATAGGTATATTACTATTCCAGTATAATATTTTATATATGTTACTTAAGTTCATTAACACCATCCTTTATACGTTCCATGTGTGGTATGAACGAGTCATATCATTTTAAGGGGGCGGTAGTCCGCACTTCCTCAAATGAAATTATCGTATGTATATACAACATGAAACGAATAATGGTATGAAATAAAATGGAATTACAGAAGCTTATATATAAAATATATATCATTAATATCATATTTAATTACAGTGCCATCATAATGGCCACCATGAGAGGTGGTAAGATGTATTTGAACAATCATCGTTTTGTGAGGCGTTAGTTTTCCATCCACAGAAACATTATGTTCATCATCCATTAGATGGAGTTGTGTGTATGTGTAGTTTGAATCCTTCTTATAACAAAATCTTAGTATATTGAGGATACTGGTGTTGTTACAAAAGAAAGGAAATAAAAAGATTTTGGGGGTTGAAGAAGCAAAATAAATGAAAATAATTTAAGAGAAATCGTTACCTTTAATTTAGGTAACTCACTTTGGTTGGAACCAAAGGACTTCTTGAAATGCTTTCTGCCTAAGGGGAAGCTTCAAGGAGGAGGAGAGGGATGTGGGGAGATTATTTGGGCAGAGTTTGGACGAGCCAAGTGGCTTGAGAGGTGTGAGGAAAAGAGAAGGAGGAGTGCCCTTTTATAAGAGGGGTGAGGGGCACCTTTGGAAAAGCTAGAAATATTAATTTATAATAAATTCATATTCGGTTTCTAATGGCTCCAAAGTTGACTATTCAAAGTTTAAGGTGGGGATACGTCGAAAACCACTCAACCAATAGAATTTAGACAGGTTTGGGTACTTATATTAACCTTATCTTTAAGTATTAACTCTAAGTTAATTAGTTTCACTTTTACAATGTCTCTTTGTATTTTTATATAATATGGTTAATAAACTTACTATATACATCCAAGCGACCCCAAAGTGGTCCATTAATGAGGAACCTATCATAATATAAGTCTCTTGGCCGAACCTTAGATTTTTAGGAATTTAATATCAATTAATAATATAATATTTGTTTTAAGAACTCTTTTATGTCAATTTTGACACTATTCAATAGTTGATTTTTGTGAAACTCCTAACAGATTGATTACTTCGAACAAAGTCAATTAAATCAATCCTAATATATCATATTATCATAGAAAATTAGTTTAATTCATTAAAAGTTTCATATTATAATTATTTGGGTATTTATAATATCAATTATTTTAATTTTTCACTATTTTAGTAATTACTGCATCATCATTGTGTCATAAATAAAATAAATTATTTAATGTCTAAAAATTATAAATAAAATATCATTATGTAGGAAATCTTTTTATCTTTCTAATGAATATTTATAATCGAAAATCCAACATGTATAACCCTATGTAAAAATTGTTCTTCTAAAAGATGTAAGCTTATGCCATTTTTATTTTTATTTTAACTTTATTAATATAATGTGTCATTATCACTTACAAGTGGATCCATGGGGTCCCAAAATAGACACAAAGATGCCCATGGTCGACCATGTATCAACCAATAGGGTTAAGACACGTTTTAGGGTAATTTAGTATTATTATAATATTATTTTTTTAACCCTTATTTACCGGATTTACCCTTAACCATGGTAAATAAAATATTTACCGCAGTAATTTTTCAAAATGTCTAAAAATAAAAGTTACCTATTTACACAATTTGAACATCCTGATTCCAAATATGGAATCCATTTTTCTAAATTCAAAACACAGAAGTGGCAGAAATTAATTTAAAATTAATTCCCGCTGTCAAAACAAAAAGCGTGTTTTTAAGAGATAATAACTATCAAAAGATTGACACTTGTTTATGTTCGGTTTAATTGTAAAATTATGTCCAATGACCAACATTATATTAAGTGGTAAAAATATATTCTAAATATACTTTAAAACCACTCAAATTAATAATTTATCACTATTAATTATTTTGATTAAAAAAGTTGTTTTTAATTAAAATTTAGTAATTTTCACTATTCATCAAAATATTAAAGTTATCCGAAAAGTACCAAAATTTCACCTTAGGCTAAATTTGATATTCCGAATCCAAAAATGAAGTCCATTTTCAAATATAAAATATATATAATTTCAAAAAGTAGGTATTACTATTCATAACGGCTAGTTTGATTGGTTGTGGTGTGTGTTAAAACTCAAGGTTGCGTACAACACACGCTGCTGTATTATTCAAAGAAAGTGTACCGTGGAAGCTTGGGATGTTTCATTTTAAATTTTTGATGTCCCCATTTAGTCAAAAAGTTTAAAATATTGTATTTAAAAAGGGTTCACTATTAAAAGTTGATAAAAGTGCAATACTGAAAATGAATTTGTTCTTGCATTATATCTAAGAAACTCATAATATGGATTCTAAAATTATAAGGATTATATAAAGTTTAAAATTTAGATAATACTATTCATAACCTCTTTTGAATGGATTTTTTTGTAAGTCATGGTGTGATTGAACTCGGTGTTGCGTGTAGTGCAAGTTATTGAATTATTTTGAAGAAATAACACACTCTGAAATCCTGGGGTGTTACATGTTATACTTATTTTTGGATTTAAAATAATCATGATTTTTGGGTTTATTTAGTTTTGATTATTTAGGAATTAGTAGATGACACATAAAATAATAAAGGAAAATTATATTGAAATAAAAATTTTATCATTTTACCTTCATTTTTGATGAATTGATGGTCTTCGTTATCCCTTATCGATTTATGGTTTTGCAGCCATAAACTTTATCAAGATCCTGTTATGTATCAATATATATTATTATTTTTATGTTATTATTTCTTCTCCATAACTATATTTTCACTTACCTCTAATGTTATAATTATTTGGTAACCTGATTTTGTGTTATTTCAATAAAAATTTATGTTCCCACTCCCCCTTTTCAAATGAAGCTTTATTATTCCTTTGTATGATATGGGTTTTAAAAGAAAGTTTTTTTAAATATTGAATCCTTTATTACTGAGATAAAAAAATTATGAGGATGAAATTTATTTAATGGGGGATAATTCAACACCCTAAAAATTTAGTTTAAAAGAATAATAAGCATGATAGTTTTCTTGACATGCAACACTGTACTTTAAGCTAGCTATGATAAAAATATTTTTATATGATTGTGACCATTTTAAACTAAATGTTAAATTATTGGTATGAATAGGAATAAAAAAATTATGAAAAATATGTATAAATTTTTATATAATTCAAATGTATTTGTTAATTCATAATAAATAAGTACTCAATTTTTAGTAAAGTTACTTTATTCTTAAAAAAATATTTTCTTCAAAAATGATTTTATTGTGTTTTTGTGAACAAATATTATAAGTAATTTATGAATTTTATAGAAATAAAATTTTATAAAAATGATATAAGTTTTTAAATCATCATATCAATATTATCTTTGGGTGAAATTTTGGTATTTTTCTGGAAAGATTAAATTTTCAGTGAATAGTAAAAAATACAATTTTTTATAAAACAATCATTAAAAAATACCATAATGGTTTTAATTTGATACTAAATTAAAAAAAGTCCCTCTTATTTATAAATAATCTAATTAATTACATAAGAATCATATTTATACTTGATTTTGGTATAAGTTCATTTTTGGTCTTAAAAATGCTTTTTTCTAAAAAATTGTTTTCCATTGTGTTTTACGCATTTATATTAAAATAAATTTCTACCACATATAGAAATGGAATATTATAAAATATATTAAATATTTAGAATCAAAATAATTAATATAACTTAATAGTTTAAATTTAATTTTTGGTCATTATGAATAATAATCATTGTAATGATCTGTCACCTTGGTAAAAGAGGTAAAGTTGAGTTAAAAATATGAAGTAAAACTTTAAAATCCATCTAACCCTTGACTTTATCATATTTTATGAGTGTTTTTAGAACATAAATATTTTAAATGAGTTAATAATTTATTTTAAAATATTATTTTGAAATTTGGAACCCAAGATCAACTTTTGTGAAGATAAGTTATATTTTATTCAAATTAAATTTTTAGGTATTTACATTTAACAGTATGGTTGTAAGATTAAATTCGGGTTTGGATTGATCCAAAAGTATAAAAACCATATTTTTTATTATTTAACTAAAAAAATTCATTGAAAATATTTTTTACTTTATTTGAAGGTAAAATTATATTAATGGTTAAATCAGGTATTTTCCTAAAAATCGTTTTCAGGAATTTTGTGTTATTATATTAAAGGTAATTTATTAAACCTATATAAATTGAATATGATGAAATGAATTCAAAATTTGGAATCATAATTTCCAAAAAAAATTGAAATACACTTTTATTTTTGGTTATATAATTATGTTATCATGGTAAAAAGTTATGTTATAATGGATATGGTTAAAATGAGATTAAAGTAGTTTAACTAGGAGATTAGGCATAAAATGTATGAAAAAATTGTCTAAATGTGATTATCTTTATTTATTTAGACCCTATAACATATTATATTTAAATTTTGGGTTCCTTGGTTCCACTTTACATTATTATGATATATATATATATATATATTATTTAATCTTTTATGTAATTCCAAGGATGTCCTTTCCCTCACTTATTAACGGAAACCCGTCCCATCTCTTCTTTACACCACCTTGATCCACTTATCTCAGCCAAAACCTAGAAAATTAACTTTTAAAATTTAATATTCATGAATTATAGGTGATTGTATTCTTAAAAAACTATTCCAAGGGTCCTTAAGAAGGGATCTAAAGGAGGTCTACTGAAGAAGAGATAATCATTTTTACCGATTTTTCAAATATACTCATTATTCTACTTCAAATAAATATATTTTAACTATAGTAAAATAATGCATCCAATATCATAAATATATTGAGATATTATTATGATTATGATACAACCATTTTCCACTTCTTTTCCAACATAAAAATATTGAAAACATTGCTTGTGTGTACGTACGACTAAACATCTCCACATAGCGATGTAATTTATTTTTTATGACAATTTTACTTGGATCGTTATAAAGATGGAACTAATGAATATATAGGATATTTATAAAATAATTATGGTCCTTTAAATAAAATTTATATTTTGGTCCTAGTGGACAACTCAAGAGGGGGGGGGGGTGAATTGTGTTTCTAATAAAATTTATGTTATTTTTTTAAACATAAACCCCCAATTTAATAAAAACACCCAATTTACTAGAAGTGTAGAGTTATATAATTTGACATTAGGAAAAGATTATAAAAATATTGATCACAATTCATTTAAAGTAAATTTGAAACTAATTTATCATTTTAAAATAATCTATTAGTATCAAAAACAACATATAACACACTACTTAAAGTTAACTATCAAAGTCTAGTTTTAAAAATATATACTAGTTTATTTAAAATAATAATAGAATCAAAAAAGAAAAAATAGTGGAATTTAAACAAGGGGTTCAGTATAAAGATGATAATTAATACACTCCACTTGAAAATCACACTCTTCTAAGCTATTTATTATATAATAAACTTGATCCACAACCTGGATTGAGTTTTACATAACAACGCACTAGACTGTCCAAGAAGAAAGCCTCTTCTACAGTTATACATGGGAGTAAAGAATGATAACAACTACACGTAGGTATTCCATGTCACAAATGACCTATTTCATAGTTATATATGGGATTAAAAATGTAAATAATTGATATATAGTGTTAAGAACTCTCCAATTTAGTGTAGGAGACTATGATTTACCGATAAAAAGAGAAAAAAACATTGATTAAAATAATGCTAAAATAGAAAGAGGAAGGAAAGATAGATAAAGTTATGGTGAAACTCAATTTGAATATCTTCAGTTTTTTAGGATTCCTTGAATCTATATTTGAAATTATTTTGAACAATTTTCACAAAAAACATAGGAAAACATAGTGTCATGGAAGTCTAGAAGGAATCCTTTTTTCTCAATCAGAAATTGTCTAGTGTTCTTCCACACACATGTGTATAATTTTTTTTTGTTCTAGAATATGAGAGTATGTATTTATATATTCATACATGTTTTATCTATTCATGATGAATATATTCTAAATTTATAGCCTTACTACTAGTATAATTATCCATTGTAGGATAATAATATAAAAGGTTGGATCCTCATATTGAGAGACATATCTGAAAAGGTCTGAATTTTTTTTATATAACCATGGAGTTCTTTGAGAATAACCATTATTAAATCCATTTTATTCTGTATTTATTTAAATTCATAAACTATCCATTAGAAAATAAATTTTGAAGTTAATTCTGGATAGTTTCAGTAGATCGCTGGTGGTATCAAACTTTATAAGTAGCTCTTAGCAGTAGTACAACATGATGGTAGCAAGCTTCAGTGCTAGATATATCTGATGGTGGATATTTCTGATGATATGTATGTCTGATGATACATCTATTTGGTGTTAGTAGAATTTAAGTAGTGGTATATTTTTGAACTAATGATAGATTAATACTTAACTAACTTTGTTTGTTTTGGCCAGAATATTGTTGACCATTATAAAAACTAAATTCATTTGAAACATAAAAAACATTATTTGTGATCATTAAAATAAGGAGTTTCTTGGAATAAACCAAAAATCTCCCCATTTTTTATGATCACAAATCACGGAATTCATAATAATACAAAAAATATTTAATAGATGAATTAATAGATGAATAAAACAAATACAAACTTCTTAATTGATCAAAGTCCATTTGAAATGTGTAGGTATTCATTCATAGTTATCCATTCATGACATAAAATAACTCCACCTTTTGGGATTATAAAAAAGATAGAAAGAATAAAATACATAAGTATGAAGATATAGAGGGTTTTCATAATATAAGAATGTAAAAATATCAAATATGCACAAGGGATATAAACAAAAACAAAATCCTCACGAAATCCTAATTAGATTTTAATAAAGCATACTTAGCCTGACTAGAGGAAGGATCCACCAGGTCTTTTTATTTTCCTGTAATAAGAGGATATTTAGGTGAAGGAGGCCTGAATATAACATTTCTAATATGCTGTACAACCTCAACTAGTGTAAGTCCAAAAGGACTAACTCTAATGGAGGTGGTATATAGGGGTGATAATAAATATGAAGAAAGAGATGTAGCCATAGGAATAGAGGGAGGGGCAATGACAATAGTCCTAGTGGTATACAAAAAGGGTTCTATCAACTCCAAAAACTGATTAATCACTAGTCTATCATGATCTATAGCCTTGAAAAGGTAATCCTTATATTACATGAACAACCTAAGTAGGGAATCCAAATTCTTTAACTAGTTCACTTTCTTCTTAAAGGCCCTGGTCATAGGAGACATTCTCAAATTCTCATTAAAGAACTTAAAATAAGAGTTCAGATCATTTTTGGTACAAATAATTGAGATATAATACTTAATATCTTTAGTGATTGTTTCTCTATCACTTATAGCCTCATTTAACCACTCTCTAACCAACTAAGAAATGTACTTACGATGAGATTTTTTTTGGTGAAGCTCATCATGACGAAAATTATAGAAATCACCCCTCAAAACATGAATCTCTTCCCTCTCTATAGATTAGATAAACTCAACATCAACTAAAGTAGGATTAGAGGGAGGTTGTTCTTTGGATGAATAAGATATAGGAGAAGAAAAAGACTCATGCCTCTCCAAAAGAGATATCTCTCTCCTTGTAAAACTAGCACTTATGTCGACCATATAAGATTGAATGAAATCCATCTGCTCTACTAGCCTCTTATTCAATATTTAAAAATATTCTATCTTGATCAAATATTTTTGTTATAGATGATAAATTATCAAAGAAACTGTCATCCTGGTGTAAACTTCACCAAGATTTTTTTATTCAGTGGATAAGGATCTAAGAATCCCACTAAGATCTGTTAACAAATCTTCCTTGAAGGAATCCAAATCATATTTTGTCAGATAACTGGAATGAGAAGGAGAATAATAAGGAATAAATCTCTATAAAATGAACTATATTATCCTTATGTCCAAGTTCTAAAATAGGAACCTTTGAAAAAAATACTCTTAAAAGCTCTTCCTGATCAATCATCTCCGCTAGGAATCCTTTAGGATATCCCAGTTCAATCGAGATAGCAGGTCCACCATGAATTGGTGGACTACCATGATCACTATCATCATAATTTAACTCATAATAACCTAACCCAAGATTAGTAGATCCTATAGATTTATACCACTTAGATAGTGCTCCATACTTATCTCTAAGTGAGGTAATTGGATCAACATGGTTTCTAGAATTCTGACCTTTTGAAGTAGTTGGTTCATCTCTACCACCAAATTCATGACTAGTTGATATATATAGAGATATTACCTACCAATCTTCACTAGAATACCTGATAGACTCATTAACAGTCTAAAAGGGGTTATACTACTCATCCTTATCTCCACCATCAACATCATACTCTAAATCATCAGAAATCACAACCACTTCCCTTGGACTCTCTGAGGAAGATCCTTCAAACTGATCACCATTAGAGACGTTAGTATCTTCTATTTCATCCTATTCTTATAAAAAATATCACCAGAATGAAGTTAAGTAGTATTTCTAGGAGAACCATAAGATATATTAGGACTCTTAGAAACAATAGGATCACTCCTTTATTCCACTGAAAGAGGTAAATATTGTTCATATTTATTTTCAACTTCTCAACTTTAACTCTAGCCCTAGAAACAGCCTCACCCTCTTCATCTGAATAATAATCTACAACTTCATCTAGATCCAAAATAGGGTCAACCATATCTGTTGGTATGATAGTATACTCAACTTGGTTAAACTTCTCATACAACTTATCATTATACACCACCCACCTTTTTCAACCATGGGTTCTAATTCACTGTCATCCTTTTATAGGTGAACTGACTAAGGAAAAATCTATCACACATAATCACTTGTTCTTATCATTTAGGAACAAGACCTCTAGGTTCCAATATATTAGGGATAATTTAGGTAATTCAAGATAATTTTATCTCAATAAAGGATTATATAATTCATTCATATACATCATTAAATATCTACAAAAATTAATCCTTTCTCATTTTTTCATAATAAATAAGAATAAAATGTTCTGATACCTCATTATGATAAATTACACCTTCTTGGTACATAAAATATGTTGTATTAACATAAAAAAAATCAACATTATCCATCTAAATCCACTACAGTTGGCCTTTGAATAGTTGCACTTCTAGTGGGCTCTATAAGATCATCCTCTGTCACATTTTTTTTTGATTAGTGGGAAACAATCCTTGATAGTCCTTTTATATACTATTGTGAGGAACCTTTAGAGATCTATCCCACTACTTCAAAGAGAAAATGATATCCCTGACATTTATTATCGTTTTGATAACATCTTCCTTTTCTACAAACTGATACTATGTAAATTGATAGAAATTGTGAACCAACCTAGAATAGAATGACTGATCATTCCATGAGAACCATTCAAACCATCCCTGGCCCAAGATCACATTCCAAATGAGAAAATTTCTCAAAGATAACCAAGAAAAACAATTTCCTTTTCAACAAAAGCAAAATAAGACATGAGTTAGGGATTCTTTGGCTCTATAGGACGACTTGACTGTCTTATTTATTTCTTTTAAGGATGAAACTTGTGAGGATATTTAGTGGGATGATTCACTCACACCGTTTCCAAACTATTTCAAGGGTCAAAGGTAGAGGTTAGAGAGAGAAAGAGAGAAGCTAAAAGGCTTCAGAGTAGGCACACATGAGAAAGGGGTTCCTCAAACTCCGATTTTATGTAAATTTTATCATTTAGGGAACCATAAATTAGAAATTAATAATTATAATTCAAATAATAAAAATTAAATATGATAATATCTTTAATAATAAACAAAAGGAATAACATCACTAGGGAAATTAACAACATAATAGTATATTCTCATGGTATCATCCTAATGGTATTCTGAAAAAACAACACATCAAGGTAGAATCCAGATGGTAGAAAGTTATGGCACCATGTCATGGTATCATGTAATAGTATTATGTCAAGAAAAAACTTCATGGTACCAACCGAGCATTATCTTTTCATGGTAAATCATACATAGAAGATCAACAATGGTTGATCATTTATGGAAACATACCAATGGTAAATCAAAAAATTAAGATCATTCATCATTAGATTCTAACGGTGTATGTAATGGTAGTATGTCTAATGATCAATCATCATAGTGGTATGAAAAACAGTTGATCATAACAGTAGAATACTAGCTGTAGATCAGCCATGATAGTATAAGTGTTGTAAATTTATTTTAAAAAAATAAATTAAAACCAAGAATAAAAAACTAACCAAAACTTATAATTCCAATTTAATGTATGATATATATCATTCTATCAATATTCAAAGGCTCTGTGAATATATCAGCAAGAAGATGTTCAGTACCAATAAATTCAAGATTTATATCACATTTTTGAAAATAGTCTCTCAAAAAGTTATGTCTTATATCAATATGTTTTGTTTTAGAATTTGACACATGATTCTTAGAAATGTTTATAGCACTTTTATTATCATAGTTTATAGGTACATGTCAAAATTTATATCCATAGTCTAGTAAAGTGTGTTTCATCCATATAATGTTTTCACAAAAACTGCCTATAACTATGCACTCATCTTTAGTAGTAGATAATGCAATATATTTTTGTTTATTACTACACCATGAAACTAGAGACTTGAAAAAAAATCGACATATTCTAGAGTTGTTCTTTCTATCTAACTTACAACCACTAAAATCTGCATATGAATAACTTACTAAATAAAATGATCTTCCATCAGAGTAAAATAGTCCTAAATTGATTGTACTTTTGAGGTATTTGAAAATTAATTTCAAAATATTTAAATATGATTCTTTTGGGTATACTTGAAAATAAGAACACATACAAACACACACTAAACATTATATCCGTCTTACTGGTAGTTAAGTATAGTAGTATCCAAATCAAACCTCTATAAGTGGTTTTATCAAATGGTTTTATAGTTTCATAAAAATCCAATTTATAGCTTGTAATATTGGTAGTATCACTAATTTTATTACTATCCATACCAAAAAAGTTTTAAAACACCTTTAGTGTACTTTATTTGATTTAAACTAATTTCTTCCGTATTTTGAAAAATATAAAAAACAAGGAAGAATATAAGTTCAACCATTAAACTCATTTCAAAGCCGTTTAGCATAATTTTTTAAAATTTATCACACAAAGAATTTATTGAAGATCCAAATATAATATCATCAACACAAATTTTTTACAATTAAAACATCTTTTAAAATTGTATTAATAAATAAAGTTGGTTTAACTTTTCATTTAGTCAAACATTTTGAAATAAAAAATGAGTTAAGCCTATCACACTAAGCTCTAGGATATTTTTTTAAACCATATAAAGATTTTTTTAATTTAAACTATATGAGATGAGGGTTTTGAAATATAGGGGTTTTTTTTATAAAAAACATACCCAACTATATAACCATTTAATAATGCACTCTTAACATCTATTTGATATAATTTAAAAAAATGTGCTATATAGGAAAGAAACATTTTGATGGATTCATGTATAGATACTAGAGAAAAGGTTTCCTTATAGTAAATACCTTCTTATTTACTATACCCTTATGAAACAATCCTTTATTTATTTCTAATAATTATTCTTGACTCATCAACCTTGCTTCTAAACACCCATTTAGTTCCAATGGTTAGGTAGTCCTTAAATTTTTATACTAGTTACCATAATCTATTTCTTTTATAATTATTTTTCTATTATTGCATTTATATTACCTATAATTAATAACTAATTACTTCTATGATGTTCTTAGGTTCAAGTTGTGACAAGAAGACTTGATGTTCAACTTGATTTCTAAGAGAAGCTATTGTCTGTGTTCCTTTATCTAAGTCTCCTACAACTGCATCTAAAGGGTGGTATCTATGAACCCTAAAAGCTTTAGGAATAAAGGTTTTTGACACTTCATTTTCATTTATAGGTTCTAGTTCAAGAATTTCCTCATAACTAGGATATTTTTTTATAGGTTTGATAGATTTATCACTAGGTTTAACATTGATATTTTGATTATAAAGATCATAATACATATTTTCTAAAGAGGACTTAGGTTCATGTGGATATTTCTCATTAAACTTTAAATGAATATATTCTCCCATAATCTTAGTCCTTTTATTAAATACCCTATATGATTTAATGGTTGTATAATATCCAATTAAAATTCCTCCATCACTTTTGGATGCAAATTTGTATAAATTATTCTTTGTATTGAGTATAAAGACTTTACAACCAAAAAAATATAAAGTAATTAACTTTTGGTTTTATACCATTTTATAACTGATATGGGGTTTTCTTTAAAAGTGGTCTTATTAAAAATCTATTAATGATATAGAAATCTATACTCACATCTTTTGTCCAAAAATAAATAGGTAAATAATACACATTGAGCATGGTCTAGATAATTTATTGAACAGTTATATTTATTATTTATACTACACCATTATTTTTTGGGGTCCTAGGAGTATAAAATTTGTGACTATATGTATGTTGTGATAAAAATTATTGAAAATATTGATTTTTAAACTCATGACCATGATCACTTATTAAGGTATTAATTCAAAGTCCACTTAGATTTTCAACAGATTTAGCATATTAAAAAAAATAGGAAAGAGATTCACTTTTATGATCAAGGAAAAATAAACCTGTATATCTTGAATAATCATCCACTATAACATAGGCATAATGTTTTTCGGTTAGACTAGAAACTATATAAGGTCCAAACAAATCAATGTGAACCAACTCAAAAGGTTGAGAAGTTGAAACTTATTTATTTGGTTTGAAAGAGATTTTTTAATTCTTTCCCTTTTGACAAGGATTGTATAATTTGTTTGTTAGAAATTCTAGTTTAGGAATTTAATTGAGTAAACCTTTCCTACTTATCTTCTTAAGTGATTATAGGTTTCAATGGCCTAGTCTCATATTCCAAAGCCAATATTCTTTGTGAAAGGAACTCAAACCAGAATTTTTTTTAGAAAATAATGAATTCAAATATATAGTATATACATTATAATTACACAAGGTAGTAAAACCAAAACATGATTAGAATCATAAACTTTACAGGTATTATTTTAAAACTTAACATGATGACCACCATCACATAACTGTGAGATACTATGTAGATTATAGTTTAATATATATACAAATAATACTTTAGAAATTAAGATAGTTCTAGAGTTACCAATTTTAATGAGTCTTATTATCTTTCCTTTGACATTTTAACCAAAAGTGACATGTCCACCATCAAATTTGTAACACCCCAAGATTTTATGGTATGTTTTCGTTTTAAATAAACTTAATATCTTGTGTTTCATGCCACAATGAGTTTGAATGCACCGCGATATATTAATAAGTGACTGATATAACATAACCATTAAAATAGTGTGAGTGAATAGTATTAAACACATTATGAAATTTATATATTTAATATTCATCCAAAATATTTTATAGTCATAATATAAGAATACATCAAATTTTACACATTAAAAGGTTATATTTTTCTAAATTAAATTTTACCGCCTTTTGACAGAACACTTGTTTTGAATCTATTTTTGACACTTTTTTAAATTATATTTGAAAAATATAAACTTCTTATTTGAAAGAGAAATATAAAAATTTATTTTTATTGAATTTTTGTTATTTTTCTAATAAGTTTTATGTTTCTATGAATAATGATAAAATATTTCATTTTAATTGAAAGGATTTTTTTTTCTAAATAATTTATAGTGTTAAAATATATTTTTAATTGATTTTAAAGTATAATTTGATTAATTTTTTATCATTTAATCCAATTTAGGTTATTGGAATCAATTTAACATTGAATTTGGATATAAAAAATTCCAATATTTTGAATGTTTCACTTTAAAAACCTGTTTTCTCATTCTGTCAATGTGATTAATTTTAAATCAATTAATGCAACTTCCATATTTTGAATTTTGAAAAATGGATTCTATATTTGGATTTAGTGGGTATAAATTGTGCATATAGGTTTCTTTTATTTTTGGTTATTATGAATAGTAACTTAAATAATTTTTTTATTAATACAGTTAAAGTTAAATCGAGTAATTAAAGGTTAAAATTATATTATAAATTTTAGAAAATTACCCTAAAACTTTTCAAAATTTTATTAGAAAAGTGTGTGTCGACAAAAATCATCATTGGGATTAGATTATAAACATTTAGAAGCCACTTTGATGAGAGTATGACATTTATTATATTGTATTTAATGAGAAGTTATAGATGTCATACTCGTATTTTTAATAACTATATCATTTTTAATATAGGGTTATACAAAAGATAAATTCAACTATAAATAGTTAATTGAAATCTAAAATGTTTATATTAATCATGATAATATATTTTTAGTTTTTAAGAAAAAATAAATAACTTAAATGATTACACAATGACGATGCAGTAATTATTTATTTAATGGAAATATCAAATAAATAATATCAAAAATATTAAAATAAATATAATTTGATATAATTAATATCATAAAAGAATTTTATAAAATAACTAGAAATATTAGGGATGTATTAAAGGTTTTTTTTGAATATATAATATTGTTATGTTATTTAAAAAAAGTAAAGTAATGAATATTATCAAAATTGACATTAATTTTATATTAAAATAAATAATATTTTATTAAATGATATAAAATTCCTCAAAAAATGAAATTCAGTAAAATTATTGGGTTAAAGTTAAAAATTTCATCCATGAATCATTTTAGTTTCTTTTGTAATTTTATAGTAATAATATTAACCCTTAAGTAGTAAAAACACATGTTGTCACATTAAGAGTTAAAGAGATTAAATAAGGGTTAAAGAAAAAAGATAAGGGTAATAATGTGATCTAAACTTGTATAAAAATTATTGTTTGAGAGGATTTACACCCATAATTATATTATATTTTAAATAAATCAATATGGAGCCATTTTTAATTAAAAAATAATTTATATTAATTTAATATTTTGAGAGTTTCCAAAAGTTACCCCACCTAAATTAAAAAAGGGCACCTCCTATCTCACTTCTTTACACCACTTTGAGCCTTATAGATCAACCAAAACCTGACTATTTCTCACAAAAAATAATTATATAAGTTTTTGAGGTATAATTCTTCTAAAAATACCAACTCTAGATCCCTTAAGAAGAGATTAAAAGGAATTCCACCGAAAAAGAGGTAATTGTTTTACCAACTCATTCAAGTTCATTTCTTCTTATACTTCATCTTCATGTGTTGTTTCTAGGATAAATTAATAAATAAAGTATCATATATATTCTTAGATTTTATTATGACTATGGGAAAACCATATTCCACCTTTTATTCATCCTACGAAAAACAAAAGCACCACACATGCGTACGTACGACTTACCGTCACCACACCATGGTGTAATTATTTTCATCACCACGTTATTTGTATGGGTATAATGATGGATATAATGGATATAAATAATAAATAAGACATGATATTTATTATATATAATTAATATACCTTCTAATTCCTTACCTTTTCACCATTAAGGGTATGATACCATCACTCATACGTACGTACGACCTACCGTCTCCATGATGCGATGAGATTAATTTTCAATGTTAACCATTCAAGAATGATTATAAAAATGTATATAATGATTAAATATAATATATAATTTCTTAATATATTTATTTATATGAAAGTTATATATATCCCATTCATAATAAATAGGACTTACAGGAGAAAACATGCATAGGAAAATGAAGCAGTTAACACCCGAAACAAGGGTAATGGTGGAATATTATTAATAAAATGATATAATAAGATCATATATAATATCATAAATATGGATATAGTTTTGGTATAAATTAAGAACATGTTTTAAACCATTATAAAGGAGGTTAAATTACATTAATCTAAAGGTAAGTACAAGGTAAGAGTTTATTTCACAATCTCATTGTTATTTAGGGTTGTTTATACGTAAGTATCTACTAGGGAATATTTATCATCCACATTCATGTTTTAAAAAAAAATACAAAATATTCTTACTATTATCCAAAAAAATTAATGTCTTTTTACCCTTTTTTGAATTTTTATAAAATGGTTTGAAATAAATCTTTTTGTAATTTTCTAAATGAGGTACTTTATGAATTTTTCGATAATATATGGAAGTAATGTTTTTTTAACTTATACAACATGATAAAATTTTTCTTCCATCATGAGACCTTAATATATTGAATCTTCCTTTACAAGTTTACAAGATTCTTTTCAATGAAAATTTTTTCTTTTAAAATTGCGCAACCTTTTAAATAAATGGTTTTAAAGTAAAAAAGGGGTATTTCTGTCAAGAAATTTTAATGATTTTATTAGAGTATTTACATCTATGTAAACATCATTTTCTTTATGTTATGATTGATTGAGGTTGATATATGATACCATATATCATATTTTATTAGAGGTTTTATGATCAATTTGACTATGGATGTACTATTTTGATACCATTCATGGTTTATGGCTAAACTATTCACATTTCATATGTAAGTTTTTCAATATGAATGTTTATGTTTTTTATGTTTCACCCATTTCATATGAGAAATGAATTGGGCTTAGTAATTGATGGATGGGGCCCACTATAGCCTATTTATGAATCGATAGGTATCATGAGTGAAATAAGTTTGGGTATTGGTTGATGTCTTGCCCATTTATGTATGGTGTCTTGGATGAAGCCTCGATGTTATGTTTTTGATGTTTGACATTATTAATTCCCTCATTATGAGATTATTTATTGATATTCCATGTGATTATTAAATTAGTAGAATATCCATGTTATTATTTATATGGAACTATATTATTTTCATTTATTCATTCCATATTATACTCAAGATTATGTTTAAATGTCTTGTGTTTAGTTATACAACTTGACTTAATATTTAGGATTATTATTCATAATAGCTTCCATTGTACACTTACCCTTACTAAGAAACTGATATCACCCATTTCTTATGTTTTATTTTTCCCAGGACACAAGATGTGTATTACGACTAATATTCATCTTTAAGATAAGTGAGTAATGGAATTTTCAATGGATTTTATATGTTGTACTTTATGTTTTAAAATGAAATGTAAGGTTTATATATGTAATATGGCTTACAAAACTGCTAAAACGATTGGTCCTTTGGGGTTTTAATCTTGTATCTATGCCTATGTAATAAAGTGAGGCATTGAATCTAGGTTACTGGGGTCAGGTTCATTACAGTTGGTATCAGAGGAAGTTTTTTAAAAACCTTGGAAACTAGATTTAGAAAATATAGATTAGGTAACATAACCCTAAGATAGTAAACATAGATTAGGGAACATAAGCCTAAGATATACTTTGAGGATAAGTATATAATAATATCCTAGAATTTTTTAAAGGTATATATTATATGGTTCTTACTAGAAATACATCCCTATATAGATAGTACAAGTGGACATGATTATGACACAAATGTACCTAGGGGAAACCACTCCAACAATGCGTGTTGGACCTAACTCGATGTAACTTGGTAGATAATAATAGGGTTTACTACATATATGTTTTGACAGTCCTAGGGTATATGCTTAGGATAATTCACATGTCCTTTAAAAACCATTATAAAGGATATAAAAGTAAATAGGACCCCAAAGAAACCATGTTTATGATTATGATATTATATATTCATAAATTTTCAATTTATGTTAATGGTTTTTCTAATTAGAAATTATAAATTATGACTCATAACCTAATTTAGTGTATTCTATTGTTTATAAATGGTGCCTATTTTAAGGAATGGAAACCATATCAATGCATGTAATCTATGTTGGGATTTCCCTACTGTGTAAGAAAATGATGTTGGAAATGGTGCTGCAATTGGTGCCGTGCAATATATAACCATACTGGTATAGCTGACTCATGTTATAAACAACAACCTTACCCATATGGGGCATCTTGATCCACAATGTGGAGGAACAATGTTAGACCGCTTCATGATACAACAACCTCCATTATTCAATGGGACTAAAAATCCATTTACATAAAAAAAAGGATAAGTTATTTAGAGATGATATTTATTACTTTAGGAAGAAATGAAAGGGAGAAGGTTGTCATGGTAGTTTATCATCTCTTGAGAGATGAAGATAAATGGTGGCCAATAATTCAAAACACTAAGGAGGAGGAATAAATAGAAAAAATGGAATGGAAGTATTTTAAGGAACTTTTCTTGGAAAAATATTTTCCCTGTGAACAACAAGCAGGCATGGAGAGACAATTCTTGAATTTGTGGAAAAAGGAGGATGGAAATGTTTAAAAATATAAATCCAACTTTACAAGGCTATAAAGGAATGCTATGGATTACATATATAATAGAAATATCAATATTGATCGATTATTTAATGGGTTTAAACCATTCTTCTGAAGGGAACTAGTATTCCAAAATTTCTCATCATATGGACATATAGTCTCGTGTGCTATGAAGACAAAAAAATAATTCTCCAAGTATTATGAATTTAAGGGAAAGAAATATAAGAAGAGGGATACTGAACACTTTGAAAAAAAATAATGAAAATAGGGAAAAGGGAAGAGTTTGTTTCCCATCCTATAATAAACGTGGAAAGAAACATCATGGAACATTCCTTTTGGGGACAAGATTTTGTTATAAGTGTAGAGAAAAAGGTCACCAAGACCATGATTTCAAGGAAAATAAAGAATCTACCAATGTTAAATGCTACAATTATAAAGAGATAAGAAATTTTGAAAATTAATTTCCTAATCATCAAGTAAAATTTACTCAGAAAAGGTAAAGGGAGAAAGGTCAAGCTTATGTGTGTTGGAACCAAGGATATTCTTTGCTGAAAAAGGAGCACAGTTTGTGTTTGTTTTCAATCATCTAATGGATTATAAGAGAGATTTCAAGGAAAGGAATCACATAGTTCAATACATTAACATTTTTTAAGGTGACTTTGTTTCCCAATGTTTTCCATATTTTTGGGGTCTAAAATTTGGGAAATGGAAATCATTAAAAAAAGTGGGTTTTTCTTAAAGGTCTCATGAAAATATAGAAAAAGCATGAGTTTTGTATAGACAGGTTTCATGAAGTGTGTTTCACGAATACATGAAGATTGTGATAGTGTGCTCTGCAATTATGAGACTTTCTTTGTGAGTGGTGCTTTATGGTGGTGCTTTGCGGCGGTGTGAAGAGTTTTGATGGAGAGCTCTGTGGTTACGACGAACATTGAGAAGAGAGAGATCACCACAGAGACATTTTTGGCTGATCCAGATTTCATGCTTGAAGAAGCAGATCTCTACGTTCAACTATGCCTATAAATAAGTGGCCACCCCTCTTCATTCCAGATGATTTTGAGAGAGAAAATCTATGATCACTTTGAATTCATGAAGTAATGGGTTCTCCGTGAAGCAAGTTGTTCTATGTGAGCTTGAGATTCATGAATATACTTTTAAAGTCTTGAATGATTCCAATGCTTCTAAGTCATATGAGATTAAAAAATATGGGGTGTTTCTCATTGGCTCAGTGAGCTTCACAATGTAGGTTGCTCTGTAAAGGGAGTGAGCTTTGTGAAGGGTTGTGCTCTGCGAGGTAGAGAGATCTACGAAGGTTTGAGCTTTGTGAAGGGGCTTTACAAAGGGTTGTTTTGAGTATCAGTGTTGTGTGGTTAGAGATTTTAGTGAGAATCTACTCAGGTATTTGATGCAAATAGTGTATCATGCTGAACATAGACATAGATTTCAATGACAATCTATTAAAGTGACCTTCAAGTTGATAAATTGAGTTGGACTTCTCTCATAACATTGAGCTAGGGGGAGTTTATGGAAGTGCTCCATGAGAAGAAGTGTGCCATACCTGAACTTGTGTAAGGGAAGTGTTCCTAGCATAGAGTGACTATGAAAAAACTCTTGTAATCCATAACTAGTGAATATTAATGGATTTAGGTACAACAGACACATTGTTAGCGTATGATCCTTAGACATGGACATTTGTGGTGAATCAAGTGAAAGTGTTGTGTCATATCCTTGATTTCATTTTACTGACAGATTTAACAAGTTACTACAAATGTGGGAAAAGATTCACAACTTTGAAAAGAAAAATTTGACACCCTGATTCAACCATCACCTATCAAGGTGTTCCAGGGTCCTTCATTGTGATCAGATCAGTTGAGATTGAAGTTCCTAATGATGTGGTGGTGTGTACTTTAATCATCTCCTCAAACTTAGCTAATGATTTATTTTATTTTGGATCATCAAATTATTTTATATCTTCCTAGTTTTTCAAGAAAATTAGGCATTTCCATTTTGATTTAATAAAGGAGTTTTGAGTAAAAATTCTTAAGGGAAGTCTCATTGCCGCAAAACGTGTCTGGAAGTCCCCTTTATGACACATAAACGTGCTTTAATTGCGAAAATTTTCATCATACTTATGGTTTAATTTGATATAATCCTCAGTATAGACTATCTTTCAAAATACGATGAAAAAATTTATTTCAAGAAGAAAGAAATTATGATTTTTGAAGAAAAAGAATAATCCATTATCTTTAAAGAATAAACTTCATCATATTATTCTTATCTAGATCCAACCCTTATAGATCTACTGAATTAAATTCCTAGGGAGGAATAGAAAAAACATCTATGGATGAAGAAGGTAATATTCAAATTGAGTATGTACCTATTATACAGGAATATATTGATGTATTTCATGAGAAATTACCTGGACACCCCCCAGAGCATGAAGTTCAATTTTCTATTGATTTAATCCTTGATGCAAGAACAATATCAAATACTCCCTATAGAATGGACACAATATAATTAGTGTAACTGAAGAAAAAACTTTAAGAGTTGGGTAAAAAGGGATTTATTTTCCCTAGTGTTTCTCCACAGGGAGACCTTGTTTTTTTGTTAAAAATAAGGATAAATCCATGAGGCTGTGTATTTATTATAGGGAAATCAATGATATTATAATAAATAATAAGTATCTTCTATCTCACATTGATGATTTATTTGATCAAATTCATAGAGATATTTTTTTTTCTAATATTGACATTCATTCTGGATATCATCAACTATGTGTAAAGAAGGAATACATTCTAATGAAAATTTTTCAGATGAGGTATAAAAATTACAAGTTTACAATAATTTCATTTTGATTGAGTAATGAACCCTCAGTTTTTATGGATCCAATAAATAGAGTATTCAAGGAATATCTTAATTATTTTGTTTTGGTATTCATTGATGATATTTTTCTATATTATAAAAGATATGAAGACCATGAGAATCGCTTAAGGATCATTATTAAGACTCTCATAAGGAAAGAGTTATATGATAAATTTAACCATTGTGAATTATGGCTTCAAGAAATTTCTTTTCTTTTCCATATTGTCTCTAAGGATGGAATCTATTTTGATCCTGTAAAGAAAAAGGAATTCTAAGAATGGTCTGCACCAATGAGCATAACCGAGGTATTTAGTTTCATTGGTTTAACATATTACTATTAGCATTTCATTTATATTTTTTCCCAATTGGATAACCTGTTAACCAGGATCACACATAAAGGGGTTAAGTTCGTATGAAAAAAAGAATGTTAAGATTATTTTGAAGAATTGAATAGAATATTAGTCAATGATCTGATCTTGACTTTACCATTATAAAATGGTGGATTTGTGATTTATAGTGATGCATCAAGAAAATTACTTGGTTGTGTACTTATGTAAAATGATAGAGTTATTTCATATGCATCAAAGAAATTAAAAACTCATGAAAATAACTACCGAATTCATAATCTTGAGTTAGAAGTGGTGATATTTTCTATGAAGATATGTAGACACTATCTATATGGTGAAATATATGATATATAAATATATATATATAGATAACAAGAGTTTGAAATATATTTTCTCACATAAAGAACTCAATATGAGGAAAAGGAGATGACTGAAGATACTCAAGAATTATGATTTCTCAATACACTACCACCCGGGGAAGGAAAATAATATAGTTGATGCATTGAGAATAAATGATCATGGAGTTATGAACAAAATGATAATTGAAAGTGATCCTATGTTCATGGATCTTCTAAAGATGGATATGGGAATTATTAAGGAAGGGGAAACATAACTCCTATATCAAATGGTTTCCAAACTATCTTTATTGGAAAATATAAAAAGTTCTTAATATGATGATGATATTTTCCAAAATAAAATTAAAGTTATGAATGATGGAAAATTGGAATACTTTGTATATAAATATGGTATTTTGAAATTTGGAAAAAGGATTTGTGTTACCTTTATACCCAAGATAAAACTGGAATTATTAGATGGTGCACATAGATTGAATTTCTCAATACATCCTGGTATCACCAAGATATATAGAGATTTTAAGGAACATTTTTGGTGGGATAATATAAAGCATGAAATTATTGAATATGTTTCAATATATATCATTTTTTAATAATAAAATTCGGAAATACAACATCCTATAGGGGTTATGAAACCTCTTCCCATACCTATTTGGAAATGGGATTACATTATGATGAACTTTTTCATAGGAATACCAAGGAATCTTAGAAGGAATAACACAGTATGAGTTATTGTTGATTTCCTTACAAAACCTGTACATTTTTTTTGCTATAATAGGAGATTTACAACTAGATAACCTATAAAGCCTCTAAATTAATGAATTTTTAAGACTTTATGGTGCGCCTCTATCGATTGTATCTGATCAAGTTCCTCATTTTATATTTAAATTCTTGAAAATTCTTCTAAAGGCTCTAGATACTGAGCTTAATTTGAGCACCACCTACCACCCTCAAACTAATGGAAAATTAGAAAGGAATATTCAAACTTTAGAAGACATGTTAAGGTACTACTCACTTTACTTTACAGGTATGTGGGATAATTATTTTACTTTGGTATAATTTTCCTATAACAATTGCTTCCATTCAAGTATTCAAATGGAACCATATGAAGCATTATATGGAAAGTGGTGCCTCACACAAACTTGTTAGGATGAAGTTTGTGAAAGGAATATTTTAGGATTATAACTTGTAGAGGAAACAATGAAAAAGTTTAATACTATTAAAACCCATATTAAAGAATCTCAAAGTAGGCAAAAGAGCTTTGCCTATTACTGAAGGAAGGATTTAGAATTTCAAGTGGGAGATCATGTTTTCTTGAAAGTATCTCCATGTAAGGGTGTTATAGGATTTGGTAAGAAAGGGAAACATATATCTAGGTATATCATATGTCTTAAAATTGTAGAACGAATTCAAACTATGGATTATTATTTGGAAATGCCACCTAGCCTTTCTAAATTACATGATGTGTTCCATATCTCTTTTCTATGGAATTACATGCCAAACCCAACATATGTTATCACTTATAAAGAAATATAATTGGAACCTTATTTATATTACTATGAAGAGACTATCCTGATTCTGGATTCTAGAGAACATGTGTTGAGGAATTGGATGAATAAACTGGTAAAGGCATTGTGAAAAAAATCATAAAATAGAAGAGGCGACATGAGATCCTGAGGAAATTATGATGAAGAACTTCCCAAATATTTTTATGAGGTAATATTTTAGAAATTTCAAGGATGAATTTTTTTAAGGAGGGAATAATTTAATACCCCAAGATTTTATGGTATGTTTTATTTTTAAAAAAATGTAGTATCTTTCATTGCACGCAACACCGAGTTCGAATGCATCATGATCTATTATTAAGTGACTCTTATAACATAGCCATTAATATAGAGAGAGTGAATAGTATCAAAAAAATTATGAAATTTATATATTTAATATTCATCTAAAATATTTTATGGGCATAATATAATAATGAATCTAATTTTATACATTAAAATTTTGTATTTTTCTAAAGGCAATTTTACCACCTTTTGATTGTGCACTTTTTTTCAATCTAATTTTGACACTTTTATAAATTATATTTGAAAAAAATAAACTTCTTATTTTAAATAGAAATATAAAAATTTACTTTTTTTGATTTTTGGTATTTTTATAATAAGTTTTATGTTTTGATAAATAGTGATAAAATATTTCATTTTAATTAAAACAACTTTTTGTATAAATAATTTACGGTGTTAAATTATATTTTTAATCAGTTTTAAAGTATAATTATATTAAATTTTTATCATTTATCCTAATGTAGGTCATTGGAATCAATTTCACATGAAATTTTTATATAAAAACATTTCAATATTTGGAATGTTTAACTTTAAAAACCTGTTTTCTCATTCCGTCAATGAGATTAATTTTAAATTAATTACTGCAACTTCTGTGTTTTGAATTTTTAAAAATGGATTCCATATTTGGAATTAGTGTGTAAAAATCATGTAAATAGGTTTCTTTTATCTTTTTTATTATGAATAGTAACTTTAGTAATTTTTTTTATTAACACACTTAAAGGTAAATCGAGTAATTAAGGGTAAAAATAATATTATAAATATTTGAAAATTACCATAAAAATTGTCCAAATATTATTTGATAGGTGTGTCGAACAAATTAATACTTCGGCCAAGATTATAAACTTTGTAATTCACTTGGATGAGAGTATGATATTTATTAAATTTTATTTATAGGTAAGTTAAAGATGTCATACTGATATTTTTAATAACTATATCATTTTTAATATAGGGTTATATAGAAAAAAAATTCAATTATAATTATTCAATTGAAATATAAAATTTTTATATTCATCATGATAATTTTTTTTAATTTTTAATAAATAAATAATTACTTTAAAGGATTATACAATAATGATGCAGTAATTATTTAATAAATAGAAATATCAAATAAATGATATTAAAAATATTAAAATAAATACAATTTGATATAATTAATTTCATAAAAGAATTTTATAGATTATATAAATATATTATAGATGTATTAAAGATTTTGGTTTAAAGATATCACATTGTTATTATATTTAAAAAAATTCAAGTAATGAATAGTATCAAAATTGACATTGATTTTATAATAAAATTAATATTATTTTATTAAATGATATAAAATTAATAAGAATCTAAAATTATGAAAAATTATTGGCATAAAGTTAAAAATTTCCTCCATGACTCTTTTGAGGTTTTTTTGGCATTTTATAATAACTATATTAACCATTAAGTAATAAAAACACATGTTGTCACGGTAAGAGTTTAAGAGATTAAATAAGGGTTAAAGAAAAAAGATAAGGGTAATAATATGATATAAACTTGTATAAAAATTATTGGTTGATATAATTTAGACCCATACTAATATTATGTATGAAATAAATCACTATGGAGCCATTTGGAATTAAAAATTAATTTAAATTAATTTAATATTTTTTGAGTTTCTAAAAATGCCCCCACCTCAATTATAAAAGGGCACATCCTCCCTTACTTATTCACACCACTTTGAGCCTTTTATCTCTACCAAACCATACCAATTTCTACCCCAAAATCGATATCTATGTTCTGGAGGTCTTAGTATTCTAAAAATACCAACTCTAGATCTCTTTAGAAGAGATCAAAATGAATTCCACTGGAAAAGAGGTAATTATTTTACCAACTCATTCGAGTTAATTTATTCTTATACTTCCTATTAATGTATTGTTTCAATGATAAAGTAATAAATATTGTATAATATATATGATAAGATTTTATTATGATCATGATGAAACCATATTCCACCTTTTATCCATCCTTTGAAAAACAAAAGCACCGCGTGTGCGTACGTATGACTTACCATCTCCACACTATGTTGTAATTTTTTTCATTAAAAATTTATTTAGATGGGTATAATTATGGATATAAATAATAAATATTACATTATATTTATTATTTATGATTAATATACCATTAAATTACTTACCCTTTCATCCTTAAGGGAATGATATCATCGGTTGTGTGTACGTATAACCTACCATCTCCACGACGCGATGAGATTCATTTTCTACATTAACCATTCAAGAATGATTATAAAAATTTATATAATGATTAAATATAATATCTATGAACATAATATATTTTTTAGATGATATATATTTATATATATATCATATGCATAATAAACAATACTTACATAACAAAGCATGAATAGGAAAATAAAGCAGTTAATACCCGAAATAAGGGTAATAGTGGAATATTATTAACAAAATAACATAAAAATATCATATATGATATCATAAATGCCTATATGGTTATGTTATAAATTAATAACATGTTTTAAACAATTATACAATAGGTTAAAGCACATCCATCTAAATGAAAGTACAATGTAAGAGTTAATTTTACAATCTCATTATTATTCAGGGTTGTTTATACATATCTGCTGAGGAATATTTATCATCCATGTCCATGTTTCTTAAAAAAAATTAATTTTTTTTAAAATTATCATACAAATGTTTAAGGTATTTATACCCATGTTCTATTTTTTATAAAATGGTTTTAAAAGAATATTATTTCCATTTTCCAAATGAGGTACTTTATAACTTTTTCTAAAAAATACAAAAGGAATATTTTTTTAACTTATACAACATGAGTATATTTTTTTTCACTATCATGAAACCTTAACTTCTTGAAGTTTCTTTTACAAGTTTACAATCTTATTTTCAACAAAAAATTTTTCTTTTAAAATTTTGTGTCCTTTTAAATAAATGACTTCAAAGTAAAAAAGGGGTATTTCTCTTACGAAATTTTAATGATTTTATTAGAGTATTTTCATCTATGTGAAAATTATTTATTGGATATTATGATTGATTGAGGTTGATCTATGATACCATATACCATAATTTTTTGAAGTTTTTATATCATTTTGACCATGGATGTTCTATTTTGAAACCATTCATGGTTTATGGTTAATGTATTCACATTTCATATGCTAGTTTTTAAATAAGAATGTTTATGTTATTAATATTTCACCATTTTAATATAAAGACTGAATTGGACTTAGTAAGTGATGGGCAGATCCCTCTATATCACCTCAATGCATCGGTAGGTCTCATGAGACAAACTAGTTTAGGTATTGGGTGATGTCTTACCTGTTTATGTATGGTGTCTTGGCTGAAGTCTTGATGATATGTTTATGATGTCTAGCATTATACATTCCCTAATTATGAGATTAGTTATTAATATTCCACATGTTTATTCAATTATTAGAATATCCACATGATTATTTATATGTAATTATATGGTTTTTATTTATTCTTTCCATATTATGCTCTATATTATGTTTAAATGTCTTGTGTTTTAGTTATACACCTTGACTTAATGTTTATGATTATTATTCACAATAGATTTTGTTGTACGATTACCCTTACCAAGTATCTAAGCTCACCCATTTCTTATGTTCTATTTTTCCAGGATGCCAATATGTGTATTATGAATGATATTTAGGTTTAATATAGGAGAATAATAGTGCTCTCAAAGGATTTTATTTGTTGTAATTTATGTCATAAAATGTAATTTAAGGTTCATGTATGTAATCTAGATTCTAAAACTACTAAACTGATCAGTCCTTTGGGATTCAAATCTTGTATTTATTCCAATGTAATAAAGTGAGGCATCAACTCCAGGATACTGGAGTCGAGGTAGTTAAAAACATTAATTAGGTTCTTGAAGCTTGAGTAGTCCCTAGTCATATATCTAGAATATCCACTATATATATACCATAAGTTATCACTAGTACTCTTAAAGTAAGTTTCATACAACAAAGATTAAACAAGATATGGGTTTTATACCCATTTTTTCTTGAGTTTAGAAGTGTTAGTAATAATTTGTTTCAGAACCCAAGATTGTCTTACTGGTTTCTTATAAGTAGTATGTTTGAATTTCAGAAATAAATGCTTTATTAGGTCTAGTAGAATAATAATTATTAGCAGAACTAGCTAAATTGGAGCTAGGTAAAAATCATTTATTATAGATTTTCCTTTATTTAGGTTAGTAACCAGTAGTTGTAGTATATTTAGGATTAGTTTGTTTACCAAGCATTTGGGTTATAGTTTTTCTTCCATTAGTAAATCTTTCCAGATCTTTCTTTAATTGACCATTTGAAATTTTAATCTCCTTTTTTTCTTTTAACAATTAAGCATTATTATCCTTAAAAAAATCATTTTTAAAGTGAGAAGACAAAGCATGAAATTTTTTAAACTTTTTTATCTATTCTTATGTTCATTAAATGTATCTTATATCATATTATGGTATTGAAATAGATCACAATTGGGAATATTTTCTCCACTATTTTGAATTTCAAAAAGGTTATAAATATGTCTAGGAGATGTAGGAATAATATTCTATACCTCAAATGTTTTTTTCATGAAACACATGTTAGCTTTTTCATTTATCTCTTCTCTAATGGAATCTTAATCACTTAATCTATCCTCATAGGTGCTCTATGTGGATTTCATATCCATTTTATATATTTTACCATTTTACTCATACTTTTTCTTATAATTTAACTTAATACAATCCGTTTTAACATGTCCTTTTATTTTACACTCATAATAGGTCAATTAATTGGGGTAATCATCCTTTCCCCACACTTTTATCAAATTTACCTTATTGTTATACTTTCTTATACAGTTCCATTTCTTAAAGAATTTACTTTTCTTGTAAATATTTTTGAATCTTTTAGAAAGATGGACCATTTCTTCATCACTATTAGAGGATGAATCCTCATTACTTGAACTTTAAACCTAGATATTATCTTTTATTTTTGAGTTAGGAGTCTTAAAGGGTATTAGATTACTCTATGGTTTAGCCTTGATATTTTCTTTTACATGTAGTTATTATTTGTACATCATTATTTTACAATTAGGATCTTTAACTCGTAGTGTACTATGTTTCATGATTCTTTAATTGATACTGATGTTCCTCTCTATCTATCAAGTAAAAATCTAAATAATCACATTATATGATCTTTATTAGAAACTGTCTTTCCAAGTGCATGTATGGTGTTCAAAATTTCATTGAATCTAAGATACATATCATAAATAGATTCATCAAAATTAACATTGAATATATCATATTTAATAGTGTACGTATTCAAACACACTTATTAATATTTGAAATTCATTCATGAGAAACAACTAGTGTATACCATATTTCAAATGTACTACAATAAGAAAATATTTTATTAAATTTATCATATCCTAAATCATATTATAATGCATTCATTAATTTATAATTAAAATCATAGGAAAACTTAGTTTAAACACTCCAATATGTTTTAGGATCTTTATGTTTCTCATATTTATCCTCAAAAATAGTCCAAATACCAAATGTCATCCCTTCTATATTAATTTTCATTTTAATCTTACATTGAACATAGTTAGTTCCATTACAATAAGTAATCAAGTTAGTGGAAGTTTATTAAAACTTAGTATTATCCATAAAGATATAATTTATATACAATAGAAATTTAAGATCTTTAAAAAAACTATATCATAGTAAAAATTATTTTTGAACATGCTTTGATACCAAATATTGGTCCCAGTGGACAACTCAAGATGGGGGGGGGGGTTGAATTGAGTTTCTAATAAAATTTCTATTAAAAAAAATTTAAACTTAAATCCCCCAATTTAATAAAAATGTATTGTTGAATAGAAGTGTAGAATTATATAATTTGATCTTTGGAAAAGATTCTCAGAAGATCGATCACAGCTCAATTAAAGTAACTTTGAAACCACTTTATCTTTTAAAACTAATATACTGGTATCAAATATAGTATATAACCCACATAATAAATTTAACTATAAAAGTATGGTTTTTAAAATAGATAATAGTTTGTTTAAAACAATAGTAAAATCAAAATAATAAAATATACAATGGAATTTAAACAGGGTTCAGTCTCAACCTGATACCTAATCCTATCCACTTTTAAATCACTTGTTTCAAATCAATTTATTATTAAATAAACTTGATAAAAAACATGGATCAATTTTTACAAAACAACACACAAGGATGTTTATGAATAAAGATTACTCTATAGTTATACAAGAGAGTAAATAATGATAAGAACTACATAAAATAAGTCCAGGTCACACATGAACTCTTTAAAAATTATACATGGGAGTAAAAATGTAAATAATTAATAGATAGTGCCAATAAATCTCTTGTTTTGGGGTAGGAGGCTATGTTTTACAGATAAAAAAAGTAAAACAAAAACACAGATTAAAAAAATTCTAAAATAGAAATAAATTTAAGAGAGATGGAGTTATGGTGTATTTAAATGTAAATATATTTAGATGTTTATTATTCCTTGAATATATTTTTGAAAAAATATCAAACAAGTTTCATAAAAATGCAGGAAAACAAAGTACTGTGGAAGTCTAGAAGGAATCCTTTATTCTTAGTTTGTAATTTTCCAGTGTTCTTCCACACATGTGTATAAATATTTTTTTGTTCCAATGTATGAGAGTATTTATTTCTATATCCATGCATGTATCATATATGAATGAGGTATATATTCTGACTTTTTATCCTTCTTGATAGTATAATTATCCATCACAGAAAATAATAGAAAAAGATGAATCCTCATACTGAGAGACACAGATTCGGAAAAGTTTGACTTTGTTTTTAAAACAAACATGGAGTTGTTTAAGAATAATAATTATTAAATAAAATTTTTTCTATCTTGATTTTAATTTATAAAATATCTTTTGGAGTATTAATGTTGAAATTAAAAATGGATAGCTACAATAGCTCTCTGGTAGTAGAAAAATCTGGCGGTAGCTCTTACCAGTAGTACAACCTAGAGGTAGAAAGATCTGGTGGTAGATCCATCTTATGGTAAATATGTATGATGATATATATTGAATGATATATATTTTTTATGGTATATATGTCTGATGGAAGTTCTATCTAGTAGTAGTAGGATTAAACTAGCGGTAGATTGTTGAACTGAAGGTAGATCAATACTTAGTCATTTTTTTTTATTTTGTCTAAAATATATTTGACTGTCATAAAACAATAAATTCATAAGAAAAATAAAAAATATGATTTTATATCATTAAAATAATGTGTTTATTAGGTTAATATAACAATATAATTTACCTTCATACCCTTCTACTTATTAAAATATGATAACTTCACTTCTGCATATGTGTGGACTACCTCATCCACTAAGCAATGTGATTAATTTTTAATGTATTCATTTCAAGGATGATTATAAGTATGTATAAAATGAATATATATGATTTTTATATCATTATTAAAATTCTAGATATTTTGTAACCATGATAAATATTCAAGGACCAAAACCACTGAACTGAAACTTACATGAAAAATGAAACAATTAACAATCAGAAACAAGAATTTAATATATAAATTTTAATAAATGGGTGTTAAAATATTATAAGTGGATCATATATGATATTATAATAATTTATATTGTTCTATTATGAAAATATAATAAATTTAAATTTGTTATATAGAAGGCTAAAATCATTTATAATGAAATTCATACATGAGGTAAGATTTTATTTCACAATCTCAAAATTATTCAGGATTATTTATGTTTATGTTTCTATTGGGGGGATTATATTAAATTTATATCTTAAAACCCATAATTTTTCTTATCCTATGGTTATTTTTGGGTTTGTAATGTATCATTTCCATTTTTACCTTCTTTGGAACAGAACAAAACAAATAAATGTTTTAAAGGAAAACCAACTTTGTTTTTCAATTCAGTTAGGAATATTTTTTATTCCATTTCATTATTTTATTTAAAATGTTTTCAAGAATTTTTTTACTATTCTAAAATTATTTATTAAATAATTTTTTACCCATGTTTGAATTTATATAATTTTTTTTAAAATGACTCTTCTTCTCATTTTCTAAATGAGGTACTTTTTACCAAAGGTATGGACAAAATATTTGTTTTAACATACACAACATGAATAGATTTTCCCTCAATAATGAATAATATTTTATTTTAATATTTATTTAAAAGTTTTCATGTTTCTTTATAAAAATTTTTCCCCAAATATTTTGGAATTTTTTAGATTTTAAATAATTGAATTCAAAATTAAAAGGGTATTTTTATCAAGAAATTTTCAAGTTATATTTTAAAAGGATTTTCATCTATGTTAATATATTTTGATGAATTTTATGATTTAATGATGATATAATATAATGATACCATCTACCATATTTCTTTATATGAATTATGATCATTTTTACTAGGTAAATAATTAACATTCTATATGTTAGTTCTTCTAATACGATAAATTATTGATTATTAAGGAATATTTATTAAGTTGTATTGTTTATTCATTTTATGAATGAATTATAATTATTATATGATAGGTGGATCCTATAATTATATAGCCCTATATGCATTAGTATGTCTCATGAGAAAAAATAGGTTGGGTATTTGGCCAAGGCCTTACCCATTTATGTAAGATATCTTAGAATGCGACCTTGAAAATAAGTTTAAAATGTCCGACATTATGTATTTCATCATTATAAAATAAGTGATTTATATACATGTGATTGTTAAAATTGTTATGATATACATGGATAAGTCTCAAGATCATGTGATTATTTATTTGACACAATTTGATCATCATTTATTCCTACCATATTATTCATGTCATTTTTATTATATGATATATTCCACTGCATGAATTCCCTTACTAAGCATATGAGCACACCCATTTCTTATATTTATATTCCATAAGATATCATGAAGTTTACTATAATTGATATGAAAGGACATGATAGATGGAATAATTAATTCCTCAAAGAAAATACTATCTTTTATTTTATGTTTTCAAATGTAATATGAGACTCAAGCATGTATCTAGTTTACCAAGTTTACTAAACTATTTGGTACCTTGGGATGAAATTGATCATATCTAGTTCCAATTTAGTAATATAACCACTAAATCTTGGTTATTGGAGTTGGGGTATTTTCATGGTCAGTGCACATTTTTCCTAATCATGTGTTAAAACCATACAGATACCCAATTCATGTCGAGTAGGAGATGTATGGTCAGTGCATGGGTTACTGAACCATACGTCATGATCATCTAGGTTGACCAGATTTTTATTTTATGAGTTTACAATTATAACTATGTTTTAATTTAATGTGTTTTGGACCCCTTTATCTTCTATTTTGTTTCATCTGATCTAGGGCATGTGAGAGGTAGTTCCTCACTTCTTCCTCCATGATTTTAAGCTCCTGTACCTTAATTTCAAGTATATTTATTGTAGTAAACACCATAATTCCTCTATTACCTATTGTTTCTTACTCTTTATCTTAGTTTCACTTCCTTCCTAGAACCCTAGGGGATGTTGGGATGAGATTAGGGTTATGGGGTGGTCATAATTTGGATATTTTGTTTTTAAGGGATGTTGGGGCCTTCTCTATTCTTGTTCGAACATTCACCATCTAAGGAAACACATTGTGGATTATCACAAATGGTTTACTACTTCGTCCAAGTAGGTGTTTTTATACACTTCCTTTAATAGGAATGACATTCTATGCTCGATTATTTTAAATGTTTTCATGTTAATATATATATGTGTGTGTGCATGTGTGTGATTATTATAATGAATTTTAAAAAAGTTATAAATTGATTTCATAATTAGTATAAAGGGTATTTAATGTTGTTTTATAGTTTTGAAATAATGTTTTAATTCCATGTGTATTAGAAAATTTTTATGTTTTTTAAACACATTTTGATTTTTAAAGATCTTTTAACCAATTTGGGTCATAAATTTGATATATGAGTTATGTTTTTGACTTTTAAGAGGTTTTAAAAAATGGGAACTTGATTCTCAAATTTATTTCTAAATGTTTTATAATGTTTTTTAATGGTTATAAAGGACCCAACATCCCAATTTATTTTTCAAGAAGGCGTATTTAGCACCCTTAAATGGTTTTCACATTGTGCGAGTGTTGGGGGGGGGGGGGGTATAAAACCCTACAAAGGCCCCCATTTTTTTAGTGCTGATTTGGACTGTGATCCCAAAATGGGATATTTTGAATTATTTATATTTTTAATGAATAAATAAAATATGTTTCTTGATATGGAGTTATAGGTGATCCATGGTTTATGTTTTTGTTTAATTACCCATTAATGTGATTTATTTTTTGTTCACCTCTAATTGTTTTTTTTCATAGTAAACCTAGGATAAGATATAGGTCTAGATTTATGTTATGCTACAAAGTATGCATTATTATTATATCCCCTAGAGTTGTGATATATACTTGGTCTAGTGGGGGGGGGGGGTCTTTAAATGGTTAGTGAGATCTAGATAGAAAACTTGTGTGGTTTTGGAAAGAACATTTAATGGAAGTTGGTCAAGTAGTTTTGGTATATTTTGGGACCATATCACCTTTGGAACAAGTTTGTATCCAATTATATTAGTTGAATCTATATGGATACTTCAATAATTTATTTTATTTTCATTTTCTAGCTCAATTGACTTGTTTGGTACCCTTATGTGTGTGGTATTGTCTTTTATTATTGATAGTTTCCATCACTTGTGTGTGTGTTTCATTTCATGTGATATGGTTTGAATTTATTAAAATAGAGTTTTCATGAATGGATTTCAAGATGGTATTTTTATAGAAAATAGAAAGGTTTCATTAACATATGTAAAATTTGTAAGAAAGTCTCTTTAACATTTTTTTATTTTTAAAATAACTTATTTTACTAATGGAAGGAATGAGGTTTTATGAAAAAGTAAAAATATAATATTACTTGTTTTATTATGATTAGTCATAAAATTATAATTTATATTTGAAATTAAAACTATCATAAATGAAATTTATTTTTAAAGTAATTTCACAAAGTCTTTGGTGAAATCCTATTAGGCATGTTCATCTCACACCTTGTATATACCAATGGGTATATCTAACCTTAATTGTTTCTGTTTCAAGTCCCCAGGCTATGTTATGTATTTATCCCTCCTCTTAGGTTTATCTTTGAGCTAGTTTATTAATGGGAGCCTGATATGTGGGGAGTGAATTTATATCACATGGATTTGGGTATTAGTTTCTTGGATTTTATTTTATTTTGGGATGTTTATGTATCGACTATATCGATATACCTTCAGGTTTAAGTTTTTACTAATTCATGTGATGATTTTAATTCTTTCATTTTTCATATTATGTGTTGGTTTACTTTACAATTTTATTTATTAATTTTGTTGAATTATAATATGATTGTATTATTATTTTTAGTTTTTTTATTAGGTGAAACCATTACCAAGATTATTCTTTAATGCCCATACACTAGTTCCTAGCTTGTGGGGTTTGGTAATGGCCTTAGGGCCTTATCATGGGTTGACTTAGGTTCTAGCTGAGTGGTGTTCTAGGTTGGTTCATGAAATGAAAACATTAGAGGCTAGGTTCATTGAAAGGAATATGTTATTGAGAATCCATATTATTATTTAGAGTGTGTCTCAGTAGAAAGGAGAAAAGAACTATCATCAGAACTCTAGAGTTGAACACAAATGGGTTATTGATCACCACTCTTAATGATGAAGCTTGAGTATCCATGGGAATTTGGCATTTGAATCTTGATTTTGAGTTAATATTTTATTAATTTGAATGTATTTTTATGTGATATTATATACCGATGATATTTGGGGTCTTCCTTGGTTTAGAGAGTGGGTATGAAGAGTAAAAAAGTGTTTCACTATTATCCCTCATCATCCAGAAAATCATGCAGAGCCTATGTGACAGAGGTTTATAAAGTTCATAGATCCCATTGTATGGTTGGTTCATGGTTCTCCAACCATTTAATCCAAACTGCACATAACTCCATTTATCCCATAGATGTTTGTTTTTGTTCCTTTTTCTCTTTTTATTGACTCCAAAGGTGTTTACCATTAACGTGAGTATAATTATGGGATATTTTTATTGTAGAGTTGATACTATCAATTTCAATTTTGATTTCAATACATGATTTTTTGTTTGGTTTTACCTTTTCAAAGGTTGGTTTTATATTTGGAAAGTAGGTTTTGGAATGAAAAATTGGATGTTTCCAATTTGTTTTAAAGTGTTTTCCAAAGTAAATTTTCCTTAAATATTAAGGTTTGAAAGAATTATGAAATCATAATTTGATTCTTATTTTGAAATGAAAGTTTTTAGAACTCAGGAAGAAACACCTTAATTGAAATTAGTTTTTTTATGTGAGGTAAATTTTCAAATGAAATCAAGATTTTATAAGGTGTTGTGTGTTTTCAAAATGGGTATTTGTTAAAATAAATCAATTGGATATTATTAGGGGATTTTAATTTAAATGGGAAAATTTTATGAGAGATTATAAATGTGTTTTTCTTTGAATTTTGATTCATAAGGAATTTTTTAACTCAATTTATGGGATGTGAGTTGATTGAGTTTTTTTATGTTATTTATAGTATTAATCCCAAATATTTTTCTAAGAATAATAGTAAGTCTATTTATTTTGTTGATTGTCAGGATAAACCTTCTCATCATTTAGGGTTGGTTTCTCCACTTTTAGACTCCACTCAGACTGAAGACCAAGTGGTAGAGTTGGAATCTTCCCATCTCTTAGACCCCATACATGACTTCATGAATACTCATATATCTTACTTCTACCATGATCGAGGTTCTATCAAGGTAATGGAGTGTTTATAAGGAATTTAGAGTATTTTCAATTCTCTAAAAACTACTAAAGATTCAAGGTTGAAGATCATTTTAACTTTATTTAAGGGACATAGATGAGTGTGATGAGTAAAAATGGTTCCTTCTCAGCTTCATGAGTGAATTTATTGTGAATTTTTCAAAAGAAAATTTATAAAATAGAACTATCATGTGTTCATAAAGATGGAGAAGTCTATTGAGTTTATGAGCCTTCAACCAAGTGAATATCTAGTGAAGGAGTTTACTAAACATTTCTTAGTGATAGTTTTAATTTCTCTAGAGATCATCAATGATTATTCCTCAAGAGTTCATTAATTTAAAAGAGATCTTAACCTAGACCCTGAAGTAGTCCTAATTGAATTTTTCTTAACCTCTTATCATGATGTAGTTAAATTGGGTGTATGAGTGGAAGATGAGTAGGCTGTGAAACCTGTGGTGAGTAATGCCTTGGATATAGTTGATTCAAGTGAATATATTTCATATAGTGGTAATCATAGGTTGATTTATTCTAAGTTGTAAGGTCTGGTTGATTTGGGTTAGTCTTCACAAAGAAGAAATAGTTATCTGGTGTGTTTCCATTGTGGATCCCCTAGTAATTTTAAGATGTCTTGTTTTAAAGCTCTAAGATTATGTCATCAATGTTGAAAACTGGTCCATCTTCAAAGGTTATATAATCTATATTTTTAGAATAAGAAGTTTCAGGTGTATTTTTGGTTTTTGGGTAGAATTTTTTTTAGGAATTATGCTTGTAAAATGTAGAAATGATTGAATGTTTTGGATTTATGTGGTTTATTCCTTATGATTATTGATGAATGTTTTTTAGGTGTGTTCCTTGTATCTTTAGTTTTTTACTCTTAAGGTTTATTCATGTTCATTTGGTTTGGATATGTTGAGGAAAAATTCTTTATGTATGGAACTTGAGTTACCCTTGGGTTCAATCCCGAGTAATCAAGATTGATTAGATTATCTATATATTGATCAATCAAAGGTGTTGTTTTTGTTTTTATGGGGTTGTTATGGGATGATGTTTTGGTTTGAGGTCCTAGTTTTCCTTTTGGGTATGTCGTGACCTGATTCAGGAACCCATTTTATTTTTTGATGAAGTATGATAGTGTATGGTGTTCTTTATTGTTTTGGTCGGGTGTGTTTGATTGAATTGTGGACCAGTCTTTTTTTATAGCTACTTAAGTGGTTTGTATGGTGGTTTTTTCTTTGAAGAGAGGTATGTTTTATTTGGTTATTTTATGGAGTTATTTTACTTTTAAGTACATTTCTTTTATATCTCACCATCTTATATGAATTCCAATTATCAGGGAGACTAATGTTAGGTATCTATTTTCTTTAAGACTTATCCTAGTGGTTGGGGTGGTGTCATGTTTAGAGACCTTTTCATGGATTTTTTGTGGATATTTTCCATTATATTTAGGATATTGGAGTGTGTTTGATGGATTTATCATATCAATCATGAGAGTTTGTTTTGTGCTTGGTAGATTCCATTCCTTATGACTGCTTTAGTTATACCCACCTCCCTTCATGGAGTTTCTTTGTAATTCCTAACCTTATATTTTGAATAAGGACTTTTGGGGGTTAGAAAGTGTTATGGTGGAGATAATTATCACACCTAAAAATTTATTTTACTTATTAATTTATTCATTTAATGATTTTGGGTTTTATCCTTGATTTTTCGGTCAAATATATTCAATTTTTTTTAAATTTTGGTGTTTCATTTTAGGGTGAAAGGTTGGTAATAACCGTGAAAAGATCGTGAGAAGGGCCAATAGTTTTTAGCAGAGTCATTTTACATAGTTATCATATGGGTTTCCTAACTGTGTAGATAATCCATTTTCATGCCCAATTCTTGTCTATTAGGATCTTCATGGTTGGTGCATGACTTTCCAAAATGTGCATCCTAATATTTTAGGCTGGCCTAATATTAATTTCTTGAGTTTCCAATTAAACCATTGTTTGAATTTAATGGGTTTTGGACCCCTTTCTCCTCCATTTTGGTTCCGAAAAACTAGGGTGTGTGATAGAGATTTCTTACCTTCCTCTATGATTTTAAATCTCCCCCACCTTAATTTCAAGATTATTTCTTGAGGTAAACCCCTTTGTTCCCCTTATTCTCACTTCTTCCTCCATCTTCCTTCCTTTTTGTCTTAGTTTAATTTCCTCTATAAAACCCTAGGGGTTGTTGAGATGAGATTAGAGTTTTAGGGTGGTTCTAGTATGGGGATTTTGTTGTTTAAGGGTTATAGGGGTCATCCCCATGCTTTTTTGAGTATTATCTATCGAAGTCGACACATTATGGCTTGTTGCGAGGGGTTAGCGCTTGGTTCAAGGTAAGTGTTTTTGTACACTTCTTTTAATTGGCATGTCACTATGTTCTTGATGATTCAAACACTTTGTTTTTCAATTTATATTTATATGTGATAGTTATAGAGAACTTTTTAAATATCCTAAAGTGATTTCATACTTGTAATAAAGAAAATTTAATGAAGTTTTATAGTTTTCAAGAAATATTTGAATTCTAAGAATATTAAAAATGTTTTAAAGGTTTATTTTAAAATAATTTTATTTTTTAAATATATTTTACCCCGTTTGGGTTGTGTAATAAATATAACAGTGATATTTTTGGACTTTTAATAGGTTTTATAAAAAGAGGAGTTGTTTCTATAGTTTATTTCTAGAATGGTTTTAAATGAATTTCTTAGAAAATGTATTAAAATGTTTTTGAATGGTTATAAAGGACTAAGAATCCTGATTTGGTTTTCAAGAAGGATCATTTGGTTTGTTTAGATGTTTTTCATGTTTTGAGGGGTGTCTAAAACCCTAAGGATCCCCTTGTTTTATTTCCATTGATTTAGATTGTGACCCTGAAGGAAGATATCTTGAATTATTTTAACTTTGAATAAAGAAATTTGGTTTGTTTCTTATGAGAGAGTTGGTGGTGATGTTTTTGTTTTTGTTTCATTACCCATTGATATGATTCATTCTATTCTCACTTATAATTGTTTATTTTTATAGAATACCTAGGCTAATAGATAGGTCTATATTTTTCTTATGCTAGATTGTATGCACACTTTTATTGTCCCTCTAGTTGTTCTATATGTTAGGACTAGTGGGGGTGCTTCCCGAAGTGGCTGGCAAAAGCTAGTTAGGTTTCTTGTGTGGTTAAAGATGAAATATTTTCTGGTAGTTGGTCTAGTGGTTTTAGTAAAGACTAGGAATGTCTCACCTTAATACCTAGTGTGTTTCCCATGATATTAGTTGACACTAGATATAAGACTTACATATTTTATTTCCTTTTCATCCACTTGATCGATTGATTTATATAGCACTCTTGTGTGTTTGGTATTGTATTTCATTATTGAAAGGTTACATCATTAGTGTTTTGGTGTGCGTCTTTCATTACACATAATGTGGTTTGACTCTATTAAAAAGGGTTTTGCGTAAATATATTTCAAGGTGGTATTTTCATAGGAAATAAAATGGTTTCATTAACATATATAAAATTTATATGAATTTTTATTTAAATTTGATGTTTTTGAAAATAAACTATTTTACTAAAGGATTAGGAGTGGTTTTATGAAAAATAAAAATGGAATGTTACATGCTTTATTATGATTAGTAATGAAAATTAACTGTCTATATGTATTTCAAACTAGAATAAATGAATTTATATTTAAAGGAATTGTAAAAAATATTTAGTGAAATCCTAATAGGAATATTCATCTCACATCCTCCATATATCAATGGGTATATGTAGCCTTCATTTTCTTTCTTTTAGGTACCCAATATGTGTTCGTTTTTTTTCTCTCCCCTTCTTATATTATGTTCAAGCTAGTCTGTTAGAAAGAGAATGAGACATGGCAAGTTACTCTAGGTCACATGAATAGGGTAGTAGTTTCTCGGATTTGGTTTTATTTTGGGATGATTATAAATCATCTTTATTAGCCCATATCTTCATATCTATTTTTTTACTATTCATGTGATGATGTTCATTCTTTCATTATCCAAAGTATGTGATAGTTTACTTTATGAGTTTCTTTATTACTTTTTATGCATTATACTCTAATTGGATATTTCCTTTTAGTTTGGTCATTGGGAAAAGACTATTCCCAAGGGTGTTCCTTGATATTCAAACACTAGTTGCCCACCCTTGGAGAGTAGGAATTCCATTCGGGCCTTGCCACATGCCAACTTGGGTTCCACATGAGAGGTGAACTGGGTTAGTTTATGACACCAACACATCCCAAAATTATATAGCATATAATTTGATAATCACATCAATATAGTAACTAAATAAAACTATTTTCATTTCTATTTACCATTATACCCTAAAATATTTTAGGATATTGAGTGATATTCAATTTTAATACTGAATGGTATAATATTATATTTTCCAACTTTTAAATTCTATATACTCCCACTAGCCTCTAATAAACTGTATTATCTTTAGAGTATCATTATAAGATAGACAAAATCATTTATGTTTAAAAAATAACACTTATTACCTTTGGTGGGAATATTTAAAATTAAACTATTATATCCATATCTTCTATGGTGTATTATGTGTTTGGAGTAATATTTTGAAAATTATACTTCATTATTTAAAACATGCTACTCTTTCCTGTTGAGAACTCTTCCCCTCACATTTTAACAAATATCTTTGATAAAACCTTTTATCCAACATCAAACTCCTTTTATCCTTATCTTCATTTTAAACCATGTTATAGAATATAATGACTCATAAACCATGGGTATTAAATTCATCATCTTGTAATGTGTATAAAAACTATTTTTTTAATAAAAAACTTACTTATCATTTAAGAGAATAAGATGAAAATACACAACTTTTATTAAGATCCACCTGATCTTGAATTATTCCTTTCATTTAAACCATAATAAATAAAACCTTTACCTCATCATTTAAATTAAAACTACAAGTTATATAAATTAGTTTCTTTATTTTTAAATCTTATATACTCACAAAAGTTGTAAATTAGGAATTTGGAATCATATACCTTTGAAAATGAAAGAATTTATTTATATACATTGATATCTGATATGTATATTCCACAATGTTTCCAAAAACCTATCTAGGAATCCTTACCAATTTCTATACCCTAGAAATAGTGATCCTCATTATCAAATATTCCTTTAGGTTTTAATAAACTTGAATCACTATTATGAAGAATCATTATTGTATTCTCCAACTAACTTTTCTTATTATTATTTGAACTTTTACCCACATGTACTATCAATTCATTACTAGAACCTAGACATTTCATGCCTAGTTTATCTATCCTAAACACTTTCAGTAAATGGGGAGAATTTTTTTTGAACTCATTCTTATTAAGAGAATTATTCTAGAAAAAATTACCAAATGAATCCCATAACTTGAATAAATCTCAAATTAAACCTTCAATCTCACCAGGTCATTTTCTATACTCAGCCATATTGTGTACATGAGTGAGAAATATTGTTCCTTTGGTCATCACAAATATAATTCATTTAAAACCTCAATTGAATTAATTTTTTATTCATCCTAAAATAATATATATTCCATTGTTAAAAAACTTCAATAGTTGATTACTTAGGAAGGGTTTACTTCAAAACATAAAATTTTATTCTTCTTGAGAATAATTAAATGTTTGTATACCAATATAATAAGTTGATTACATTAAGATCTTAATTTTTATAAGATTAATATAAAAGTTTTTTTGATGATTATGATTTCATTTATCAATAACAAAATCTTTTACTAGATGAGTATCATGTCTTATATTAATTTAATAAGAACTTATATTAAATGTGCTCCCACTAAAATGATGCCCCTTTAAATTTTATAATATCCATTAGTTAGAAAAGATTCATATATTAATAATAAATGACTCTAATTTAAAATTAACCACACCATTTATCTATTTATGCATGTAATTATTTTAATACCCCAATATTTTAAAAAAACACTATTTGATAGCATACATGATACGCAATGCCGAGATTTAATGACAGGAAAATATTATCATTTAAATATAACCATTATAACCTAACTGTTGAATTGGTGGATATGAATAAGATCAAATATATTATAATATATATACATATAAATGCTATAATAAATAAAAATGTATTGATAAATACTTATTAAATAAGCACTCAATTTTTAGTAAAGTCATTTTATGCTACAAAAATATGTTTTCTTCAAGAAACATTTTATTTCAGTTTGTGAGAAAATATTATAATTAATTTTTTCTAATTTTATATTTTTTAAATGATATCATTTTTTAATCAAAATTTCAAAATTATCTTAGGGTGAAATTTTGGGATTTTTATGAAAAGATTAATATTTTAGTAAATAGTGAAAAATATCGATTTTTGAACAACTATAATTTCTTTTCATTGAAAAGTACCATTATTATTTTAATTTCATATTAAATTAACATAATAATCCTTTAGTTATAAATAAAATAATTATTTACATAGGAATCATCTTTATACATGATTTTGGTATTAGTTCATTTTTGGGCATAAAAACGCATTTATCTAAAAATAGTTTTTCATTGTGTTTTGTGTTTTTATCTTAAATTAATTTCTAAAAATTATAAAAATAAAATAATGAAAAATGAATTCAATATTTGGAACTATTATTTCCAAGTTTTTTAAATAGTTCAATTTTATTTTTGGTCATTATGAAGAATAACTTAGTAAATATTTGTCATTTTGAAAAAGGTAAATCATGTAATTTAGGTAAAAAATCATTTGATAAGGCCTAAAAATCTCCCTAAAACTTGTTTATATTTTATTTCATAAGTTTATTTTTCAAAATTACCATAAAATTTTCAAAAATGTGTCAATTTTGTTCCACTTTATTTTGATAATTCCCTTAATATGGTTCTAAATACAGAATAAAAACCAAATGTCACTCTGTTTTAATATCTCTAATATTTTTTCATAGGGATAAAAAATGTTATGTTAAGTTATAAATAGTTATTTTAAATATAAATTTTTTTTTATCATGGTAATTTAATTTGAATTTTTATTGATGAAATAATTACATTAAATGCTTACATTACACTGACACAGAACTTGTACAAGGAATACAAAATTCAAGTAAATGATTTATAAAAACATTAAAAGTAATAAAATTTGGATGAATTATTGTGTTACAAAAATGTTTTTGATAAATATAAATCATTATTTAACTGTTAAAAGTATATATTCTAATTCCATTACTATATTTATATCATTAAAGTCAAACTATGTGAATAATACTAAAAATGACTTTAATGGTATATGATGTTAAATAATATTTTATTTAATGATTTAAAATTCATAAAAATATTATATTGGATAAATTTAATGGTATATGGTCTTTAATACCATCCATTTTCTATTTATGGGTCACTTTTTCTTTTATAGTTACTTTCTTGACCCATAAATAGTAAAAATCATTGATATCATGGTAATTGTCAAAAGGGTTAACAAGGGGTTAAAACTAATAGATAAGGGTTAAAAATAACATAAACTATTATAAATTTTATTATATGAGATAATTTGTACTCATAATTATCCTAGATTATAAATTTGTCCTTTTGGTTTCACTTTAACTTGAAAATTAATTTATATTAATTTAATACTTTAAGTAATTTCCTGGGTTCCCATCCTCTCACTTATAGAAGGGAACCTCCTCTATTCTCTTCCTTACACATTTTTAGCACTCTAGTTCATCCAATACCAGCCCAAGTACCTCCCCAAAATAAATCAACACTTCTTAGAGGTCCTTCCCTCACTAAAATACCAAACCTTGAAGTCTTAAGGTGTAATCTAAAAAGGTTATCCGAGGAGAAGGTATAAGTCCTAACCGACCTATTTCAAGTTTATTTATTCTTATAACTTGTTCAAATCTTATTTTACCATGAAAAAATAATAAAATAATTATATTATATATACTAAAATTTTATTATGATTATGGTATAACCCTTCTCATCTCCTTTCCCCTTATATGGGAAATGAAAACATTGCTCGTGCGTCTATGTGGATTACCACATCCATGAAGCGATGTGCTTCGTTTTTCATCACCACGTCACAAGGATGATTATTATGATGGATTTAATAAATAAATAAATAAATAAATAAATATATATATATATATATGATAATAATTAAATAATTATGATTATGTAAGTACAATATATTTTCTAACTTCTTACCCTTCCACCCATTAAAAAATCATAACGTCGATCGTTCTTATGTGTGGAATACCACATCCATGAAGAGACATGATTCATTTTTAATATATTACTTTAATGTATGATTATAAAATTTTATTTTATGTATAACAATAATAATTATTCCATTATTATTATTTTTTAGATGATGGAACAATTACCCCTTTTATCATGGTCAACCTACTAAAGTAATTTTACAATTATGAACCGAACATCCTCAAAATATCTGACATGAACTTAACCGATTAAGTAATTAAATATGTCATTAAAATAAATTAAATAAATGACTTAAATGATAAATTAATAAACCATTAAAATTTTCTCAAACAATTAAATAATTAATATAATTTTATTATACATGAGTTAAATGAAATATATAATAAGTCTAGATTTGAGGTAAGGGGCTTCTTAACTCAATTTCCATTCATTGGGTTATAATTCTAATTCATTAAATATTGTATATTTCCACCCCATATTAGGTTCCAATGAGGGGGGTGGGGGGGGGGGTGAATCAATGGTATACTAGTTTTATGAATTATTTTCTTTTAAATTCAACATATTGAACTTACTAAGGTTATTGATCCACTCGGTGATTCTCACAGTATAGCCTCATCTACAGAAATGATAAGAGAGATCACAAATGATGATATTTATAGGTTTAAATACAAATAAATACTCCTTTTCATGTTATTTATACCTCCTAAAATGAATTCTCACTATAATAATATTATTAATAGTAATGTTTGATACAAATTCACACTGTATATTAACTTCTAAATCCACAGAGGAGGTTCTTTATAATGCATCACACAATGTTACTATAGTCCACAATGGACTGCTCCAGAGTCCCAGTGGAGTCTTTTTCTACCCCCCAACACCAACTAAGAGAATTCCTCTTCTCCTGGATCTAACGAAGAGGCTTATCTGGCTTCTGGCTCCAACCGAAAGACTCATCTTTTCCCAGCTCCAAATGATATACTTCTTCTCTTATTTAGGGTTTATTAACTATAGGATGATCTCTTTAACCTCTTCCATTATATTTTTGAATCAAACTTTCTAATATATACTTAGAGTACCTTCAACATCCACTGATTAGGTATATCAATCTTTCTCAATTAATTCTGATCACCTGTATATGATCAGTTTCTTTAATGAAATAAATTCCCAGGCCATTATGGTTACTTCAGATGAAGTCTCGACCTCACTTAAATGAGTGAATATGTTGAAATAAATTTCTTATGAAATACTCCCCAGATTAAGTATCCAATCACTATAAATTATTCATGAAAAGTGTATCGAATGCCTATTTATCAAAATTCAAGAATGTGTAATACAATGCCTGGCCTTCTCAATCTTGGTTTTTTCTAATTCATTCAAGATTGAAGCATAAACATTGAATAAATGCAAGAACATATGGACTCATTGTATTATTATTTTATGTGATTTTTAATATAAATTCTTCAAGCTTCCTTATTCCATAATATGTTTAGTTGTATGTGATTATCTTGGGTTCTCAAATTATTGTGCATTCACATATGCATGTAAGAACACATGCACTATATTATACTTGTATATTTCACTCTAGTTCACATAAAATAGGTATATGAACACACTATCTTCATGCAACTACTTTCTTCCAACTATAAGCATGGATCCTCAAGTACTTCATGCAAGTAAATTTCACTATCTCTTCCTTCTTTTGCATAACCGTGTATGTGAATCCCTAAGGTTCCTGTCTACTAACATTATGTAAGAGTAGATGATATCTTAATCCCTATGCATAAGGAAATAAAATACACCCAACTATATTTCTGTAAGAGTATCTCAAAAACATTAAGGGTTTTATTCTTTGTGAAATAAGGTGGGCTTCGTGGAATGGGTTCTTCATGAAAAAATTAGAGTGTGCTTGGCACAAGTTGAATATCCATGGGATATCATACTTCTTCACAACATAAGAGGCTCATATAATCATTACTTCATGAATTAGTGTTATTCACAGTGCTATGTTTTTCTTCAAAAAAGATCCTCTCAATATTAGAGAAACCATTATATTGAAATGGTACTTCCTTTTATAGGTGAGTTCTTCCACCCCATATCTGAGAAATATGTCACACTGAGTATGTATTTAAATATTTGAAAAATACATTGTGTATTTAGCATTTAAATTCAATGAATCTTTCGGTGAGTCTCAAATATTATTACACTTAAATTCATGGCATCTTCATGATGTACCCTCCCTCACAGACTCACATGCATGTGAGTATGATCACACACTTCTCAACATTTTTAAATATCAAAATCATCTAGGTATTTGAATGGTATTATAATTTTTTTTCATTTATCCAAATATTATTATTCTAATATCCTCAAGAATGAAAATGAAGATTTGATGCATCGAGGTTCAAAGCCCCACTTTCTCAAAATATCATCCTAAAAACAACCATAGAAACCTCAATTTTTATCCTTAGAGGCTCATCCATATACTATAATTCATTGGAACTATCAAGAATCAGGAGGTTGAATAATATCTCTTAGGATGATCAAACAACTCACCTCAGTTAGATCATAATATTACGATGTATTCATATCTTTTTAATGGTAGCTGAATAGTTCCCCACCTCGCTCATCCCATAGAAAACTTCTATTTGGTTTCACTCTACAATTTATATCTCCAAATTTTCTTAGCTTATCGATGTGTATCATGGGGTCCACTCCCATACAAACATTTCAACCATGAGATTCATGGGACACACCTCACCTATACTACCCCACCTACCCCACCACATGTGCGCTACTCGTGCTTGTCCCTATAGGCACTATGTGTCCCATATTCATGTGATCCATGTGGGAAATATGATTCCACTTACTACCATGTCTGGATGGAGGTCGATACACACACCTAAGTAATGGTTGTAGATCCCTTTATCTAGCTTGGTAGTTGGATAATCTTTTGGTAAAACTTCTATAAAAGAGTAATCCAATTTCTCATTTAACACCAAGCTATATTCTCATCTTCTCATATTCACAAATTCTTTATAAAAAATATATAAATATATTTTTTCATGGAATTTATATAATTTCCTCATTGTTTTAAATAATGTACATTCTATTAATATCACTTGTAAAAATATTTGGAATTAATATTAGTTCAATAATCATCACATTTAATTAAGGAGAATTTTTCAATCATGACATCCCATTCCATTACATGAATCCATAAAAATTCTCCAATAATCACCACCTCACATATTTACCCATTGAAAAAAAACACAAATTGGGCTCAATAATATCCCCTTTATATTTTTTTCAATATTCTCTCATATAAAAGTAAATATATGGTGCATACCTATTTTATCCCCATTATTGACATTCAAATTCAAAGGATAAATGGGTTATTATAGTCTTATCTTTCTTTTCAAAAAATGTTCTACCCCCTTTTAAGATTATTTCTAGAACACTTATAAGAGAGGGATTATATCACATGGGTCTCATTAGTAAATAGACTTTTATAATAAACTCTAATTCTATGTGGGATAACCCAGTGTAGAAAACAAGAGATAAATAACAATGTTTGTCTATGATATCCATAAACTACCATGTATGTGAATTCATGCTTAAAAATTCTCAATTCACATTTTAGGGGATGAAAGTAATCAAATTTATCAATAAAATGCTATATACCTCACACACTTAAACAAACACATTAAAAGTTTAGGTGAAAAAGATATATACCCCGTTCTTAGATCAGTAATAACTCCCCTTGACAATTATTATCAATTCAACCAGAGTAGGGATATGATAGTTATTTTCATACCCCATCTTTCAATTTTATAAAGATATTTAGAAGTTCCACATTCAATATGTTGTGAATATTTAATAGCTTCATCTCATCAATTCTCCCCCTCAAGGGATGCATCCAAATCCTTAAATTATCTATATATTAGTAAAGACACACAAACACAGGTGAATAATGAGTAATCTTATCATTATTCTAGATTAACATTCAGAATGAGAACTGACTATTAACCTGTGCTATTATTTTCTCTAAATATTAGCCAACTTCTTACCAACTTTGTATGGAATATCTTTTCCACCTCAGTTTCATATCCACTTTCTTTCCTTTATATTTAGTAAATTTTTTAGCTTCCTCCAATTTCTTAGCCAATTTTAGTTGATTTGTCCAAATAACTAGGCATTATTTCTGACATTATTTGTCTTCTTATAATCTTCACATGACTTTCCACTATTTTTTAATTGAATCCACTTTTCTTTCACAACATAGTAAATATATCTCATTAGTCTAGTAATGGATTTATTAGCTATGTGATATTTCTTTTTATATTTCCCAAAAACTTGTTTTAATAATTCATAACTATTTTTAATTGGTACCTTGTATGGATTTTTGATCACACCATTTTTCATTTTCGTGAGAATTTTTTTAACAATATTCTTTTTTTGTTCACATTTCAAGACCGAATTTTCACCTTGTTTTTCACCCACCTACTCTTTTTTGTGGTCTTATTTTAATATTGTTAGATTATTTGTGAATGATTGGAACATACCAACACTTATCGTAACAATGAACTCTTTTTTTGTTGTATTCATAGAAATTTTCAATGAATTAAAATATATTATTTATATATAGATTCATTTTTTGTGGATTTATATTCTATGATAGAGGTCTTATATTTTCTTCAGCTTCCCCCTTTCTTGTAGCTTTATATGATTTTAATGAATTTAAATGTTATTCCAAAATTCTAGAGATTTGTGTACAAACTTCCAGCAACACCAACTATAGGCTATAAATATTTCTCTATCATTTTTATAGTATAACTTGTATAGATTTCATATATTGTGAAACTTTATATTTTTGAGTCGAATCATCACTATTTTGGACAATTATTGTGGAGTAGCTATTCATATATTTTTCTCATTAACCTTTGATGTGGTGGGTTTACTAGTATCTTTCAACATCTATGCTTTCCTAGAATTTTGTTTAAAACCTATACCAACAACTAAAACAACATTAGTGCATAATATAGTTTATGGGTTATGTGATAACTTATTCTTATATGATTATTCTATTTTATTGGAGAATTATCTCATGATCTTCTTGGAGTCACGATCCTCAATAAACACTTATATGGAAATATCTATTTTTCAATAAATTTGGGAAGTTCTAACTTATAGTGAATCCTAATTATTCAATTTCACATCCCTCACTAAACACTTAATGTTGAGGGAGTTCTTATCATCCTAAACTATTCTCTTCCTATCTTCCCAATCTTCCTTTATATTATTCATTTATTCTTCTTGCATGTTTCTTGATTCTTACAAAGAATTTTCAATATCTTTTTACTTGTTTTATTTATCTTCTATTTGATAATCTTTGAAAACCAACAAAAATTTGTGCAATTTTTCAAGTCCATGGAATAATTCCACAAAAACAATATCAATGAATTTTTTCTCAAAAAAATTTCTTTTAAATTCATTTAAAGATTCAACATATATTTCATTAAAAATAGAAATCGTTTCATCCTTTTATTTGACAATTTTTTTGTGAGTTTTGGATATGATATCCTTATAAGACAATGCCTATTCAATTTAATCAGCCTCTTCGTTCATATATAATTTTTTTATCTTGAGTTCCCTTAGAAATTACAACAATATTACTTACCACTTATTTTGGGAACATTCTTCAAATGTTCTTTGAATTCAGAATGAAGATCACTAATTGATATATCATCTTCAAAAATTGAGCATTATATTTAAAAGAATCACAATCAAGAGAATTATTGTGACATATACCACTTTGATTACCTTTAGTTAGTGGTGTTTATACCTTTACTACAATAATCTTCTTCATCTTCCTTACTTGTGTCTTCTTTTTGTTCTTCTGAGCCATGGAAGAAACCTTCAGATTAGTATCTTGAGGAGAAACTTCCCTTTTATCCATCTAATATAGCTATATAAGTTCAAAAAATATTAAATTCTTAAATAGTCCCTTGGATATTTTGGGAGAATCTTTTCTCTGATACAACTTGTATATCTCCAGGAAAAATTATGTGCCACTAAGGGGGGTGAATCAATGGTAAAATGGGTTTATGAATTCTTTTCTTTTGAATTTATCCTATGAAATTTTTAATGTTATAGATCCACTATATGATTTTCATAGTCTCAACTCATATGAAAAAATGATAATATATAGTACAACACATGATATTTAAAATTTTTGGGACAAAGACCTACTCCTTTCCATGTTCGTTATACCCCCAACATGGATTCTACACTACAATATTATTATCAATTACAATGGTTTATACAAAATCAAACTATATCTTAACTTATTAATCCAATTAAGAGGTTATTTATACTACATAATATAGTGTTATGAGTATCTACACTGGCCTACTCTATAGTCCCACTAGATTCTTCTACTACTCTCAACAACTGAGAGACATCATCTGCTCCCATATCTAACAGAGAGACTTGTCCTTCTTTTAGATCCAACCAAAATAATTATCTACTCCAAAATAAAATTGAGAGTATTATTCCATTTTTTAGGGTTGATTCATTATAGGATAATATTTTTATATTCCTCCAAAATCTAGCTGAATCACTCTTTCTCACTTCAAATACCTTCAACAACCATTGATTAGTTATTTCAGTCTTGCTCAATTAATTCTGATCACCTGTATATGATCAATTGCCTCAGCGTAACAAATTATTGGGACAATATTATTCCTTAATATTAAGTCTCATCCCCAATTAAATTATTAAATACATGGGAATAAATTCCTTCTAAAATACTTATTGGCTTCAGTCTCCAATCACTACACATTATTCATAAAAAGTGAATTGCATGTACCTTCCTCAAACTTTTTTCATGTGTAATAAAATGCATGGTCTTATAAATATTATTTTATTATATTGCATGAAATATTGAATTATAAATATTAAAAAAACCCTAACACATATGTATTTCTTATATTTTTATTTTATGTTCTTTTCATTATCAATTATTCAATCTTCCTTATTCCACAATATGTCTAGTTGTACGTGATTAGATTGGGTTCTAAAATGATTGTGCATTCAAATATGAATTCAAGAATGTATGAACTGTATTATACCTACATATTTTACTACCCTTCACATGAAACAAGTATACACACACATTTTATTCTTGTAACTACATCACACAAACCGTAAGCATGGATCCTCATGTCCTTCACACAAGTAAATTGCGCTATCTCTTCCTTATTACACACAAAAGTATATGTGAATCCTCAAGGTTATTATCTACCATTTTCATGTAAGAGTAGATAATATCTCAATCACTATGTGTAAGGATATTGTTCACACCCAAATGGATTGGTTTAATAGTATCACACAAACCTAAAGGCTTTTCTTTATCATGAAAGTCGGTGTTCTTCATGGAATGAGTTCTTCACGAAGCACTTTAAGTGTTATTGGCACAATTCAAATTACCATAAGATATCCTAATTATTCACAACCTAAGAGGATTATTGAATCCTCAATTTATGAAATAGTGGATTCTTGGTGCTTTATTTTTCTCCTAAAAATGAGAACCTCTCAATATTGAAAAAAACATTTTATTGACATAGTGCTTCCTTTTATAGGAGAGTTCTACCACATCATCTTTGAGAAATATTATATGTAAATTCCATATTTAAATATATAAAAAACATTCCATGTCATCAATATTTAAATTCACTAAATCTTTCAATGAGTCTCAAATATTATTATGTAGAAACTCATGGCATATTTGTGATGCACCCCTATTCACAAAATCACATGCATGCAATGATGATCACAAGATTCTACTCATTTTTAAAGACCCAAATCACCCAGGTATTAATATGTTATTCTAAAAATTCATTTTCATTAATCCAAAAAATTTATTTTAATATCTACATGCATGAAAGATGGAGATTTCATACATGGAGGTTAGAAGCCTCACCGTATCAAAATATCTGTCCCAGAATCACCTTAGATACCTAGAATTTGATCCCTAGAGGTTTATAAATATACTATAGTGAATTGAAACTATCTAGTGTCATGATTTTGAAGAATATTGTTTGATATTATCATAAAATTCACATCATTTGGATCGAACAACTATGATATATCTGTATCTTTTTAAATGTGGGTGAACAGTAACTCCCATCACTCATCCCATATAAAAATTTTGTTTGATCTCACTATCCCACTTATATCTCTTCATTTAATTTTAATTTTTTTTGATCATAATGGGATAATTTCCCATGATGGGTGCTATTATAGATCCTACCTCTTTTATGGTTTTATGTAGGTCAATCTCCCCACCTAAGTAGTGGAGGTGGATCCCTTTGGCTGGCAAGGTAGTCAGTTAATTTTTTAATAAAACTTATATAAAATAGTTATCCAATTTATAATATAAAACTAAGACATATTGTCAAATTATCATATCCAAAAATTATTTATAAAAAATATATAAATATATATTTTTATCTTTCACATAAATTCCTCATTGTTGTAAACAATGCACATTCTCTAAATGTCACTTTCACACGTCTTTAGCATTACGAGTGGTTCAACAATCGTTACATTTAATCAAGGAGATTTTTTCAAGAATGAAATCCAATGATATTAAATTAATCCATACCAATTATCCATGAATAATCACCACACACATTGATCTATTAACAAAAAATGTAACTTGGGCTCAACAATTGGTATCATAAAAATTATGAACCGAACATCCTCAAAACACCTGATGTGAACTTAACCAATTAATTAATTACATATATAATTGAAATAAATGGTTTAATAATAAATTAATAAATGTATAAATGTTTTTTAAACAATTAAATAATTATTATAAGTTTATTATACATGAGTTAAAGGACATACATAACAATTTTGGACTCAAGGTAAGGGGTTTCTTAACTTAATTTCCATTCATTGGGTTATACTCCTACTTCATTGAATATATTATGCCAATATTATGTTTGGAATGAACACTGATTGTATTATGTTATATTTCTAGTTTTTATGGTTTTACAATTTTTAAACACAATAAATTCATTTATTAAATTCTAACTTTAGTGATATGATCTTTTTAAGAATTATTCATCTCAATATTGTTTCTTGAAGATATACCTTGTATTATGCACCTAATTACTTTTATAAGCTGTATATTACACCTTTTTAGATATTATATCATGAATTAATCTTTTATCATGGTATTTAAATTTCCTTTGAAGTTCTCTCTTTCATGAGATATTGATTCAAATGTTATAAAAGTTTCAAGGGTTTTTATGGTATCAATTTCAATTCTTTGAGACATAATTAATGTTATACACCATGTTTTATTTTATATGGTGTAATTAGATCTCAATGAATTATTTTCACATACTATTTCATGAAAATTATGGGTTTTATAGAATCATGTTATTTTCCTTCATTTAATTTATTTTTGATTCAATCATTACCTAAGTTTCAAGGGTTTACCATCTCAAACTTTCTTCTTTGGGACATGTTTTGATTGATGCACCTATATTAATTTTTATGGTGTATATATTTACTCTTAAAATATAATATCATGACTCTTTTTATACTCATGTTATGTTATATTCCTTATTATGTTCTTTCTTTTAAAGGGTTTTTGGTTTTAAAATGTTGTAAATGGGTTTTTGTTTAAAAACATTACTTTAAAGGTTATAAAGACTTTTATCAAAACTATTAATCTATGTAATTTATATTATTTCATATATTTTATTTTATAAACATAAAAAATTTTATAAAGTTATTTTTGATAATCTTTTACTTTATTTTAAAAGTCTTTAAAAGGAAATTTCTTAACATTTTTCACATGTGTCACTTTGTACTTTCATTATAATAGTTTTAAAAGAATATTTATTTTTAAATGTCTATGACATGAATGGATTTTCTTATCATAATAAAAGTTAAGTTCTTTGAATATTACTTTATAAGTTTCCATAGTTATTTTAAAAGAAAATATTTCTCTAACTATTCTAGAAATTTTTATAAAATATTATCAAAAGAAAAGGATATTTTCGCCCATTTTTAAATAAATGTCTTAAATATTTTTTATATGTATTTTATATATGTTGGAATATACTTTATTGTTTTATTTTTCTCCAATGAGTATATGTTCCAATGATACCATCTTTATTCTTTATGTGGATTACTTATGATGATTTTAAATATATTGTCACAGAACTCATTTCTTTTTCATAGGTTAATAAAGTTATGAAAGGAATAATGATTATTTCTATGAGTTTTATAATGAAATGGAAGATCTATGTAATTTATTAATGTCATGGTTCTTAGAAACTATTTATGATGGTATGCGAGACCAATATAGATATCCAATTCATTGATTAATGATTATGGTTTCTAGAGAATTATTTTGGAATTAACTGAGTAGGTTATTACATTTTTAATGGTTATTATAATGGTACTATGATGTGAATATTCCAAGATACCTACACAGTTTTAAATGATTTATATGAGTTATAATAGATCCTTTTATCAAGGATTGTTTTCACTTGGATCATGATTGTTGGATTATTTGAATTTTGTCTTATGTTAAAGATTTATTCCATGTATCATTTTTTATGATCCATGTTTTGATGGGTATAAATTCTATTATGTTATATTCATGCACTTTGATTATGTCATCATACACTTATACTCAACTTATGACTAGTGATGATATTCAATTATTAATGTTTATGTTTACCCTTATTGAGCATTTGAGCACAACCTTCTTTTGATTTATATTTCATTAGGTTATGAAGAATGATGTTAAATGAATTATGTTTAGAAAGGTTTCATGTGTAAGGAATTTTATGGGAGATGTTAAAGACTTATTGTGAAATTTGAAAAGATAGGTATAGTCGAAAAAATGATCAATTGAATACATGGGTATTTTAATGTTATGGTTTTTACTAATTATATAAAACACTAAACCTAATAGGCCCTTGTGTCTTTAATTGAACCAAAATTTCCATTTGATGTTGTATGTTTTGGATGGATAAAATTAGGTCATGTTTATCAATATAAAATCCATATATGTAAAGATTATGTTTTTAACACTGGATCTGAGAGTTTGGGTTTGGGGAAGTTATAATTTGTTTTTTTAAAATGTGATACAAGAGATGGTTTCCCAAACCATATCCCAGTATAATTTAATAAAAAGTAAATATTTATAAGGTATTCTCAAAGTTTAATGATGATACACCAACAAAAAATTAAAGTGATTACATAGAGATAGAAAAAAACACATACCGATTAAAAATAAAGAGAGGAACTGTAAGTATTCAAAAAAATCCATATTCCATCCTTTTGAAATCCATAAGCTGTAAGATATTCATAGGAATTATAGAAAATTATAGTAGGAAGGAAAAATGTGAAGTAATGATTATTAACAGAAAGAATATATTTAGAAATCTAAGAAATCCAACCCATGTGACATGTCAACAACATGATAGGAAGAGTATTCAAGCACGTCACCAGCACAACGGCTCCTCATCCATTCCAATGAAGATTTCATTTTTAGTGGAATTAATATAAAAACACCAATGAATAAAGTGAGAATAAGAAATAACCATTCTATTGATCCAAACCAACATTTCAAGGCTTTTCCAAAAAGAAAATGAAGGTCGACTCCCAACAAACAATCAAAACATCCATGAAGAGTTCATACCACTGCAAGCTAAGTCTACACATAACTGAAAACAAGATCATAGAAATTCCAAAAAACCCAGAGCAGGCCATTCATATGATTGTTAGGGGAAATCCACAAGAATATAAAAACAAGCCTTCTTGAAATGGACAAGGAAAAAGGGGAAGATCCGGAATCCTCACCAGTTCAAAGCATAAACAAACCAAACAATCACTAAGTTAGACCTAGCTCCAAAAATACTTCACACATGAGAAAAATATTCCATAAAAATGGGTAATCAAGAATCATTGAATCTTTAATTATCACACTAAGGGTAACAAGAACCTATAGGAGTCATTTCCATAGTATTTCCTTGAAATTGATGTATGATTTTTTCTTAAACTCTTCCACTACTTTAATGAAAATTCTTTTTCTGAGTTGAAGGTAGTCCTTAACAGACATTTAACTTATTTTATATTGAAATAATGATAATGTAACATGATCATCCATCCAAGATTTGATATATTTTAATAAGTCCAATTTATCCTCAATTTGATAAGCATCCCTCACTATAGGGTCATCATTATCTTCACAACAACTGTCATCTGAATTAGTTTTATCAGAAGATGTATACAAATGTTCATCAACCATAGGTTATGTAGGGGTGATGATTTTAACATTACTATAGGATTATAAGTATATCATGACAATATTTATCTCAATATTAGATTAATCTCTAAATTTTTGGCACTTTTTGAAATTTTGATTAATGAATCCATCTGTATTAGCCGTTGGTCTTTTACCTTTTATAGCACTCGATTTTATGTAGGAATCTTCAATATAATAAAAATTATCATAATCTTCATGTGAAGATTACCTGGAATTCGAGTGATCATTATTTTCCTTAATTTGTGGGGGGTATGATCCATTTTAGTAGTCTCAAGTTCAGAAGGTTCAGATTTATTAGGAAGTAATTTATTCTCATTTCTAGGTTGAGCCTTATGCAATACCTCCAAAAAGTAATTCAAATCAACAGTGGTAAATTATTAATAGAAAAAGAGATATTCTTGTTATCATTCATAGTAGAAGGATCCACTTGATGACCTAATAAAGTAGTTTACAACCCTCTTATTTCTTCTTTTTGGACCCATATTGAGTTGAAAGGTGAAAGGGGATGTGAATGATGAGTCTTACTCACACATATCTTGGTTGAATGGTCAATTTAATAACACTTTTGGAAATAATCTAGAACATTTTCAAATACAACTTCCTGAACAAATCCGTATTCTCCATTTTAAATCCAAAAACGAGTTGGAAATGGGTGCGAAATATAGAATTCAGCATTGTAACTAGCGACCGAGGGACATGAAAGGTTCTTAGTAGTAGAGTCTAGTTTTATGGGTTTACCAAATAAAATAGTAATTGAAAACATGGCCTCTTTCTTAAAAATATGGAGGGTCAAACTAGGGAATCCAAGCCAAATAGGGATAATAGGGGGTTCATAATCGGTGTATAAATCCATAGACCACTTCAAGAAATTCATTATGCAACCACTAAAAGACCTGGAACCTCTCTTCTAGAACCTATAGTACCCATTTTTAACTTTAAATATAAAAATTACATGTAAGAAGTTAAAGAGACCGATATGAAAATTCCCAAAACCAATATTTTCCAGGGTCTTTTTGAGGAAGATTAACAATGGTCTTTGTTTACTAAATTTTCTAACAAATACAAATCAAAGACCGGAAGAATGATTGCGCACCTATTCCTTTATAAAGGAAATAAATGAGAGGAATATGTGCTAGAATATCTATGGGTTGATTGCTAAGGCCTTTGAATCATCTTGAGCAGGCTGGTTGCGTCCAATGACGACATCAGCGAAAGAGCGACAAAAATCAAGGTTAAGGGTTCATCCTCATTTTGGTGTAGATATTAGATAACTTTGGGGATTAATATGTTGTTATGTGATATTAACTTAATAGTTATTGATACCATCATGTTTTTATAAGTTTAAGGTTTATCGTAATATCAAAGGCATAAACACCCCCTTCTGAGGTTTTTAGTAATGGGATTTTATAGTGATTAATGAAATTTTAGGATACATTTTATGGGATTGAGGTATATGTAACCCTTAGGTTTAACATGAAGGATAATTTAAGAATAATGTTATTAATTTTTGGAGTATATAATCTAAAAGATATAAGATAACCTTTTAGGTAACAAAATTATTTAATGTTAAGGTTATTAAGGTTAATTGTAATATATGGTTATTTATTTATGGAATTATTTTAGGTTAACATTTGCTATTATTAAAGTGGGGTAGAATGTAATACCTTGAAATTTTAAAACAACACTATGTTCAATAGCATACATGACACACAACACTGGTCTTTATTATCATGACCCCTCCCCCAAAAGGTAATATGATGAACCCAACCTGGATACCCTCTCAAAACGGTAGCCAAACCGAATCATCACATACCCAAAGAGAATTCATGATCCCTATGGGTTGGAGACTATCACCCAAGCATAAAAAAACATTAAGTAGTGATTTATTCCAACATGAAGTAGAAAAAAAGGCATACATATATACATAATGAGAAAAAAATAGAAGAATAGATAAGTATATACTTCATATCAAAAAGGAAATAGTAGAAGCGATATAACCCAAAAGGTAGCTAAAAAATATCCATGATAAATGTCCAAAAATGATGAAAAAAATACAAAAACAACTAGCATAGGAAAACTCCCATCGTTTCACCACTAGATAACTAAACATAACTGATAGAAATCTCACCACCTCACAACATTTCATTTCCTTTCTCTATATAAAATGAAATACAAAGGTCCATGAACCACTAAAGGGGCTCATAGGGTGTGAGCTAATAGGCTCAGTAGGATCCCACACAATTATTCCATAATAATCATTTTAAAAAAAATCTGAACATGCTCAACTTTAAAGAAAATAAGGCATGATAAACAATTAAAAAAAATTATATCAGAATCATGGTAAATCATTTAATTTTTCTGTTTTCCACATTTCCAAAATAATCTAGGTAAAATAGTTTCAAATAATATCACATATATCAAAATAGTAAAACCAAATCAATTCATGTATCATATTTAATATTAAATCCATGACAGTACAAGATAAAATGATACAAGACAAAAGCATAGGTAACATCACACCAAGGGTCACTATAAGACAAGATAGTTAGGACAATCATACTTAATCATATAAAAATGTGAACATCAAGTCTCTAGATATATGAATAAAATATAGAGAGTAAAGGAATTCCCTATAAAGTGAACCTCCTAATAGGTATAGTAAGTCCCCACAACAACATGCCTAGGGAGAAAAGGAACACCCTATGAGTGAACCCTCTAACAAACGGATGAGGTCTATTACTACAACTCCCACCTAAGTACCCAAGTCTTCCCATGCGATCTATTCTCCAAACCATTTCAACAAAACCATTCTTTGAAAACCATTTCCTAAATACATTTCACAAGTATTTGTAAATATCTATTTATTTTAGAAAAATAAGGGGAAAAACCCTTTTTGAAAGAACCTATTTCTACACATAAAAATCATCCAATAAATCATTCCATTTAATTTATAACACAATTTATCAAAATTAGAGAAATATAGTTCATCCAACATAATCTAGATATGGAACCACCTACCTGAAACTCGAGCCTCACATGCCCATAATGGTATCCACTAATAAGGAAGAGAAAAAAGAAAAAGATAAACCTAGGATCAATCTTTAAATCTCAGAATAAATTCAACAATAAAAAGGATTATTTAAGGGGATAGATCACAACATAACTGAAAGAACACTCACACTGCACCATAACCAACATAATGGACAACCTCTAGAGGAAGATCACACAAGGAATATAGAAATGATCAATAATATTATCATCATAAATCAATGGATCCAAAAACGTGGCATAACAATGTCATAATGGTCAACAAAAATGAATAGGAAAAAAAGATTACTCACATAGATAAATGAACCATAACCACAATAGAGACCAATTGTTGAATGAAGTGATATGAAAGGAGTGGAGGTCCTCAAAATTGCTTGTGATAGCTCCTAGGTTAAGAGGGAAGAGCTTGTGGTATAATGAATGATAAATAACCTATGAAGTGTGCTAAAAATAAAAAATCTTGATAATTACACAGAGTAAATCCACTTTTCATATCGTGTAATCCAAGAAACCTGAAAACATCGAAAAATACATCACCTTGAATAAAAACATGATTTTTAACATTTCACGATGTAAACCTGATCCATGATGTGTAAACATTTCATTCCTTGTAATCGATTCACAACATCTTCCCAGTGACCATTACATGATGTGTAAATAGTTCACAACATGTATTTATCCTATAGATAGAAAAAATTCAATATTCTCTTGAAAAAAGAAAAACCAACCCAAGAGGGGCATATAGAAGAAGTAAAGATGAAGAGGATAAAGACAAATGGAAAATAGAAAAAATTGGAAAAGGAAAAAAGAAATGGGCCCCCATGACCCCAATGCCAAACATGAGATTATGCCCAAATAAAAAAGTTAAAATATATACTTATTCAAATTCATGTGAATAAATTAATATTTATTTAATTTAATATTTAACACTAATTATTCTTCAAAAAATTCAGGCATCTTAGAATTTCACTAAACTCCTATCCTAGGGGAAACACACTATTCTAGGACTAAATTAGTGGCCATAAAAATTATTTGAAATCATATTATTGGATAAAATAGCCATTTCATCTCTCATGAGAATCCAAAAGAAAAAAAAAATTTCTAATCATTTTAACAACCCATAAAAATATGAGGTTTTATATGTTTTAGGATTTAGTGGCAGTTCATTGATTTTGGAAGTAATAGCATTGGATGAGGGGAAGTTATACATAGATAAGGTTGATGGGAAGGATTTTATATTATTGAAAATGTATATAGATTATTTTATACTATATAAGAATATTTATCTTCCATTAACTTTTACCAATTCATAAGTGACAAGGAAGAAGGAATGAAAAGTTCTAGATAAGAAAATACTTGTGATAATACAGATGTCAATAACTCAGAATTTGTCTTTTAAAATATATGAGGTCAAGACAACTTTGAAATAAATAAATACTCTTATAGATATATATGAGAAGATAACATCAATAGACAAATTATTCCTCTTGTAGCGGTTGTTCAACATGATAATTTCATAAATAATGTTAGGGATTGATCCCATCAATGACTTTAACATCATTTGATGTTTTTTGGAATTTGAAAAGGTGATCTTTGTGGATTTAGAGTGGTATATTCTATTACTCTCATCACTCTCATAATATTATGATGTGACGGTTATTGTGGTGAGTAACTCAAGTGGTAAGATATACTTAGTGTTATAAGATGTTAGAGATTTGATTCTGAATGAGCAGATTCATCATAAGGATATCAAATAGTCTATAAAAAAATACAATGTAGAATATATGAGGAATTTCAAAACATGAAAAAGTCATAAGAAAGTAAAGGGAAGGAGGAGTAAGACCTATAGTTTATTGAATTAAGGTGGTAACTTGTATTGTAATTATGGGAAGAAATACCATAAAAATAAGGATTTCAGTGAATGAAGAGTCAATTATAAAAGATATGATTCAATAAGTGCATAATCAAAAACCATTTAAAAAGACACGAGTGGTCTTATACTGAGTGTTATAAGTTCACTTGATTATTTTCATGAATGGTCTTATGGGTAAGGGTGATGTTGCCATTTGGAAAAGAAAAAAAATATTATTGGAGTTGAAATTAGTTTGGAACATAACGAGGATAGATAAAAAATGTATCTCAATAAAATAGTTTTATGATATGGACTTTTTATAATATTTATAGATGGGATGTAGAAAGTCACATACAGTTACCTGGTGGTGTCTAAATGAGTTAAGGATGGAACATATTACCTAATAATAGTTTCAAAAGGTATAATTCATGACATACAAATAACTTCCAAAAATCATGGAATGAACATCTGGGTCACTTAAGTGTGAAAGAGATAAAAATAGTAACTATTAAAAGTGTATTTAAGATTAGAATCATGAATTGTGGAACATTTGAAGAATTAATCCCTTGAAAGTATATTAAGGTTTCATTCTAAACATAATATAAGAGGATAATGGATTGGAAGTTAGAGTTAGATCATATAGATGCCTGAGAACCTACTATGTTTCATTCTCATAAAGGCTCACTGTAATGTTTCACCTTCATAAAAAATGTTACAAAAAGGTGTGAGTGTTATTTCTTGAGCACAAATTGTAGGTATTTAGAACCTTCATTCGATGGATATTCATGCTGGAAAAGGAGAATAGAAGAAAAACGAAGTGATTGAGGTTTAAAAATAGTGGGGAAAATAGAAACATAGAGTTTGGAGGTTCCATTGGTAGAAGTTAGTATGGTTTTAGAAGACTGTACTAAGTACTATAAAACAAAATGAATACAATTAGAGAATAAAACAAAGATTATATCAGAAAAAAGAATAATGAGGATTCAAAATGGTTTTCTAAAGGTGTTGGGTGGAATCAATGAATTGTGTGTACTATATGGTAAATAGGAGTCCATCATGTCTATTAGGGTATAAACATTAGGAATCATATTGGTTCAGAAGGAATATTGAAATTTACCACCTTAGATAATTTATATCACTCTACCGTATCCACATTTATGCAAGGGAAAGGGATAATCTAAAGTCTATGTCCTAAGTGTGTTACTTTATGGGATATAGTGACAAAGAATTTGGATTTAGGATATGGGACAATAACTCTTAAATGGTTATCCAAGGATATAATTTAATCATCATTAAAGATACCATATAGAAGTATTGGAAGTAAGAAGATGTTTTTGAAAATATCAAAGTATCACCATATGTTTAGGTTTGACTGAATAGAAGTTGGGAAGTAATGGATTTTATAGAAAGTTTTGTGAGTAAACCTATTTTGGAAACTCTTTGATTCCTAGTTTTAATTTTAGATGATTGTCAAGTTATGATGGTGTTTCCAAGAAAATAAGTATTGGAATGATCGAGGATTTTTTAATCTTGGGGAAGATCTATAAAAGGTAATGTTATATAAACAATAGTTCTGGGAGGAGTTGAGATATAAGAATAGCTGTAGAGGTCTACTAGGATTTAAATCAATGTATATAGATATAGAAGTGACCTGAAATCTTTTATTCTCATGAATGATAGTGAAACCAAGAGCTCGGAATAGGCAGTAAAACTGAAAGTCTCAATTAATTGATAGTTAAAGATGAGGGATAAAATGAATTCCTTACATGTGTCAAAAACATAGAAGCTAACAAAAAGACTTTTTGAGAGGAGTAATTTAGGATAAATGGGTTTATCATCTAAATAAATAAGTGAACGATAGATATATGTACAATTATAGGCTTGTCATAAATGGTTTTTAACAAATGGAAGGTATAGATTTTTATGATATCTTTTCTTGATTTGTTAAACACATGGCTATTTAGGTGGTGATTAACTTGAAATCCATTAAATTTTTAGATTTGAATAAGTTAGATGTGAATGTTAATTTTCTTCATGGGGAATTATATGATGAAATTTGAATGGATCATCTAGAGGGTTTCATGGATAAATAGAACTTAAATATTTTGTGAAATATGAATAAAATCCATTATGGGTTGAAGTAAGAATCATGGTAATGGAACTGGAAGTAAAATTTATTTTGGTGAAAAAAAAGTTCATCCGGATCAATATTGATTGTTTATGTTATCAAAAGGTGTTCAATGATGATATTTTTATCATCTTACTAATCTATGTTAATAATATGTTTATTTTTGGTCTGGTAAAGGAAATTATTTATGAGAGAAAAGATGAATTTTATGGAACATTCAATATAAAGGATCTCGATATGGATAAAAAATATATTTGGGATTTGGATTATAAGAGACATAAGTTTCAAAACATTATTTCTAACTCAAACTGATTATATTCAGAATGTGGTGGAATGCTTTATAATGAGTAAGGTGAAACCAATCACCACTCCCTTGACTTATCATTTCAAGTTGAGCAAGTATACAACACCATTAATCAAAGACGACACTAAGTACATGAAAAAGGTTTATTTTGCATCATTAGTCTGGATATTGAGGTATTTTATGGTTTTTACATGGACATAAATTGTATATATAGTGGGATTAGATATTATATTCATATTGAATCCCTGAATAGAGAAGTTGAAAGTGGTAAAGTGGATCCTATAGTTTCTTAAAGGTTCTTAAGGGTTGTCTCTATGTTTTGGAATTGATGAATCATTGTAGTGGTTAACTGATTCAGACTTTAGGAGAGATATATAAACACATTAGAGAACCATGAGTTATGTGTTCACTTTAAAAGGCATGAAAATGAGTTGGATGTTGAAGCTTTGACCAGTAGTTTCACTTTCAACAATTAAAGTGGAGTACATTATATTAATGAAAAATATTAAAGAGTTGATATTACTGAAGGGGTAGATGAAAGATCTTGGAAGAAGGTAGGATAATAGGGTTTTGTTTTTTAATTATAAAATCATGATTAAATTTACCAATAATCCAATGTTTCATTCCAAGAAATAGAATATTTAGTTGAAGTGTCAATTTGTCTAATTTTTTTTGTATAACAAGGTGATAGATCTAAAAAAGGTTGATAAAGTTCAAAATTTGGTAGATATTATAACCAGGGTTGTAGTTAAAGATGTGATGAGTTGGTTCTATGCCTTAATTAGGATAGTATGATAGTAATTATGGTGGGGAAACCTTACAACCACAAAGGAATTTTGATAGAGGAAGTGGTTTTATGAATTTTTATAGAGGACTTGGTGGTGAATCTTGGAAAATGATTCTTTTGTGGGATATTATTAGGTTAATCTATGTGAAAACCATTATTATGGTAAATTTATTATAAATAATTGAATGAGAGATAATATAAGTCTAATTTTAAAATTATTAGATGGATATAGTGGAGCATAAATTATAATTTCTGAATGTATGAAAGGTAGTAGACCGAGTTATGGAATTTAGAAGCAGGATATCAGAGGTTACTTTTTAAAAGTTTAAAGGTGAATTAAATAGGCATAAAAGACTTGAATAAGAGTCATTTGGAAGGATATTTAATAGTATTTCCCAATATATTTTATGATAAATAGAATACATACTGGTATTTAGGACGATACGTAAGAGTTAACTCTTAGAGTTTTTAGAAGAACACATTGTTTACCCGAATGAGGAGTTAAAGTGACGGATGTATTCAACCAAGTGAAGGCTTTCCAATGAAGATAATATCCAAGTGTTTTTACTCTTAATGGAGATCAGAAGGCGGAATAACTAGTTCCACAGTCTATACTCTACTTTAAGTTGTAGGGTGGGCGAATATGTTCTACATGTTTTTTATAATTGTAATTTCCCTTTGTTTGTTGAATAAAAACATTTTAGTGTTTCCCCTATGGTGTAAGAATCAATATGAACCACATAAATTTATGATTTTCTATTTTAATTTATTTCATTCAATCACTTTTTAGTAGTTCTGATCTGGTAACTTTGCGTGGATTGTGTATAACACCCAAAAACTTTTAAAATATGAACACCATATTCGATAGTGAGTATGACACGAAACATGAAGCATATAAAGGAATATAAAAACACAGTACTTTATGATATGTTTACTAATTTCAATATATTATATATCTTTAAATTCATGGAAAACTTTGTTATCTTACGTTTCATGTAACAACGAGTTTCTTCGATAACTTGCATTACACGCAAGATTGAGTTTTACCAAACAACAATATAGTAAGAATAATATTATTTAATGTGATATTTATCACCTAGAAATTAGAATGAAGGGTATGAATAAGATTAAATAATTTATTAAAATATATTGTTGAATTCATTGGTTACCAGTTAATTAAAAATGAATATAAAAACCAATTGAATATAGAAGAAATGTTTTTCTAAAAAACTATTATTATATGAAAAGATGTTTTATCCTAATAAATTAAATTAATTTAAATTAGTGAATGATATTATTTAAATTTATATATTATATATTTAATAAAATCGTTTTTATATTAATCTAATAGATTTTATAGGCATAATATAATAAAAAATCCAATTTTACACCTAAAAAGCTATATTTTTCTATAGCCAGTTTTGTCGCCTTTTAATGGCGCACTTATTTTAAAGATAAATTTTAACAGTTTTATAAATTTTATTTTAAGAACACTTATATTTTTAAATTGGAATATAAAAATTATCTTAGGGTTAATTATTTTTTGAGAAGTTTCATTTTTTTATGAATAGTGAAAAATAATGGATTTTAATTGAAAAATACCTCAACTTCTAAAGAATTTATATTATTGAATTATATTTTTAATTGGTTTTAAAGTCATAATAGATAATTTATACATCTATTAATTCCATTTATTCCATTTTAATAATTTTTATATTGAATTTATTTATAAAATCTTAGTATAATTTTGAACATTTGCACTTTAAAAATCCACTTTCTTGTCCTGTATGTGGGATTAATTTTAATTTTTTTTTTCACCTATGTGGTTTGAATTTAAATAAATGTATTCCATATTTTTAATAAAAAAATTTCCAATTTCTAATAAGTTCAACTTAATTTTTTACCAAAATGATTAGGGAAATCCGTTAAAATTAATTACAATGATTAAGAAAAAAATGAGTTTACTAAGGGAATACACTTTAAAATTAAGGGTCCAAATGAGGTACAAAATTTTTCAACACAAATTTTTTAGAAATATTTAAAACTTATAATTTATATTATATATATTTTTTTATTTATTGTATCCACTTGAAAAGGAAAAAATGTGGTTGAAATTCTCCCTTTTTAAAAATTACAAGTTTGCCCATCACCCCACTTATAAAAGGCCACCCCCTATCTTCTTCACTTCAAACCTTTAAAAAAATTTTTTAAGCCAAGAAATTACCAAATCACTCCCATAGTTTTATACCCTCATCCTATCATCCTTATCTTGGGCATAAGGAATGCATTATTTCAAACCTAAGAAGGATACCCAAAGAAGAGGTAACATCCTTCTAAAATCATTTTCATTTATTTCCTTTTCCACATCCTTAAATTATCATTACACCATGATTATATAATAAAATCACTATATTGAAAATATTTAGATGTTTTTATATTAAATAAATGACCTAAAACTTCACACACATCCATCAAATGGGTTACAAAATCATTATTCGTGTGTACGGAAGACTATCGCCTCATAAACTGATGTCGTTCTTTTTTTCATTACCAAATTTAATCATTGAAAATAATGATGTATTTATAGTTTATATATGATATATATATGATATTTATTATTTTATTATTCTATTATAATTTTTATATCATACATAAATTTTTTATTTCTATTTTGTGGGAATATGATAACGTCTCCCGTGTGTATGGTGGACTACCATCTCATGAAGTGATGTGATACATTCACGCTTTATATGGAATGTATTAATAAAGGGTTTAATAAAAATATGTGAATTCTTTGAAATAAAAATGATACTAAAATGATAATATATATATATCATTTAATTTTCTTCTTTCAATACGATAAGAAAATAGAAACAACGTTCATGCGTACGTACGACCTACCGTCTCCATGAATGATGTATTTCATTTACTATGATTTTGTTATGGATTAATATAAATAAACATATAATTAATATATATTATATTAACATCATGGTTTACATTATAGAGATTATTTAATCATGATCTAATTAAGAGGAACAAAAAATAACGAGTCAGAACATACTTGTAAAACAAGGCAATTAGCACCCGAAACAATGAAAATAATGAAAAATTATTAACAAATGGGTGATAAGATGTTATAAAAGAGTCATATATGATATAATAAATATTTATATGGTTCTAGTATAAGTTATTAAAATTTTTAAAACCACTATACAAAAGGTTAAATCGGGTTCTATCAAAAAAAAGCGTGAGGTAATGGATTTCATCTCAATTTCATTTCATTGAGGCATATTGTAATGTTATAAACCTAGTTTCTTTTATATTGGTTATATATTATCACTTAGACATGTAATTTCATGAATAATTAATTCTTAATGGTTTTTTAAGTTTCAATTTTAATTATTTGTTTTAATTATATTTTAATTAAGAGTCACAATGTGGTAAGGATTGTTATAACTCAATTTCTTTTCATTGGGTTATATTACTTCTCCATTGTCGTTAATATTGTAAGATTATATTTTTAATGAATTTTGACTATATATTTTTATATTTACACTTTTTTTATGTGGATTTATAGTTGATACACATAATTTATTCATTGATTGATTCTCACTTCAATGTTATGATCTTTGCAAGGGTTTACTTTACAATCTCATTTTATTTGGGATTGTTTACACTTTTATTTCTATTGAAGGAGATTATTTGATAATTATTTAATAAAACCTTTAATTTTATTCTAATCTAGTTATTAATTATTATTTTCAAGTAATAGTATTAATTTTATACCCTTTGGTACTTAAAATGTTTTAGAATTTTTTTAAGAAAACCGAACTTCATTTCTCTCTTCGATCTGAAACCTCTTTCTTTCAAAAACCATGTTTTATAGGAACATTTTCAAACACAGTTAACCTTTTCAAAATGATTTATTAAAATTAATTTTTAACCTTTTTTAATTTATTTTTCAAAGGAATATTTTTTTTATTTCCAAACAACGCACTTTTCTAACCTTTTTACAATGCAAAAGGAATGTTATTTACAACATGTATGAAATTACTCGCCGAGATGACATTAATTTATTTGAATATTACTTTAAAAATTTATGAGGAAATTTTTAAAGAAAATATTTTTAAAAGTTATTTTTAAGGATAGTTATTTTCAAAATGTTTTTCAAAATGAAAAGGATATTTTACTCATGAATATTTTTTAAAGATATTTTCCTAGTATTTCTATTCATCATCAACAACAACCCTTCACCCTTACTTCAATGGGTGTATATTGCAATGATATCATCCTTATTATTTCTCTGGATGGTTTACGATTGGTTTGACTGGGTAGGTATTATTTTTATACCATTCACCTTACTCTAGATGGTCCATGATTATATTTATTGATTGGGGAAAGTATTTAAATTTCATGTACTAGTTTTAATAAAAAATTTATATCAATTATGCTTCACCCCATTCATATGAGGAATTAATTGGATTTCTTATGTGATGGGCGGGGCCCACTATAGCCCCTCAATGCATCAGTAGGTTTCGTGAGACAAATAAGATATGATTTTTTCTGAGTCATTCACATTTATTAGATTCTTAGCACAAATCCTTGATGATATTGAATTCTTGGAATGAATCCTTGACAATATTAGATGTGTTAGCATAAATCCTAGACAGTAATATTTAGATATCCATCGTTATGCATTCCATCATTATGAATTTAGTTATTGATATTCCATGTGATTATTCAATTAGTTAGAATATCCATGGTTAAGTTTCATACTTAAGTGATTATTTATAAGTAATTATTTAATCCACATTTATTCCTTACATATTATGATCAAGTTATTGAGTAAATGACTTTTTTTTTCAGTTATTTAACTTTACATATTGATTAGGATCATTGATACATTATTTCTTCCACTTTACTTTTTCATTTTCAAGTATTTTATCTCACCCTTATTTTGTTTACCTTTGCCCATGATTCCATGAATTTTACAATGACTGATATATAGGGATACACCGGATAGAATAAAGTTATTCTTGAAAAAGAGAAGAAACAAATTATGTTATAATTTGTGTATTCAAATGTTATGTATGACTCATGTATGTATCTAGTTTACCAAGACCAATAAACTAATTATTAATTTGGGATGTGATTACTTGTATCTTATAATATTTTAATAGTAGTATGCACTATCCACATACTACTGGGGTTTGGGTTTCTACAGTTAGTATTAGAGAAAGTTTTGTTGAAACCATGAGAACTATATTTAGGAAAAACACATATTAAATAAAATAAACTTATGATAGAATTTGAGATAAGTATAGAATAATATCCTAAATTTTTGGTAAGGAAGAGATTATTTGGGATTTCTTATCAATACATCCCTATCTGGATACTACAAGTGGAAATGGTTCTAGCATAGATGTATCTAGGGTTAATAACTCTAAAAAATGTGCATCAGTCGAGACTCGAGCATAAAATGGTACAAACTAATGGACTTACTACACACCTAGTTTGACACTCCTAGGGGATATTATTGGGATAATTCACATTTTCTTTATAAATCATTATGAAGGATTTGAAAATAATGATATCCCTAAAAAGATGATATTTATGATAATGAGATTAGATACACATGAAATTCTCACATTGTTTTAAGTATTTCAATAGTTTTTAGATTATACATTATGTTCCATAATGACATGACATAATATAGTGTACATAATCAATTATAAATGATTCATTTAAAAAGGAATGGGAACCTCTAAAATTCATATGATCCAAAGAGTAAGAATGATCATATCTTTTATGGTCTTCAACCAATATTTCAAAGATAAAAGTATCCCAAATATTCTCATTATATGAGTACATAGTATCAGGTTCTAATGAAATATATAAATAATTTTCCAAGTATTATTTCTTTGTAGGGAAGCATGAGAATGAGAGGAAATATGGATAAAGAAAATAAGATAAAGAAGTATTTTCACACATGTGATAATTGTGGAAAGAAGCAACTAGGTACTTACTTAAAACAAATAAGAGTATGCTATAGGTGTAGTGAGAAAGGCCACAGTTCTTGTGATTTCAAGGGTAAGAATAATGTTTCCAATGTACAATTATTCAACTGCAAAAATATGGATCACTATGCTAATAAATATCTCAAGCATCAAAGGAATATACCTTAAAAGAGGATCATGAATCATGTTGAAGGTTATTATACTACAACTGATTAAGAGGAATGATTAATATATTTGTGTTTAAGAATTATTTCATTTGATTATTTTATCATTGATGTATTGGTTATTAGAATTATAAAATGTACAAGGATTGTATTGTAGTACTATTTCATTAAGTATGTGAGAACATATGTTGACTGTTACCAAGAAAAGTGATTTAGTAGAAAGTTAAACTTTTGGAAAAAACATGGTTTAGGGAAATATAACCCTTAATATGTTCTTTATGTTGGGATAATTATGCTTGTATCAAGAGATGATTGATATATATAAAGTAAACTGGATATTACTAACTAAATTGGAACTGATTAATGATAAGATCAGTTTAAAAATTTAGTGACCTTATTTCTAATGTTTTGGATCATAATATTTTGTAATGGTTATTAGTTTAACCATTTATGAAATGGTTTAAGTTGATTCTTAGATATGGTTTTAGATATTAATGTTTTACTTCACCATATGATACAAACCACACTAAGAGATGAAGTAGAAATGGTTCAAGGAATAACCAAAGGATGATAACACACTTAAAAAATAGAAATGTATTATGTAAGTATATTTCCCTAGACTGTAAAATAATTTCTCAACTATAGGAAAAGGGTTTTGAAATAAATGTTTCGTCATATTATAATCATTTTTAATGATATCAATGACCATTTTAACGCCTCTTTTATTTATGAATTTATGATAGTTTACCTTATCTGTATCACCTAGTTTCTTGTGATCAATGTTCTCTATAACTTTATATTAGTATTTGGGTGTTATTTTTCTCTCACATGTCCTTGTTTTTATTTCCAACATATATTCTCTTACTTATAAACCTAGTTATGTGATTATTCCATATGAACTTTTGTGCTTACGTTTATCTATTTTAAAGGAGATCATTTATTAAAAATTTTATGATGTGGAATTTTAAAAAAAATGGTATTTCTACATACCAAACTCTTTATTTCCAAGATCATGTTTAAATTATGAGGACACAATTTATTTAAGGTGGAGAGAATGTAACACCATGAAATTTTAAAATATAAACATCATATTCGATAGAGAGTAGGACGTGCAACACAAAAAATATAAAGGAATATAAAATATTAAGACTTTATGAAATATTTAATATTTTCAATATATTATATATCTTTTAATGCATGAAATAATGAGTTATCTTGAGTTTCATGAAACATTAAGTTTTTTTGATAGCTTGCATTACACAGAAGACCATGTTTTATCGAACAACAATATATTATTAATATTATTATTTAATTTGATAGTTATCACCTAGATATTATAATAGTGGGTATGAATATTATTAAATAACTTATGAAAATATATGGTTCAATTAATTGGTTACCAATTATTAAAAATTATTTTAAAAACAAATTGAATATAAAGATTGTTTTTATAAAAAACTATTTTTATGAACCCAAAGGAAATTTATCCTAATAAATTAAATTAATTACTATCAATGAATTATCTTAATTAAATTTATATATTAAATATTAAACCATTTTTTTAAATTTATCCAATATTTTTGATAGACATAAGATAAGAACAAATCAAATTTTACACATGAAAAGCTATATTTTTCTAAAGGTAGTTTTTCATACATTTAATGGCGGACTTGTTTTAAAACTAAATTTTGGAACTTTTATAAATTTTATTTGAAAAATAAAATTCATTTTTAAAATATTAATTTCAAAATTATCTGAGTTTTAGTTTTTTTTATATTTATGAGAAGTTTCATTTTTTAGTGAATAGTAAAAAATAATGGATTTTAATTAAAGACTACCTTTTCATCAAAATAATTTATAATGTTAATTTAAAATTTGAATTTTATTTAAAATATTAATCGATAAATTATACATATATTAATCCAATTTATGTCATTTAAATCATTTTTGTGTTGAATTTAGATATAAAAACATAGTAAACTTTTGAAAATTTTCACTATAAAAATCTGCTTTCTCGTCCCGTCTACGAGATTAATTTTAAATTAATTTTTGAAACTTATGTGGTTTGAATTTAATAAAATGGATTAAATATTTTTAATAAAAATAATTTATAATTTATAATGAGGTAAACATAATCTTTTACCAAAATAATTAGTGAAATAAGTTAAAATTAATTATAGCGATTAAGTGGAAAATGAGTTTACCAAGGGAATAAACTTTAAACTTAATGGAAAAAATGACCAATAAAATTTTCCAAAACCCATTTAATGGAAATATTTTGTCTTTATACCTTCTAGTATTTATATTTTTATATTAATTAATCCAATTAAATTGGATAAAACATGGTTGGAATTCTCCCTTTTCAAAAATTACAGGAGTGCCACTCACCCCACTTATAAAAGGCCACCATTATCCTCTCAAATATACACCTTAAAACCACTTTGTATTATAAAATAAATGCCAAAATAACTCTAAAACATTTATAACCTAATACTATAGGCCTTATATTGGGAAAAAATCCAACTTAGAAAGGCATTAGTGCAAACCTAAGGAACATACCCGAACAAGAGGTAATGTCTTTCTAAATGCATTTTAATTTTTTTACCTTCTATAGATACTTAAATTATTATTATAATATGATTATATAATAACCTCAGTATAATAAATATAATTATATTTTTTTCTGTTAAGGTTATTACCTATAAATTCACAAAATTCCATAAAATGAATTACAAAATCATCATTCATGTGCACGGCAGACTACCACCTCACGAATCGATGTCGTTTGTTTCTCCATTAACACCTTTCAAGGTTGGTAATAATGATGGATTTATAGTTTATTTATTATATATATATATATATATATGATATTATTATGATTATTTAATTATTATATCACATATAACTTCATGATTTCCATTTTGTGGGAATACGATAATGTCGCTCGTGTGTACGGCAGACTACCGCCTCGCGAAGCGATGTATTACGTTCAAGATTTACAAAGAATGAAATAAGGACGAGTTTAATAAACATATGTGACATGTAAGAAATAAAAATTATACTGAAATTATAATATATATATATATATATATATCATTTAATTTTATTTCTTTTAATACAATAAGAAAATAGAAACAATAGTCATGCGTATGTACGACTTACCATCTCCATGAACAATTTATTTCATTTACTATCACACAATTTTATGGATTAAAATATATAATTAATATATATGATATTTAAATAATGTTTTATATTATTTATATGATTATATCATGATAATATTAAGATGGAAAAAACACAACAAGTCAAAATAAACTTAGAAAACAAGGTAATTAACACCTAAAAAAATAAAAGTTATGAAAGATGATTAAAAAATGAGTGATAAGTTGTTATAAAAGAATAATAAATTATGTAAAAAATATTAATATATAAATTTTATAATTTAATAACATGTTTAAAACCACTATACATGAGGTTAAATAAATTTCAATCAAAAGGAAGTGTGAGGTAAGGGATTTCATCTCAATTTCATTTAATTGATGCATATTGTAATGTTATCCACAAAGATTCTTTTATATGGTGTATATACTATCCCTTTAACATGAAATATCATGATTAATTAATTATTCATAGTATTTTAAGTTTCAATTTTAATTATTTCTTCCAATGGGATTTTAATTAAGAGTTACCAAGTGATAAAGAATTTCATAACTAGATTTCTTTTCAATGGGTTATATTACTTACTTGTTGTCGTTAATATTGTAAGATTATGTGTGTACTGAATTTGAAAAATCTAATTTTTTATTTACACTTATATATGTGGATTTACAGTAGATATAGAAAATTTATTCCTTAGTTTATTCTCACTTCAGCATTTTGATCTTTGTAAGGGTTTACTACACAATCTCATTTCATTCCGGATTATTTTCACTTAAATTTACATTGAAGGAAATTTTTTGATAATTGTTTAATAAAACCTTTAATTTTATTTTCATTTGGTTATTAATTATTATTTTCAACTAATAATACCATTTCTCCACCTTTTGGTACTTAAATTCTTTTATAAATTTTTAAAGAAAACCCGACTTTATTTTACTCTTCAGTCAGAAACCTATTTTATAATAAAACCATGTTTTATAATAATATTTTCAATTTTTTTAATCTTTTAAAATTGATTTATTAAAGTAAAATTTTTACCCATTTTTTATTTTTAATATATTTTTTCAAATGAATATTCTTGCCACTTTCTAAACAAGGCACTTTTCTGAATTTTTACCGTGAAAACGGAATGTTCCTTACGACACGTATGAAATTACCCACTAACATGACCTTAATTTAATTAAATATTAAAATTCAAGTTTATGTGGTTATTTTTGAATAAAATTAATTTATAATTAATTTTAAAATAAAAATGATTTTCAAAATGATTTTTAAAATGAAAAGGATATTTTCCTAAAGAATATTTTTTAAAGATATTTTCCTAAAATTTCCATTAATAAATGAAAATAACCTTTTAACCTTAATACAATGTGTATATATAGTAATGATATCATGCTTATTATTTATAAAGATGGTTTATAATCACTTTTATTTGGGATATACTATTTTTGTTTCTTTAAATTTAATCTGGATAGTCTACGATTATGTTTGTTGATTGCAAAAAGTTTTTACATTTTGTATGCTCTTTTTAATATGAATGTTTATATTGATTAAATTTCACCCATTTCGTACGTGGAATGAATTAGATTTTTTAGGTGATGGGAGGAGCCCTCTATAGATCCTCAATGCATCAATATGTTTCATGAGACAAACTAGATATGATTTTGGTCGAGGACTTCTCATTTTTTAGATTCCTAAAAGAATGCCTCTATGATATTAGATTCTTGGAATGAATTATTTAATATATTATATGTCTTGGAATGAATCCTAAATGATTTGTTTTATATATCCAACATTATGAATTCCATCATTATGAATTTAGTTATTAATATTCCATGTGATAATTTTATTAGTTATAATATCCATAGTTACATTTCATGCTCGTGTGATTATTTGTAAGGTACTATTTAATAATCTTTTATTACTTCCATATTATGATCTAGTTATAGATTAAATGTATTTTTTTAGTTATTTACCTTTCTATATTGATTATTCTCATTAATCCATTATTTTATCCACTATACTTAACCCTTACCGATTATTTAGGCTCACCCTTGTATTGTTTCCCTTTCCAAAAGATTCTGTGAAGTTTACTATGATTGATATGTAGAGATACGATGGATGGAATAATGTTATTATCTGAAAATAAAAGTAAGAAATATGTGTTTTAATTTTTGTACTCAAATGTAATGTACAACCCATCTATGTATCTAGTTTACCAAGACCAGTAAACTGATCGGTCTTTTGGGATGTGATTTTTTATATCTTATGCCAATGTAATAGTAGTAGGCACTGACCCCAAGCAGCTGGGGTTGGGTCACTATACTGTGATGCAATGAATTAGTTGAATTTAATCTTCTAAGTCATGGTACATTGTGTATGTGGGTTAAAGTTATGATTTTATGGTTTTGGTTTTTAGATTACACTGAGTAAAATCTGATGATAACTTATGGTTAAGAGGTTTTTTAGACCCAACATTACTATCCCAAATAATAATTCAACTATATACATATATATTAAAATTCATTATATGATTAAGGTACATGAAAAATTTTCATGTAATGGTTCAGAATCATAAGAAATTTACAATCCCCACATGAGTAAGCTTAAATCCACATATATCAACCCCCACTTTTCTAGAAAAGGCATAATCATCTGGTCCGGTGATTAGTTTAACCCAAAGTCTATCTACACAAGAATACTTTACTTAAGAGATATTTTTATTGCATAATTATTATAAAACCTAATATGTATGAACTATAAATAACTTTTTAATTCAAGCTCATAACCTATTACTAGCCAAATTCATGGTAAAGTAAAACTAAATCCATTATCATACCAACTGAGTATCTCCTTTGATGAAAGTATGGAAATTTATAGAAGAAGTTTACCAAGAAAGTCAGGGAACCAGGCCAAGCTGGTTCAAAAATTTATTAAGAAAAACGTATACTAAACCATGAAGTGCAGTGGGTTTTACAAATATGGGTGCAGATCAATCCCCACATATTTGCATCTTATATTGCTGCTTAGTAGTGTGGGATTATAAAGGAAAAAATATAACTCATTTCAATGATAACCCTCTTCAGCAAAGCATCCGCCACTTGATTCATGTCCATGTAGGCATGTGAAATAGTTAGATTTAAATTATTAACATGTTGGATGAAATAAATCCAATGAGGTAGAAGCTTCCAAGGAAAGCCCCTGGTTCCATCCCTTAAGGATCTAACTATAGATACCCTCACTTTTCATATATTAAAATTAACTTAATTTTGTGGAATACTTAAAACATTAAACAGACAGATACCCAAAGACCATATTAGTTCAGTGTCTTTGGAAACATGGAAACATAAACACTGGTACATGGGTGAGATTCATTATCTCCTACTAGGTTCTCCAAGACTAGTACCCTCTTAAAAATATTATACATAAAATATATCTTCATAACTTGGGGAAGGAAACATAAAAATGGGTGATCTCAGTTGCTCAATAAGGGTAAAAAAGAGAGATATGTGAGCATAAATATGAGTAGAAGGATATGAGAATGTGATAAAAACATTATAAGATCATACCCTGTATATCAAAGATCATAAAAATAAATCATGGAATAAATATAATCAGTTTATAAGACATAAATCATAAGGGAATAAAGAACATTTTCCATGAAAGCATAACATTGGAGTGCGAAATTAAACAAATAGATGCCTAATGACCGTATTAGATTAGTACCATTAGAAACATGGAAACAAAAACACTGGTACATGGGTGAGATACATTATCTCCCACTAGGTTCTCCAAGTCTAAAACTCATCTTAGACATATCATACATAAAACATATCTTTATAACATGGGGAAGGAAACATAAAAAGGGGTGAGATTAGAACATCAATAAGGGTAAAAAAGGAAGACATGTAAGTATAAACATGATCATAAGGGTATGCAAATGTGATCAAAACAAAATAAGATCAAAAACTACATATCAATGATCATAAATATAAATCATGGAATAAAGATTGACAATTATTAATATGTGAATCATAATTTATAAAGAGTATAGTCTATGAAAGAATAATATAGAAGTAATACAAGTAATTTTTGAATACATATAAACATAGAAAATCCTATGTCAAGGCTACCTCCCAAGACTTTCATAAAATGTTAGGCTTGGGATATGACCCTTGAACCTTCTTTGGGATTGGGCTAACAAATCACATACCCTTTTATTTTTGGGAATGGTCTACAACCTATGCACCCTCTTACTTTCATTCTTGGGATACAACCAATGAACCTACTTATATTCAGTATTGTGTTACAACATATGCACATTCTTATTTTCTGGCTGGTCTATAACCCATGCACCTACTTATTTTCCATATTGAGATTAAACCTATGTACCTTCTTATTTTTAGGCTTGAGTTACAACCCATGTACCCTTTGAGCTCGTATACCATTTATCATTACCCAATGCACTGGATATAGATATTGATCCCACCCATCACATTAAAAAATCATAGAAACATCTGTCATAGATAATAAAAACTGTATCATATCCTGACACATAAAAAGATATGGGTTTAATAAACAAAAACCATAACTCATGAAAAGAAAAGGGTATCATTAACATTTCATCACATCATAACCTATGAATAATAGAAAGGTTTCATAATAATTTCATTAAAGAATAACCCGTGAAAAGAAGCAGGATTCAAAAGCATATAACCCATGGAAGATAAATGGGTTTCATAAGAATCATTCCATATGAACATAAACCATTCAAGAAATAATATTAATGTAACCTTTGGATCATGAGTGTCATTAGTGGATGTCATCTTATACGGAAAATAATTTTTGAAATATCTTTTAAAAATATTTCTTGAGGAAAATATCATTTTCCCTTTGAAAATTAATTTTTAAAACATAAAACCTTTTGAAAACCATTTTTGTAAAAGTACACTTGAAAATTTATAATGAAAGATTGAATTTTTTTTGAAAACCATTTTCATTTAAAATAATTTGAAAAATTATTATGAAATATTGAAAATATTTTGAAAACCATTTCTTTTAAAATTATTTGAAGCATCAAATTCCTAAAAGATTAAGAAAAAAATTTCTTTAAAAAATGAACTTTTTAGTATTTTAAAGGAATATTCCGGGGAATATCAGTTGTTATGGAGGATAAATATATACACATAGAAAATTCCTACTTGTATCGTAAATTTTTTAAAAAGGTTCCTCAAACAGAAAATGAAAAGCTAATTAATTATTGAAAACCCCTTTTTTTTTAAAAGGTAAAAAATGGGTAAAAATTTATTTTGAATATCATAAGATAATAATAGAAAAATTTTCAAAACCTTTTAGAAGACATGGTTTTGAAGGAACATAATTTTCCAACTGAAGAGAGGGTAAATTTATGTTTTCTTAAAAACAATTTCTTAACTATCTTATGTACCAAAGAGTGGAAAAATTGTACCAATACATGAAGATATAGTTAATAAATAGAGAAGATTAAAATTCATGAGATTTATTAAGATATAGATCATAATATTTCATCAAGGGAATCATAATAAAAAATCTTGAGTAGTGATGAGATTGTTTCAATAAAATCTTACTACTTGGTAACTTTGAACTATACTCCCCACGTAAGAAAATGAAATTACATAAAGATTAAAATATTATGAAAAGAATGATATTCATTATATAACATGTCAAAGTCAGTTTATACACCTCAAGGAAAAATATAGGTTCAAAAAATGACATGTGTCTCAAAGAAGGAAAATTGAGACAAAATTACTTTACCGATTTGGTAACTTTTGAAACATAAACCCCATGAAAGAAAGATCATAAAATAGACACATAAATACCCAAAACGTCTAGTCTAAGAATAATTGAATACATACATGGGAAGTATATATAGATCATAAAAGGAATTTGTGGTTAATAAATCATGTATCTCATGGAAATAAAATGTGAGATGAAATTTCATTACCTTGTGTCTTGACTCTCTTCACACTCGTACAAGCTTCCTCTTATTTGGGTAACTCCTTTTGGTTTTCACCAAAAGGCTTCCTTGGATTTATTTCTTCCAAAGGTGAGGATTATAAGATGAGGTGATGGATGTTTATGAGCTATTTGGGTAGATATTGATCTATCCAAAGTTTCTTGAGAGTTGTGAATAAGTAGGAAGAGATGAGTCCTTTTATAGTGGAGGGGGAGTGACACTCTTGTAAATTTTGGAAAAGGGATTTACACCCACGTCTTTTCCATTTAAAGTGGATCCAATAATGGTAAAAATTAGTGAAAAGGGATTATAGGTTATAAATATATCCATAAAATGGCTTTTGGAAAAGTTTCTAGTTCATTTAGGCCCTTAAGTTTAAGGTTTATCCCTTAGTTAAGCTTAATTTTTCCTTAATTGATGTAATTAATTTTAATTAGTTTCAAATTTTTTTTAGGGTATAAAATAAGTTTAATTTATTAGAAATTATAAATTATGATTATTATAAATATGTAATTTATTTTTCTAAATTATAATCCCAAAAGTGAAAGAAATTAATTTAAATTTAATCCCACAGTCGGGTTGACAGTGTGAGTTTTTAAAGCAAAAATGTTCAAAAGATTTCTATGTTTTTATATTCAATTTCAAATTGAAATTGATTAAAATGGCCCAAATTATTTTTATTGATAAAAATATGATCTAATTAAAATTTTAAACCAATTTAAAATGTAATTTATCCTTATATATAAATTATATGAAAAAGCAGTTTTGAACTAAAATTCAGTATTTTTCACTATTCATTAAAAAATGAAACTTCACAGAAAAATACAAAAAATTTACCCTAAACTAATTAGTATGTTTATATTTGAAATATGAATTTATTTTGACATATTATATCATCTACAGGTCCAAAAATTGTATTTAAAATGGGTTATCCATTAAAAGGTGGTAAAATGCCTTAATAAAAATATAGGTTATTAAGCATAAGATTGGGTTTGTTCGTATCTTATGTCTATAAAATATATTGGATGAATATCAAAAATATTTTATTGAATATATAAAATATATATTACATTAATATCACTCACTAATTATAATTAATTTAATTTATTAGGATAAATCAACTTTGTGACTATAAAAATAATATTATTTTTCTTTATATTCAATCGATTTTCATATTCATTTATAATTAATTGGTAACCTATGAATTCATATTATATTAGTTTAAAATATATATTTTCATAAATAATTTAATACTATTCATAACCTCTAATTTGATAGCTAGGTTATATAATATTATATTAAATGATAACATTTTAATAGTATATTATTGTTCGGTAAAACTCGATAGTGCGTGTTATGAAAGACATCAAGGAAATTAAATATTGCATTTAATGCATGATAAAATCAGTGTTCCATATAAATAATTTTAAATATTATGTTTTATGCAGTGCATAATAACTTGGTGTTGCGTATAACGTAATCCAAACATAGTGCTTTAATATAAAATATTTTCAGTGTTGCGTGAAATGAATAATCTCAAAAGGATTAAATTAATTCAATATAAATATTTCAAAAAATCTTGGGGTGTTACACTAACTAGATTTTTAGAGTCAAATTGAATACATAAAGAGTGATTATTATGTTGAACAAAATGTTTTATAGAATATATTATAGCCCACAATTTAGCTTCTTAAGCAAACCCAATGCTTGTAAAATTAAAAAAACGTCCTTTGAAAAATCCTTGGTAGGTGTGGAAAACACCTTAAAAAACTGAGGGCCTTTTCATACCATAGGAAACACCATTAAAATTGACTTTAATCCATGGTATTTTCTGGGGAATCCATCAAATGGATTTAAGAATAAGGGGTTTCCTGGTTTTACCGAAGACAATAACCATTCTCAAAATATTCAGATCCTCAATTTTATTTTTCATAACTCCCATTTGAATCTTAGAAGCAGCATGCATATTTTTATAGGGAGCCAGTAAATTAGTATGTATAAATGGTGTTTGATCAGAAAAAATTATCTCATTTCTTGCATTCCATATCAAATGAAGGACTGCCGTTTTTGTAGCCCACAACATATTAGCAATATGCTCACTCTCCCTTATTGTGCAGGGAACCTATAAGAGTTGTAAAATCTACATATTAATGTCAAAGTGAATGAAGAATAGATTTACAATGTATTACTAGAGGTTTTGTGCAAATTTACAGCTCATGAACAGATGCTTCATATCTTCTTTATCCCTCCAACACAAGTGACATGCTGAAATAGTGTAATGGACACCCCTTTTTAATTGATCATGTGGAAGAAGTATCTATTTATATATTATCCAAAGAAGACAAAATCTCAATGGATGGATAAAATGCCCTTAAAAATTAATATCCATGTTGGTGGTGCGATAAATCCTTCACATTGCATCTTATATTACTCTTTAGTGTTGAATATCCCATTCCTATTGGGCCTCCAAATCAAGAAATCCATGTTCATGAATGTATAATTTTAGATATCCATGATGGTGTGAAGTGGGATAATTTCATCAATACCGTGGTTCTGAATCATAATACCAATAATGGAAATATTTTTCCTTTCCATTAGTATACTGATAATGTCCTAAAGTGGACTATCCAACCATAATGTACTCCAACAGTTGAGATTAGATTGCCTGCCTGCCAACCATTTTGTGTTTAACATGATTTCATTGAAAGAATACCGAATTAAAACCCAAAAATATGAAGAGATGTAATTTTGGTATCATACCATCTGACTCATTGTGAATCTATTTGATAAAAATTCACAAGAAGAGTCATTATAATTCAAAAGTTTCCATGTGAATTTCTTAATAAGAGCTTCATTAAAGATCCTTAGATCTTTAATTCCATGACCTCCCATTTCAATAGGCTTGATACAATCTTTACATGCCACTATAATAAATTTAATCTCATTCAAAAAACTAGTCTAGCTGAAGTTCCCTATCATTACCTTCAATTCATTGATGAGATTTCTCTTCCACCTATTGATAGAGAAGCAATAAACAAACTTATATGTAATCATTGAATTGAAAAGGAACACCCTTCCTTCCTAAGACATGGATTTCCCTTTCCATTTAGCTAATTAATTTATAATACTAGAGAAGATATTTCCAAAAATATTTCCTCCTCACTTTTACCTAGAATAAGGGAACACCAATTTAATAAAAATGAATAGAACCTCTTTTAACCCCAAGACGTCTACTGATATTGTTTTATTTTCCAAACAAGATTCCCTCACCAAAAACAATTAAAGATCTATTCTAACTGATGGCCTTCCCTATAAATTCCTCATAGTGTGAAAACATAACCTTAATAACATCAATAGTTTTCTTGGAATCCCGACCAAGGAGAATAATTTCATCTATATAAAAAATATTTTAAAGTGTAAAATCATTTATACCAACTTTGATACACATGTAAACGCCAAGTTGAATAAGATCATTAATATATCTACTCAGATAATATTTAGTTATAGAATCAGTTTAACTTTATAAACTAAATCATACATTGTAATTCATAATATGAAATTTATATTTATGAATAAAACAAATAATAAAATAAATGAACAATTCATGTATTTAAACATGAGACAAACTATATATGAACAAATAAAAGGTAATTATAAACCTTTTATAATTTTACATGCATTATGGACATTCCATAAATATATAAATATAAACACTTTATATTTATTTATCTAATATGAACTCTTTTATATAATTATTTATATGTTATATCTTTTAAATACATGATAGTACATGGAAAACTATATATTTCAAATATATTATGTAAAAAATTTATGTATTCTAAAATCACATGTTTATTTTTTAAATATTGATGATATCAGTTTTAAAAAACCTATCTTAACATGGTTTAAGTAATTGAACAATCAAGGATTTAATTTGAATATTTCAAAAGTAATAATTATAAACAATTCATAATTTAAATTAAACCCGTTTATATTATTTCCTTATTTTTGTAATTTATAAACATTTTATAAATTACCCATATAATCTCTATATAAACCATTTATATCTAAATTATAATTCAAGATATATAATTTGAAAAAGGTATTTTAATATTATCATTTAATATTATGGAATTTTTATTTAACAAATGTTTCAAAAACATTTAATAAATTTATTACAATCACTTTATAATTAAATAATTTATAAACTCCTTTATAAATTAAATAAATATATCACAATTCATTTTTCTATAAGTTATAAATAATATATAAATTATATAATTCAATTCATAATTAATATTTAGAAAAATATCATTTTATTCTTAATTTTATTTAACAATATAAGTATATTTTATTTTAAAATAGATAGTCCAAGGTCCTAAAAACTCATTTTGATTCATAAATATTATTTTATTATTGATATTTGGATCCTGTGACATGTTAGTTGGACCTTCATAATATAAAAAATTCATGGTGGGCTATGCAAGAATAATCCACATGGTGCAATAATCTTGTATTACGATATTCTATTATGTAGGAATAACTTGGATGCATAAGAATAAATCATATGTAACCTACCTATAATAGATTATGTTGTGTCAAGAACATGATTAGACACTTATTATATATGGAATGTGTAATGTTAATCTACACACTTTAAGTTAAATCACATCATAAGATAAGTTTGTGTAAGATTAATTGCATGACTCTTACTATTGAATAAGAACAAACAAGTGAAACATAGACAAATCAAATATTACGATTGGCCTATGTAAGAATAATAAGTGAAGAATAAACTTCATAAGATAAATAATTTAGTGTATTCAATCATATTTTATCATATCACTTATATCTTATTAATGATATGATACTCTATTTTCCAATTATAGATAAATTTATATTATTTTTATCATTTCTTATAAATAACCTTAGATTAAAATATTACAAAACTAATGGATTTGTTTTGGAATGTAACTTATGACATTACATATCATCCAATATGATCCCAAAATATCTTGTGATATAAAATATTGTAATTCTAGCCTCTGTTAAAATTATCAATAATTTTTTATGATATAGAATGAGATATCCAAAAAATATCAAATTTATTCATTTTGAACATGATTTCATGAATCAAGTGGCATTGATAGTCTCTAATACCACTAATGGGTTTTGAAGGACTGATTAACACTTAGTAAATTTAGTGAAAATAATAAGAAACCCAAATTAACCTGATCACCATGCATGAAACCTAAAACCAATTAAATAAAAATAAAGAAAAAACATTTGTACATTGCACCAAATATGACACTGCAACTATCTTCCATCAACATACTTGATGAAGATATTTTAGAGGTGACCATTAGACTCCCTAATCCGTGGTGTATTGATGAGATGATACGAATAAACCATCATATGAGTGGGATACTCTTAAATACACACAACATGCTAGTTCCACTTGAAGTAATGGGTGAGAAAGATAGAGATTCCAAGAAAGGATAAAAATAGTCAATGATTTCTCAAGGGCAACACATCTATCCCTATAAGTACTTCCTAATTTTATAATCCCTTAAGAATGATCCTAGAGTTTTTATGCATTTACTCATGTGTTACAAAATTCATGAGTATATACCTATTGGAATTTATGCATTAATCACAAGAATACACCCCCCTTTCATTTCATTATATAAAACATTTAATATTAATGATAGCCAACATGGGATCGAAACTAAAAATTTATGTTTAATATTAAACAAACTATTTTTAATCATATTAAATCATATTATATAGCATTACTATATTATATAGTCATACAATATGAATTAGTAAAGTAAGAGGGGTAATTTTACAATATTACACCCTATGATATGAAAAAAACATAGGAATTCAATATAATCATGCATGTTTTCCAATTAAATATACACATATTTCTTTTACTATTTCTACATGACCCCAACGGACTTATCCCTAATGGAGAGGGGTATTTACAACATACTATGACCACATACACTTTATGAACCTCAATCTCCACCATCAATAGTGGTCAACACTACCCTGCATCACATTGTACAACCACATCACCCGATAAACACATAATTCACAGTCATCAAATTTCCCATGAACCACATCAAGAAAAACCACCCACAAACTGCCACTCAACAACACTTGAGAACTTTATAATATATTCCTCATTCCTTTAACCATAACACAACATTACTTGGTTCATCTCACCCCATAGCCACATGAAACTACACTAGACTTCCCCTAAAACACTTCCCTTGAGCCCTAAAGACCATAGTCAGTCTCAATGTTGATCACTCACATGAAAATTCCTACACCCATAAATCACGTGACACATAAAATCATAGAAACAATAAAAATATCTAGTAACCACCTACCAGTTATATGCAAGATCCTATTATCTCGATTCCCCAAACTAATTCAACCTGAGGAGGAATAAATCTTTAATCTATAGAAAAAGTCCTAGAACAGATATTTAAATTTAAAATCATCATAATAATGATATAACCTATAGATAAAAATATATAAGGATGAGCCTTAATTTTAGTGACTTGAAGTATATCCCACTAATGACAAAGATACCACTTTGGATGATAGGGAAATGAAAGAGATAGAGTGGGGTGGGGGTTGAGATCCCCTTTACTGGAGGATAAATGAGGCTACCCTTATTTAATAAAATATTGTTTTTAAAAATACTAAATAGGATACTAAATACCAATAAGCCTATACCAGGTACTTGATACCCTCTAGGTACCTACCTTGGTGTCATCGACTACCCGGTGCCCCCAGGGTTTTTTACTCATCTACCAAGAACACTAAGTACCTAATATATAATAACCCACACCTTAAACACACTATAAAAATGAACCACATGAATGATGATTTGTGAAATAAGTAAAGATTATTTTTAAAGAAAGAAATAGCTTAATATTTTCTATAAAAAAAAGAATTTAAACAAGAGGGTTCTACATAAAATAATGATTATTTTTAGAATCTATTCATGGTTTAAAAACATTTTATGGGGTTATTATTAACATTATATAATAAATAATAAAGTTCCCTTAAATCAGGACTACTTAAAAGTGGAAATTTCAAAGGGAACCAAAAATATGTATAACCCCAACAATGAAAAGGAGTTTTTTTAAAGGTTGAAGCCGGAGCCTCATTTATTATGAAATAAAAGGAAATACCTATTTAACTAGGTAGAGGGAGACCCATTATATAGCTCGAAGGCCCAGTGGTCATTTATCCCATTACATGGCCCGTAGGCCCAAATTTAACTAGGGATATATTTAAATAATATATATAATAAATTAGAAATATTTTATGAGAATAATTTTACATAAATGAGAGAATAATAAATGCAATATGTAACTATCAAGTTACGAAGGTGGTATGGATGATTCCCCACCTCATGTCCGAATGTGCTCTATGCTTGCACTTAACTTCCTCTCCCTTGGACGTTCTTCCATGTGTAACTTCTTAAGGATACTTAGATTGGTATTTTAGTTAGATAATGGATTTAAGGTAATTATTAGGATGTTATGGAGAGACCTAGGAATATTTTTTTTTGATCCAACATTTTTGAATGGGTGGAGAAATGGGGATGAGACGATCTCATTTTATAAATAGAGTGACAAGTTTATAAAATATCTTTAATTTTCAATAATGTATCTTTATTATTCAAGTATGAAGTTTAAAAAATGGCCAATAATGGTTTCGGTAAAGTTATATAGTTAATAATACCATCACCATTCAATATAAAACATGTTTTCCATAAGTTTTAACCATTTTTACTATGGTAAACTACATTAACCCTAATTCATCCTTACCACGATAACTCCACTTTCACCCTTGGTAACTAATATTAATTTTAAAAATTAAAATCAACCTTATTTACCAATTTTAACATACTTATGTCAAATAAGGAAATAATTTTATAAAATAAAATTACCATGATCTATAGAAATTAATTTTAATATTATCTCATATAACGTGTCAAAACTGTTTTATAGAAAAAGTTCATTTTAAGCTTAAAATTTTAGAGTGGGATAAAATTATCAATATTTTTTATTTTTAATACATAAATTAGTTTATTATGATACAAATAAATGTTATGAGGATTTCAAATCAAGTCAAAAACGAATTTACCCAAACATTTTTTAATTAAATGAAAAGATTAAAAATAGTTTTTTATTAGAATAAAAATATTACCTTTTTTATAAAGTTAAACATAGGTTTTATAAACTTTAAAAAATATCTTTAAAATGAATAAAATTTTTCCTTAAATATATATTTTACCAATTAAAATGTCTTATAAAATTCTAAGTATCAATTATATACAAATAAGGTAATAAAATTAACTTTTATGAAAAAATGTATTTTTCGCTATTCATATAAAAAACAATTATTTAATAAAAATAAAAAAAATATCATGTTAATATTTCCATGGAAAATAATAAAATTATTTTTAAAATTCAAATCCTAAAATTTATCAATTTTATTTCTAATTAAAAACATAAAATATAGAAAAAATTGTTTTTATTGGAAAATGACTTTTAGTATATTAATTATTTTTTTTATAATAAATTACTAATTAATATAGTGATTAATATTATTAATATAATAAATATATATTTTTATTATTCAATCATAATAAATGTAGTTCCTTGAAATAAACCACCCCTTTCTAGAAAATAAATTTTTAGGCATAAAGTTAATTGAGAAAATTGACCTGTATAAAAGTATGAAAATTCATGATATACCTATATATTTACATATTTTATGAAATGTCAATATAATCCTAATTTTTACTTAAATTTTCCCTTATGATCTGCATTTAATACCTAAGAATCATATAAACTCAAATTACGGTTTCAAGTGGCAATTCAGTTAGCATTGATGTTTTGGAAATCTCCATGAGCTTGAAGTTCCCTCACATATGGTTTTGCTCAAATTGAAATTGATAAAGTTTGTCTTGGTCTTGGTCTAGGTAAATTCCTAGAGAAGATACCTCCCTTCTAATATTATAAAAATAGGATTCATAAGGAATACTTCTTCTTTTATATTCCATATATTCTTTATTTATTTATTTATTTTATGATATGGTTACTTAAATTTATACTAGCTAATTTGATAGATATGTTTGAATGTTCATATTTAATATTCAAGATTTATCAAGGTTTTTTTTTCATTTTAATTTTATATAGAATGCGAAACATACTATTTAATACATCATTTATTTAAGGAGAATATATAGTGAAATCTCTGGTTGTTACATTCTCCCCCTTAAATAAATTGCATCCTCATAAAATTATTACTTACTAATGAAGTTATCTAAGGGTATCCATAAGATGGATCAATATTTAGTTTCTAAAGAGGTATTAATAAAATATATTAGCTTATAATAATCACAATACCTAGATTGTTTTTCTTCATCAAAATTTGAGTTAAATACCTATCATTGTTTGTTGTTAAGACCAATTTTACCTTTCCATGAGTTCATAGTCAGAATTATAGTAAAAAATTATCATAAATTGGTCTGTGGTATGAAATGTGATTCCCTATTTTTATAATAGATACACCACACAAATATATCTCTCATCCCTCATAGTTCTTCTACTTTGAGGTATTAGTGGAAAGTTGATCTTGAATGATGAATTCATTGAAGAATGAAACTAATTCTCATAATGATCATTAATATCCATGTTCAAACACCTTATAACCATTTTTAGAGTATACACCTCCACAACACCAACCTACACCCTCTCCAGCTTATCCATTACTTGAATTTCCAGCCTCAACAGATAACCACCCATCTCCTTGCCCACTTGTTTCACCAATCCATGCATTGCCAGCTTCATGAAGTCCTATAAATAAAGGATGTTGGGGGATGGATGCCCTATTATGTCCACTCTAGGTGGCTATTAATGTTCTCAAACAGGTACTTATATGTCATGAACTATTTTCTATACACACTGCTTGGGATCTCTTGCTCTGGGTCATCGAACCTGATTCTTAAATTGATCCGAGCCATGAGGTCACTAGGTAAAATCCAACATTTTCACCTAACCACCATGTCATATATCATTATATATGGTTGTAGGGGGTTTTATTTTATATAAAATATTTTCATGGTGATTTACACCTCGCTAGAAACACCAAAGCCTATATATGGAGGTGATTCATTGATGGATAATAAATAATATGATCTATTATTATTATCCGGTGTTACAGTGATGTCATGATCTCTTTGAGGTGGCTACTGGTTTTTGTCTCTACCCCCTTCCATTTTTTCTGATAATGGGGATGTTCTGGATAATCTAAAAAAGATTGGTGAATATGGTGTCTATGTTGAAAGAGTTAATCAATTACTAGAATCACATAAAATCCATATAAAATACCTATACTAATATTTTTATTCCCATAAACTTAAATTTATAAATTAAACCATCATATAACTAGATGTTTTATTTGATAAAGAAACATTAGGGTGGTACACTTAGAAAAAAATCTATCCAACTTAAAGTGTCTAGAATAAAGATCCCATATTCACAATTCTAATGTAGAGGATTTAGTTATTATAATCCACCTCATCATTACTCATTGAACAAGATAAACCATGTTCCCTTGGTTGTGATAGTTGTTTGAACCTATAATTATTATCATCCTTGGGTTTATGAAACTGAATTGGGTAATGTCTATTTTTTCCACACTTAAGGAATTGGGCCGTTAGTGGTTCTTTTGGATTCATGCTTTGCACTCCCATAATTCTAACTGGCCTCTTCATAATACAACAATAGTTTGATGCCCGATGACACCCTATTACACAATTAAAACATGTTACAATCCCCTTGAGGATATTACCTTAGTGATTCTTCCCACATTTTTGATATATAGGTGGTTTAATATCCCTTCCTTAATCATCTTCATTACCTGAATTTTCATGACTATTTATCCTTATCTTCGTTGGTGCACTCAATATTTCAACCATGGAAACATTTGTAATCATATTTTATGATATTTGTTTTGGAATAATCACTATATTTCTTTGTAAATATCCCATTATAATGGGTTGATCATTGAGGTAATCAATTCATTGTCCCTCGAACCTAGGGTTAGCTCAATTCCTTATGGTTTCAGATATCACTAAAACCAAAAGGGTTAGCATGATTGATGCAGATTTTACATCATAGGAGGGTTATCATAATCAATAACATAAAATGGATTTAACCTTAAAACATTTTAACCTTTTACATAATGATGTTAGACCATAATTCCATTAGTTCATCCTATATCAATCTTAATTTAACCTAGGTTACATTTGTTGGGTTATCTTATACTTCTCAATTAATCCCCTCAAAGTATGTAGGAAATCAATCTTTCATAGTGGTTTGTAAAAAGAATATGGTTAAAAAATAATATCCCCTGAGAGTTTCACATAAAGTGTACAATTAATCCTCTTTTTCAAACACCAGGTGATGATCAAGTTAATATCCAACATTGCCTTTTTAGGGTTATTACCCCAAGGCACATCTGTCCTAGAGCCAGTGTCCACTTATAGTATCTATATAGGGATGTAATTTTCAAAGAAACTACATACTCAAAACTTTTGTAGAAATATTATAATGTTTACCTATACTTAATCTTTTCCCTAGGGTTTCAATAATGTTCATTCATCCTAATCTATAGAAATAAATATAATTTTCTTTGATACCAACTATAACTAACCACACCTTAAACAAACTTTATTTCATAATTCTTCACATATATTTACAATAAATAAAAACCAAGTATTTATAGGTATAGTGTCTTTATAATAGTAGTCATATAAATAAACCATCATAAATGTAAAAATATCATTTTTATTTAAGACTAAACATACTGCTACTAATTCTTGCAGATCATCTAAAACTATATAGGATACCCTGGGGAAAATACATAAGGAATAGGGTGATCTAGAAATTCCTATAAGGAAATAAACACGATAATAAATCATAACATGGGAGTCAAGAGACGTAACATGATATCATAAGTATAATGATCATATGCATAGAAACATTGAAAAATGAAATGAAATCATAATATCTTAAAATCATAGAAATATATAGAAACAATATAAGATACAATATCATAATCACAAGTCAATGGTCACTCTTAATACCATCATCATAAATTGGAAAAATTCCCATGGTGGATTGGGTTCACTCTTCATTCACATAAACATAGTGGACAAAGTCCTAGGGTGGATTAGGTTGAATCCCTATTCCCTTACATATCATCTCATGAGATATAAAGTCTTAGCTATTTAATTGGAGGTATATATAATTTCAATATAACCAATAAAATAATAAAAATCATACATATGTGTGAAAAATTAAAAAAATAAACCATACAAAAATCATAAGAATGATCAAACCCATGAGAAGGAAGTGGGTTTCATAATTCTGATTTAAGGCATTGCTGAAGGCTAAATTATAAGGATTATAAATAGAATAAATAATTAAATCACTGTGAAATTTTATAATTAAAATGAGATATATGTCTTGAAAATTTATTTCTAGTGTAGAAAATTCCTGAGAAATATCTAGGAGAATAAATAATAAAAATGAACCACATTGGTGATGCTTTGTGAAATAAGTAAAAGGATATTTTTAAAGAAGGAAAGAGATTATTTCTTTTCATAAAACTATAATTGAATTAAGAGAGTTATCCATAAAATAATAATGGTTATTAAAATATATTAATGGTTTAAAATAATTTTATAGGGGCGATTCTTAACATGATACAATAAATAGGAAAGTTTCCTTAAATTAGGTCTACTTAAAAGTGGGAATTTTAAAGGGAACTAAAAACATGTATAACCCCAAAAATGAAAAGGATATTTAACAAGGTATATATATAAGGGATATATATATAAAATAGAATAATTTCATGGGAATAATATTTTCATATAAGGGAGAAAAATAAAGATAATGTGTAACCATCAAGTAACGAAGGTGGTATGAAAGATCCCTTACCTCGCATTCGAATGCACTCTGTAATTGTACTTAAATTCTTCTCCCTTGGAAGTTCTCACTTGGGTAACTTATTAAGGATCCTTAGCTTGTTATTTTTGGTGACACCAAGTCTTAAAGGTCATGAGTAGGGTGTTAATGAGAGATTAGGTAAGAGTTTTGGTTGATCTAAAGATATGGAATGGGTGGAAAAATGGGGAGGAGGTGAGATCATTTTATAAGCAATGAGTGTCATTTTTATAAAATATATTTACTTTTCAATAATTTCTTTCTATTATTCAAGTAAAAAGGCTCCAAAAAAATGGACAATAATGGTGTGTGGAAATATATAAGGTCTATAATACCTCCACTATCCAATATCACACATTTGTTCCACATGTTTTAAGCATTTTCACAATTTTAAGAAACATTTACACTAATTTAACCTCGTTGTTCTAACTCCAATTTCACCCCTGGTAAATAATTTTCATTGGAAAAATTAAAATTAATATTATTTAATAATTTAAATAAGGTTATTTAAAATATTGAAATAATTTTCTTAAATAAAAATTCAATGATTTATAGAATTTAATTTTAGTATTATTGAATATAATGTGTAAAAATCACTTCTTAGAAAAAGTTCATTTTAACCTCGAAATTTAAGGGTGGTATAAAATTATGATTTTTTTATTTTCAAAAAATAAAATGGTTTATTATAAAACAAATAAATGTTATGTGGATTTAAAATCTAGTAATGTAAAATGGGCAGGCCAAGGTGGGATGGAACAAGTTCATGTTGGCTTGAGCTTATAGAGGCTAGAACCTGTAAATGCTTGCATGTTAAATGGGTGGATTTATCCATCCCTCCCAGCCCCATTATGGATGCAGAAAATCATGTCAAAAACCCATTTTTTTTTTTATTTTTAGTTTTTAATGGGACTATAAAAATAAATATGTAAAATGAAATCCGAATATTATAAAATGAAATCCAAATAATACCAATACTTATGTGTGTATTTTTGGGGGATATGAAATATGATGAAATCAGGGAAGAATAAAATAGATGTAGTAGAAGTAGATGATTCGTATGATGGGAATGATATGGGAGAATTGGGACATCAATGTAGGTGAAGGATGTCAGTAAGTCAGTATAGGGGTGATAGGGAACTGGGGAACTGTGTAGGTGACTTAACGATGTGGTACAGGTTGGGGATGATGTCAGCAACGCTGTATAGGGGGGGATGTGGTGCCGGTGAGGTGAGATGGTAAAGATGGCTAGTGGAGGCCCCAACATTGGTGGGGGGTGCAGGGGGTTGGTGTTAGTGGCACTGTATGGGGGGGGGGGGGTGGCGGTGTTAATAAGATGGTATAAAGGGGTGTGGGGGTGGGGGTTAGTGTGGGGGTACATGGAATTGGTCATCAGGGAGGGTGTGCAAGGGGGAGACATCGGTTAATATAGGTTATAAGGTGGGGGAGGTGGGGTGACATTGATGAGGAGGTAAAATGGGTAGTTAGCTGGTATACGAATTGAGTCCATGATATTATATCAGTGAAGTGTTGTAGAAGGAAGTGGGGGCTAGCGTACGAGAGGGGGTAATACGATTGTTATAATTGTTTTAATAAAGATGGAATGAGAGGGTGGAAATGGTGGGAAAAAAGTTTAAATTAAATGAAAATTGGGAATCTAAGGTCATGCTTGAATGTAATAGATACTTTCCAATTTCCATGTGAGGGAGAGGAATTCCATGTTTTAAGTTGTTAGAGGTCATGCATGTATCGAAAAAATAAAAAAAACTTGAGTTTTTTTAAACAAAATTTAAATTAATGGACCATGATCTAACCCATATCCATGATGAACCTAACCTGGATACCCTTTAAAATTGGTACCCAACCTAAACTGTCACATACCCAAAAGGAGCTCTTGATTCCCATGGGATGGCGACTAGCACCTGGGAATTAACAATAACTATAGGGAATGATTTCACCCACCTTGAAGAAAAAAAATAAAAATACACACACACACACACACATGTATATATATATATATGTGTGTGTGGTAGGAATAAAAAACATAATATGAAACAATAAATATATGTCATAAAAAAAATGGATGCAACATAATAAATACATCTCAAAAGTAGCTAAACAGTCTCCAAAATACAAGTAAAAAACAACCAAACAAACTACTCCATGTGATATTATGGAAAAAATCACACCATATCACCACCAGCTACCCAAACATAGCCGATAGAAAATTCACTGCCTCATTTTGGTGCCTCACCTTTCCCTTCATTTAAATATAAAACAAGGTCTACACATTATTAAAGGAGTTCATTCACATAGTGTGAGATAAAAATTATCAATAGGACCCCATCTAAATGATCCATATAAAGTGTTTTTAAAACAATTTGAACATTATGAACTTTAAAGAAAACAAATCATGATAAATAGATAAACTTTTTTATATCAAAATCATGATAAAACATTTCCCCTTTTTCCACATTCCTAAATAATCTAGGTAAAATAGTTTGAAATAATTTCATATATATCAAAAAAGTTGAAAATCATGTACCACATATCATATCAAATCAAAATAAATAAAAACCAAAGAATATGTAACATAACACCTAAGATCATTGTAGTTTAGGCTAGCTAGAACACTCATACCTAATCATAAACAACCACATGCATCAATTATTTAGACATATGAATCGAATCTAGAGAGCAGAGGACACCCCAACAAGTGAACCTACAAAAGTTTATAACATGTCTCTAGAACAATGGGACTTGGGAGAATAGGAAAACCCTATGTGTTAACCCCTCAATAATATCAACATGTGAGGCCTATTACTCAACCTTCTACCTAAGTACCCAAGGCTTCCCATGTTCTACATTTTCCAAACCATTTCATCAAAACCATACTTTGAAAACCCATTTCATAAAACCAGTTCACAATTCTTTGAAAATACCATTTATTTTTACCAAAAAAGGGAAAATCATCTTTTTTGAAAAACCCATTTTCACACATATAGTTCAATCATGCCAATTCAATTATAAAACAATATATAAAACGATATTAATATTGTTCATCCAACATAGTCTAGAGATAGAACCACCTACCTCAAACTCGAGCTGTACATGTCTACAATGGTACCCACCATTATGGAAGATGGAAAAGAAAAAAAATAGAGGCATTATAATCAATCCTTACATATCATAATAAATTTAACAATAAAAATGGTCAGTAGTGAAGTTAACACAACACATACATCAAGAAACTCACACGCTGTACCACAACCAATACAAATACCAACCTTTGGAGGAAGAACTAATAAAAAATATATAAATGGTCAAAATGATCAATACCACAAGACAAACATATCTAAAACAATAGTGAAACGATGCTATTGTGACCAATAACAATGAAGAAGATGAAGAATAACTTACCCAGAGAGATGTAGTGTAACCAAGACAAAGATCAATCACTGAATGAAATTATTGAAGAGGATTAGAGATCCCCAAAATCTCAAGGGAGAACTCCTAGGTCATGAGATAGAAGGATAAGACTAAATAAAAACAAAATCATACATGCATTATGGTTAAAACCAAAAATCCTAAAATATACATAATGTGAAATCCTTGTTTTTTAATATACACCAAAAAATGGTCACCTTAGGCTAACAATAACCTAGATCGACCTTTTAATGATGTGAACCAGTCTCATGACGTGTAGAAATTTCACACTCTGAACCAGTTCATTCCATTATACCAACAACTAATTCCTTTCATGTAACTTATTCATGAAATGAAACTATTAGATAGATAGATTCTACAAAAACACCTAGAAAAATACTCCAGTTCAACCTAGACCCAAGAGTACATTCTCTTAATAATTTTTTACTTTTATACTCAGAGTCTATTAATTCCAACAAACATACAACCCTGAACTTTAGGTTAGTTTCCATAGTAAAGTATATATATCCTTAGAAGTCCCAAAACACACCCAAATAAGGATGGAAATGAAAAGGAGATGATAAATACATGAAAGAGTATAAAAGGATGTCAAAAACTCCCCAACATAAGACTTTCCATTCTAGGGAAGTCATGTGGGAGAATGGCGTATGAAAATAGGTGAGGGTACTACTCCCTCAACAATGATCCACACTTACAAGTATCATGAGAATTAGATTCATGTTTCCATAACACTATGAACAATAGAATTGAATTCTCTTGATAGTTATTTACCTAAGAGTAAATGGTCTCCACCTTTTTCTATAAAAGATAAATTTCTAGCTCCAACTCGATCTCTCCCCAACTTATAATATAAAAGGGACCAGGATGGTATTTCTTGAGAAGAAATACACATAAAACATCACGAATACCTATGAAATGAACTGGAAATCCCAATAGAGAATAAAACCTCCCAAGACAGTCAATAACCAAAAATGGTCAAACATATCTCAGAGATAACTTTACCTATTTTCCCATCTGATGGTGACCCAACCAAGGAGATTTTTTTTGAAAACCATGTCACCAATGGAAAACTCCAAAGGAAAATGATGATGATATAAATACTATTTCTATTGTCTCTCAGGTGTAACTAGATGTCAACATATATCCTAAATCCTAAAAAATATTTCTTGAATGAGACGTGGTTCTACAATAGAGGCCTCACCCACATCTTCCCTATAAATAGGTGACATGCACAGGAGACTATACAAATCCTTGAATGGATCCATTCTGATCAGTGGATAATAACTGATGTTATAATGAAACTCAACCAATCCCAGATAGATATCCCCTGATCCACTAAAATCCAAGATTCATGTATGGATTAAATACTTTGGGATATGGATAGAATGCTTCTTATAGTTGTCAGTTTGTGGATGGTAAGTTCCACTCCACTTGACCTAAGTCCCCATCGCCTCCTAGAGACTCTTCTAGAATCACAAGGTAAACCTAGGATCCCTATTTGAAACAATAGAAGAGGGGATCCCATGAAACCTCACAACCTCCTTCATATACAACTTACCCAGGTCTTTAAATTTAGTTGTGTATATGATCAAAATGAAGTGACCCAAAATTTTCAATTGATCAATCACCACCCAAATAACATTCCTCCCTTGGGGAGTCTATGGTAATCTAACAACAAAGTACATAGAAACCTCATCCCATTTCCAAAACATCACTATAATAGGATGGAGCAACCTATAAAGTTTTAAATTCTTTGTCTTTACTTATTGTCAGATGTAACAATGGGACATGAAATCTATAATGTCCCGCTTCATACCCGACCACTAGAATCATCCTATTATTTCATAATACATCTCCATAGTTCCCAGATAAATAAACCATGAATAAATATGACAATCAAACAAAATTTTATTGTTCATAGATGTTGGGATTAAAAATTGATCCCCAAAATGGTGAATACCATCTGAATTGAGAGACCAAATATAAACGGTCTCCCCGCCATATAGGTTCTCTTGAATTCCCATAAACTCATCATCCTACAACTAATTCTATAGAATCAACTAATATAGAGATGATTATAACTGATAAATAGCCATAATCAAACCTGAAAAATCCTCTTGATCATCCAAGTGAAACTGATCGAAGCACCCCAAAAGGTTTCACTCCTCCTTCAATTCTAGAATAGCATGTGATGATACTTTCCCACTAAGAATGTCTACAAAGAAATTCCCCTTCCCCAGGGTGTAGGTGATTTCAAAGTAAAATTTCTGAAGGTATTCCACCCACCACATCTATCTAATATTCAATTATTTCTGAGAAAAAATATATATCATACTCTTATGATTAGAAAATACCATGAACCTCTCCATAAAAAGATAGTTTCACCAATATTTTAGTGCATGAATAACCACAAAAATCACTATATCATGAGTAAGATAATTATTCTCATGTGGATGAAGCTAGTGAGAGACATAATCCACCACATGATCATTTTGGATAATCATGAAACCAAAACTAGAATGAAAAGCATCATAGAAAACCACATAACACTTATCAGGCTAAGGTATGATCAAAATTGGAGCTGATGTGATAATTATTTTCAGATCATCAAAATAATACTGACACTTTGCATCCCAAATGAATTTCCCCACTTTCCTCATAAGGGTAGTAAAAGTTGATGCCAAATTTGAGAAATCCTTGAAGAACCATCATTATTATCCAGTAATACCAAGTAATCTCCAAATATCATAGATGTTTTTTGGATCTTCCCATGAAAATACATGATTTAACTTCTTCAGATGAATTGATAATCCATGCTTATAAATCACATGCCCTAAGAAAATCACTTATTAGATCCAAAAACTTCATTTTGAAAGTTTTCCATACAAATGCTGACTCCTCGGGATCTCTAGAACCAAAATTATATGTTTCTTATGATCACACTCAAATCTTGAATAAACTAAAATATTATCCACGAACACTACCACAAAATAATTTTGATACTTATGGAATATATAGTTCATCAACCCATTAAAAATGAAGGTGAATTAGACTGACCTGTAGGACCCCAGGACACCCTGAGAGGGGAGGGGTGAATCAGGGTGTCACCTTTTTTCTTCTTCAAGTTGTGGATCTTGTTCCCATGTTGGTAGGAACTACTTAAACCTGTATGATGGATATGATCAGCGATGAAACATTCACATGCAGAAATATGACACAGTTATTTTTACTTGGTTCACCACTAAGGGCTACGTCCAAGGAGCATACACCGACAGGTTGTTGGTCGTACCTGAATCAACTATGCTTCACTAGCTGTAGATTACAATTGTTCGGGCACAATCACTCTATCCCAGGCTCACTGCCTCTACAAAGGTTCTGGGATAGCTCACTGATTCCCTTGGGTCACTCCCGTTGACTCCCCCTGGCTCACTACCGTTGGTGAAGTCACACTCAGTTTATAGACGTAAAGGTCTCTTCAATTGATAGACATGAAGTTCATTGTCTCCTGTTCAACATAAGACTTTGCTTGCATCAGAGTCCTGAGTTGATGCTCTTTTGTATTCAACCTTTTACTTTAGTGCAATGACTGAATGCACTAGATCCCCTTGTCTTCATCTTCCTGAATTACAATCACTTGTGTGATTGCTCAATAAATGATTCTCTGTTGAAATCCAAATTTCATCCACTAATGAATACCCCTTTTTCCCCTGTCCACTGGGCGATCAAACTTTGAAAGGGCCTTCGCAAAGTACCCTACTTCGCAAGGCTCCCAGTTTTGGAAAGCTCAAACAAGTCTTCTCAGAGCCCCTGCCTTTTCGCGAAGCTCAATCGCGAAGCACTCTCGTGATGCTCCAGCCTTCGCAATGCTGGGATATCGCGGAGCTCCTGCCTCTTCGCGAAGCTCACTGAGCCAACGCGGGGCGCAAGACTTTCGAGGAGCTAGAATAGCCGCCGCGAAGCTCCTCTTCCGCGAAGTAGACTGCCTTCGCGAGTGACTTTTGCGAACCGAGAGCAAAGGATTTTAGTTGAGTGCTCTCTCTGCTTCTCTTGAGGGGGTCGACCTCTATTTATAGGTGATTACACCGACCCTCGACCCTTCCGCGCGAAGTCAGCGCCACGTCAGCTCAAATCGCGATGCTTCGAAGTTCCCGCCGAAAATCTCTCAAAATCGCGAAGCACAACGGCAATTTTCTGTTCGCGGAGCTCGTTGTAATCACGGAGTATCACCGTCATCATTCCCTCATGCCTTTGCCGCAAAGCTCCCTCGCAAATCCCTTCATCGCTGTGAAGCTCTCCAGCCTCTACCGTTCGCGAAGCTTGACGTAATCTCAAAGACTCACCGCCTCCATTATTCTGGTTTTCGCGAAATCCATTCCATGCATCCCATCTTCGCGAAACTCATGACTTTGCCATATTAAGTTATGATATTCCTAGAAATCCACTTTTCCCGATGCTCACCAATCTCCAAATTTTGGACCCCAAAAATTTGGCAAACACTGGAAAACGGCGCCACCTTGTATCTTCTCTTTTAGTCCGCCTCCAGATCATCCATTCCTTTGTCGATGTTCCATGAATAAAACATGGATCATTATCCACAGTCTTTGAACTCGACATGCCACCATGGAATCTCCTTTGTCAACAAATTTGTATGTCGTCTGTTTGCTTTGTCAACAAGCACGATCACCTCAACAGAACTTCTCTTGGTGATATGTATCCTTCAGCAACTCTTCTGCTTTTATCACAAACTCCACTATTGTGATATGTATTCTTTGAAGGAAAATATTTACCATCATCATCTTCTATGACAATTTGATGTGCATGGCTATATCAGAATTCAAATCCTTGCATGACCATATTAGAATTCCAATCATTGGCACATTATCTTCTTCATCAACCGTCATGATCTACTTCATGAAAACCATGTGATTCAATTCTTCAAGAAGTCTCTTGCATGGTTCTCATGCAATCATGAGTAATTGCATGGTCTTTATCAAAACCCATGGTTCTCATGAAATAATGAGGAATTGCATGGTCTTCATCCAAAAACTCCATTCTTCTTTAATCATCGCCAGATGGATCCTTTGACACAATGTATCACCTTTGACACATGTTCTTTTGAACTTACGATCAGTACAACAATCGTCTGAATCACCATTCCTCTACTTCATCAGAGTACTTCATGATCTCCTTCATTTAATCTTCCATTCCTCCATTTCATTGGAGTCATTCTTGATCTCCTTCATTTTGATCTTCATTGACAACTATTGACAAAAAATACAAACTTATACGCAAAGTGGTTCAAACATGACCAACTGACATCACAAGATATTTGTTATGGTCATGCTTGATTCTGAAAGCTGTCTTCAGTATTTCAAACTTCTGAACTCTAAGATGATGATAAACCAAACAAATATTGATCTTCAAAAACCACTTTTCTGCTTTAACTGGTCAAAAAAACCATCCACATAGAGAAAATGATACCCATTCTTAGTCATTACCTAGTTAAACTTATAATAGTCCACAAACAATCAGAGTGAACCGTCTACCTTCTTAGAAAATATCATAGAGGCTAACCAAGGTGAAACACTACGGAAAACAAAACCATTCACCCATAGATCATCCTACCGAATCTTGAGCTATTTTATCTCTACTAGTTCCATATGATAATAGGGTGTCAAAATATACTATGTACCTTTAACTTGATCAATTGTGAGGTCTACCTCCCACTCTAGAGAAAGACCAGATAAATATTCTAGGAAAACATCAGGATTATCCCAAACAACAAAAATAAGATAAAAAATGGAAGAAACATCATTGGGACCAACTACTATAACAGATAAAAAACTCATGAGCTTTGAGAAAAAAGGTTCTATATGACCGGACCTCATATCCCACTCTCATTGGAAAACCCAAAATCTCCCATCAGTAGTAAATAAAAAAACACATCAATGATAAAAATCAACCTCAACCTAATGAGAGAATATCCAATCCATCCCAATGATGATGTCAAAAAAAATTAGACTAGGAACCAAGAAATCTCAGACTAACTCTACACCATCTATCAATAGAAAAAAGGACACTGAAACCCATACACTTTCCTCTTTTTAAGAGGTGTAGATAACTCCATAACATAAGAACATGTGCTCAATTTGGATTTTAAGAATATTCAAAAATGGCATGATATAAATGAGTGTGAGGAACCTATATCAATTGAAGTAGTCACTACTGAAGATGAAATAAATATGGTACCTCCTACTTTCACTAGGATTTCATATACAACTACTGAAAAATCATATATTTAGTAAATGTGATTCACTCGTAAGGCTTGTGGATAAAGACCTATAGTCTTTGAATCATCTAACTACACCATAATAGCCTTTGGATCTAACAATCCTTGACCATAATAAGGTATAGATATTGAATAACAAAAACATTGTATATGACCATAACATCCAAAACTATTATACATATTCAGAGGTGCAGAATAAGAATTTCATGTGTGCATAACCTTTACACACTAATAGTAAGTCAGGGGAACACTACTGGCTACAACATACAATGCATAAGAGGCCCACTGTCGAGAACCACCGCCACCACTCCTACAATGATCATGACACTTACTCTTCCTCTCCCGTATGACAATAAAGTTTTCACTGGGTGGAAAAGAAGGGGGAAATTAACCAACCTTACCTACTATATTCATCTCTTCTATCACTTCCCTATATACTATTTTCACATATGAATATAGATTCAGAATAAATACCAACGATCTGATATCTAGTTTCAAACCCTGTAGATACTTTTGACCCTTTATAGGGTCACTCTATATTACCATTGGAGCAAGAAAAACCAACTCCATAAATAGATTGGTGTACACCAACACCAAATTATCTCCCTACTTCAAGGAGAGGAACTCCAGATACTTAACCATCACTAGAGGCTCTGGAAAAAACTATTAAAAGAAGTAGGACTTGCAAACTTTATAGTCCAATTCCACGTGTCTATCCACCTACACCATGGGATCCCACCATCACTTTATCAGACCCTCGAGTCTAAACACTATTCATTTCTTCTCAATATTCTCATATATGTCCATGAAGTCAAAGATCTGATTGATCCTCTCTATCTAGTCCTCTGGATATTGTGGTTCATTCATAATCTTAAAGGAAGGTGGATTCTTTCATAGGAACTCCCACGATCAATCCCTTTCAACTTCAACTTATGATCGTACCTCAACAATTACATTTTGGACTTGTGATATATCTTAGTGAACAATAGAAACTACTTTCATGATAGACTTGATAAAATTATGATCTAGAGGTGAATTACCTTGAGGAGCATCCATTTCAACCTCCTTAGAAAACCATGGAAGACTCAGAGGCATAATTCTACACACCAAAATAGAAGAAATGATCATAAAATAGGATAATATTATTTCAAACTAGAAAACCATAAGAAAAAAATGTGATTAAGATCAAAAACTCAAAATAGGAGACACACATCCCAACATCCCATGGTAACTTGAGTCTCACCATGACAATAGCTAGTTATTACCCCACCACAACTTACCTATCAAGTACTGATAGTCCTATATCTAGTCTACCAACTTTCCAAAATTGAGTACAAGATTAACCTCCTCTAATACCAAATTATGATGAACCTAACCCAAATAACCTCTCAAATCGATACCCTACCTGAACCATCACATAATTGAAGTTAATTCTTGATCCCCATGTGATGGATACTAGTACCCGAGTATAAAAAAAACAAGAGGGGATGATTTCCCCCAACCTGAAGTAGAAAAAATGACACACACACACATATATATACATGATAGGAAGAAATAGAGGAAGATTAAAAAAATAAATATATGTCATAACAAAAAGGAAACGACAAAAGTGATATAACTCAAAAGTAACTTAATATTATACAAGACACAAGTCCAATAACAAAGAACAAAAACAATCGAAAAACTACTCCATGTGATAGTGTGGGAAGACTCCCACCATCTCACCATGAACTACCCATACAAAAATGTAAAGACCCAAAAAGTCCATATAATTTTTTTAATTATATGGAATTATTAAGAAACTGAGAAAATTGATGGCACGTGATTCCGAGGCCTGGAGATCATGGAACGGAATTTTGAACTTTTTAAGGTACATTTAGTAAACGTACATGCGAGAATTTCTATATTTTGAACTAGTACTCGGATTGAACTTATGAGGGCACCATGGAATTTACAGCTCTAGGATTTTCTTAGGCGAAGCTTAACTTTGACTGACAAAGGTCTGATGGAAAAGTTAATATTTAGACTTTTGAAAAAATAATAATAAAATAACTATAAGTTATTTTATTCTTTTTCTTGCACCATTGAGTAGAATTTGGCGGAACCATAGTGTAATGATGGTCAATAAATGAGGGGAATTTAATAACTTATCCCATTGTGTAAACACAACACCTGTGTGTTTAATAGATTCATTAATTAATATTCATTAATGAATCCTAATAATGAACACAACGTGGAGGATTATTTATTTTATTAAACAAACCATTGGAAAGGGAATTCAGAAACCATAAGAGGAAGATCTAATGAAACACCAGTGACATCACCCTCTAATGAAGAATGGTGACGATCGATGAACATTGGGGGATTCAAACTGAACATTGACGAATGATGAAGAACGTCTTCAAACATGGATTACTTCCTTCTTATGCAATGGATTCCACTGAATATAGGTAGGGGGATTAAATTGATTTCTAAATTTTTTATGATTCCTATCATCCTATTCTTGGAAAATACAATGAACGCAGATCAACCAACTAATGGGTTGATCCGTGTCTCGTTTGTTCATGATGGTGGTTACTGTAAGGTTTTAATCTTTGGATAATTTTAAACTTTTGTTGATTATTATTCCACCCCTTTGGTTAAACACTAACACGGAGAGTGTGGGACAATTCGAACAAGGACCAGACTCTCTTCCGCTCTTGGGTTTCGTGTGTTCTTCATGGGTGACCAAACAACGTGGCGACAAGGAAATTATGTGGGCTTCGCAGTGAAGGTTGTGACCCGAGAGGCTAGTAGGTGCAAACAGGAAAGAAAATGGACCACAGGATCATCTCCGGTGGCCCGTGGAAGCAACTGCCGGCACGACACCACCGACGCAGAAACACCGGCAACCAACGACAGAGGCCTGCCGAGCCGGCCGTGTGGAGACAGCGATGCCTACAGGCGTCGCGGCGTCAAGGGCCACGACCAACCAGGACGCGGTGGGTGGAGACCCGACGTTAACACTCCACATGGGAAATGGAGTGGCCCACTCGGTTGGACACCAATGTTCATCTCCAGTAGGCCGTTTCATAAGGAGGGGTGGTGCCCGGCTGGTGCCGCCAGCTGGGAGAACCGACCCGCATATGGGTTGGGTTTTCATAGTGGGCTAGAATACTTGCCGGGTTAGACCCGCTATCCAGGCCGAACCCACTGTCCGGGTCGGACCTGCTGGCTAGGACAAAACCGTGATCCTGGCCGGACCCGCATGCTCAATGGGCCGGTCATGCTAGACCCCTACCGGACCCAAAACCAACCAACCCCGTTTCACTAAAACCAACGTAACTCGTAAATCAGAAGTCTGATTGACACGCCGTCATCGGCGTGAGGATCCTTACCATGATATAGTCCTTTTGAGATACTATAATTGTATTTTGGAAGAATTTGGAGTATGTATGGGTTAGATTGAACTCAAATCCAATTGGTCCCTATTTACAGTTTTTCTTATAATTTACAGACCAGACGTCTGATTGACGCGCCATCTGTCGCATTAGAAACCTGATGACAAGGCTGTCCTTTGGGTTAATTATTCATGGGACTTCGTGGAAGTTGATGTATGACATATATCTTGTGGAGAAAACTTACAGAACTCAAGAACACTAAGTGTGGGAATCCAGTGGCTGGAAATCAGGTGAAGAGCGACCCTTTGTGGATTAGCATGAGAGTGACCCTCCATGGATCAGAAAATGTGTGACCCTTTGTGGATTAGAAGTAGAGATACCTTCTGTGGATTGGAATGAGAGAGACCCTTTGTGGATCCGTAGTATAACAACCTTTCGTGGATCGACATTAGAACATCTAAACAGAAAAAAATGATCTAGCTCATGACTAATCATATTTATTCTTATTCTCTAAGTTGTATACTTAGTGTAATCTATATTTTACTTTATTCCTTGTGATTGAGATCATGCTTTCTGGTTTTTCCTTGTGGAAGTTTGGGAGACCTTCGAGGGTCTCGAGGTCCATACTAGGTATTGTTATACTCACCCTTGCACGAGCTTCACCCACACCTTATTGTGTCTTGTGCAGATGACGAACATCTTGACTAAGATTTGGTGAGTTAGGACTAGATAGTGCTCGGAGGTGTTTGATAGATGTGAGGAGAAGTAGTGATGAAAAATGATGAGTTGTACCTACCCTTCAGATAGGATTCTTAGTGGATGAACATTAGAGCATGTTTTTACCTTTTTTCTGTACTTTATTTTTTGTATGGTTTGTATACTGGCCCTTTTTTACTTTCGGTTCACACTTTTACTATCAGCAGTTCTACTTTGTGTTTTGATTTTGTTGTGTACCTAGTCTGTTTGTGTATAGGTTTAAAGGAAATTCCTTTTCTTTTGGGATATTCCTTTCCGGTTCTAGTTTCCAACCCCTGGCATATGAAAGGTGGGGTTGGGGTAGTCACAGAATGGGCCTCGAGGGACAGGTCATGACAACAGATGATAGAAACCTTGTTGCCTCACTGTGGTGCCTTTCCTTTCCCGACATCAAAATATATAACATGGTCTATGAACCATCGAATGGGTGCATAGGGTGTGAGCTAAAAAATATTAGTAGGATACCACCTAGGTGTTCCATATCAAGTATCCGTAACACAATTCAAACTTGATAAACATTAAATAAAACATGTCTTGATAAATAGTTAAACAAATTTTATATCAAAATTATGGTTAAACATTCCCTCTTTTTCCACATTTTCAAATAATCTAGGTAAAATAGTTTCAAATAATTTCACATATATCAAAGAAGTCAAAGAAAATAATGTATCACATATCATATTAAATCTAAATCAGTACAAACTAAAGCACAAGTAACATCATGACAAAGATCACAATAGGAAAGGATAACTAGAACACTCATACCCAATCATAGAAAATCATGTGTATCAATTCTCTAGACATATGAATTGATTCTAGAGAGAAGATAACTCCCAAGTAAGTAAAAATCCCAATAATTCTAAAAAATCACTATAATAACATGCATAGAGAGAAAAGGATCACCCCATGAGTGACCCCCCGATAGTATGAACAAATGAAGCCAATGCTATAACTTTCACCTAAGTACCCAAGGCTTCCCATGTGATACATTTTCCAAACAATTTCATCAAAACCATGCTTTGAAAAACCATTTCGTAAATCTATTTCACAATGATTTTAAAATACCTTTTATTTTACCAAAAAATGGGAAAATAATAATTTCTCAAAAACCCATTTTTGCACTTGCAATTCAATCATGACATTTTTTATAAAGAAATTTATAAAACCAGATCAATACAGTTCATCCAGTATAGGCTAGAGATAAAACCACCTACATCAAACTCTGGTCGTACATTCCAACATTGGGTTCCACCAAGACGGAAGAATGAAAATAAAATAATGAAGGACCTTGAATCAATCCCTACATATCAAAATCAATTCCATAATAAAAATGTCCAATAGAGAAGATAACATAAAACATACCTCAAGAAAATCACACGCCGCACCCCAACTAACACAAAGGTCAGTATCTAGAGGAATATCTCATAATGGATCTAGAAAGGATAAATAAAATCAACACCACAAGAATAATATATCTAAAAACATACCACAACGATGTTGTTGTGACCAACAAAAATTAAGAATAAGAAAGATCACTTACCCATAGAGACATAGTGCAACCAAAAGAAAGACCAATTAATGAATAAAACAATCCCGAGGGAGAAAAGATCCCCAAAATTGAATGGGAGAGCTCTTAGGTCTTGAGAGATAAGGTTGTGGATGAATAAAAAAAATCCGACATGAAGCATGGTTAAAACCAAAAATCTTGAAACATGCATGATGTGAAACACTTTTACAACTTGAATTCCTAAATTTTCAAGATACACCAAAAAACACATCATCTAGGATTAAAAATAACCATGTTTGACCTTTTCACGATGTGAACGAGTACCATAATGTGTAAATATTTAATGCTACAAACCATTTCATGACATCATCCTAAAAAATGATTCACGTCGTGTAACCTATTCAAGATGTTAAACAATTCAACAAACAGATTCTATAGAAATAGTTAGAAAAACCCCCTAGGTAAACCCAAACCCTAAAAAAAATTCCCTTAAGCCCTTTTCACATTTATATCCACATTCCATTAATTCTAACAAACATACACCCCTGAACCTTAGTTTATTTTCCCCAACAAAGGAACTATATCCTTGGAAGTCCCAAAACACACCCAAATAATGAGTAAAATGAAAAGATAGATTATAAATGCCTGAAAGCAGGGAACAAGATGCTACAATATATGTGTATATAAGTCCACATTTATCTTTACCCCATGTGGGCTGTCCATATAAGACTATTTTAAATACGATTTTTTTTAATAAACCCACGCAACCACATACCCGCCCCAATCACACTTTTCCCATAGGATGAATACCTGTTTTATACCATTATTCAAATTAATCCAAAAACCAATTTAATAAAATATTTATTAATTAAATGAAAATAACACAAACTATTTTTATTAAAATTAAAATAGTACCATTTTAAGGCTTAACATTGGTTTTATAAATTTTAAAAAGTATCTTTAAAATGCATAAAATTATCTCTTAAATACATATTTGATCAATTTAGAGGTTTTATAAAATTTTATGTTTCTCTTATATACTAATAATGTAATAAAATTCACCATTTTGAGAAAAATAGTATTTTTCACCACTGATCTAAAAATAAATTATTTTAGAAAATACTAAAAATGAATATTAAGTTAATAGTTTAATTATAAATAGAAAAATCATTTTTTTAAATTCACATCCTAAAATTTATAATGTTTGTTTTCATTAAAAGTATAAAATATAGAGAAAATATGTTTTTATTGGAAAATGAATTTTGGTATATTAACTATTCTTTTTCCCATAAATTATTAATTAATCTTGTGTTGAATTATTATTTTTACAATCAATATATCTTGTTATTATTATTTAATAATAAACCTAGTTCCTTGAAATATAATGCCCATTTTTGTAAAATATATTTTTTAGGCATAACGTGAATTGAGAAAAAATGACATTTTAAATAGTATAAAAATTCATAAAATATCTATACATATAAATATTTTATTACATGTATATATATTCCTAAATTCTTCTTACATAACCCCTTATGTTTTAAATGTAATAACTAAAAATTAGATAAGATTGAATTTTAGTTTCATGTTGTGTTAATCGAGTAGAGATCTTGTGAAAATCTCCACAAGTTTGAACTTATCCCATATACAGTTTTGATCAAATAGAAATTGCTCAAGTTAATATTGATCTTGGTCTAGAGAAAACCCTAGAGAACTTACCTACCTTCTGATCTTAGAAATATGGTCTTCATAAAGAATAATTCTTCTTCTGGATTTCATTTACTCTTACTTACATTATTGATTTTGTGATATGGTTACTTTAATATATAACATCTAATTTAATGACTATGTTTTAATGGTTATATTTAATATTGAAAAATATCATGGGTTATTTTTATTTTAGTTTAGTATAGAGTGTTAAACACATTATTTAATATTTTATTTATTTAAGGAGAGTATACATTAAAATCTCAGGTCATTACATGATACTAGTCCACTAACTACCTAGTTCCATCTATCTTCAAGGATATATGTATTTCACCATACCTACCTTCCAAAAAATGACCCCCATAACTTTATCAACCTCACTAAAAGCTAAAATACACCTAGTTACAAATGATCATGTCAAACTTAGATATTTTTCATTATAGATATCTTCTTTTTTCATTAAAATTTGTGTAAAGGAGAATAATTTCTTTGGCATGTGTTTCAACTAATCATTTTTTATAAAACCTAAAAGAGATATTCCCAAAATCCATTATACATGTAATTAATTTATCCATATAATAGGTGATGATATGGATATATCATAAGACATGAAATATAGACTTCATTTCATTGCCTTATCCAACCGTACTATACAATTGGGTAATATAGTATTGGTTGTTATAAGTATAATTGTATGGTAATATATACACTTAAATCCAACAATTACGTGTAAACCAGATGATAACTATTATCATTTGGGAATCTTCCATACTAGGCTATCAATAATATAATAATATCATATATTGAAACACATGGGAGGATCATTTCGTTCATGAGAAAAATTTATGGTTAGTCGAAGCCTTAAATCATACATTATGGACATATGATTTAATCTATTAGATAATCTCTATGGATAAATAATTGAAAAACATTGAGATGGTCTGGTTTGAGCTTGACTTGCATCCTGTATATTATCCCTTTCATTGAAGCTCTCTTATTTTTTATTCTATATGTGATGGGTGATTCACATCATTCTATGAATACATCATTAAATAGAGAGTCCTTTTTTACCTCTTGGATATCTTTATCAATATCATATGTTTGAAAAAGATGAGGTAACTCATCAGTGTATGGTACACATCATAACACTTCTTTATTTAATATATACATGGTTTTGTCTTTTGTGCATGATGGTCTTCATTAATTATGTTTCTAATTGATTTTTAACCCTTAATTAGGTGTTAATTTATCCTTAGATACCTATTGGTATTATATCTTTAACAAGTTATTTTATTCTCCAAATCATGATGAAAATATATAAATAGGAAATTGTAATGCATATTGTATTATCAATTATAAGTTGTGATATAGTTTTTCCTCCAGGAAAATAGACATAATAATCCCTATCATCAAATATCATTTTTATGGATAATATTACATTAACAGATAACCTAATCTATATTAGGGTTACCGTATACAATATTTGATATCATAGCTAATAACACATAAAAATATCCTGATTTTGTTTTATCAATGAATAATACATCAGGATGTCATAAGGGATGATAACACCACTCTATGTTTATAAAAAAGAGCAACATACCATAAATATGATATACTAGATATCATAATAAGAGACATCCTAGGAGTCGATGATTTTAATTTTATGTAGGATCTATATCGTAAGTCATGATAGTAAGGTGCACTAAATTAATCCTATATAGAAGATTATCGTAGGCTATGATTTCCATATGTGGGATTATAAATTCTAAAATATGATTGATACCCTTGAGTTGTTTTTAAACTCACATCCTATCTATCATTTATTTTTATATGGTTATATTGTTAAGTACAATAGAGAAGAAAATTTAGTTTTTCCAAAGTTCAATTATTAATTGAATTATATAACATATAAAATGTTTATAAATTATGAATAAATTTAATTTTTTATATTTATTTAATTTATAAAGGTTTCTATAAATTAAATTATTATAAAACATTTATAATTATTTAATTAAATTTTTATAAAGATTTTTTTTAAATAATTATACCATAATATTAATTATGAATTTTAAAATACCTTCTTAAAATTATATGGAATGGATTATAATTTAGATATAAAATGTTTATATGGAATGAAAAAGAGTAATTTATAAAGTGTTTATAAATTAAAAAATAAATATTAATTTAAAAGTGCTTATATTTAAAATTATGAATTGTACATAGTGATTAATTTGAATTGTTCAAATTGAAAGGCCTTATTTGAGGAAAAAATTTAAACTATATCAATAGGATTTTTTATTGTAATTGATTTTATCAAGGTTTAAATAAATGTTAAACATGTGATATTTAAATTATGTAAAATTTTTACATAATATATTTGGAATATAAAATATTTATGTTTCATTATATATCACATGCTTACAGTAAATATCATTTAATGAGTAATATGAAATAATTTATATTGGTAATAAATATAGAATGCATATATTTATTTGATTAGGGATTTTTTATATTGAATTTCTAAATTATAATTTTTTAAGAATTATTTATTCATGAATTGTTTGTAATTTTTTTTTTCTCATATTTTAATTTATAAAGTGTTCATTTATTTATTTTTTTTCCTTTTTTTATTCATATATATAATTTTTATATTATGAGTATTTTAATGCTTTAGTTTAAGTTGTTAAATTACTTATAAATTGGCATACATGTATCTAAGGATTTTTATGCTAGGAATGATCAATGATTTAGTTTCTTATCTCTCGACTTTGTATTGTATTGAGTTATGATCTTGAATTAGGTAGTAAATTATAATTTTTGAATATTAGGTGTTAAATTTGTGATGGAATTTAGGTCCTTGTTGATTAAAGTATCATTGGGTAGAGGGACTTTGGGTCTGACTGCTCACTGGCCTGGAGGCTCATTCTTTGTCAAGAAAAGTGGGGGTTGGCTATCTGTGTCTCTAGGTTAACTATTATGGAGATTATTGATTTAATATAATTATAAGACTTTATTTTAAAGAGCTTCATATACCTTAGGTATTAGATGCATTTTGGTATGTATAAATATAATTGGATTTTAATTTGGTTTAGTAATATAAGCTAAGAGTTTTGAAAATATTTTCAAATCAAAATTGTTTGAACATATTGGTTTGGTGGAAGGAATATGATCAAAAAACTAAATCATTAAAAGAATAAATTAATTTAAAGATAAAATCATGAAATAATATGGGGATATTAAATACATTTTAAAAATACTAATATTCATATTTCTTCCAAATAAAACACATGTTAAGACCTCAGTCATTCAACTAAGTAGGTTCTGCAAAAGAAAGGTGATCATGTATTATCTCGTGTAAGTCATGGTGGAAATAGATTAACCTAAAAGTTAGATAACTAAATCTTATTTTGATATTTTAGTTACACATATATAGGAAACTCTTAGGAAGGATACCACATAAATTTTGTTGAATTTATCTATATGATTGATTGGACAAAGTGTTGTCTTCTTGTAATGACCCAAAATTTTATCAATGGAATTTTTATTTTTATAATTATGTCATAAAAAAATTCATCACATTGAAAACCCAATAAAAAAATTATTCTCATAAATGAATAATTAAACAAGTGGTGTTTATAGAAATTAGGAAACCTATACTATTAGAATAGTAACATGACCATTTGAATAGTAATATGACCATTAGGAATAGTATTCTAACCGTTAGAATAGTAAAATCACCTACGAAAGTATAAATAAAATTTATATATCTTACATATGAAAATATGGCATAATTATTTCATGGTATAAGTAAATAAATGTTTCAAAAATTTTAAATTAAGTGTTAGTATTTTTGTAAAACGTTTATGTTTATTTATAATTTTATAATTAATATAACAATTTAAAGATTTTTTTTCATAAAATAGATTTATTAATTAATATTATTTTGTATTATAATTGTAAGATAATTTTATGAGACCTTAATTAATTTTTTAAAGGGTCATAAAATCGATTATAATATTAAAATTAGAATTTTTTTGAATAAATAATGATTTTATTTAAAAAATAAAATTATCATATTTAGAAAATTATTTTCCTAAACTGGAGTCCATTTTTTATATTTTCATGTCAAAAAATGGTTAGGGAGAATTTTTGGGTTTTTTCTAAAATAGTTTTTTTTGTGAATAGTGAAATGCATTAATTTATAGTATAAGTTAAATCCATGAATTTTTGAGTCATGGATGATGTATAGATGTTATAAGCATCCATTATCTCGATTATTTTTCACTACTTATTGTATTTATTCATTGTAATCAACACTATTGGTAATCTTAAGCCAAAACAATAATCTAATGAATAAAATAATCAAAAATACCCCTCTCCTCCCCCTATAAATACCACCCCTTATCCTCACACATTCTAAGATTTTTATCTTGTCTAAATTCTTCCTGATTCCCTCTAGAAGACTCTTCCCCACATCTAAGATCTTATGGTCTCAAAAAAGTCCAAACCCAAGTTTCTTAAGGATGTTCTCAAGGAGACAACATTTAAGAGGTAAAATCCTCAATCCTTCTCTTTTAAATTTATTTTATTTTACTATCCTCTCCTCAACTCACCTATAAAAAAATGGAATGATAAATCCAGTATCATATGTATACTATAATTTTATTTTTTTAATGGAATATCCATCATAAAATATATTCTCTTTAACCTTTATTCTAAAAATGTAAACATTGTCCGTGATATATTGGTTCATCGCCTATGTAGAAGATTAGTTTTCCTTTTCCATTAACACCTTAAAGGATGTTAATAAAACCATTATCATAGTTAAAACAAATTTTAATATATATATTATAACTTTTTAATGTTCTGAAACTAATTTAATGACATAATATTAAATAAAATGGAAATAGTTCATGATAGTTGGAAAAACCTCCAAAATAAACAAAACATTTATCATTAATATTTTATCAAATGAATCATCATCATACCAGAAAACCAAATGATATATGAGACCATTTAAAATTATATAACTTCATTAATAACATATAATTTCACTTTTGGATAATTATTCTCATTTGATAAGAACTTCCATAACTATACACAACTAAACCGACGAAGAAACCATGAAAACAAATGCTCTTGGAATGAAGATATTAAACTATATAAATCATAAAAATGAAAATAAATGAACTTAATTATAATAAATAAAATACATATAGAAGAGGTTTTTAATTAAGTAATTAATGAATCTAATTTTATTATCTAGGATATTAAGTAAAAGTGCAGAATGCATTCAGACATAATGTAAGGGGATTATCCAACCTAACTCTTATTCTTTCAGATATGCCTCTTTCAAGCTAAATTTTAGTGTGGATATTCCTATAATTTTTCTTAAATATAATTTCATTTTTCTTAACAATTTTATTTTCATGGATATAAATGTTTCTAAATTTATTTTATGACAATATTTTCTAAAGTAACTCTTCTTTTCAAAAAACATCTGGACTCATCTTGAGTTGTTTATCCTTAAAAAATGATGATTATTATACCAAATATGTTTTTTATATTTACCTTTTGGGAACCCCAAGTTTATTCATGAAATCATAACTGATAAAATCCTTAAGAAACCCATTCTTTTTCATTGTTTATTTCATAACTAGGATTGTTATACGTCTATTGTGGCATGCATGATTATGTAAATATTATAGTGGGATAGGTGGGACCAGAATTATATATCCCTCCAATATATTGGGTAATGTGATGAATATCATGATATAATGTTTAATATTCATGAACATGGGGCTATATTTTTTTACAATGATGATTTTTTGATTATGCACACACGTTATGCGTGAACATGATTCTATATTTGTTCACAACTATGTATGGTATTTGATCACTATGACATGATGTTTCATTTATACATTTCCACATTCCATGCCTTAATCCAATGTTTCCCTCCTGATGTTGATGGAGATCCTATAATTATATTATGATGATAATGATTATATTCACTCAGGTTATATTGATTTATGCCCCATATTCATCCTCTTAATGGGATTTTATCTCACAAATTTTCTTTGATGTATATCCTCGGGTGACTACGCATACTAAGGAGAACATGAGATTTACAAGGATAAAAAAGAAGTTTCTAAATAAATTATTGTGTTTTATTACATAGAAATTAGGTATGTTCCTAATTTTACAAATAAAAAAAACTTTTATCATGGATCGTAACACTATTAGGTTTTTTATCTTAAAAATGATGTAAATAGTCATATAAGAAAAATCAAGGTCACTATAGTTGGAACCATATCATTATTTAGTTAATTTGGGAATTCTGATTAGATAATGTTAGTAAAAACCCTTTGGATAAGACTAAGTATATGTAAACATCAAAGAATAAAGATCCCATAAAATATACCTTTAGAGTTAATTTCAAAAAAGAATAAATTATTTATTCATGACATGTTGAATTATGTTTTGTTCAAACCTTTTCTATTTTTTAAAATGGTGGGAACCCTAAGAAACCTAGTAAAAAACTTTTGTGAGGGACAATGCAATGATTTATCAAACGATATTCCTAATTTCATGTGAGGTGGAGTTCATAAATTCTTAGAAATGATTACCTAGTTATCTCAGGATAAGAATAATAACCTTTACCATGTGGAACGTCCACCTTCACCCAAGAAGGACCAACTATCCATTTATTCTTTTATATGATAACAACCATTGACATTTAGTGGATCTTCATATCCACTTGTTATAGAACAATGTGTTAAATCAATAGAGAATAACTTTTCTATGGTCTACTATTCTAAGAAGGAGAAGGTGACTCTAACCTTCTATCATTTAGATTGGGAATCAGATCAATGATGATAATTGATAAAGATCACTAATCCTATGGATAAAATAGAAGATAAGGAGTTATATGACTTTAAGAAAAATATTTCTTAATAGGTATTTCTCTTGAAATATTCATACAAATATAGAGAGACAATTTATAGAGCTAAAGAAAAAGGAAGGTGAATCTATCATGGATTAAAAAGAAAAATTCACAAGGCTTTCATGAAATGCATCTTTTTTTGTTATAAAAAATGACAGATAAATGGATAGATTCTTTAGTGCTTGAAAACTACAACTTTAAAAGGATATATCTATCCAAGAATTTGGAAGTTATGAAGAAGTGGTTTGTTGTGCTCTCAAAGTGGATATAGAGTTCAGAGAAGAGTCCCATGGTTATGGAGATAATAAGGGAATAATGGATTTTCAAACTGATGAGTCAAATGAAAAAGGAGGAAATAGGATCTAACCATCCACATGTTAAAAATATGGGAAAATAAATCATAGGAACTCCATCAAAGGAATGGGGAAGTGATTCAACTATGGGAGAGAACACCACCAAGATCATTAATTTCGAGGAGACATGAAGAAGCTGACCAATGCATTGGAGGAAAGGAGGTCATCCCCTAATGAACCAACTATGGTTCAATGATTCAACTATAGGGAGAAAGGGAACTATGAAATCCAGTGCACTAAACCTTGAGTCATTAAGGGTAATCAGCATCAACAACTGCAAAATCCAAAGTATAAAGGGAAATATTTTTCCATCATTACTACTAAAGAGGAGCAAGAAAATGAAGTTGTACAAGGTACACTTCCTATTAACTCAAGAATGGAAAATATATTTTTTGATTCTAGTTCTATTCATTAATTTATATCTTATAAGTTTTCTAGAACTATTGAATCGAAGCCCCGATTCTTTGAAGTAGAGATATCTATAAACACACCTAGTGGTGTGATCATTGAAACCCAAGTTTTAAACTCTTCTCCTATTGACATATATGGGAATATTATTCCAGTGAATCCTGTAATTATTCATTTGATTGAATTAGATTCTATAATAGAAATGTAATGGATCTTGTTATGTAGAGAACACATTAACTATTAGGAAATGGAAATATCTTTTCATATTTCAAACCATCACATGCTCCTCTACAAATTCAAGGAAGACCATGAATCTTCTTATAAAAGTACCTCAATAGCATGGGTGTTGATGCCCTATAAAGAAACATACCTCTCTCAAATGGATATGTCAAAGGATGGTATCAACTTGGAGGAAATTCCCATTGAGATGGAATATAGTGATTTATTTATTGAAAAGTTACTTGGACTTCCCCCAAATCACGAGGTAGAGTTATCAATAGAATTTATACCCAGATCCACTTCGTTCTAGAAATGTCTCTATAGGATGGCCCCTATCAAACTAGAGGATTCAAATAAGCAACTACAAGTGAATTTGGATAAAGGGTTCATACACCATAGTACACCATCTTGGGGTGAAATAGTGCTCTTCATAAAGATAAAGGAACAATCAATGTCGTTGTTCATTGATTACTAGGATCTTTATTAGACCAATATAAAGTACAAGTATACTCTTCCAAGGATTGATTAATTATTTTATCAACTATAATAGGCTCAATAATTCTCAAAGGCGGGTCTTCATTCCAGATATAATCAATTGAAGGTGAAGAAGGAAGATATTCTAAAGACTACTTTCCGTACAAGGTATGGGCATTATGAGTTTCTAGTGATGCCCTTTGGACTTACTAATTCCCCTACAATCATTTTGGATTTTATGAATAAAGTATTTATAGAATACCTTGAAATATTTTTGGTAGTGTTAATGATGATATTCTCCTCTACTGAAAGACTGAGGAGGAACATGAAGAAAATTGAAGGACTATGTTTGTGACATTAAGGATGGAGAAATTGTATGCCAAGTTCAGAATGTGTGAATTTTATATGTGGAAGGTCACATTCTTGGTGTACATGATCACAAATGAGGGAATTTATATGGACCTTTCAAAAAAAAAACCAATTTAGGAATGGACCAAAAAAACTAGTGTCACAAAAAACCATATTTTTCATGGATTATAGGGCACTACCAACATTCTGTGAGAAATTTCTCATGATTTTCTGGCCTACTAACTAAGAAAACATAGAAAGGTGTAAAGTATGTTTGAATAGAAGAATATGAGGAAATATTCAAGTAGGTCAAGAAGATGCTAATCACCACACTTGTACTCACACTACTAATGAGTGAAGAAGTATTTGTGATATACAACAATGCTTTAAAAAAAGTATTGGGTTTTTTACTCAAGTATAATGATAAAGTGATATCCTATGCCTCATCGAAGTTGAAGATCCATGAGAAGAACTATCCAATGCATGATATAGAGATAGTGGCTGTGACTTTTCCTTGAAAATATGGTGGTACTACCAATATGGTGAGAAGTGTGACATATATACTGATCAAAAGAGTTTAAATTATATTTTCACACATACGAAACTCAACATGTTTCAAAGAAGATGATTAAAGATAATCAAGGACTATTATTTCTCTATTCCTTACCATCTGATAAAGGAGAAAAAGGTAGCTAATGCTCTTATTAGAAAATAACTTTCTAGATTATCTATGATGCGAATTGAAAAAGACCCCATCTTCATGGATATGAAAATAACGAATTTGGAAATAATAATGGAATAGAATACATACTACTTTAAAAAAAATGATTTCCTAACTACATATCCACGAATAGATCCAGGTGGCCCAATGGGATGATCTGGAATTACAAAAGAAGGTGAAATTGGTAAAGGAATGGAAGTAACATGAGTTCTACATCGATGATGATGGTGTGATTTGATTTAGAACTAGGATTTGCATGCCTTCATAAGCTAAGATAAAGAATGTGATATTAGATAATGCACATAGCTGATAATTCTCTATCTATCACAAAAGTACAAATATGTCTCATTATATTCAAGAGCACTTCTATCAGGACAACTAAAAGGAAGTAGATTGCGAAGTATATATCAAGATGTTTGGAATGTCAGCAAGTTAAATTAGAGTGAAAAAAGTACAAAGGGATGATGAAACCATTTCCTATACCCACATGATAATTTTATAAAATCTAATCATGATACAAGGTTTACATCTAAATTTAAGAGAAGTATTCAACTTTATTTGAGTATTGAATTGAAATTCAACATGCCATTTCTCCCCAAAATTGATGGAAAATCGAAAGAGAATTTTTATTTGACCGTGGACAATCTAAGATCCTACTTAATAGAATTTAAGGGAGAATGGGATAACCATATCCCATTAGTTGAGTTATCATAGAACAAAAAATTTCACTCAAGTATTAAAATGTCTCTATAAAAAGCTTTATATGGGAATCAATGTAGAACTACAACTTTTTGGGATGATATTGGAGAATGAAATCTATATAGACTAGATCTTGTGAAAGAGATGATTTAGACGGTTCAATCCATCCAAAAATGTATAGAATATTCTCATAGTTAGAAGAAGATCTATGATAACAACCATCAAAGGGACTTGGATTTTGAAGTTGGAGAGAAAATCTTCCTTTAAATGTCACCATAGAAGAGAGTCATGCAGTTTCGAAAGAAAGGGAAGCTTAACCCATGATACATTGACCCCTTTGATAACCTTGATCACATATGAACAATAGCCTTTCCACAAACTATTTTTAAAGTGTATGATTTATTCCACATATCCCTCCTGAGGAAGTACATACCATATCCCTCAATTGTAATGAACTCAGTGGTGGTACAATAGGAAAATGATTTCTCTTATGAGGAGAAGACAATGAAGAGTTTGGACTGAAGAGACAAGATTATACATAACAAGACCAATCAATTGGTCATGTTACTATGGAGAAACCATATTTACAAAGAAGCGACATGGGAACCATAGGAAGAAAAGATGGATAAATACACTAACATGTTTTCACATTAGTATGTAAAAAAAATTCTGAGGATGAAATTTCATAAGGGGGGTGGGAAGAATATAATGACCCAAATATTTTTCAATGGAATTTCCTTTTTTATAATTATATCATAAAACACATGCATCATATAGATAACCCAATAAAAACTTTATTCTTATAAATGTAGAATAAAATAAGTGGTATTTATAGAAATTAAGGAACCTATACTATTAGAATAATAACTTGACCGTTGGAATATTAATATGACTATTAGGAATAGTAATATGGCTATTACAATAGTAATATCACCTATGAAAGTATAAATAATATTTAATTACCTTAAAAATGAAAATATGATATAATTATATCATGGTATTAGTAAATAAATGTTTCAAAAATGTTAAATTAAGTGTTGGTATTTTTTTAAAATGAAAAATCTTATTTATAATTTTATAATTAATATAACTATTTAAAGGAAATTTTATTTTCATAAAATAGATTCATAAATTAATATCATGTTTTAATATAATTAAAAGATAATTTTAGGATACCATAATTAATTTTTGAAAGGGTCAAAAAATCGATAATAATATTAAAATCAGTATTTTTTGAATAAATGATGATTTTATTTAAAAATTAAATTTCTCATATTTAAAAAATTATTTTTCTAAAATTGATTTCATTTATTAAAATCTATACATCAAAAAAAGGTTAGGTTTATTGTTTTTGTGATTTTTCTAAAATAGTTGAATTTTTGGTTAATAGTGATTTGCGGTATAAGCTAAGTACATGAATTATTGAGTCATTAATTACATATGGATGATGTAAGCATAAATTATGTCAAACATTAATTCACTATTTACTTTATTTTTTCATATTAATCAATGATACTCATAGTCTTGATCCAAACTAATAAAAAAATGAATATAAAAATAAAAAACAACCCTCTCCCCCTATAAATACCACCATTATCCTCACACCTTATAAGATTTGTATCTTTTCTAAATTATATGAAATTATCTTCTTAAGAATATTTCCCACATCCAAGATCCACTGATCTTAATATATTCCCAAACCCAACTTCCTTAAGGAGGTTCTCAAGAAGACGACATTCAAGAGGTAAAATCCTCAATAGTTATCTTTTAAATTTATTTTATTTTCCTATCCTCTCCTCACCTAACCTATATAAAATAGTATGATAACCCTAGTATCATATATAGACTATAATTTTATTATGTTAATGGAATATCCATCCTCAAATCTATTATATTCTCCTTTTATTCTAAAAATGAAAACATCATCGGTGATATGTCAGTTCACCGCCTTCATGGACCACGAGTTTTTCTTTTCCATTAATACCTTCTATGCTGGTAATAAAACCATTATTATGGTTAAAAAACATTTTAATATATAAATTATAATTTTTTTAATTTTATATAACTAATCTATATACATATTATTAATTAAAACGAAACTAGTTTGTGATGGTCGAAAAAACCGCCAAAATAAACTAAACATTTATCATTAATGTTTTATCAATTGAATCATTATCATAAGAGAAAAAAATGATATATGAGATCATTTAAAATTATTTAATTTTTTTAATAACATATAATTTAAATTCTATAGAATTATTCCCATTTTACAAGAAATTCAATAATTATACGCAAGTAAACCGACCCGAAAACCATGAAAATGAACGCTCCGAGAACGACAAAATTGATCTCTATAACTCATAAAAAGGGACATAAATGAACTTAATTATAATAAATAAAATAAATTTATAAGATGTTATTAATTAATTAATTATTTATTCTAATTTTATTATCTAGGATATTAAGTGCAAGTAAATAACACATTCAGACATAAGGTAAGGGTATTCTCAAATCCAACTCCCTTTCTTTGGGTTATCCCAATTTTATTACAAAATTTATATTAAATATTACTATAATTTTAATTAAAAAAATTTCATTTTTGGGGATATACATGTTTCTAAATTGGTTTTATGTCAATATTTTCCAACAGAACTCTTCTTTCCAAAACACATCTTGCTCCTATTGAGTTGTTTATCCTTCAATAATAACGATTCTTACACCCAATATGTTTTTCACTTTAAAATTTGGGATCCCCAAGTTTCTTCATGAAATAATAAATGATGAAATCTTTGTGAAACCCATTACTTTACATTGGTTATTTCATAACTATGATTTTTATACATCCTTTTTGGCATTCATGATTATGTAAATATTATGATGTGATGGGTGGGCCCAGAATTATATTTCACTCTAATATATTGGGTAATTTGATGATTATCATGATATAATGTGTAATATGCATGAAAATGAGGGTAAATTTTTTTAATTGTGATGATTTTATGATTATGAATATATGTTATGTCCGAACATGATTCTAGATTTGTTTACAACTATGTGTAGTATTTGACCACTATGACACAATGTTTTATTTTTATGCATTTACACATACCATGCATTAATACAATGTTTACCTCAATATGTTGATGATGATCCTATGGATAGGTTGTGATGATGATTAATATTCTCACTCATGTTATATTGATTCATTCCCCTTATTCATCCTCTTACAAGGCTTTTAGCTCAACTCTTTTTCTTTGATGTATATCCTTAGGTGGCTACATGTGTTAAGTAGAACATGAGATTTGGAAGGATAATGAATAACATTTTAAATAAATTATTGTGTTTTATTATGTACAAGTTATGTATGTGCCTAATTTTCCCAAGACACTAAACCTTTGATCCTAGATCATAACTCTATTATGTTGTTTATCTTAAAAATGATGTAAATAGTCATGTAAGAAAAATTAGAGTCTCTATACTTATCAACCATCCAAGAGTCATATATGATATGATTGTAAGGATTCCCTATGTGAGTAAAAAATTGGCAAGAGAAATTCTAGAGCATACTCATTGCTTAGTTAAATATAGATCTTATAACACTAATATATATGATGATTTCAAAAGGGCTCATAAATTTAATGAGACCGTATTTATTAAGAGTCCTTATTAAAAGTTTATAAAACATGACACTAATATGATAATAACATTTATTATAGTTGAATATCATTATCATCATCAAACGTAACTTTGAGATTAATCCTCAAAAATGAGAATCCTAGTTTAAGAAACTCTTAATACTAGTAAATTAAGAAAAATTCTCAATTAAGATAAATTATATGTGTTATTGAAATACTTTTATGAACAAACAAAATATTGAAGTTATTCAACAGGTAAATATATATTCTAATGAGAATCATAAAATGTTTCACTCAAGGATTCCTTAATGATTTTGTATGTATTTTTAATTCATTATGTTATCATTTTTATAAGTATTCCAACAATGTGAATGTGTTCAAGAAAATTTTACCCAATATTCTCAAAGTATTGAAGATAGTTTAACATGGAATATGATGTCTAGGTTCTAGTGTCATGTTAACTATACAAGTGGGTAAAAGTTCAAATAAAAAGAAGAAAAGTTAGTTATAAATTCCAATTTTGATTCTTTGAGTATCTAATAAAGGTAAATGAAACCTAATGGTGTTATTAAAAATTAGGTGTAATTATTCCATAGAATAGAATTTTATAAAATATTTTATGGGGATTTAACCCCTATAGAATTTTCATGTCAGGCATTAGTGTTATAGAAATAAATTAATTTATTTTGAAAATTATATGATACCTAATATATAATTTAAAAATTTTGTATGTATACATGAATTAAAAAACAAGGATATAATTAATAAATCTTATATATTTCATTCTAGTGATAATGTAAAGAGTTTCTACATTAAAGAATTAGATGTAAAGGAATATATCAAGATCATATGGATCTAAATAAACGATGTGTGTTATTAATCTCATATATCTTATATATAAGAGAAATTTTTTATTAACAAATAGTTGTTATGAAAAATATGATATGATGGTTTTAATAAACTTGTTTCTTGATCCATCAGATTATATAACATGAGGAATAATAAAAACATATGGAATTCCATATATGATATGGTTTTGTTAAATATTCTCACTAAAGGAAATAAGTGTTATTTACTTAAAAAAGAGTTTTTGTATCTTAACAAGATATTCTAAATAAAATATAATTTCCAATTGGATAGTGAGATTATGTTTGGACTTTATAAATTTCCTAGTTAAAAAATAAAGGATTACATCATACAAAATGAATGTTACTTTATATCATAAAATAGTTTATTATGTCTTAGTAAAGGAATAATGTAAAGTTTTACATTTATTAAAAAATGTTTAAAGGAATAGTTTGATGGAAATGGTTCCAAGTATGATGATTATGATCTTATAAAGAGTTTTAATTAGACAATATAAGTTATTAACATTGTAATATTGGATATTTTGGAGTTAAAGAGTTTGAATATGTTCAAGGAGTTGAACAATAAGAATATTATTCCTAAGTCTCACCATTATCCAAACTGTATTTCTTGATAGATGTTGTTCAATAAAGATTTTAGGTAGAGGGTTTTATCATATTCTCATATAGATATATTACAGTAATTACAAATAGATTTGATACGAGTTTAACAAAATCCCTAAAAGTGTATAAAACATAAGGATGATCTGGATGTTGATCATATGTGACATGTTTTTTTAAATTCATAAAGGGTTTTAAGAATGTAAATTTATCATGATATACTAAATTAAATCACTATTTTATCATTCTTTTACTTTGGATTTATATATATATAAATATATTTCATGAAGAGAAATGATAATTGACCTCTCAAAGTAAGGATTTTAGTTTTCCCTTATTGATGTTTTTCATAGAGTATTATAGGATGTGATGGAATTTTAAGGTTAACATGAGTAGGATTATTGTATTAGGATACAAAATATGATCATGAGGTAAGAATGTGATTTTTTCATTGGATGACCCATGAAATATACCAAAAGGAGTTTCATAAACTATTTTTTTTGGTATACTAGGTGTGCATGGATCATACTTGAATTTCCCCATCCTTAAGGATGGCTAGATTCCTAGTATGATAACCTTTATAATTTGACCCCTTACTTATGTAATCCCTAAAGATTAACCAATTAGGGGATGTTTGGGTATGTTGTTGATCATTTCATTATTTGGAGCACAAAAATCTTATTTTTTTCCTCTCTTATAATGAGTATGGAATTTGATCCCTCAATTGAGATAGAATATGAAAGTGTAATGTCATTCCCAGAAATTATATATGATGTGATTATCTATTGGATGATAGGTAATGTGATTTTATCATCCATAAAGGTTAATTAATGGGATGCGTTCATTTAATCAGTTGGTATATACTCAGAGAATTCAAAACATATGAGAATTTTATATAAGATTGACATAATCCATTTCCCATTGTCACCCGAGGTCTTGGACATGTGATTATATCAGAATTTATGCTTGAATATGATGCATTTTGCAGACACATGTATAAAGATAAATGGGATTAATGGATATGATGTTAAATCTATTCATAGCTTGAGTACCACTTATAGTTTTTTAGACAATACCCTTTTCTTAAATTTTTGAATTTGTAAATCCATATCTATTATCAATGCTACAAAAACCTATGAGGTCACATTTTATGGTTGACTGAATGGATATCATGTCATGATCTTCCCCCATTGGGAACCACTCCTGGGATTGTAGTGAATATAAGGGAGACCCTTAAAGCCCACCTCTAATAGACCATGGGTTCATGACTAATATTAAGGGTATAATCACACATATATGGGAGGTGTTTCCATCATAATCCTAGAATATGTGAGAAAAAATAACAATAAACTCCCTAATACAAAATAAAAATCCAATATTAAATAATTTATGTAAATTCCATACAAAAAAAGTCTCTAAAGTAAATTCCAAAAGGAGATACTATGACAACGATCCCCTCAGTAACTCTAAGACACTGTTCAATAATGTCTATCTTGGTCACCAACTCCATGTTGGAAACCTATAAAATATATTTATATGTATATAGGGGTAAATATACAAGTATAATAAACATGATCCTATAGAATATGAATCATGAAAATGTGGAAGAATCATACTAATACTTTAGTGAATACAAAACAGAAAAAGCACACCCCCATTTCAAGCCAACAATCCAAGCCTCACTAAGACCCACTATCCAAATATCACATCGAATTATATTAATACAATAAAATAATATATGATAAGAAGGTTCCGTACAAACACTTCCCCACTAATTTATTTCTCTCACACCCCACTGAAATATACCAAGATGATCCCATCCCTTCCATATCCACATTTATATATGTACACATATTTACATACCACATCATGAAAATAGCTACATATCCTAAACAATATACCACATCCCCACATCATGATCGCATATAAAATCCTCATCATAGTAGTGCATCATAAACATGAAAGATATCAACCTTGTTACCTCCTCCAACCATGCATGACCCCCAAAATGTATCACATCCTCTATCACATCATCATTACATAGTTTTCGCTCTATCCTTAATCCATTACAACCCTTGAATCATAATCACAAGTCACTATAAAATATGCTATTCTAAGAAGAGAGATAAGGGAATAGAGAGTAGTCAGTCATCTATTTCATCTCTTACCTGAATGTTAAGGAAAAAACAATGAACCCAAAACCATAAGGTTTTCGGAAAGGTTACCTGAATTGGATAGCGGTGCATAAGAAATCACTAAAAAATAAAACATGTACCATAGTTAGAAACAACACCAAACCAAATTGTTTCATGCCTAACCAATAGTTTAATCACCCATATTAACCTTCACATCACTGATAATATGTACTAACCACTATTACAATCATTATACCACAAACTATCCCTAAATTTTCACAAAAGACTATGACATGAACCATCATTATATTGACATTTAATTATAACACATTTAATACTTATAGGGTTAGCATTCATCAGGATCATTAAATTAATTTATTCATATTTAATATCAAACCATTATTTATCCTTCATCCATATTTATCTCAACCATTACTCACTCATTTTTACATTTAATAGTTCATTAAAAATTTACCTCTTTTTAAATAGTAGTCCATTACCCCTTATCTAGTTCATTATTTCTAACCATAACTATGAAACAACCCACATAATCCATCTCTCAAGGCCACATTGACCTCTATTATAACAAACCATTATTAACGTACATAGAAATTACATCACTTTTATGAAACTGTTAAAACATTATACAAACAGACGACTAAAGACCTTATTAGTTTAAAACCTTTAGAAACATGGAAACTAAAATACTAGTACATGAGTGAGCTAAATTATCTAATAGTAGGTTTTTCAAGACTAGTACCCTTCTTAGAGACATCATACTTAATACATAGCTTCATAACCTAGTGAAGGGAAACATAAGAAACAGGTGAGATCAAATACTTAGTAAGGGTAAATAAAGGAAATTCATAAGCATATTATGGACATAAGGGTATAAGAACATGATCCTCATCATTAAAATATCATTCAATGTGTATAAAATATCATAAACATGAATCATGGAATAAATAATTTTAGTTCAAAATAAATGAATAATAAATAAATCAAGAGCATAATCCATGAAAGCATAACATAGGAATAATACATGGAATTGTGGCATACACATCAACTTATTACATCATTAACATGTATAAGTATAAATAGATTCACACATTGAATTAAGGGAATGAAATAAAGCCCTCACATAGACTTATAGACGTGCAACCAGGTCCATTCATAATGTTGTGAACATGAAATCAAGTTCATGCATAACATTGTGAACATGTAATTAGGTTCACCCATAAACTTATGGACATAAAATGAGTTACATGAATAAAATTTTGAACATGTAATTAGTTTTATGCAAAACATTATGAACACATAATGAATTTCACTCATAGCATTGTGAACATCAAATAAAGTTCACACATAAACTTATGGATATTCAACCAGGTCCATTCATAGCATTGTGAACATATAATCAGGTTCACGCACAATATTTATACTCATGAGACATCCATCGTTACCCAATTAATTGGAAGAAGATATAAGTCCCACCCATTACATAATGAAATCATACATGCATGTCCAAAAAACAATCATCATATCATGACCCATGAAAAGAGTTGGTTATAAACATCAAAACCCAACCTATAATATGAAATAATAATCATTAACATTCCTCACATCATAACCTATAAAAAAGAGATAGGTTTCATAATCATTTCATAAAATCATAACTTGTGAAAAGAAGTGGGTTTCAAAAGCATATAACTCATTAAATAGAACTGGGTGTCATAAGAATTATTATATCAAAACATAAACCATTCATGAAAGAATATGAATAGAACCTTTGGATAATTTATTATGAGGGCTTGAGTAACATCAATGGATGCCATGTTATATGGAAAATTACTTGGAAATATAGTTTGAAAGCATTTCTTGAGTAAAATATCATTTCTTCTTGAAAAATAATTTTTAAAAAATAAAACTTTTTGAAAACCATTGTCATTGAAAATAAAATTGAAAAACTTATAAAGAAATAATTTAGAACATTATGAAAACCTTTTTCTTTAAAAACATTTAAATATATCTTGAAAGCATTTTGAAAAAAATTTCCTTAAAAATACTTTTAAAAATTTTAAAGAAATATTGAAAACATTTGGAAAACCCATTATCCTTAAAAACATATAAAATAATTTTTAAAACATTTTTAAAACCTATTTATTTGAAATTACTTTGAAAATTAAAAAATAATCTTAAAAAATAATCAAAATCCTTTTCGTTGAAAATAAATTTTGAAAACTTATAAAGAAATTTTCAAAAATCATTTAAAAAGCTTTTTAAACATAAATCATTTTTCAAATCTATTTTTATTGAAAACCAATTTAGAAAACCAAATTTCTAGAATATGAGGAATTTATTTTTCTTTTTCTAAAAAATAACTTTTTAATCATGTAAATGAATCATCAAGGGAATATCGGTGAATATGGGAGGTAAATTCATACATTCTAAGTTTAGAAAACTTCATTGATCGGAAATCGACAGGAATATTACTTTTTCAAAAAACAATTTTTTTAAAAGGAAAAAAATGGGTAAAAATTTATTTTAAATATAATAGGATAACAGAATAATATTTTTGGAAACTTGTTAGAAAAAATGGTTTTGAAAGAACATAGATTTCTGACCAAAGAGAATGGTAACACCAGACTTTCTTAAAAACACTTTATTAATCATATTATGTACCAAAGAGTGTAAAATTGGTACAAATACATGATTATATCATGAATATACCTAGGAGAATAAAATTAATGAGAGTTATTGAGAGATGTATTATATGATTTCATCAATGGAATCATAATCTCAATAAATTATGAGATTTTAGCAATAAACCATTACCACTTTGGTAACATTGAATCATAATATAATATAAATAATAACATTAGATAAAGATTAAATATCATAAAAATAAGTATATTAATGATATAACTTTTTTAATTTTATTATATACACCTCATATAAAAATATAGGTGCATAACATGTCATGTGTCTCAAAGGAGGAAAATTGAGACAAAAATTACTTTAACGATTTGGTAACATTTGAAACATAAACCACATTAAAGAAAGATCATAAAATGTATATGTAAATACAAATAAATTTATATATAATATTAATAGAATACATTCATTGTAATTATATAAACCACAAAAAATAAGTGAGTGGTGATTAAGGCATGTATCTCATGGAAATAAAAAGTGAGATGAAATCCCTTACATTGAGTTTGACTTGTCTTGTGTGTATTTATAATCCTGAATAATAAAACTATGTTAATTATTTACTTGATTAATAACATTTATAATGTTTATTATTAGATTTAATTAACTTATTATAATGTTTTATACAATTACCTAAACAATAAAGTTTACATTGGGTGTTTTGACCAAATTCAATTCTTGTGTTAGAAACGACTTTGGTTGGTTGAATATAGTCAAAGGGGTCATTATATAAATATATCAAGAATAATAATCATGAAATAATTATCTTATTTATATATAAATTATACTTTTAAAACCAATAATGAATGGTGGGTATGAAAAATGAATAAATGTTACAATCATCGATACAGTAGGTCATTCGTACACATGAGTAATGTTCCCAGTTTTCAATGATCATTATGGAAAAAAGGTAAGAAACACTGTATCTTTCCATAATTATAATTATATCATAAATAAAATTTTATTTAATATTATATACTTATATATATAATTATCATGATGTATAAGGAATCACATCGCGTCGAGGAGGCGGTAGTCTACACATTCATGATCGACATTATCACTTTTTATGTGTGAAAAGGGTAATAATGAAAATTAAATATTATATATCTAGAAAGTTAATTATGTCATGAATATCATATATATGTTTTTTTATGTCACATATTTTTAATTAAAACCATCCTTAATACATTCCATGTAGTGTGTGAATGAATCACATCACTTTGAGGAGGCGGTAGTCCACGCGTCCAAAAACGATGTTATTGTATTTAAAAAAGATGGAAAGTATAAAGGTATGTGTTATAAAATAATTAAATAAGAATAAATACATAATAAATATAATAAATATAATATATAAATAGTGTGACCATCATAATTCCCAACAATTAAAGGTGGTAAATGAAAATAAACAATCACCGTTTTGTGAGGTGGTAGTTCGCCGTACAGATAAACAATATGTTTGTTACCCATTAGATGGAATTGTGTGTAAGTGTAAGATAAAACCTTAGTGGTAAGAAACCCGTAATACTACATGGAAAATGGGGGTTCAAAACCCATGGGGCGCATGTTACTGTAGCAGTACTGTAGCGGCACTGTAGCAGCGTCGACACTGTTCATCAGTGGGTACTGTAGCGGCGGCAGGGCACTGTAGCGACGACGATACTGTGCGGTACTATAGCAACGGTTTACTATTCACAGAATGTGAATTGGCCTTAGAATTTGGGCCTACGGGCTATGTAATGGGCTACAATCCCACTGGGCCTTCTGGCTATGTAATTGGTTTCCCTCTACCCAATTAAAAGAGGACTTTTCTTTGATTTAATAATAAAAATGAGGCTTCGGCCCCAACCTTTAAAAAAAATTAAAATAGGGAAATGAGAAATAAAACTAAAGAGATTGAGGAAAGATGTTACTCCTTATTCGGGTAACTACTTTTGGTTTGCACCAAAGGGATTCCTTGGATGAATTTCTACCCAAGGTGAGGATTATAGGTTTTGGGGAGGTATTTTGAATATATATTTGGTAAGATATTGCTTGAGACAAAGTGTATTGATATATGTGAGGAAGTGGGAGGGGTGAATTCCTTTTTATAGTTGAGGGAAAGGATGCACATGGTATTTTTGAAAATAATTGTGTGTTCCCCAAGTATTAATTTTTATAGTGTAAAAATGGACCATTATATAACATTAGAGTTTGAGTGGCCTAAATATGTCCATAAAATAGTTTTTTAAAAGTGTATAGGTCTTAGGATTATGGTTTAGTCCCTTTTAAGGTTAATTTTAGCTTAATCAGTGAATTAATTTTAATAACTATCACTAATATTTTTGGCAAAAAACTAAATTTACATTATTATAAATTATAAATTATTATGACTAAAAACATGGAATCTAGTATTCCAAATTCCAAACACTTAAGTGACAGAAAATAATTTAAATTTAAACTCGCAGACGGGACGACAATGTGGGGTTTTAAAGTAAAAACATTCAAAAGTTTGCTAAATTTTTATATTCAATTTCAAAGTGAAATTGATTCCAATGGCCTAAGTTAAATTAACTGATAAAATAAAATAATATTATTAAACTTTAAAACAATTTAAAAATATAATTTCACCATAAAAATAAATTATATGAAAAAGTAGTTTTGAATTAAAATTCAATATTTTTCATTATTCATTAAAAAATGAAACTTCCCTGAAAAATACCTAAATTTTACCCTAACCTAATTTTTATGTCCCTATTTAAATTATTAAGTTTATTTTATCATATAATATTTTTAAATGTTCTAAAAATTATATTTAAAATAGGGTCTTCATTAAAAGGCGGTAAAAGTGCCTTAATTAAAATATAGTATTTTATGCATAAAATTGGGTTTGTTTTTATATTAATACTATGAAATATATTGGATGAATATCAAAATTATTTTATTAAATATTTAATATATATTACATTAATATCACTTAATAATTTTAATTACTTTAATTTATTAGTATAAAACAACTTTGTGAACATAAAAATAAAAATATTTTCCTTTATATTCAATCAATTTTCATATTCATTTCTATTTTTTTTGTAATCAATGAGTTCCTTTTATATTTTTTCAAACCATATATTTTCATAAGTTAGTTAACCCTTTTTTTAACTACTAATTTAATAGCTAAGTTATATCATATTATATTAAATACTATTTTAATAATATATCATTATTCAATAAAACTTGGTTTTGCGTGTTACACAATCCATCGAGGAAATTTAGTGTTGCGTGTAATGTAAGATAATATCAGTATTACATTTAGGGAAATAAATTTTTTTGTTTCATGTAGTGTACGATTAACATCGTGTTGTTTTTAACACAAGCTAGACATTGTGCTAAAAAATAGACTATTTTTAGTGTTTCATGAATTGAAAATATCAAAAATATTAATTTTACTCAATTTTTTCTACAAAACCTCAGGGTGTTACCCAACGTAACTCATAACTATCTTACCACATGGGAGAACAAAGTTAAGAATTGAAAACATGGTCTTGGAGGAAAAGCGTAATTATTTGTAGGGAGTGATTGGTGTTATCAAACATAGACCAGTGAATGATCAATGAAAAGTTGAGGGCCTCAAATTCATAAATTTATAATAACTTAAAAGGAAATATCTTTAAAAAAAATTATTAGGAAAATATTTTATTTCTAGATCATTTTCCTAAAGCTATAGAATTTTTATGAAAATATATTCTTGCATCATTTTAGGACAACCTCACTCTTTATTGTTCCACGATCTACTTCACCTATTTCTCCAAAAGTGAAGGTGAATTTTTCAATCCTGAATTACTAACAGATCATGAGATATATGATATGCCATAAAAATTTTCATTAGTTTTCATTAATATTTTTTTTAGATCTGGTTATCCAATATGCATAATTCCTCATGTGGTGAGACAACACTTTAATCTTATCAACTTCATCTGAAGATTAACATTAACTTTCCATAAATGGTTAACCTTATAAAAATTATAAAAGATGAAAATATAAAGATTTGGAAATAAAAACATGAAATCATATTAACATTTACCCCCCATATATCACAAAATTTATCATGGTTGTCACATTCTAAACATGTGAATACCCACATCGTATTTTCCCTTGAAACATGATAATATCATAAATTACCACAAATATGTTTGGAAAACATGCATTCTTCCTTATTCAAATGATTATTGGATACATTCTTTAAATCTAAGAAGTTTTAAACTTAATTATTGATGATATTGACAAATTTTTCCATAATCAGTTATAGGGTAATCTGCACCATCAAATTTACTTATTCATATCCAACATATCTTTGTCCAAAGATCATTATCTCAATGTCAGGAATTAATTAAGGGTTACCTTTCCTTAATAAAAAAATCACCTATCCATGAAATAACCATTCAAAATGTCCTTTTGAATCATTTATGAAAACTTATAATAAATATACTTATATATTTCATGATTCATATAAAATAATATTTGAATTCCAAGACATAAATACTACATTCATTCAATCTTATTATTAAAACATTACTCATGCTTCTTGATATTTTTCCTTAATACCACTTTACTAGAATATGAAATATAATTCATGTATTAAGTTCACTCAACCTCAATCTAATTATTTTTATTATATTTCATGTAAACAATACTCAAAGAACATCACATAACTTTCACATGTTTTTTGCGATCTGTTTATCTTCAAAAGTATAACCAATACTCAAAACACCTTCCTAATTCTCTTTAGGAGATTTCCACTTAGGAAATATATTATCATAATTCCCATACTTTCCAAATCCAAAACATTCAATGTTAACCATATTCTTTCTAGTTCTCTCTATTGACTAAAACTAGAAATCAAAGGGTGAAAAACACATATCATAGAGGAAAATCACATAATCATGAAAAATTACTTATAGGTTATCATAACACATACTTTTTAATTGAAGAAACCACATGTTTATCCTAGGTTATTGATATTAATATTCTATTCAAATCCTTCATGATGGTTCATAGAGAGTTTCTGAATTTCCAAATCATATCCCCCAAGAGTGACAAACCAGGTGTGTAGCAAGGCCCATTGTCGTGTACTAGGTTATGTAGAGTCAAGCTCAACACACATTTTCGGAGTTGATACCCCTAGGTATATCTGTGCTAGAGCCATATCTACTTGTAGTATCCAAATATGGATATATTTCTAGGAAACCACTCACTCTATCCTTTACCAAAATTCCACGACATTTTCCTAAATGTTAACTCATCCTTATAGTTATCCTTTGAGACATCCCTAGACATATCCTTAGAAATATACCTAGGGATCTCACTAAACTTTTCTCATCCTAGTTTCCAAATCTTGACTAAATATTCACTCTGATACCAACTATAATGAACCAGTATTAATGTATATAAACATTACATCACTTTTTTGAAATACTTAAAACCTTATACAAACAAACACCCAAATACCGTATTAGTTTAGTGACTTTGAAAACATGGAAATATAAAAAATGGTACATGAGTGAGATTCATTATGTCCCAACAAGTTCTTCATGACTAACACCCTTCTTAGACACATCATACATAATATATATCTTCATAACCTTGGGAAGGGAAGTATAAGAAATCAGTGAGATCAAATGCTTAGTAAGGGTAAATAAAAGAATTTCAAAATAATATCAAGAACATAAGGGTATGAGAACGTGATAATGATCATAAGAATATCATTCCATGCATATCAAAGATCATAAACATGAATCATGGAATAAATACATGTAGTTTATAAGACACAAATTATAAGGAAAATAAGAGCATAATCCATGAAATCATAACATATGAATAAGACCTTGAATTTTGGAATACACATCAACGTATAACATCATGAACATGTATAAGTAGAAACGGATTCACATATTTCATTAAGGATATGGAATCTGGCCCTTTCATAGACGTGTGGAGATGAAACCAGGTCCCCACATAATGTTGTGAACAATCAATCAGGTTCATGCATAACATTGCAAACATTTAATCAGGCTCACACATAAACTTATAGACATGAAACCTGGTGCATGAATAACATTATCAATATGTAATCATGTTCATGCATAACATTATGAACACATAATAAGGTTAACTCATAACATTGTGAACATGTAATCAAGTTCACAAATAAGCTTATGGAAATGCAACCAAGTCCATGCATAACATAGTGAACTTTTAATTAGGTTAACACATAAAATCTATACTCATGAGTCACCCATCGTTACCCAATGCATTAGAGGGAGATATAGGCCCCACACATCACATAATGAAATCATACATGCTTGTGTGAAAAAAATTCATCATATCATGACCCATGAAAAGAGATGGGGTTTATAATTATCAAATCATTACCCATAAAATTAAATTGGAACCATTAACATTCAATGAAATTATATCCTATGTAAAATTGATAGGTTTAATAATCATTTAATTAAATCATAACCTGTGAAAATAAGTGGTTTTCAAAAGCATATAACCTATGGAAGAGAATCATGTGTTGTAAGCATTATTATATCAAAACAAAAACAATTCGGAAATAAATATGAATGAAGCCTTTGTATATTTTTCTATAAGGGATTGAGTAACATCAATATATGTCATATTATATGTAAAATAACTTAGAAAGATATTTTAAAAACATTTCTTGAGGGAAGTATCATTTCTTCTTGAAAAATAATTTTTAAAACATAAAACCTTATGAAAACCATTTTCTTTTAAAATAAACTTGAAAAACTTATAAATAAATCTTTTAGAATATTCTGAAAACCTTTTCATTTTAAAAATAATAAAAAAATATTGAAAGTATTTTGAAAACCATTTATTTTAATGTACTTTGAAAACTCATAAATAAATCTTGAAAACATTTTGAAAACCCTTTTTTCATTGAAAACATATAAAAAATCTTAATTTTTTTTTGAAAAACCATTTCTTTGAAAATACATTGAAAATTTATAAAATAATCTTTAAAAATCATCAAAATCATTTTATTTAGAAACAACCGTTTGAAAACTTATAAAGTAAGTTTTAAAAATCATTTAAAAACACTTTTTCAAATAATTTTTCAAAACCTTTTTCATTAAAAAATACTTAAAAATGAATTTACAGAATATTAGGATTTTTTTCTTTAAAAAATATAATATTATAATCTTGTAAATGAATATTCAAGGGAATGTCTGTGATAATGGCATAAAAATCTATACATGCCAAACATTCCTTTTGCACCATAAAAAATTTAGAAAAGTGCCTCAACCAGAAAACAATAGGTAGATTACTTAAAAAACCCATTTTGTTTAGAAGGGAAAAATGGGAAAAAATTTATTTTAAATATCATAGTATAATATTAGAATATTTTTTGAATCCTTTTAGAAAACATGGTTTTAAAAGAACACAGATTTCCGACCGAAGAGAGAGGTAAAGTCAGACTTTCTTAAACACAATTTCTTAATCATATTACGTAAAAAAGAGTGGAAAATTGGTGCCAATACATGATGATATCATGAATAACCAAAGGATAATAAAATTAATGGGTGTTCTTAAGATATGGATCCTATTATTTCATCAATGGAGGCACAATCTCAATAAAATATGTGGTTGTAGCAATAAATCGTTACTACTTTGGTAACTTTGAATCATAATATAAAGGAAATAATAACATGAAGTAAAGTTTAAATATCATGAAAAGAATTATATTAATGATACAATATTTTAAAGGTATTATATACACCTCATATAAAAATATAGGTGCATAACACGGCATGTGTATCCAAGGAGGCAAATTGAGACAAAAATTACTTTACCAATTTGGTAACATGTGAAACCTAAAAAACATGAAATGAAGATCATAAAATGGATATGTAAATACCCAAAAATTTAAGTATAATATGAATAAAATAAATTCATGTGAAGTATACACACCATAAAAAATAAGTGAGTTGTTATTAACGCATGTATCTCACATAAAAAAAGTGAGATGAAATCCCTCGCCTTGAGTTTGAATTATCTGGTGTGTCTTTATATTCATAAATAATAAAAAAAATTAATTATTTACTTTATTAAGAATATTTTTCATGTTTATTATTTACTTTTATTAACTTATTAAAATTTTTTATACAACTACTTAAATAATTAAGTTTAAATTGGGTGTTTTGAACAAATTCAGTTCATGTGTTAAAAATGATTTTGGTTGGTTGACTATGTACAAAGGGGTCATTATATAAAAATATACATAATAATAATAATTTAATAATAATCATGAAATAATAATAATATTTATAAATCAATTATAATTTTAAAACCAATCATGAATTATTGTTTTGAAAATTAACCAATATTAAAATCATGGAGACAGTAGGTCATACATACGCATGAGTAATGTTTCCATTTATCAATGATCATTATAGAAAGAAGGTAAGAAACACTATATATATATAAATAATGATCTTTATATCATAAATAACATGTTATTTAATCAAATATACTTATATATATAATTATTGTGATGTAAAATTAATCACATCATGTGGTGGAGGCGGTAGTCCACATGTCCACAATCGCTGTTATAACTTTTTTGTGTGTGAAAAGGGTAATACAGAAAATTATATATTATATATCTTGAAAGGTAATTATGTCATTAATATAGTATATATGTTTTTTATGTCACATATTTTTAATGAAATCTATCCTTAGTACATTCCATGTAGTGTGTGAACTAATCACATCGCTTTGAGAAGGCAGTAGTCCACACGTCCACAAATGATGTTATCATATTTAAAAAGATGGAAAGTATAAAGTTATGTATTATAAATAAATTATATAATCATAAATAATTAATATATATAATATAAATAATATATAAACAGAATTTACATCATAATTTCCTACCATGAATAGTGGTAAAGGAAAAAAAACCATCATCATTTTGTAAGGTGATAGTTCGCCATGCACATAAAAAATATGTATGTTACCCATTAAATGGAAGTGTGTGTAAGGGTAGGTAGAACCATTAAAATTAAAACAAATAATTATATTTAGGATACTAGTTTTTTTATAAGAACATAATAATGATAATTGAATGAGTGGAAATAAAAATAAAATTAATGATTTTGGGGAAGGATGTTACCTCTTATTCGGGTAACTCATTTTGGTTTGCACCAAAGGGCTTCCTTGGATGACCTTATGCCCAAGGTGAGAATTATAGTTTTAGGAGAGGGATTTTGAGGAGATTTTTTTGAAGATATTTTTCAATAAAAATTATATTGAAAGGTCTAAGGAAGTGGTAGGGGTGAGTTCCTTTTTACAGTGGAGGGAAAGAACACACTTAGTATTTTTGAAATGAATTGTGTGTCTTCCATGTAATACTTATTCCCAAAGTCTCAAAGTAGACCATTCTAGAAACTTGGAGGTTTATTAGCCTAAATATTTACATAAAATATGTTTTGGATGAGTGTATATTTCATTTTTCCCTTAAGATTATGGTTTCTTCTTTTCTGAAGCACAATTTTACCTTAATCGATGTAATTAATTTTAATTAATTTGACTATTTTTTAGTAAAAAATTAAGTTGATATTATTAGAAATTAGAAATTATTATTATTAAAAATATTTAATCTATTTTTTTAAATTAGAAAAACATAATTTTTAGAAATTAATTTAAATTTAATCCCACAGATGATATGACAATGCAGGTTTTTAAAGTAAAAAAATGTTCAAAAGTTTGCTAAGTTTTTATATTCAATTTCAAACTAAAATTTATTCCAATGACCTAAATTGGATTAATTTATAAAAAATACAATTAAACTTTAAAACCATTTTAAAATATAACTTCACCATATAAATAAGTTAAACAAAAAAGCAGTTTTGAATTAAAATACATTATTTTTCAATATTCATTAAAAAATGATACTACACAGAAAAATACAAAAAAAATTCACTAACCTAATTTTTATGTTATTATTTCAAATTTTAACTTTATTTTTACATATAATATTTATAAAAGTTAAAAAAATTGGATTTAAAATCAGTTTTCCATTAAAATGTGGTAAAAGTGTTAATAAGAATATAGTATTTTATGTGTAAAATTTGGTTTGTTTTTATTTTAAGCCTATAAAATCTATTGGAGGAATATCAAATTTTTTTTTATTGAATATAATATATATTTTACATTAATATCACTTACTAATTGTAATTACGTTAATTTATTAGGGTAAAACAACTTTGTGAGCATAAAAATAATAATGTTTTTCTTTATACTCAATCAGTTTTCATATTCATTTCTAATTAATTTGTAACCAATGAATTCATTTAATATTTGGGTAAACCAAAAATTTTTATAAGTTATTTAATCATTTTTATAAATAAAAATTTAACCACTAAGTTATATCTTATTATATTAAATAATATTTTAATAATATATCGTTATTTGGTAAAACTCATTTTTGTATATTATACAAGCCATCAAGGAAAGTCAATCTTACATGTAATTTAAGCTAACCTGGGTGTTCTGTTTTTAGCAAGCTAAACATTAAGTTGTTTTTAGTGCAGGATTAATTTGGTGTTTCATATAATGCAAGCCGAACATAGTGCTATAAAATAGACTATTTGTAGTGTTTAATGAAATGAATAATATAAAAAAGATTAAATTATTTCAGAAAAAAATTCACAAAATCTCACGGTGTTACAAATATACACATACAATACAAATTTCTACCACTACTACCACAAAGTCACTCACTTTCCACATTAGAATCCGTGCCACTATTTCCAAACCACATAAAATCCCATCCACCAGTGCCACATGAACCACTACACCACATCCTCCAAACCATCCATAATAACTAGCTATAATAATACCCGACTGATTCCACTTTAACCACAATAGTGAAACCCAATAAATAGTATAAAACTAAAATAGAACCATCATTTAATCATATCAATAAATTAATCCTTAGTTATTCCTTTCATATGAATTATTATGGATAACACAAACAACATTTCCAAAATTCTATATTTCAAAGGAACTATTTCATTACCAACTTTAAAAGATTATCCATTTCCAAGAACTGATTGAAACATGTCAAAACAATAAAACAAGATCTTTACATAATAAAAATCATCAATCAAGATTCATCAACATGTACCAATAACATGAATTTATTTAAATATCATGTGATTCAACCATTTCCCCCCTTCAATTAATTAGTTTTACTATTATTTTTCATAGATTAATTCACCCCATCCAAAAAATTAATATTAGAAGAATGATAATTCCACAATTGAACATAAATAAAATAAAGAAGTCATGAATCCCCTATATCAACCAAATATTCAACATATACTACATTAAATGATAAATAAACTCCACCCAAGTACTACCCAATAGAAAACAATAAACTACGAGGTATAGGATTGACCATTCCCTATAAAAACCATAACATAAAAACACTAAAACCAAATTATCACCACTTAAAAAATATCTTAAAGAAATAATGAAAGGGAGAGAACTAAAAATAGTAGAAGGTAAATTCTCTTTATATCACCACGCAGTTGATATATTGAATTCAAGGGATTAAACTAGTTAATGGATAGGTTGGGATATCTAGATGCTCACCTATAATCACCTACTATTTGAGAGAAGTTGAAGTATTTAAGAAAAATTTGATTTTGATTTTGAATTTATACCAAAACTATAATTTTATGTAATAATGGCATGATTGGCAGTGATCACGCCACACTGAGGATAAATCCAACACACCTATAAAAATCACATCACATTCTCCCCTTATCTCCCCCAAATATCATAATAAAAACCACTTTAAGTATACACATTTAAATAATGTCCAGAAAATAACCAAGGTTTCTAGTTCATAGTACACAATTCCTTAAAAAACATGGCATAACCCCAAACCAAACCATGGTGAAATAAGGATTCCATGATGAAACAATACTAAAATAAGAAGAACCATGAAATTAGCCACCCAATACATCATACCATAATGGGAACAACCATGATGTAATCCCACTCACATGGTATTAATCCTTGAATAATATGAGACTAAATCACAAGAACCCCACATGATAGCCAACCCACATAAGGTAAACTCAAAATATCTCAAGTCCTTCATACTGAAACATTACCCCTCATAGTGTAACTAATCTCATATAAGGTGAGCATAGAAGTACACATATCTAATTAACCCAATGACTCTCCCCATTTAAGAATACCCTAAGGACCTCTAATCCACAACTAAAGTGCATTACACCACAAGATAACTTCCTATTTAAAATAACATGACAACAAACTATCATGTATCACACCCCACACCAAAACAAAATAAAAAATCCATGAAGATTCCCTTGTAGATGAAATCTCTACTCTAACTCCACCTTCCTCCCCCCAAACGTATCATTACACATTTAAATCCAAAAAGATACAAAGTAATATTTTAAGATGGTCTAGAATGTTACATTAGATACCTCTCAAATTATTTTTCTGATTTTAAATAAAAACCAAAACCATAATGAAAAAATGACCATCATAACCAAACACTCCCCCAATTTTATGAAATGTGAAGTTTTTTTAATGTTCTAATTCACAATGTGTATAAGAAGAAAATCTATAACTTATGGTTTGACCTGATGAAGACTCATGAAAATAAAATTCCAATAAAGAAAATGGTATGAAAATTTATGTTCTTAATCCTGGTGTGCATATGATCAAGGGTTAGAAGATGGATAAAAAAAATTATGTCATAAGTATGTTTTTATAATGGGATCACATAAGGTTTTTTCTAAAGGATTTATAGAAAAAGAATTTCATATGGTTTTTCAGATTTCTATATAAGAGTAATTTTCTCAGTTCAACAGAAGATAATGGTTGGGGGAGGGTAACTATAGGTAATCAGAGGTTAACATGACCAATGGTGGCCCGCCCAAAAATATCATAAGGTGATGGAACCAGTAGATTGATTGAGAATGACAATAAATATGGGATGGGACCACTTGTACACTTTTTGATGAATAGTGATATGTTGGTTAATTTTTCAATAGTGATTGTAATCTTATAAATTCTCGGAAATTAAAGATTTAGTGTTCTCCCATAGGTGTAGGAATAATTTCCAAACCATGTGATTTATTATTAAAATTTATTTTCTTTAATTTTATATTTTAATTTCTTGTTATCTTGATCATTATGATTGTTTTATTATGGAATTAGTTTCAATAAAATATGGTGATTTAGGGTGAAATTCTTCATCCTAAGTTCTGTTAAATTTGTGAGAGTGATAAATTTTTGTCTAGGAAGTTTCAAATAATTGTTTTATGATTAAATCTACCATTGGTTTAACTTTTTGTGATCAGTCATCTGGTCCATGCAATAAATGGTATAAGAGATTGTGTTTTATCAAGGATCAATAGCCCACTTAGTGAAAAAATATTCTGTAATGTTTCTTCCATTTATTATTTCTTAATACAATGGGTGTTAACTATTTTGGAAGGCATGACATTAAAAAATTATAAGTCCTAGGTCAAAAAAAACCAAAGGATAGACATTTCTTTTGGGAGATTCAAATAGATGATTACATATTTTATAACTACCTCGACGTTTCATTCCATGGAGTCAGGATTGATGTAATTGAGAAAATAGAATAGTATAAGTTGGATAGTAAGGTACTTGGACTGATTGAGCCACCATTGTCACAAAATGTTTCCTATAGCTATTTTAAAGTGAAGACCACAATATAGATGATGAATTCTTTTGTGGACATACGTGATAACCCAATAGCTATGGACATAGTTCTTGGGATGTAGATGCTATTTAGTATAAGGATTCCATAAATAAGACTAATAACTAGTCATAAAAACAACTTTAACATGATTCAAATTCATCTCAAATAATTTAAAGTAAATTTATTAAACAATGCATGGGATTTGTTTCTACTATCATCAATACCAGAATAACGGAATGTGATTTTAATTTCCATAAGGAACTCTTATGAGAAGACTGATTGAGTTTTTGAATATATGATATATCTCATTATAAGTGAAGATATTAGGATGAAGGATGTCCAGGAACCTACCATAACTATGCTCATTGAAAAAGGTAGATGATTTTCCATTTATAGGAATGGTGAGAATAAATGAAAAGATAAATAGAGGGAGATGAGTCATGGTAAATAATCCAGGACAGTACCCATATGTTGTCACCATATGAATAAGGGTCACCTAAAGAAAAATTTTAGGGATTTCAAAGTAAACTATGGAAGGAGAGATTATAGAAGTTCATGTTACATAAATCTCATAGTTGGTGTTGAAATAGGTTTACAACCAAGTGTTAATATTCTATTTAAATCATCAATTATTGATTCCATGGCTTCCTTACATTCTCTAGATAAGAGGGTATGAATGGAAAATTATATATCTAAAAGTATTAGTAAAGTTCACTCATCCAATTATGAAGCTCTTGTGATTTTAAGGAAGGTTAATGTTAATGTATGTATGATAAACAAAACCTTCATGGAGTTTTAATTAGTTTGACACATACCAGATTTATGTATGACTTAATCTCCATTGTTCAGATCGATGTTTCAATATTTAGAACTCAATTTAAAAATATATTATGAAATATTAATCAATGTTAAATGGTTGTGTCCATAGGTGTAAAAGATGGGATATTGTATCCAACTAAAAAAATCATATGTAGAATCAATTTCAATAATGAAAACTTTAAAATGTTCTGAGTTGTGGACCTGTCCTCTTAGGGACCTTAGTTATAAGATCATGTGAGTCTTGGTAGATAACAGTATACTAAATCTAGATCAAATGAATTTTGGAAGTAGTGAGAGTTTTATTCTCAGAAATTAGAGAAAGGTATTGTTTATTATAATTTCAAGGACCCCCAAGTCTCAGAAGTTAAAGATCATGAAAAGAGGTGTTTTCGGGATTTCACATATCTGTTATCATAGAGGGTCAATGTAGTTCATTGCATTCATTGAATATTAAATAAGGAAAATATGTGTTCACTTCATTAAGAATAAATACTAGGTATTTAGAGTGTTTGTTCTATGGTGGTCTATGTTGGAAAGAGAGACTGGAAGTAAAATTAAGTTATTAAGGTTTAGCAATGGTGGGGAGTATGATATCAGATATTTTTAGAGGTTTTATTAGAGGAAAAGAATTATTTTTGATAAAAATATTCTCAAAACACTAGAACATAATTTAGTAATATAGAAAATGAATTATACATTAATTAAGAAGGCATGAAACATGAGATTTCATTCCATAATGCCTATTTTTTTGAGTGGAAGTAGTCAATTAAAAAGTGCACTATGTAAGCATTATTCCCTATATAACATTGGACCAAGAGATTTTGGAAAAAATATATTTAAAAAAACCTACATTTGTTTCTCACATGAATGTTTTTTAAGTATTTACTATGTCCGTATTGATTCCAAGGATCGGGATAAACTCAAATCTATATCCCAGACATGTATAATTGTGGGATTTAGTGATGAAAAATTTGGTTTCTAACTTTGGGATATTGACTATCAAAAAATCATTAATAGTTATAATGTTTTATTTAACGAGAAGTTATTGTGGAAACACCATATCTTGGTGAATAAATATATTTAATAAAAAATAATAAACTGATCAAATGAAATTTTATATAAACCAAAGTTTCAGAAGGAGGGAGGTTATAGAAATTTGAGGGGGCATATAAATTTAGAGGAATCACTAAGATCAATAAAAATAATAACTTAATATTCAAGGATCACATCATATTTGGTCATATTTCCATAAGGGTATGTTTTAGAAGTTGCGGTTCTGAAAAGAATATAATCACATGTTGAATTATGATGATCTAAGAAAATAAAATGACTAGTTCAGAGGTTTGGAGATGATTTTTATAACTTAATTATTACAGATATATGTGAGATTAAGATCCTATAAGGGGAATAAATTCTCAACAACTATAGAAAAATGAGATTTATCCATGAAACATGAATTGAATTTTTATATGAAATTGAAACCTATGAGCTAATATAATTACCAAAGGATAATCAATAACTTTTGAATAATTGGGTATTTTGATTGAAATAAGTAGTTGGTGGTAGAAGAAGGTATAAAGTTAGGATAGTTGTGAAAGGGTTTTTGTAGGATGACAGAGTGAATTTATCCAAAAAAAATTACATATTTTCAAACACACAACCATCCATACAGTTTTAAGTTGGTTGATCATGAAAGTTTACAACTAATATAGATGGAAGGAAATACAACATTTCTTCATGGTTATCTAGAGGAGGAAATCTACATGAAATAACCATAGGGTTTCATGGAAAAACAAAATGAATACTTGGTGTGTAAAATAAAGATAATTATTTATGGATTAAAGCAAGCACCAAACTAATATAATTAGAAGTTATATGAATTTATGTACAAGAAAAGTTTTAACTAGAGAAAATCAAATTACTATTTCTATTGGGAGGTTTTCAAGGATGGGAACTTTATTATCATTTTATTATATTTGGATGAAATACAACTATAAATTATGGATGTTAAGAATATTCAAGAGGTGAAAATTGAGTTTTATGAAAAAATAAAAATTAAAGGTAATGATAAATACAAGAATATTTTGGGAATTTTTATTGAGAGAGACTAGAATACTAGATGTTTTGTTTTGACTTAGAGTCATTACATATAGAAGGTCATCGATAAATTTGGAATGGCTATATGTAAACCGGTTTTGACCCTATTGGATGTATACTTAAAGTTATCCGAAGATAAAACACTAAAAATAGATGATATTTATAAATACATGGGAAAAATTTACCTTTGAATCAGTGTTTGGTGGATGGATGTACACTATGGTTTTTATAATGATGAAAATCGTATTTATAGCAAGAGTTTTCAATTGGGTTATAGAGAATCTGAGAAAAGATCCTTGGGATGTTATGAAGTGGAGACACTAATATCTGAAATGATTGAATGATATAACATATGTTTTATAATAGATGATCTAATATAGAGTTATATTGATATAGAATTTAGAGGATATATGGATTCATAGAATATTACCATAGGATTTATGTTTTCATTTGGAGGTACAAATATAATTTGGATGCTGAGGTCGCATCAGTTTGTAGAACTATCCGCATTGAAAGATGAATATGTGGTTGTCATGAAAAAAGAAAAGAATCAATATGGATAAAGTGTTTATTAGAGTAACTTAGAAGGATTCGGGATAGTGGATTGTTATTATATGATAGTTAGAGTGAAATTAATTTGGATAATAATCTAGTGATTCAATTATAGACAAAACACACAGAGTTAAAATACCATTTCATCCAAAAAATGGATGAAAGAGTGTTATATTTATCGAATAATTGTAGAAGTAAAAATCCATAAGACATGTCTACCAAGGTTCTAGTCTTTTAAAGTCTAAGGAAACATTTTTCCTCAGTGGGACTTGGGTGAACAGACTATGTAATGGAGACACTTTATGTTTCATTATAAGTTTTCATGATTTTTTACGGATGTGTTGGTGGTTTCTATGTTTCATTATAATAAGTCTCCAACTGGGAGATTTTTATAAATAGTGAAGTTTGTTTCAAGATCCGATTCATAATGGTTGTAAGGAGAAACTCCAGAACTTATGGTTTGGCCTGATGAAGACTGGTGGTAATAGAAGTCTAGCAAAGGTAGTGGTTAGGAAGTTGAGTTTTTGAAATGGGGCTAAAGACTATCAAGGTCCAGAATATAACAACCCATACTTTACATACATTGTTAGTACTTCAAAATTTAAGTACACTTATTACAACATATAAAAAAACCATGAAAGGACCGTATAGGTATAGTGTCTTTAGAAATAGGGAAACATAAACAACTGGTTTATAAAGCATCTACATTGTCTCCCATTTATTTCATCATATCTAGAGTCCCTTTTGGCATATACTACTTAATAACCTTCTTCCTGACTTGGGGGAAAGAAAACATACAAAAAGGGTGATCTCAAATGCTCAGTAAGGGTAAACAAAAGAAAAATCAATCACATCATATTCATAAGAACATAAAAATTTGGAAATCTCACCCTGCAAAAGAGATCATACAACATGGTATAAATCATGGTAGTGAAATTTAATCACAATAATCATAACTTAAAACAATAATCTTTTTGTCATACACACATAATCATAGAGAATCATTTATTATTAGTCAAGACTCATTGCCAAGACTATCTTAGTGGACAAAGTCCATTTTGAACCGATTTCATTCCTCGTTTCAGTCCTGTTTCACTGAACCGGTTTAACCTGCCGTTCCAGCCATGTCTATCTCATGAGATATAAAATATTTACCCAATGAATTGGAGGGAGATATAGGTCCCACAGATCTCATAATGATACCATTCTTATGTGTGCCAAAAAATCAAAAAAATCATACATCATTTCATAACCCATGTAATAAAAATGGGAATCTTAAACATCATGCCATCATAACATAATCCATATAAGATAAAAGGACATCATAAAAATAATTCCATCATAACATAATCAAATAAATTTAAAAATAGGGATAGAAACGGAACCCTATATTATATTAGATGGAAAATAATTTTGATAAAACACTTGAACTCCATTCTTGAGGAAAATATCCTTTCTACTTCAAAAACATTTTTACTTTCTTAACATGTCATAAAATTTTAAACTAAAATAAGTTGATTAAAAATAAACTTGAAAACATGTAAAGGAAGCTTCTTGGAAATAATGTTTTAAAAATCCATTCATGCCATATAAGTTAAAAAAACATTCTTCTCGTACTTTTGTCAGAAAAGTCAAAAAGTGCCTCGTACGAAAAACGACAAAAGATTACTTTCATATCTTTTACTAAAAACTCACCGAAGGGTAAAATTGGATATAAACTATTGTAGAAGTATATAAATATTACATATTGAGGAAACATGGATGTGGATGATAAATATTCCCTAGTAAATTCTGAAGTATAAACAATCTTAGATAAAAATTGAGATTGTGAGATTTTCCCTTACCTTAGGTCTGATTTTCTTCGTAAGTGTCCAAACCTCCTATATAATGATTTAAATAATGTCATTGAATTATTCCAGAATCATACTCATTGTTATGATATCATATATGGTCATATTCTTAGTTTCTTATTAGTAATATTTCATTGTTACTTGTTATTCAGGTGTTTATTACTTTTTGTTCTTATTTGTGTTTTGTCGAATAAATTATTATTCTTCTTTTAGGTTATAGATACCTCATTTACAGAATGGTATTAGTGTAATATATATCATATTAATTCATTCAATTCATTTATATAATCATTATGCAATGAATATCATGTAGAACGAGTCGCATCACATCGTGGAGACGGTAGGCCGTACGTACGCACGAGCGATGATATCATTCCCATGATCGTGGAATTGTATTGGAGTGTATGTATAATATTTCAGAATCAATATCACTTTAAAATAATCATATATAGTTATTATTTACACCATTATACCCATCCAAGTAAGGTGGTGGTGGAAAATAGATTACACCACAACGTGGAGACGGTATTCCGTACGTACGCACGCGCGGTGATTTTGTTTTCCATAGGATGGATATATGGTGAAATAGGGTTGTTTCATACTTATAATAAAATATAATTATATGAGTGATACTGATGTTATTACTTCATAATGAAACAACTAAATAAGAAGAAGTGGAATAAGAAATAAAGTTGAAAGAATCGGTAACGGACATTACCTCTTCTTTGAAGCGCCTCTTTGAGACCTCCTTTTAGGGCACTAAAATTGGTCTTTGAAGAATACCAGGACCTCTAGGATGTTTCTAGGGAAGTGTAGAGGAGAAATTTTTAGTGTTTGGATGATCTTGAAAGCTCAAAGTGGTGTGAGGAAGAGAGGGAGGAGGTGCCCTTTTATAAGGGAGGAGAGGGGCTCCTTTGGGAAAACTAAAAATATTATTTTATTATAAAGCTATATTCGGTTTTAAATAGCTCCAAATTGATTTATTTCTAAGAGAAGGTGGGGATGGGTCGAAATAATCTCATAAAATAGAATTTTGAAAAGTTTAGTTTACTATTTTAAACTTATCATTTAGATTTAACTTTAAGTTAGATAATTTTAATTTTACCGTGTCTTTTTGTGTTCTTACACTATAAGGTTAATAAATGTAATATAACAAGCCAAAAAAACCCCAAGTTGTTTATTATTAATATATATATCCTTATATAATTCATTTTTCCGAACCTTAGATTTTTAGGAATAAAATAACAATTAATAATATAATATTTGTTTTAAAAACTATTTTATGTCAATTTTGACACTATTTAGTAATAGATTATTGTGAAAATCATAAAAGAATGATTAGTTCAAAAAAAGTTAATTAAATCAATAATAACATGTCATATTAACCTAGAAAATTATTGTAATTCATAAAAAGTCTAAAATTACATTTATTTGTTTATTTATAACATCAATTATGTCAATATTTCATTAATAAGATAATTACTGCATCATCATTATGTCATAAATAAATTAAATTATTTAATGTCTAAAAATTAAAAATAAAATATAATTATGTAGTAAATATCTTTAGGTTTATAATTAATATTTATAGTTGAATTTATATTATGTGTAACCCTATATTAAAAATGATTTACTTACTAAACTTTGATTTTAACTATTTTAACCCTCTTTAAATAAATTAATAATAAATGTCCTAATCTAATCCAAGTGGACCTAAATGGTCACATTTTATTCCTAAGGTTGTTTTTGGTCTAATTACACTTATCCAATAGAATTAGTACATGTGTTAGGGTAATAATAATATCATTTTTACTCTTAATTACCCTATTTACTTTTAACCGTGGTAAATAAAAGTAAAAAGTTACTATTCACCAAAAACTATTTTCATCTCATTGAACCATATTTTACTTACTGAAATCAACCGTGCCTCTCAGATTTTTTTGAAATTCCACTCACAGAAGCAGTAAAATTAAGTTTTATGTAAATTTGCAAATTCTCCTAGGAGGTGGGTAAAAGACGGTGAAAAGTTCAATAAAATTTTTATATATCTAAAATTATTATAAAATTACTCCAATGAATTACATTGAACTTATATAGGTATTACGTATAAATTTTGACCAAAAATAAATTTAAATAAAATAAATAATTATTTAAATAAAAAGTCGGTTTTTAAATAGTAACCCAGTGTTTTCACTATTCATCAAAAATTGAAAGATTTCAGAAAAATACCAAAATTTCACCCCAGGCTAATTTCGATATTCCTAATCCAAAAATGAAGTCCATTTTGAAAAATAAAATTTACAAAATTTCAAAAAGTGGTTATTACTATTCATAACGGATAGTTTTTATAATATTTTAATAGCATATCGTTGTTTAGTGAAACTCGGTATTGCGTACGATGCAAGCTATCGAGGAAGGTCACAATTGTGTGTAAAACAAGACAAGCTAGTATTGTGTGTAGTGAAAGATTCCTTTGATGATTTATATAAAATAAAGACAAAATATTTCTTATAAAAGTCTCGGGTGTTACATTCTACCCCCCTTAAAATGAATTTTGCCCTCGAAATTCGTCACTTTGTAACAAAAAGATGAGGATACCTCTTCCTCATCATATCCTAAAGCTCCCATGTAGCTTATTATAATTGGTGGTTCCTCCATAAAACTTTCACCAAGTGAGTGGTCTTGTTCCGTAGGACTTTTTCACTACGATCGAGAATCTCTATCGGTTGTTCTTCATAAGAAAGATCTTGTTCCAGCGGTACAACTTCTGAGCTGAGTACATGTGAAGGATCAGGTATGTACTTTCTCAGGAGAGATACATGGAACACATCGTGAACTTGGGAGAGATTCGGTGGAAGCGCCAATCGGTAATCTACCTTTCCAACACGATCCAGTATTTCAAAAGGACCGATATACCTAGGGCTCGGCTTTCCCTTCTTTCCAAATCTGATTACTCTCTTCCAAGGAGATATTCGTAAGAACACTTTATCACCCACTTCAAACTCTAGGTCATTTCTTAGGTTGTTGGCATAACTTTTTTGTCGACTCTGAGCTTCTCTTATGTGTTTTTGAATAGATCGGATCTTTTCTGCCATCTCATCAACAAGATCAGGTCCTAATAGCTTTCTTTCCCCAACTTCATCCCAGCAAGTAGGAGTCCTGCATTTCTTTCCATAGGGAGCTTCATAAGGAGCCATCTGAATACTGGAGTGAAAGCTATTATTATAAGAAAATTCCACCAAAGGTAGGTATTGATCCCAACCACCTTTTAAATTCATAGAGAAAGATCTCAACAAATCTTATAGAGTTTGAATCGTCCTCTCATACTGACCGTCTGTCTGAGGATGATAAGCAGTGCTGAAACTCAACTCTGTATCCAAAGAATGCTGAAGACTTCGCCAGAACATTGAGGTAAACCTCAGATCCCGATCAGATATAATAGAAAGTGGTACTCCATGCAATCTTACCACTTCCTTTACATATATCCTGGAAAGCTAATCCAGAGAGAAATCCTCTCTAATAGCAATGAAGTGTGCAGACTTTGTAAGATGATCAACTATGATCCAGATATCATTATTGCCTTTGGATGTTTTAGGAAGTCCTGTGACAAAGTCCATAGTGATGTTTTCCCATTTCCATTCGGGTATGGGCAATGGTTGTAACATCCCCTTAGACTTCTGTCTCTTAGATTTAACTTGCTAACAAACCAAGCATCAAGAGACATATTTATCAACATCTCTTTTGATTCCATCCCACCAGAAGTACTATTTCAGGTCCCTATACATCTTCGTGCTTTCAGGATGAATAGAGAATGAAGAACTATGAGCCTCATCCAGCAGCTCCTTCTTTAATTCGGGGATGGGAGGAACACAAACCCGATTTCTGAACATTATTATCCCATCACTATCAAGGTTGAATTCAGGAACATTTCTCACCTTCTTTTGTAACTATACATCTTCTTTCTGTGCCTCTTTAATCTTCACATGTATATATGGTTGAACATTCATTTGAGAAAGATAATATTTTTCTCCTTCTATTATAATTCCAAGATCAATCCTTTGTAAATCCATAAATATTGGATCTTTTGTGATCCTCATCATGGATAAACTGGCATGGTCTTGTCGACTTAATGCATTTTCCACCTTGTTTTCTTTCCCAGGGTGGTAATGGATTGAGAAGTCATAATCCTTAATCAGATCCAACCATCTTCTTTGGTGTATATTCATCTCCTTTTCTGTGAAAATATACTTTAAACTTTTATGATCAGTATAAAAGTCACACCTTTCTCCATAAAGATAATGCCTCTAAATCTTTAATGCAAAGATTACCGCAGCTAACTCCAAATCACGAGTTGGGTAACTTTGCTCATGGATTTTCAATTATTGTGAGGAATAAGCTATCACCATATCATTTTGCATAAGAACTCACCCCAATCCCTTCTTGGATGCATCACTGTAGATCACAAACCTTTCTCCACTACAAGGCAGTGTGAACACAGGTGCACTGGATAACCTTCTTTTCAACTCCTTGAAATTATCTTCACATTCCTCCATCCAAACAAACTTAACTCCTTTCCGAGTCAACCTGGTGAGTGGATTAGATAATTGTGAAAAATCTTTCACAAAACGTCGATAATATCCAACCAAACCAAGAAAACTTCGGATCTCAGTTACTGTTGTTGGTCTCGACCATCTTTCAATAACCTCTGTTTTTGCTGGATCCACAGATATCCCTTCTTTTGAGATTATGTGACCCAAAAATGCAACTTTTTGAAGCCAAAATTCACACTTGGTAAATTTGGCATAAATCTTCTCCTTTATCAGGGTCTTCAATATAATTCTCAAGTGATCTTCATGTTCTTACTTTCTCTTTGAATATACAAGAATATTGTCTATAAAGACTACCACAAACTGATCAAGATAGTCTCTAAAGACTCTATTCATCAGATCCATGAAGATAGCAGGGGAATTAGTAAGACCAAATGACATCACTATAAATTCATAGTGTCCATACCTTGTACGAAAAGCCATCTTTGGTATATCCTCCCTTTTGACCCTTAATTGATGATACCCTGAACGAAGATCAATATTGGAAAAGTATTGAGCTCCGCGTAGTTGGTCAAATAAGTCATCAATGCGCGGGAGATGATATTTATTCTTGATAGTGATCTTGTTAAGTTCTCAATAATCAATGCAGAGTCTCATTGATCCATCTTTATTCTTAACAAATAGAATAGGTGCTCCCCAAGGTGACGCACTAGGGCATATGAATACCTTATCAAGATTCTCTTGGAGTTGCTTCTTCAATTCATGCAACTCAATTGAGGACATTCTATAAGGTGTCTTTGAAATAGGTAAATCACCCGATACAAGTTCTATTGAAAAATCAACTTCACGATTTGGTGGAAGACCCGAAAATTCCTCTAGAAAGACATCATCAAACTCCCGTACAATGGGAATATTCTTAATCGTGAGTTTCTCACCAACCATTTGAGATAAATAACCTTCATTTAGTGGAATCAAGACCCATAAGATGGAAGAAATTTCCACTGGAAGGTTATGTTCATCCTTGCATCGATAGACGATCAAATATTGATATGGAATATGAAATGTGACTTCCCTTCTTTGGAAATTGATATGAGATCCATATAAAGAAATCCAATCCATGCCAAGAATCAAATCAAATTCCACTATAGGGAGGATCACAAGATTTTCAAGAAGCACTTTCCCACAAAATTCAATCGGAGAAGAATTATAAACTTTTAATGGGACTGTTGTGCCATTAGGTGTTGTCATAGCTAACTCAACATCTAATTGTTGAGGTAATATGGTGATAACCTTAGAAAATTCTTCAGAAATAAAAGATTGGGTGGATCCAGAATCAAATAAAATATTTGCTACTTTAGAGTGGATGGTAAGTGTACCTTTCACCACTTCATTATCGTACTCCACATCGCTGATAGAAATTTCATGTGACTTTCCTTTGTCTTTAGTTGTTGAAGTCGATCATCATCAACAACCCTTTGATTAGAGCATTTATTGGCATAATGCCCCATTTCCTTGCACTTGTAACATTGAAGTGTAGGAGGTGCACTCTGTGTAGCCTTTTCTTTGTTCGCATCACTAGACATCTTCTTCCCATCATTGCGGCATTCAAATGCCCAATGACCTTCCTTTACACATTTGAAACATTTACTTGTCCCTTTAAGACAACTCCCTCCATGATTCTTTCCACACTTTGAGCATAAGGGAAAACTAATCTTCTTTTCAGTGTGCTCTTTATATTTTCCTTTGAATTCCATTTTCCTCTTCTTATCAAACCCATATGACTGATGGGTTACTCCAATCTCTATCTCAACATTGAGAGCACATCGAACTATTTCCTCGTAGCTATTGAAGTCCCTTATGGATAACACCCTTTGAAGACTTGGTTTTAAGCCACTAAAGAATCGATCAATCTTACTCTCAGGTTGGATAATAATACCATAATCATACCTTGCAAGTCTTGTAAAATTTTCTTTGTAGGTACCAACGGATTCATCATCCTTTTGCTTTAGTTCAAGAAACTCCTTCTCTATCTTGGTTTGAAGAATACGAGGGAAGTACTTATTGAAAAATAAGTTCTTGAACTCGTCCCATTCCATGGACTAAATTTCATCTCTTTGCCTCGTATTCTTGATAAGATTCCACCATTGATCAGCATCACCATCCAAACAATACACTGCTAAGATGACTTGATCATGTTCAGAACATTGAAGAACTGAAAATATCTTTTCCGTAGTACTAATCCATTGTTCAGCAACTAATGGATTAGTAGACCCTCTGAATGAAGGTGGAAACTGCCTCATGAAGGATTCAACCGAATGTTGCTCCTTCCATTGCTCGTTTGGAAGTCCTGCATGATTCATAGCTTGAGAAAGGTTTGTGAGCATGGCTACAAGATTTTTCATTCCAGCTCCCATATCGTTTGGTTGCTCAGGGGGACAGTCATTTCATTGCCCATCGCATTCCACATTAACACAGTTCCTTCGAGTTCCAGCCATTGACTAAAACCAAGAAGAATAGTGTGAGAAACACTAATTATAATAGAAAAAACACATAATCAAGAATAAAATTTCACACTTAAGGTCTTATCATAGGTTATTCATGGCCATTTCTAAAACACTAAGATTGTGTTCTGTGCTTAGACTAATCCTTATGATTCTTACTAAGGCTTTCACATCCTAGTTTCCAAAGGTTGACTATACCTTTCCTCTGATACCAACTATAACGACCCATAATTTACATACATTTTTAGTAATTCAAAATTTATGTACACTTATTACAACATATAACAAAACCATGAAAGGACCGTATAGGTATAGTGTCTTTAGAAACTGGGAAACATAAACAACTAGTTGATAAAGCGTCTACATTGTCTCCCATTTATTTCATCATATCTAGAGTCCCTTTTGGCATATCCCACTTAAAAACCTTCTTCCTGACCTGGGGGAAAGAAAACATACAAAAAGGGTGAGCTCAAATGCTCAGTAAGGGTAAACAAAAGAAAAATCAATCACATCATATTCATAAGAACATAACAATTTGGAAATCTTACCCTGAAAAAGAGATCATATAACATGGGATAAATCATGGTAGTGAAATGTAATCACAATAATCATAACTTAAAACATGAATCTTTTTGGAATACACACATAATCATAGAGAATCATTTATTATTAGTCAAGACTCATTGAAAAGACTATCTTAGTGGACAAAGTCCATTTCTGAACCGAGTTCATTCCTCGTTTCAGTCCTGTTTCACTGAACCGGTTTAACCTGCCGTTCCAGCCATGTCTATCTCATGAGATATAAAATCTTTACCCAATGCATTGGAGGGAGATATAGGTCCCACCCATCTCATAATGATACCATTCTTATGTGTTCCACAAAATCAAAAAAATCATACATCATTTTATAACCCATGTAATAAAAATGGGAATCTTAAACATCATTCCATCATAACATAATCCATATAAGATAAAAGGAAATCATAAAAATAATTCCATCATAACATAATCAAATAAATGTAAAAATAGGGATAGAAATAGAACCCTATATTATCTTAGATGGAAAATAATTTTGATAAAACACTTGAACTCCATTCTTGAGGAAAATATCCTTTCTACTTCGAAAACATTTTTCCTTTCTTAACATGTCATGCAATTTTAAACTAAAAGAAGTTGATTAAAAATAAAAATGAAAAAATTTAAAGTAATATTCTTGGAAATAATGTTTTAAAAATCCATTCATGCCGTATAAGTTAAAAAAACATTCTTCTCGTACTTTTTTCAGAAAAGTCAAAAAGTACCTCGTACGAAAAACGACAAAAGATTCCTTTTATATATTTTACTATAAACTCACCGAAGGGTAAAATTGGATATAAAATATTGTAGAAGGATATAAATATTACATATTGAGGAAACATGGATGTGGATGATAAATATTCCCCAGTAAATTATGAAGTATAAACAATCTCGGATAAAAATTGAGACTGCGAGATTTTCCCTTACCTTAGGTCCGATTTTCTTCGTAAGTGTCCAAAACTCCTGTATAATGATTTAAATAATGCCATTGACTTATTACATAATCATAATCATTGTTATGATATCATATATGGTCATATTCTTAGCTTCTTATTAGTAATATTTCATTGTTACTTGTTATTCGGGTGTTTATTTCTTTTTGTTCTTATGCTTGTTTTGTCGAATAAATTATTATTCTTCTTTTAGGTTATAGATAACTCATTTCCAGAATGTTATTAGTGTAATATATATCATATTAATTCATTGAATTCATTTATATAATCATTATGCAATTAAGATCATGTAGAATGAGTTGCATCACATCGTGGAGACGATAGGTCGTACGTACGCACTAACGATGATATCGTTCCAATGATCGTGGAATTGTATTGGAGTGTATGTATACTATTTCAGAATCAATATTAAATTACAATAATCATATATAGTTATTATTTACACCATTATAACCATCCAAGTAAGGTGGTGGTGGAAAATAGATTACACCACAGCGTGGAGACGGTATTCGGTACGTACGCACGCACGGTGATATCGTTTTCCGTAGGATGGATATATGGTGAAATAGGGTTGTTTAATAATTATAATAACATATCAGTATATGAGTGATACTTATGTTATTACTTCATAATGAAAAAACTAAATAAGAAGAAGTGTAAGAAGAAATAAAGTTGAAAGAATCGGTAACGAACATTACCTCTTCTTTGAACCGCCTCTTTGAGACCTCCTTTTAGGGCACTAAAATTGGTCTTTGAAGAAGACCAGGACATCTAGGATGTTTCTAGGGAAGTTTAGAGGAGAAATCGGCAGGGGTTAGCCGAGATTGAAGGCTCAAAGTGGTGTGAGGAAGAGAGGGAGGAGGTGCCCTTTTATAAGGGAGGAGAGGGGCTCCTTTGGAAAAACTAAAAATATTATTTTATTATAAAGCCATATTCGGTTTTAAATAGCTCCAAATTGATTTATTTCGAATATAAGGTGAGGATGGGTAGAAATACTCTGATCCAATAGAAATTGGACAAGTTTAGTTTACTATTTTAACCTTATCATTTAGATTTAACTTTAAGTTAGATAATTTTACTTTTACCGTGTCTTTTTGTGTTCTTACACTATAAGGTTAATAAACTTACTATAACAAGCCAAACGAACCCGAAGTTGTTTATTATTAATATATATAACCTTATATAAGTCATTTGGCCGAACCTTAGATTTTTAGGAATAAAATAACAATTAATAATATAATATTTATTTTAGAAACTATTTTATGTCAATTTTGAAACTATTTAGTAATTGATTTTTGTGAAACTCATAACGGAATGATTAGTTAGAAAAAAGTTAATTAAATCAATACTAACATGTCATATTAACCTTGAAAATTAGTTCAATCCATAAAAAGTCTCAAATTACATTTATTTGGGTATTTATAACATCAATTATGTCAATATTTCATTAATAAGATAATTACTGCATCATCATTGTGTCATAAATAAATTAAATTATTTAATGTCTAAAAATTACAAATAAAATATCATTATGTATGAAATATTTTTATATTTCTAATGAATATTTATAGTCGAATTTATCTTATGTATAACCATATATTAAAAATTATTTTCTTATTAAACTTTGATTTTAACTCTTTTAACCCTTCTTTAAATATATTAATAATAAATGTCCTAATCTAATCCAAGTTGGCCTAAATGGTCATATTTCATTCCTAAGGTTGTTTTGGGTCAAATTACACTTATCCAATAGAATTAGGACATGTGTTAGAGTAATAATAATACCATTTTTCCTCTTAATTACCCTATTTACTTTTAACCGTGGTAAATAAAAGTAAAAATTTACTATTCACCAAAAATTATTTTCATCTCATTGAACCACATTTTACTTACTAAAATCAACCGTGTTTCTCGGATTTTTGAAATTCCACTCACAGAAGCGGTAAAATTAAGTTTTATGTAAATTTGAAAATTTTCCTAGGAGGTGGGTAAAAGAAAGTGAAAAGTTCAATAAAATTTTATATATCTAAAATTATTATAAAATTAATCCAATGAATTACATTGAACATATATAGGTATCATGTATCAATTTTTACCTAAAATAAATTTAAATAAAATAAATAATTATTTAAATAAAAAGTTGGTTTTTAAATAGTAACCCAGTGTTTTCACTATTCATCAAAAATTGAAATTTTTCAAAAAAATACCAAAATTTCACCCTAGGCTAATTTCGATATTCCGAATGAAAAAATGAAGTCAATTTTGAAAAATAAAATTTACAAAATTTTAAAAAGTGGATATTACTATTCATAACGGCTAGTTTTAATAATATTTTAATAGCATATCGTTGTTTTGTAAAACTCGGTATTGCGTACGACACAAGCTATCGAGGAAGGTCGCGATTGCGTGTAAAGCAAGACAAGCTAGTGTTGTGTGTAGTGAAAGATTCCTTTGATGATTTATATAAAATAAAGACAAAATATTTCTTATAAAATTCTCGGGTGTTACACAGAAGATGGTTGAGATTTTTTTTGACATAAGATAGTTTTTATGATGGGATTACTTAATTTTTTTCCTAGAAATTTTCAGCAAAGGAATTACATAAGGTTTTTAGAATGTTATGCAATAGTAACTCACTCAATTCACTGAATGTTTCTAGCAAGGGAGAAGGATTCTATATGTAATAGGAGGTTTCCATGAACAATATTGGGTCCCCCATAAAATTTTGGAATGTAGTAAAACCAATTGATTGGATGATCCCCTCTACAATGGTGGAGTGGGACCAATTTTACACATTTTGATGATTGGTTATCTATTTGGATGATTTTTAAATATTGATTTTAATCTTGTAAATTCAAACAAATGAATGTAATAGTGCTCTCTTATGGATATAATACTAATATATAAACCGTATAATTTCATGTTATCATTTTTTTACTCTAATTTTATGCTTGAATGATTTTTTCCCTTGAGTATCGTGTTTTTTTTGAGTGTGAAATGAGTGTTTCTCCATGTTGGTGATTTAGGGTATGGTTTATCTTCCTAAGTTATAGCACATTGGTGTGAGGGTTAACCTCTAGTATGAGAAGTTATAAATCATTTTTTTATGATTGATTCTTTTAAAGGTTTAAATTTTAGTGATTTTTTTTTCGGTTTTACCCCAACACATTGTACATATCTTAAAAATTGTTTCAACACCATGAATAAATAATAATGTGACACAATGATTAATAATTCCAATGAAGAATCACTAAACAAACATTCCAACATAAAAGGAAAAAATGATTAAAAAAACTCAAGATATTGACCACACATGTGTGACTCATGTTCTGACATATATTCCTCTAAGATTTCATGCCTCCAAAAAACATGAAGTAAGGGAATAATATGTCCACACACAAAATTATCCTATAAAACCGAAATATTAACCTTCCTTTTAATGAATGTCACATCATTATTCCCATATAAATTTCCCTAATAAATGAAATGTGGGTAATTGTGAAGATATAAATGAGGCTGTGTCAAATGGAAAACATCATGAATCCTATACAACTATGGAGGGAGTAATGACTGACACACCTCCATAATAATGTGCTCTAAAACCTCAAAGGTGATAACAAACTAAAGAGAATTATTACTACCTTTTCTGAAATTCCTCTACCCATGATGAGAGGAAACCCCCCAAGAACATGTGATCACCAAAATCAAACTCCAAAGGCCTTATCCACCTAACAACATAAGAATTATGATGATCATTAATTTCCTTCAACTACTCTTGAATCATCTACACCTTCTCGATCATGATATACACCACATAGAGTCTAAGTACTTCCAACTCTCCAACCTTGATCCAAAATAATTGATATCTATATGGATTCCCAAAAAACACCTCAAATGGATCCATGCCAATAGAAGAGTAATAACAATTATTATTTGTAAACTCAACCAATGGAAGGTTCTTTTCCCACAATCTACCAAAATCCAAACCAAAAGTATGAAACATATCCTTAAATGATGGGATGATCTTCTCTATATAACCATCCATAACGTAATATAAGAAAATTCTAAGGTGTAGGTGGGAGCCAAATGAATTCTACAATACTCTACATGCCCATGAGGTAAAACATGGATCTCAATTAGAACTGATTATATTCCAAACCCCACTGAACTCCACTATCTCATCTATCAACCGCATCGAAAAAATATCCACGATACTCGACTCCCTCATCACCAATAAATGATAACAATCTCTTAACTAATCCAAGATCACCCAAAAAGCATCAAATCATCCTTCAGATCAAGGTAAACCAATGATGGAATACATAAAAATATCATCTTACTTCCACTATAGAATATGAAATTGCTGAAAAAAAATCTCCAGAAATATGAATCTCTTCCTTCACTTGATTACAAACCAAAAACCACGACAAGAAATTTTCTATTGACTACTTCATCCCCGACCACTAAAACCAACTGATCAAACTATGATACATCTTGGATGTACTAGGAAGAACTTCCAAGGGAGAGATGTGAAACTCATGAACAATCTCCCTATACATCACTGATGGAATGAAAAACATCTCTAAATAAAAATACATTACTAAAAATCCTTGAAAAACCTATCACAAGGTGGTACAAAATAATATTTATTTTATCCTAGTTTTTCACATTATCTAACAAGGTCCATCTCTTAAGGATCCCATTTTCGTTCACTCAATATTACAATCAGTTTATTAATATTTTTAAGTTTTTAAATATATGAAAATCAATGGAAAGTGGAAGAGTTTTGAAAATATAAAATTCATGAAAAAGTAAACTAAATGCCGAAAAAATACACAAAGAATTAATGGGAAAGAAAGTAAATCCAAAGTTTGACTAAATGGCTTCTTTCATTATCCATATAAATAGTTAATAATTAATTTGACAACTTATCCCATCATACATGAGCTATCACTATATAGATATGTTGTGAGTCCTAATTCACCTAAGAGGTATCTTCAACACACCAAGTATCAACTCCATCGATTTTAAAGAATGATAAATGCATCTCAATTGAGTGTGTGTGACCATCCTAATTTAGATTCCATCATATTCCATTTCATCCCTCAACTAACACAACTCTATCATATGGAGGGATTCCAAGAGATGGGAGGGGATGATGTTTAGGTATATAATGGAACAAAATAGTGGATAATATCTTGAAGAGATGTACAATCACCACCTAAACCCTTGACACACCCACCACTTTATTATAAAAGAATTAAAACATTATGGATTTAAGATCAGGGGCTCGGGAACATAATTAAAACCTCTCTTGGGATCAATCCTTGGGTTATCTACTCACAATAACGAGTATTAGAGGTGGAATAACATAAATAAAATGAATCTTTATTAAAATGAAATATAAAAAACGAAATATAGTAAAACCCTATATAATATCCCAAGGTCGAGGCCAAGTTTCAAACCCTAAAACTATTTTTGTGAAACCAGACCATCCCTTTAAAAAGAGGGATTGCATTATTTTAAATATTCAATAACTTTTTAGGGATTTTTCATGTTCATGGGGATAGATACCATGCTTGAGACATAGGAAACATTATTTCTTCATGTAACACCATGAGATTTTAGAAATAAAACTATATTTAATAACATAAATGGCATGCAACACCAAACCTAAATGAACCATGAAATGTTATTATTTAAATTTGTATGTTATATCCTAGCCATTAAATTGGAAGGTATGAATAGGATTATATCCTTCATAAAATATATATAAATTTATTACTCAATATAAATGTATTAATAAATTCTTATTAAATAATCACTCTATTTTTAGTAAAGTTATTTTATTCGTAAAAATAATATTTTTTAAATGGTTTTAATTTTTTTTATGGGAAAATATTAAAATTAATTTATATAAATTTTAGAATTTTTATTTTCTAAAATTATAAATTTTTTGGAATAATCATATCAAAATTAAATAATGGTGAAATTTTGATATTTTTCTAAAATATTTTTGTTTTTCAATGAATAATGAAAAATACTAATTTTTATTAAAAAATATTTTTTATTTGAATGTATTTACATTATAGAATTTATTTTTTTTATTTTTAAAATTTAATTAGTTATTTTTTATTAAAAATAATCCAATTTTATTCTCTTTAATTAATTTTATAATTGAATTTGGTATAAAGACATTTGTATACATAAAAGGCATTTTTTTCTGAAAAATTATTTTTCATTGTGTTTTTCATTTTAATCTTACATTAAATTATTCCATTTAAAGAAATTGAATATTGAAAAATTTATTAAATATTTAGAGTCACGAGGTTCAAATTTGGTAAATATGTACCTTTTATTTTTGGTCATTATGAATTGTTTCCATAGTAAATAATTATCACCATGGTAAGGGTAACCTGGGTAATTAAGGTTAAAAATAATATGATAAGTACTAAAAAATGACCCTAAAACTTGAATTAATCCTATTTTATGAGTTTAGTTTGTCTATTTACATCAAATTTTTGAAATTATGGCAACATGGTTCCATATTTCTTTGATTTTGACCATTATATTTTTTTATGTAAAGAAAAGTAAGAAATGTCAGTCTATTTGTTTTTTATCTCCAGATATTTTACATAAGGGTAAACAGAGGAAATGATCAGTTATAAAAATTTCATTTAAAATATAAATTATTTTTTATCATTATAATTTATTGATAATTTTTAGTGATGAAATAATTCCCATAAATTTTTAAGAAAGGCCAAGACAACATTTATTCAATTAGTAGAAAATTAAAATAAATGATTGTAAAAAATGTTAAAAGTGATATAATTTAATTAATTATTGTGTAACACTAATTTTTTACATAAAAAAACTTATTATAGATTTTTTAAATCATTATATTCTAATTCCATTATGGACATGGTATTTTCAATGTAAAATTTAAGGAATAGTTCCAAAAATAACATTAATGATATTTCATAATAAATAATATTTTATTAAATGAATTAAAATTCCAAAAAATAATATCTTATGAAAAATTATTGTTATATGATCTAAAATATCAATTTTGGTTCATTTTTGGGGCAATTTTTTCTTATATTAACTATGTTAATATATAATGAGTAAACAATTCATTATCACAGTAATTGTCAAAAAGGTTTAATGCGGGTTTAAAAAGTGATAAGGGTAAAAAAATAATCTAAAATTGTATGAATTTTATTGAATTTTATTATTTCAAATGATAATAATCCAATACTATAATCATATCAATTTTTGTCCTTTTTTTTCTTGAAAGTTAAATTTATATTAATTTAATATTTTATGTAATTCCAAGAGTTCCCTACCCACACTTATAAATGGGACCTCCCCTCCTCTTTTATTCACACTTAAAAAGCCTTATATTTCAAACAATACCTTCAAAAATCCATTAAAAACATATGTACTCAAATCGTATAGGTCTTGGGTTAGAAAACCACCCTTATAGGGTTTATGGTGTAAAGAAAAGACAGTTTTCCAAAAAATAGGTACAATCTTTAACGAAATGTTTTATTATTATTTATTATTCTAACTCCATCAAATTTTATTGGAACAATAAGACATAATAAAATAATTATATATCATATACTTATATATTATTATATTAATGGCATAATCAACATCCATATCCTCTACCATCAAATGGGAAATAAAACCATCATTTGTGTGTACGACGCACTATCGCCTCGTATTTCGATGAAATTCATATTCCATCACCGCCTATCACATATGGTTATAATGATGGATTTAATGCATATATATATATATATATCATTATTTATAATCAATATATATTATATTTTCATACCTTACCATTCATTGAAAAAATGATAACTTCATTTGTTTGTATGTGTGGATAAACACCTTCACAGAGCGATGTGATTTGTTTAACATTACCACATCCCAAGTGTAAGATATCAAACTTTATATAGGTATGTTCTTGTTTAAATTTTCATTAAAATCACTTAATTGTGGTTAATTAAATTTTTACCGGATGTATGAGGAGGTTTAAGGGTGTTCCAATGGTTTGGGGCACGAATGAAAGGGGATTTTGGCCATCTAGTGCATGTTATGCGGTTGGCACATGGTTAGAGTAAACTATGCACCCAAATCATGTTATCCAAGAGGAGGGGTGCACAGTTAAGGAAAACCATGAAAGGGGGAGGTCTAAACCAAGTGTCCTTATACAGAGACATTCCACATGATTTTCTCATGGTTTGTCAAACCGTGTGGGTCTCCCTAGGTAACCAAGTGACTCAACCCATCTCGGACAGTGGAAGGTGCACGTTTTTACAGGGTTTGGAAAACCGTGTGGCCAAACTATGCACCCGTTAAAAAGTGAAGACTTATGAAACTTACCCCTCAATTCTTTTAAGTTCTTACCCAATTTTCCTCCCATTCTTCTTCTCTCAACTCTAGTGATGAACTCAATCTCTTAAACCTCCCCAAGGGTGTTTCTCCTTTGATTCTTGGTCGTTTGGAGCACCGTTGGTTACAAATTGAAGATTCAAGTGATCTTAGTCCTTTTTTTCTTCTCTTTTCTAGATTAGGGATTTTAGTTTGGGTTATATTCTTCTAAATAAATAAAACCCTCTTATTTCATAGGATTCTAGGTTGAGGCTTCAAGCGGTACTTGAACCTGGATTTAAGGTTAAGTTTAATCTTGCAGTTGTCTTCAGATCTGAGGTAGGCAGTCTACAAGATATATCCCATAGCCTGTATATAGATTTTTTTCTTTCAATGTTGTGTGTTTTCTTTTTTTTATTGTTGTATTTTTAATGTATTTAGTGAAATTTGGTAAAAGTGGTTCTCTAAATAGGGATTTGAACCCTTCATGATCCTCATGGAATGTGTTGAGGTTGAATAGACCAATTTAGGGCCACCCATGGTGTTCACAAATGATTTAGGACATTGTAAATGGTAATTTTAAGCCTGAAATTTGATATATGATATAGTAGTGCCCATGAAGAACTTAGTTTTATGTTAAATTGAATTAAAAATGAAATATGAATAGTTTTTTTCTAGACTTTGATAATAGAATTAGAGATTTTTTGGATATTATGAAATGGGTTAAAGGTAATAAAGTGATTATTCTAAGTGACTTATGAATTGTACCTGAAATTCTTGGGTGAGCTAAATCATGTGGGATAATAAATATTTCAATGGGTAAATGTTGATGAGTTGATATGTGTGTTAAATGGATTACATGTATTAATTTATTATTATGTTAAATTGGGATAATACATGAGAATTATGGAATATTCATAAATGGATAAGGAATAAGGATACCAAAGTGGTTAAATGGGCTATACAATGAAAATGGTAAACATACTGATGGGTTAATGCATGATGTTAATCCTACATTTTGAATGATTATGAAATGAGAATTTTATGTTGTTGATTACATATGGTTTGTGATATGCTATGTGTGGTAACAGATAAATAATCATTTTCACAAGGCTTGGTTGTTGTGGGGTATTGGACTTGTGGATATACTCCCATTGGTTAGTTTAAGACTAAGGTTATAACCCCACCCCACATTGAATGAGTTAGGGAAGGAATTCGAGGCTCTATTCCCCTAAAAGATGCATTTTATGAGATTACCTAGACGGAATATCAAAGGTAATTGTATTTCATTTATTGTGAAATGCTATACCTAGAGATTTAGGGAACCTAACTTATTTAGTTATTCATATAAATTGACTATCTTAGGCCGTAGTGTAAATGATGTAATGACTTACCCATAAAAAATATGATAATGTTGAACTTATTAATGAAGATAGTGTAATTGATGAAATGGATTGAATGATTAAAATGTTTTAAGAGTATATTGTTTAATAAAAACAGATGAATTATATTTTATTTTACCTTGTCATTATCTATTACATGTATGCACTATCTATTTAGACTAGATATTTTGGAGACACTGTTGGTGGTTGCCTACTGATTTGAACTCACATCCTGATTGATCCTTTATTGGGTACCTGAGTGGACTTCATTATTGTAGGTCCAAAAAAGTGAAATGGCCCTATGCTAAGTAGTTGAATTTGGATTAGTGACTTCATGGATGAGGATATATTCTTAGAGTAAGGAACTATTTTTTGGATTCAAATATTGGTCTTTATTTTTGGATTTCTTTCACTTTTGGCACTGTTAACATGACATGACATATTTATTATTTGGTTGTGAGTTGAAACTTGTTTGGAAATTGGTTGGAAATGAAAGTTTTGGTTTTTTGTTTTATTATTTCCATTACATAATTTATTATCTAATTTTAATTACTCTAGTATAGGGGGTATAGTCTCCCCACATGGATATTTAAACCCTTGCTTCTAGTCAGCAACCTCTAGAGTATGGGGAGGCATGCTTGAGGTCATGTGGTGACCTAGCTCGGGGAACCGTTTAGTGTATTCTAGGATGGGAATGTTACAAAGTGGTATCAGAGAAGTTCTTTTTATATGGTATTACTATTTGGGATGGTAGGAGGGAGATTAAGATATATTGGGTCTTGGTAATGATCTCATTCTTGGGCGTATCTAACCCATGTACAGGGGACAACCTAAGTGGTTAGGGAAAGAATTATTGTTCTTAATGTGTGTTATTATAGTTAAATAATATTTTACCATTGGGTGATGCACTTATTGTGTGATGTGACCATTTTATGATATTTTTATCATGGAAATAATGGAACGAGGGTGTTCACTCAAGTATAATTGTAGGAACCTATAGATATAGGTGGAATAAATCATGGTAGGCACACGCAGGATGGGTGTGTGGGATATGAAGGGTAGGTTTCATTTTATATCCTATAAAATTTTTAGAAAATAATGTCTAATAAAGATTATTAAAATATTAAAATGTAAAGAATGTTAAATAATTGTTAAGGATTTATCTTCATTTGAAAGTTTTAAATAGGTTATAGATTCTGTTTATAAAAATTGTGAATGGGAAAGGTATCTAAAATAGAAAGGTTTGTGTCGTGATAGTAGAATAGTAGGTAAGTGTTAAAATAAAATAATTGTGTTCATGTTAATTAGTTTACCCCATGTTGACCATGAACCATGGTAGGGATGGATAATGGTAGTGATAGACACATGGTTGTGATCATTTGGGTAATATATATGAATGAGTTATTTTATGGCTATTAGAGAACCCTTTTTGTGTAAAAAAATTGAGAATGATTTATGTTATGTGTTATAAGAATCATGTTTTTCATTATAGATAATGCTAAAATGATGAAGTTTACCAATTGTGTGACAATAAGATATAGTCAAGAACACTTCTCTAGTAGCAGAGAAAGGAAACTATTGGTCTAAGATAATAGAGGAGAGGAGTAGTTCCTTGAGAACTTTACTCTCTTTGTTTAGATGATGGAAAGAGACCCAGGGTGGGTCATGTCAAGTATGTTCAATTTGACCAGATAATTTCAGTTGCATCACCCTCAAATGTTTTCTAGAGAGAGTGGACTTGAGGATATAGAGTTCTATATAGAGTCTATCCAGACAATCTTGGATCAATTGGAGACTTCAGCAGAAAAAAGAGTCAAGATAGAAATCTATATATTGCAAGGACCAAAAACACACTGGTGGGATATTATAGTTTTGACTCAATAGGCTAAAGTAATGTTACATAAAGACTTATGGGAGAATTTTATAGAAAATTTATATCAAGAGACCCAGAAGTAGAACCAGGATAAAGAATTTATGTAGTTAACCCATGGAACAATGTCAGTGATGGATTATGGGGGTCACTTAACTAACTTGAAATGCTTTGTTCTAGCATTGTAAGGGGATTAGGACACTATGAAAAGATAGTTTCAGGATGTACTTAGGAATGAGATTAAGTCCTAGGTAAAAATATTTCATTTGAATAGGTTTACAGAGGTGGTAGATCAGACTCTTATCTCTAAAGGGAATTTGAAGGGGGCTTCAGGTAGTGGGTTTTTGGTTCAGTTTGTTGGAATAGTGGAGAAAATTTTGAGGGTATAATGAACCATTTTGGGAGTCTTCAATAGAGTAGGATTGGTAAGAATATCCATAAGATAGGTTCATATTATCAAGGTGGCGATCATGTGTTTTTCTATTAGTGTGGAAGGTCGGGGTACAGGTGTGGTCATTGCCCCCAATCACCAGTTGAGTGTAGAGAATGTGATAGAATGAGGCATGTGTAGAGGTTCTAATAGAGCCTTAGATAGATATATATTGATATAGGATAAAGGAAGGTTCCAATTATAAGAAGGGTGTCGATTAATCTATATTAGGTATGTAGTTGGATATCGATTGGTCATACTGGTCAAGGTGGTGGACATGGAACTCCAAGGTGAGAGCATCCACATCAGCAAAGTAGTGCAGTGATAGGAACTCAAATTGGGTCCTAGGGTAGAGGGGTAGGGAAACTTCATGTAGTCCAGTATACACCTGGAGGTGGTGAGGTGGGACCATCGGCTGTTCAAGGCATGATCCTTGTAGCTTCCATGCTTTCTAGTGCTTTATTCGATATAGTTGCATCGCATTTTTTTTCTCAGTTTTTGGTTGTGTTGGGCCTGGCGATGTAAAGTGTATGTGGGGTTATGTTGATTAGTACACCCTTAGTGGTGCGAACAGAGGATATTAGGTCATGTAGTGGGTGTGATCCCAAGGTTGGTGGGTACCGATTTATATGGGATTTTTTCATGGTTGAAATGTCAATTTTTTGATATGGTTTTGGGTGTGTATTGGATAGTGTTTTAAGAGTCCCACATTGACTATTACCATCATAGGTTAATTTTCACGTCTCTTGAGGGAGATACTTATGTACGTCATGGTGAATGGGATTTTCAGGCAGACTGTGTAGGGCCAGTTTGTTAGCAGTTGGGTAAAATCACATCCTAGGTATATTATCTTATGATTAATGATGGGGGAGAAGAAAATAATGTCTTTCCTCCTTTTATGGATCAGTTTTAGGATTATTTTCTGGAGGATTTCATGGGGTTTCCACCTGAGAGGGATGTTGAGTTCATGATAGAGTTTCTATTAAGAGAGGAACCAGTTTCCATTCTTCTATATAGAATAGAATCTGAAGAACTCCATGAGATTAAAACTCATTTATATGAACTAGAGAATAAGGTATTCATTATTCCTAGAACATCAACTTGGGGATATCTGGTGCTGTTTGCAAAGAAAGATGATGGGTCATTGGGGTTTTTTTCAATTATATGAAGTTGAATCATTTGACGGTTAAGAACTGATACCATCTTCCTTGAATTGAAAATATATTTGACCATATGAGAGGTGCTTCACTATTTTTGAAAATTAATTTAAGGTCAAGATATCCTCAGCTAAGGGTGAGACATTTTGATATATCATGAACTACCTTCAAAAGTAGGAACAAACTATATGAGTTGTGGTGATGTCGTTTGGGTTGACCAATGCCCTGATAGTTTTAATGGCATTAATGAATCATATATTTCACCCATATTTAGATCAATTAATAGTTTTCTTTATTAATGACATCTTGGTGAACTCTAAAACTCATGATGAGCATGAAAAACATCTTGACATCTTCCTAAGTACACTTATAAAGCGTATTCTATACACCAATCTATACAAGTTTTATTTCTATATATATAAGGTTAATTTATTAGGGAATATAATCTTAGCGGAATGTGACTATGTAGATACATATAATGCATTGGTAGTTGTGTTTTGGAAGCATCCAAAGAATATTTCTAACGTTTGATGTTTTCTGGGTTTGGATGAAAATTACAAAAAGGTTCATTAAATACTTTTATATTTTGGTAGCGTCACTTTCAAGTTTTAGTAAGAATGGTATCAAGTTTGAGTTGTCGGAGTCTTATGATAATTCCTTTCAGTAATTGAAGAAGCGGTTGACAACTGCACCGATTCTGATATTACTTGAGCTAGGTAAGAAATATACCTTATTTTGTGATGCATCTGGTGTTGGTCTTGGAGAGGCATTAATTCAAGATGACTGAGTTGTGGCATATGGGTCATGATAGTTTAGGGATCATGAAAGAAATTACCCAATTCATGATCTTGAGTTGGACGTAGTGGTTCAGGCCTTAAAATATTAGAGGCATTACTTGTTGGGAGAATGGTTCACTATTTATACTAATCATAAAAGTCTGAATTACATCTTATCTTAGAATGATTTGAATCTTTTTTTAGTGAATATGGGTTTAATATATACAATACTTTGACTTTGATCTAGTTTACACACCAGGAAAAGGAAATAGTGTTGCAGATGCTTTGAGTTTAACGATTCAAAATTAGGTGGTTCAGGAATTAGGTTCGGAGAAGAAGATGATGGAAATTCATTCCAAGATGCATCTAGAGGTACAAGATAGACATGGTAAGATGACCCTTGCATCCTTGGTGATTTAGTCCACACTTCTGAGCTAGATTAAGGAGAGTCAGTGTGAAGATCCAAAATGTTAGGCTTTGAAAGGGAATATTAAAGTTAGGGAGACACCTTCTGATTAGACCATTAGAGATGATGAGATTTTCTATGTTAGTGGCTATGTGGGTTTTCTATCATGTATGTGAGAAGATTTGATGTGTGACTTCCATGCATTGAAGTGGGAGATGAATCTTGGTTTGACCAAAATGTATTGTGATATTTGTAGGCAGTATTGGTGGCTAGTTTTGAAGAAAGAGGTTGTAGGTTATGTGGAGCGATGCCTTACCTATCAGTAGGTGAAGGCTGAGCATCCGTAATTGGGTGGTTTGTTATATCCATTTACTATTACAGATTGGAAATTGGATGACATGATGATGGATTTTGTTTTCTGTCTTCTAAGTACTCCACATAATAATGATGTGATCTTGGTAGTCATTGATCATTTGACTAAAGCGGATCATTTCATACCAATTCAAGATACTTTCACTATAGACCAGTTGGGTGAGTTGTACATTCGTGAGATAATATGGTTGCATGGGGTACTATGGATGATAGTTTTAGATCGATATCTATGATTTTCATCATACTTCTGGTAGGGATTATAGGGAGCACTTGGAACTAAGGTGTTTTTGAGTATGACCTTCCACCTATAGTCATACGAGAATTAAGAACATACCATTTTGGTACTAAAGGAAATGTTGAGGTCTTGTGTCCTAGATTTTGGTGGATTATAGGAAAATAACTTTCTCTTATTGAGTTTTATTACAATAATAGATTCCATGCTATGATTCATATGGCACCATATTATTCACTCTATGGTAGACAATATAGACCCCTATTATGTTGAATGGAAGATGGATAATCAGAATTGTTTTGAACGAGTCTCATGTAGGTATCGTCAGAAAAAATTTAGTTGATTCAAAAACATATAGAAACATATAATAGTAAGAAAAATTTATATATGGTAAGAATCATAGAACTCTTGAGTTCTTAGTGGGATATTTTGTGTTTATTAGGGTGTCTCCAAGTTTGAGTCACCATCAGATTCAAAAACAGGGTAAGTTGGCACCCATGTATGTGGGAAATTTGATATTGTGGAAAGGATTAGACTGGTGGTATATTTATTGTCTCTTATATAGTGATATAGTGGCATGCACGATATCTTTCAGGTTTCTCATCTTTTCCAGTATCACCCTAACCCATCTCATGTGATTGATGTTAAGGATTTTAAACTTGAGGTTGATGGAACCTTCGAGGAGCATCCAATTTTTATTGTGAGTCATAGTGAGAAGGTATTGTGAGGATAGAAAATTCCCTTGGTTTTGGTTTTTTGGAAATATGGAAATGTATAGGAATAAACATGAAAAAGGGATTCAGATGTACAAGTGATGTGGCCCAATATCTTTGCTTCATAAGCTCAGTTATACTTGGGAAGTGCAACTCAAGGATGAGCCGTTATAAGGTGGGTAAGTTGTAAGATCCTAGAATTCATATAGGTATGTTATTGTTTAAATTTTGGATTTAATCTCTAATTTTTACTTAATTAAATGTTTACTAGATGTATGAGAAGTTTTAGGGGTGTTTCGGGGGTTCGGGACATGAAAGTAATGAGACATCATCCATCTAGTAATAGCTAAGAGGAGGGGTGCACAGTAAAGAAAAACCATGCAAGGGGGAGGGACAAACCTTGTGGCCTTGGATAGAGTCATTCCCCATGGTTGGTGCATGGTTTCTCAAAAGATTTGGGCCTCCCTAGGTAACTATGCAACTCAACCCCTCTTGGATAGTGGCAAGATCATGGTTTGCACATGGTTTGGAAAATCATGCAGCCAAACCGGGTGATCCATTAAAAATTGTAAAATTTCAAAACTTTCCCCCATTATTTTTAAGTTCTTACCTGATTTTTTCCTGAAATTGTTCTCATCTCAACCCTAGTGGAAAAACCACTCTCCCAAATCTTCCCAAGTCAGGTTCTCCCTGGATTTTTTGTCATTTAGATCATTGTTGGTTGAGAATTAATGATCTGAGTGATTCTAATCCTTACCTTTCTTTACTTTTCTAGATTATGGATTGTAGTTTGCCTTATATTATTAAAAATCCCTAAAACCATCTTTTTTTGATGTATTATAGGTTGAGTCTTTAAGGTGTTCTTGAATCCATCTCTAAGACTATGGTTAAGTGTGATATTATCTTCATATTAGAGGTAGGTGGTCTACAAGCTATATCCCATAGTTTTTATGTTAATTTATGCTTGAAACGTTGTGTGTTTTCTTTCCAATTGTTGTTCATTTAATGTATTTTGTTATATTTGGTACAAATGGTTGTCTAAATAGATATTTTAACCCCCCATGATCCTTTTAGGATGCGTTGAGGTTGATCAGAACAATTTAGGGCCACCCATGGGGTGCACCAACGATTCCGAACATAGGAAATGGTTATGTTAATACTGAAATTCGATATATGATATAGTAGATTTCATGAATAACATTTTGTTATGTTAAATTAAATTAAAAAAATGGAATATGAGTAGTTGTGTCTAGACTTTTATAATGGAATAAGGGATTTTTTGGCTATTATAAAATGGGTTTTAGGTAATAAAGTGATTATACTAAGTGACTTTTTAATTGTTTATGAAATGATTAGGTGAGATAAAGCATATAGAATGTTAAATATATTAAATAAGTAAATGTTCATGAGTTTATATGTGTGTTAAATGGATAAATTTTAGGAATTGATGATTATGTTAAATTGGGATAATACATAAGAATTGTGGAATATACATAAATGGTTAAGTCATAAAGAAGGGAATTGGGTTAAATGGGATATGAAATGAAAATGGTAAATGTAATAAATGGTTAAGGAATGATGTTAATCCAAAAAGTTGAATGATTATGAAATGAAAATTTTATTTTATTGATTGTGCATGGTTTGTGATATGGTATGATTTGTAATAGATAAATATGCATGTGAACATGGCTTGGTTGTTGTGGGATATTGGACTTGAGGATCTATTCCCATGGGCCAGGTTAAGACTAAGGATCTAACCCCACCCAACAATGCATGGTCTAGGGAAGGGGACCAAGTATCTATTCCCCTAATAGATGAATTTGATAAGACTACCTAGACTGATGATTCTAGGTAAGTGTATTGCATTTATTATAAAATGTTATCCCTAAAGAATTAGGTAACTTGACTTATTCCCATATGCATAGAAATTGATCATCTTAGGCCGCAGTGTAAATGATTTAATGTATAACCCATAGAACACATGATAAAGATGAATTTTTTAATGAAGACAATGTAATTGATGAAATGGATTGAATGGTGAAAATGGTTTCAGAGTATATTATTAACTAATAAAACCCGAGTTATCGTTTGTTTTACCTTGTAATTTATCTATTACCTACATGCACTATATATTTTGACTAGATATTTTATAGATGTCATTGGTGGTGGCCTACTGAGTTGTACTCAAAACTTTCTCAGGCCGTTGTTGGGTTCCTGAACAGACTTCATTATTACAGGTCACAACAAGGGGAAGGCCCCTATGCTAGGGAGTTGAGTTGGAACTGGGGTGGTTCATGGATGATGATCTAGACATGGAGTCATGAACCATTTTAGGTATTCATAAGTTGGTATTTATTTTGGGTTTTCCTTCACTTTTGGCACTGTTATCATGACATGACATATTTATTATTTGGTTGTGGGTTTAACCCAGTTTGGAACGTGGTTGTAAATCCATGTTAGGGTTTTGTGGATTATTATTTTTGTTAATTCATTTATTATCTATTGTGTCTTACTCTGGTATAGGGGGTATATTCTCCCCAAATGGCTATTTAGAACCTACCTACTAGTCATCATCCTTTGGAATTTGGGGAGGCATGCTTGAGGTCATGTGGCGACCCAGCTCGAGGCACCGTTTAGTGTCTTTCAGGTTGGGAACGTTACACCATGGATAGTATATATAATTTTATATAAAGAAATAATTCTGTATTTATGATATAATTATCATTATTTAAAGATAAAATAATATGTAACTTCTTTCCATAATGAATGTTTAAAAATGAAAGCATTTTGCATGCGTAAGTACGACCTAACGTCTCAATGATTGCAACATAGTTAATTTTTCAAAAACATATTTCCGGATTTATTTTAAAAGTATAATCTATGTATAAAAATGATAATTATTTCATTTATTATTATTGTGGAGATTATTGAATAATTATCCCTTTGAACATAGTCAACTTACCGATGTCATTTCAAACATACAATCTAAATATTGTCAAAATGTTTGACATGAATTTAGTTGATTAAGTAATTAAATATAAATACATAATGGGTAAAATAAAAGGAATAGTGAACTTGAAAATTTTATTAATAAATTAAATAATTATCATATGTTTATTATTCTGGAATATAAATAACATGTGTGACGATCCAAACTCGAGGTAAGAGGTTTCTTAACTCAATTTCCATTCATTGGGTTATACTTCTGCATCATTGACTATGTTATTCATTGATTATGTGTGAAATAAACTCTTATTATATTAATATTTCTTTGCATTTTTTGGATTTACATTTGTTACACCTAATCACTTCATTGATTAATTATCATTCCAATGATACTATATTTGTATGGGATTTTCATATCACTTTTATTTTTATGAGACACATTCCATATTCACTACTTATTTATTTTATGTGGTGTATATACTAACCATGAATATATTTTATGATTCTTATCATGAACATTATGGGGATTTACATATCTATATAAGGTTATTTATTTTATGAGGCTTATGATTAAAAATTTACCAAAGTGGCAAGGTTTTTAAGTTACAATCTAATTGTTTATGATTAAGTTTTGTTGATGAAATATTATTGTATATCTCTAAAGAAAACCATTAATTTTATTCTCCTATGGTTATTTATATATAATAAATGTTCTCCTTTAATTTTCCTTCTTTTAATAACTTAAGATACTGAAATAATTTTTTTAAGGAAAACCCACATTATTTCCCTCTTCAGTCAAAAATCCTTCTTCTATATCCATGTTTTCTAAAATTGTTTCCAAGAATATTTTTAATATTCCCATATTATTATTTAAATTAGTTTTTATCCATGATTTAATTTTTACAAAATGGTTTAAAAATTAATCTTCTTTTCATTTTTTGAACAAGGTACCTTTTGAATTTTTATAAATGTTTGAATGGAATGTTTTCTTTTAACTTATATAGAATGAAAATAATTTCCCATAGCTATGAATAGCCAATGATTTGAATCTATATTTACATATTTCAAAGGTTATTTTCAAATAATTTTTTTATTTAATTTTTGGGAAATTTTCATATTTTAAATAAGTTATTTCCAAGTGGAAAATATATTTCTAATAACATATGTTCTATGTGATAGTTTAGAAGTGTTTTCCATATAAGATGAAATAGTTTTATGTTTCCTAATATTTTTTGGGGATATGATACAATGATAACATCATTATTATTTATATGGATGGTAAATGATCATGATGATATGATATTTATAAAACTCATTTATTTCCATGTGTTATGCCATGATGAAAGTTTTAGTAAACCCATTTCTTTTATGTAACAATCATTCAATGTTTTAATTTCTAAATGAACACCTTATTTTTAAAACTATGATTATGTACTCAAATATGAAATTCCATAATACTTAATTCATTTTTATATTTGGATTCTTTATAAAAATTTATTTGATTACGATATGTTTCAAGATTATGCAACCCATTTATTTCCATTATTAACTCTTAGGATTATGCCTTATGATTGATATCATTTTATGGCACACATAATCATGAGAATGTTATAGTGTGTGTTCCATGATAATTCTCCAATTAATTTGGTAAATATTTTGTTTCATGAGATTTTATTTATGAGATTATGGAGTAAAACTAATCCATAATGGGACTCACTACACTATGTGATGTTGTCATGGTAGTCAACCTTGAATTTTCTTTTGTCATGTTTTATATTGCTACCACATTTCATATATTTACTTGAACTTATGATATCTTGTTCTTTATATCATGACCCCATGTGATTACTCATGATCTTTTTATTTTATTATATCATGTTATACCTTTGAATCACATGTTATCATTCAATATCATTTTTATTCGCTTACTGGGATTAATATCTCACTGCTTTTTCTATGTATTCCCCTAGTTATCTCATGTAGATTTAGTAGCTCATTATGAAAATTAAAACAACGATGTTTTATTTTCATATTGATTTTTATGTACTTAGTCTTTAAAAGAAACTAGTACTTTTGATCATTATTTTTATGGAATGGATAATTATGTTAAAAATGATGTAATAATATGTGTAAAAAGGCTTGGGTTTTTATATTTGGTCTTAGAGAAAAGAATATTTATTTTTTGGGATTATGAATATAATACCTTAGTGATAGCCATAGTAATACATCTAGGTTTAGAAAAATATCCTTGAATTTTGGTGAAGCACATAGCGAGTATTTTCTAAGAAAATGCATCTCTATCTAATATTACAAGTGAACATGATTTTGAAACAAATGTATATAGGGGTAACAACACTGAAAAAATTTGGTCTAGTATATCTCATCAAACATTCTAGTTCAAGGTGAGTGTTTCCTTAATGTGCACCTAGTTTTACACTCCTATGGGATATGCTTAGATAGCTCACATCTTCTCAATGAACCATTATAAAGTATTTGAATTGATGATGACCATGAATGACCTATGCGAAACATAAAGAATCACATATTGAAAAGAGTTTGTTATGATTTAGACATCCTATAAATTATTTTTCAAGATTATATGGTTTCCCACTATGAATTATATTATTCACACTATGTTTTTGGTTTTCGTTAGTGGCTAGAACTTGGAGAAATTATGTAAATGATGAATGTAAATGAAAATGAAATGTTTTTACACATGTTAAACCAAATTAAATGGAATATTTAAGGAAAAACCATGTGATCAATCATAATCAAATATCTCATTATATCATTTAAAATATCAACTTGGGTGAAATTCTTGATACACCTAATAAGAGAAAATTGAGTTTCTTGAAGCATATAGATGGAAGAAGATTATGTTTCTAACATTTAATGTATGTGGGAATATGTAATCAAGTATGTCTCAAAGTAAAGTGAATATTATTTATTCTTGGAAAATAAGGGCATAGAGAAAGTAATTTCTAATGAAAAATAAAGAGTTCAATAGAGGGATATCAAGTTTACCCTAAGGCACCATTTAGAGTCTAATGTATTATATATAGGGAAAATGGTAATTATCCAACTAAATTCACTAATACAAGGGTTAACTCATAAAACAAGGAAGGAAATATGAAATTCTAATCAATTAAGTGAAATTATTGAACTGTTTATGTATTGGGATTCAAGAATTATGTTGTAGAAGTGTTATATCAATGATATTTTAGTGAAAAAAATTTAAGGTGACTAATGATATTTTTAGGAGAAGTTTTATTAGGTTGAGTTATATGTAACCCTTAGGGTTAACATGAGGGATTATTTCAAAATAATTATATTACATTTTTGAGGATGTTTATCACATTTTTTGGAATTTTATATAATTTATACTAATTTTGTTTTAATTAAAAGAGAAACCTGCCAGATGGATTACTACCCATCACATCTAGAAAGGTTTTAGGGATTGATCCCACAATCTAAGGGTTAAAAGGGTTCAATATCGACCATTTTTCTATGTTATGCCATGATAACCATGGTATTGAAATTATATTTGGTGATTAAGTAATTAATAATATTTTGAAAGAAGTTAACTATTTTGGGAACCTTATATGACTAAAGTAAATAGAATATTATGTGATTTTATTTGGATAATAAAGGTTGAATTATATTTTAAAATATTATATTATTTTAATTGTGATACATTTTATTTATGTAAATGATTAGAATATTTTGGGGAGTATATGATTAGGGAATTTTCCTTTTTGAGTATATAAATTTATGGAAAACTACTGTTGATTGAAGAAAAATTTTAAATTAATCTTCGAAGAATATGTGGTCAAATTATACTGATTTTTTTGGATCTGAACTCAATCGGAAATATTTTAAAAAAATTAGGATAGATCTAAGTTGAAATTTGGGTGTTATTTTTTGAGGTTTTTGATATTAATGTTCTATTTCATCATATGAATGTTTATTATTTTGGGGAGTTATCTTACATTGTGCTAACCATTTTAGTTTTAGTTAATTTATAAATATATAAGGAATATATTTCTATCCTTTCACGGAGTATATGGTCTATTATAAGTTTATTTTTGTGCTTATGGAATGAAAAATCCATCTGGAATACTCCTTGTTTGAAGAAAAAAAGGATATTTTGGTTGAAATTGATTAAAGGATGAAATTAGGACTGTCAATTAAGTATATTAATTTATGTTCTTCGTCTAGATGGTAAAGTAATTCCCCAAATCTATGAAAATGATATTGAAACAAAAAAATTTATCCTATTACCTTCATTTTTGATGAATCAATGGTCCTTTTCACACCTAATTGTTTTATGGCTATTAAATTTCTCTTGACCGTTCACTTTATTATGATCAATGATATCAATCAATATAAATTATTATTTAGAAATTATTTATATCCTCTATATCCATATTTTCACTAAAAACTCATGTTATCCTATTTGTAAACCAAGTTATTTGTTATTCTAGATGACCATCGTATTTATTTTTCCTTATTTTAAAGAGGATGTTTTATTAACCCTTTTTACGATGTGATATTTCAACAAAAGTATTTTTAGATGTCAAAACCTTGATTATCACGATCAAATTATAATTGAAAGGATTAAATTTATTAATGTTGGTGGGGGGGGGGGGGTAATGTAACACCACAATATTTTAAAAATAAAACTATATTTGATAGCATATATGACACACAACACCGAGCTGAAACAAACCATGAAATAATATTATTTAAATATGATTGTTATAACCTTGTCATTAAATTGTAGAGTATGAGTAGGATTAACTGATTTGTGAAATATATATAAAAATACTACTCAATATAAATTTATTGATAAATTATTATTAAATAATCACTCAATTTTCAGTAAAATCATTTTATTCTTCAAAATATAAATTTACTTCAAAAATGGTTTTTTTTAATTTGTGATAAAATATTATAATTAATTTATAGATATTTTATAAAATTAATTTGATAAAAATATATTATATTTTATATCATAATATCAAAATTAACTTTTGTTGAAATGTATAGATTTATCTAAAAGTGTGTTTTTCAATGAATAGTGAAAAATATTGATTTTTATTAAAATGTATATTTTCTTATAAAGTATTTAAAAAATAAATTATATTTTTTTTAAAAAATTAATCAGTTAATTCTTATTAAAAATGACCCAATTATAGTATTTTTAATAAAATTATACTATAATTTAGTATAAAAATATTTTTATATTTAAAAAGGTTTTTTTCTTAAAAACTGTTTTTCATTGAATTTTTTATTTTAATATTAAATTAATTTATAACACTTATAGAATATTGAATCTATATAAATGGATTCCATATTTTAAATCAAGAGATACAAAAATTTTAAATATTTCCCTTTAATTTTTTGTTATTATGAATAGTAACCATAATAAATAAATGTCACTATATTAAGGGTAATTCAGATAATTAAGATTACAAATAATGTGATAAGTACAAAAAAATGACTCTAAAACATGAATTAATCCTATTGAATGTGTTTATCTCAAAAATTTACATAGAAGTTATGAAAAATATGGCAACACGTTGCCATATTTCTTTAATTGTTTCCTTTATATTTTTTTTGTAAAGAAAAGTAAAAAATGTCATTTTCTTTGTTCTATTATCTCTAATTTTTTTTACATGGGGATAAACAGAGGATATTTTCCATTATAAAAGTATAATATGAAATATAAATTAAATTTTTTTATCATGGTAATTTATTTATAATTTTTAGTGATGTAATAATTACCTTAAATGCTTACGCAACACCGACACTGTATTTATTCAATTATTAGAGAAAATAAAATAAATGATTTTAAAAATGTTAAAATGTGACATAATTTGAATATATTATTGGGGAACACAAATTTTATAGGTAAAAATAAAATATTATATAGGTTTTAATAAATTATGTTTTAATTCCATTGTTTTTAGGTTGTTTTCAAAGTAAAATTAAATTAATAGTAACAAAAGTACATTAAGAATATTTTATGATAAATAATATTTTATCGAATGATTTTAAATTAAACAAATTATTATATTTACACAATTTATTTTTATATAGTATCAAATACCAACCATGGTACATTTATGGGCCATTTTTTCTTTTATATTAACTATATTGACCCCTAAAGAATAAAAACTTTGTTATCACGGTAATTATCAAAAAGGGTAAATAAAAGTTCTAACAAATAGATAAGGGTAAAAAAATAATCCAAACTTATCCAAATTTTACTAGATGATATTATTTTGAACTATACTCATCCTATATTATAATAAAATCAGTTTTAATCCTTTTTAACATAAAAATTCATGTATATTAATTTAATATTTTAATTAATTCCAAGAGTGACCCTTCCCTCACTTATAAAAGGGAACCACCCATCCTATTTTACTTATAATTTAAAATCATTTTATTTAAGAAAATACATATCCAAAGACATTAAAAATCCCTAGTGAAATTATATAGGTATTTTATTTGGAATAATACCAACCTTAAATGGTTTATGGAGTAATGAAAAGGAAGTTGTCCAAAGAAGAGCTATAATATTTAACCAAATGCTTTAGTAATATTTATTCTTAAAAATCCTTTAAATATTATTAAAACATGATGATATAATAAAATAAGTATCTCATATATAATTATATATTTTTATATTAATTATATAACCTTTATTCATCTCATATTCCATCGAATGGGAAACAAAACCATCTTTCATGTAGACAACAGACTACCGCCTCACATACCGATGTAATTTGTTTTCCATAACTGAACCTCATGGATGATTATAATGGTGGATGTAATGTTTATATATTATATTAATGAAATATTTATAATTATTTAAAATTAATATATCATATTCTTTCTTACATTTCCATTCATTTAAAAAATGATAACGTCATTCGTGCGTACATGTGGATTACCACCTCCACGAAGTGATGTGATTTGTTTTTAATTAACACATCCCATGAAAGTTATATATAAGTGTATGTAAAGAAATAATATGATATTTATGATATAATTATTACTATTTAAACATAAAATTGTACTTAAATTCTTTCTATAATGATAATTAAAAAAAGGAAACGTTACTCTTATGTACATATGGCTTACCGTCTCCAATATTGTAACATAGTTTGTTTTTCATAATCAAATTTAATGATTGGTTATAAAAGTATAATTTATGTATAAAAATGATAATTCTCTGATGATTATTATTCTGTAAATAATTTAATAATATCATCTTTGATAATAGTCAACCTACCAAAGTCATTTTGGATATACAACCCAAATATATTCAAAATATCTAACGTGAACTTAATTGATAAAGTAATTAAATATAACTCAGTAATATATAAAATAAAATAAATAATAAAATTGAAAAAATGTTCTTTAGAAATCAAATAATTTAAATAAGAATATTATTGTAAAATCCCATGTTTTTTATACTTAAATATTAAATATTTTTAGATCATCACTCAATACATTTCATAAATACATTCCCTAGGATCGTAAAGGTTTTGTTTCTTTAGAAAATCAATGAAGAATATTTTTATTTCATGAAATATATTCAATATATAACATAAATATATTTCGATTTAGTAATCATTATTTATATACCCTACTTAATCCTTTACTTATTACCTTGGGAAAAGATACATAAGAAGGGGTGAGCTTAGATGCTCAGTAAGGGTACACATAAAAGATATCAATCAATGATCAAATGAAAGAATAAGATAAGAATATGGGTATTATATCATAACCATAAAATAAAAATTTCTTAACTAATCTATCAAAGATCATAAACACGATTCATGGGATAAAAAATTATCATTTCAAAAGACTTGAATAATAAGAGTGATAATTCTTAATAAATAAATCATGAACCATAAGTTCATTTCATAAAAGTATGACACAATAATAGGTCTAGAAACCATTTTATATGTCAATTTTAACTACCAAGAACATAAAATAATAAAATATTAGGCCACAACACATATTTACCATAGTAGATCAATCATATCTACTTGTTTCCCGTAATAGATCAAGTACATCGAATTGTTTCCAAGAATGGATTGAGCACATTGACATTTTTCCCATAATGGATCAAATAAATATATATTTTTTACCATAATTGACCCAAAATGTTGATTTGTTTCCCACAATGGATAAAGAACATAAATTTTTTTCCTATAATTATCTCATGAAATATAATAATTTACCCAATACAGTGGATGGAAATATAATTCTAGATCCACCCATAATACAAAGAAGATGATAAATATGTGTTTAAAAAGATCATAAAACATTCATTATATCATAAAATCATATACCATGAAAAGGGAATCAATTTCATTAACACATCATAACCTCATCATAACATAACCGATGGAAAATAAATGGGTTTTATAAACATATCATCATCATAATCATAAAACATTTAGAGAAAGAATAAGGATTTCATTATTGGATCATATCCCTAGTAAAACTGAAGCAACACCAAATGTTTTTGTCTTAGATGAATATAAATACCATTAAAAACATACTTGAGGAAAATATCATTTCTGTTTTGAAATCATTTATTTAAAATATAAACATTTCCAAAATATTATTGAAAACATTTTATATGATAATAAATATGGTAACATATAAATTATGTTTCAATGAATGGAGTAGTCGTGATGGTATGCAATTTTTTTCATGCTATATAAGTTAAAAAAAATCCATTTCAAAAAATTTTATAGGAAAAGTACATTGTTTGTAAAATTAAAAGATGTTTACATTGAATTTTAACACAAAGTGAATCTTGTTGGAATGAAATATAGATGTATATGAATATTAAATGGAATAATACAAGAGGGGGGGGGTTAATTATAGGTTTAAAAACTTTGTATTTAAACACTTAAGAAATTAGTTTAAATGATCTCAAACAAATATAATTCAAAATCAATACAATTAACCACAATTTTCTTGGATATAAAAGGTATGATACGATGTAATACTATAAGTAATTTAAATCAATTGTATTCAAAATGAATACAATAATCAGAGTAATACAAATGTGAAAGATTCTATCATAAAGCGTATAGAATATATTAATATAATATGTAATTGAATAAATGTAATTGAAACAATTACAATTGAATATGGAATGAAAGAGGAAACAATAAAATTTCCTTTCTAATACAAACAGCATCAGAAATGTAAATTTATTACAATTCTTTTATCCCAAAGAGAAGGGTATCCTTTCACTTAGGATAAAAGGTATATCTTACCACCACCTTGGTAATCCCTCGATATGATGATTGGTACGTCTATCTTGCTATTCCTGCAAACCCTTGATTTTTCAAGTAATCGGTACCTCTGTCATTAAAACACTTGAAATCCCTCGATACGAAGATCGGTAGCACCATCTTTCTATCCCCAGCAGCCCTTGATCGTTATCACCTGATCGATCACACAAAGAAAAACAAATCAATTATTTAAATACAAAACTAAGAACGACCCATTCACGTTTTGTAATCTCTAGGATTTCGCATGAAGCAAGAGAGAAGTCACAATGTCTCTCTCTATAACTTGATAGAAGCAAAGAATGATCAAAGTCTGTCAGTTGTTTTATCATCTTCAAATGACCTTATATTTATAGGCCTTAGGTTCCAATGGTCATATTTCCTCCAACGGTCATATTTCTATGGAAAACTCAGAGGGACTAGGACACCTGGAATTATATCTGTCATATTGAAATAGAAAACATGACATCATTTTGATTAGTTTAGAACTAACTCCACGACATCGTTATGGTTAAAACAAAAGATATATGAAAAATATTTTCATGAATATGATTGATATAAAACATGTTTTTTGATAAAAGGACAAAAACATGCCTGTGATAAAAGTAAAATATGAGTACTATTAGTATTACTTAGTGCAATATATTGATATGATGCAAAGTGATTATTATGCACAATAGTCAGTATGATTGATAGGGTCAGTACGATTGACAGAGTCAGTATGATTGATAGAGTCAGTACGATTGACAGAGTCAATATGATTGAAAAATATAACATGATAAACATAGTCAGTATGATAAACATAGTCAGTATGATAAACATAGTCAGTACGATAAAATAACATAAAGATATTTTTTATTTACAAAACAAAATACATAAAAGTCAAAAAAGGACTTTTGACTTAACAATCTCCCCCTTTTAGGAAAGCACAAAACACAAAGTAAAACTAGAAAGAAGTACTTATCACCCCCTAAGTTATGAAAAATATTCTGAATATAAAATTGAATACAACTAACTCCCCCTTAGGTATGTAATTTCTTAAGGATTGTATTTGTAGATTTTCCTTGATTTGGATGTATTGTATTTGATTAAAACATTCTCCCCCTTTGTGATTTACAAAAAGAATGGGGTAATCTTGAGTTGCCTGAAAAGGTTAGAGAGAAACAAAAAATGAATGGCAATGGGAGAGAGAATATAAAACTCAAAAATTTATAGAATTGGAAAAGTGAATCAAGAAAGAAAGATACAACAAAACATTCATTTTTTTTCTATTTCTTTTTCTTTCTTGATCAGCTCATGGAGAATAACTTTAATCTACCTGATTTCTTTCTTGTCTTCTGAGATAGAATCACCCTGGGATTTGAGAATCTCTTATTGATTGGAAAAAACCTGATCCTAATTCTTAATAGTCTCTTCTTGAACTCTGATTACTTATTCAAGAGTATCAATTCTGTCTTGCAAATTCTTATTGTCTTGAGACAACACATAATTTTTCTTCTTCAACAAAACTATTTCATCTTTGAAAGATGAAACCTTCAAAAACTATGAATGGAAATCATTCATCCTCTCTTGAAACTCTTTTATAAAAGGGATATCGACTCCATGAGTTTTTGACATTTGATTCAGCCTTTCAAAAGTTTCTATGTCAAGCTTATTGAAACTAATAGAAATATCATTTGAAAGCCGACTTAAGTCTTCAATTACAACCTCATGTTCATTCACTGAGATTTTTGTTTTGTATGACCACTTAGTCGTCTTATTGCAAGCCTTCTTATGGAAAACCAAACTTTCATATATTACTTTTAAATCAGCTTCTATTGACAATAATCTCTTTCTCAATTCCCTTACAGAACCAAAATTATTCCTTTGATTGTCTGTGATGAAATCAATTTTTCCTTCAATTATAAGAAAATAAGGAATAGTATTCTCAATTATCCTCAATACATGAACAATGTAATCACTTTTATTCAGAGAAATTGTGTGTTATGAATCAGTATTGTCATCGTATGAATCCAGTTCATTAGATCTTCTTGAGTCTTCAACAGGCTATTTTACTTTTACTTTTTCCTTTTCCTTTCTTTATTCTTCCACTTTGTCCCTTATAACAATTACTTTTTTGGTATGAGAAGATTGAGCACCTTACTTTAATTGATAAGGAAATCTATCTAAAAGAGTTTCAAGAGATTTAGCTGGTGCTTGATCGGCATGAAGAACTTATTGAATACCTTCACTTTGCTTTTGAAAAGATTCTTCTCTACACTTCTTTGAACTCTGAAGAAATTCCAAAAGAAAATATTCTTCCGCTTTTTCAACTTCTTGAACTTATTTCCATATTTGTTTCCCTTTCTATTTTTCTAGAAGACTCTGTACGATTGGTTCTTGCTGCACTTATTCTGTTAGTTGAGAAATAGCCATCTCAACCACTTTCATGATTTCAGTAACATCAAAATCTTGAGCTTTACTTTTAAAAAGAGTATTCTTTTTCTTCTAAACCTGAAGAGTATCATTTACCCTTATCCTATCAGTTAAAGCTTCATCTGGATAAATACCAAAATTAGGATCACCTTCTCTTCTTTGTTCTCTATCTTTCCTCTACTTGGACACAACCTCTTTGTTATATTTTTTTCTTCTTTGGCTTAGTACTGATTTGCAGATCTGACTTTTGAGGAGAAAAAACATTTGGAAATGATTCAATTGGCATTGGTGCCGATTGATTTGGTGCCGATTCAACTTCTACAACTTTAATGAAAAGTTTTGATTTCTCATCAAAACAAACAAATAACTTATTCAGTGTATTCTTACTAATTCAAGAAGGCTTTAGTTCTTTCAACTATCCTTTCAGAGGAATAATGCAGAACTTCAAACTCTCAAGAATGAACTTTGTAAGAATATATGGATACATAATCAAATGAGACTTGATCACTCCTGACATGACATTCTTGATTGTTTCAAAAATGTACCCCATGAGATTTACCTTTATAATGTTTATAAGATAGTCCCACATAAAGATGTCTGAGAATTTACGGTTTTCTCTATCCCCTTTCCTTGGGATAAGAAAGCCTTGCATCCAAACCACAACAAACCATTTATCTAGAGATAAATGGGATACTTTTCTCTTCTCTTTATTTATGAGGAATAATGATTTTTCATCTCTTTCTCTATTAAACATACCAACTTCCTATGGTAGTTTATGAGATGGACAAAAAGAGTCACCTTTCGTAGAAACACTAAGAAAATGAGTTGCTTGTTTCATATAAATTGATATTTTTTTATCGTACATAGAAAAGCTGATCATCATATTTTTTTCCAAAAGACACCATTTTGTAGAATTGACTAACCTCTTTAACAAGAATTGGATCTTGAGATACGGGTTTCTCAACACAAAGTTGTTCCTAGACTTGAAAAAAAATAATCCTCTTGATTGTTTAATCATATGTGTCAAAGAAATCCCAAAAAACTAACTTTTATATAAAGAAATATTTCTCTGAAAATGTCTTTGAAGACATTTTGGCCAGAGTGTTGGCAGAGGACTAAGACATAAAGGTGAGACAGAGAAGATCACACAGAGTCTTAAAGAAAATAGGCAGAGCTTCGACAAGAAATCTAAAAAACCGATGTGGTTTAGGGGAGGGAGGGTTCTATTTATAGGAGAATAAAAAAACCTTTGGTCTTCTTCGGTTGATATTAGAAGAAAAAAAACCAATGGTAGGGATTTAAAGGGTTTTAAAAAAAATTATGAAACAATAAAATGTAAGAAAAATAATACAAAGTAAAGAAATAATGTACCTATCAGAGATTCTAAAAAGTTGTTGGTTTCATAGAATTATGAAAGTAAAAAAATTATGATAACAAAAATAAAACACAAGAATAAAAGGAAAGAAAAAGAATACGAACGGTTGTGAGACTGATGGAAAACAAAGTCATTACCATAGGTTTTAAATCCGATGGAAAACAATTTTATTACCATAGGTTGTCATGCCGATGGAAAAAAAGTCCTTACCAAAGGTTGTCTTGCCGATGGAAAACAATGTTGTTACCATAGGTTGACATGCCGATGGAAAAAAAGTCATTACCATAGGTTATCATATCGATGGAAAATAAAGTTGTTACCATAGGTTGATATTCTGATGGAAAAAAAGTCATTACCATAGGTTTTCTTGCCTATGGAAAACAAAGTCATTACCATAAGTGATCTTGCATATGGAAAACAAAGTTGTTACTATAGGTTGTCAGGCCGATGGAAAACAAATTCATTACCATAGGTTGTCGTGCCAATGGAAAACAAAGTTGTTACCACAGGTTTTCAGGCCGATGGAAAACAAATTTGTTACCATAGGTTGTCATGCCGATGGAAAGAAAAGTCATTACCATAGGTTGAAATACCGATTGACAGAAAATCAATACAGTAACCATGAGGACAAGATGATAAATAGAAAGTTAAAATGATAATCGGATAGTCATGATGATAATCAGAAAGTTATAATATTAAATCAAAATAATAAACAGATAAAGAAAAAAATGTTAAGAAATACATTAATTAAAACAATAAAAAATGTTCTCCCCCTTTTAAGAGGATTTTTTAAAGTAAAGTGAAGTGTAAAACATGAAGTGGATATGAATGATTATTTTAATGTAATCATTCCTAGCTTCTGTTTTATAAAATCAAATCTATTAGAAGGTAATGGTTTTGTAAAAATGTCAGCAAGTTGTTCTTGTGTTCCAATGAATTGTAAAATAATATCTCTTTTTAGTGTATAGTCCCAAAGAAAGTGATGCCTAATATCTATTTGTTTTGCACAAGAGTGATGTGCTGGGTTTTTACTAAGGGCTATGGAACTGGTATTATCACATAGAATTTGAGTTTTAGAAAAACTCAATCCATAATCAGTTAGTGTATGTTGCATCCATAACACTTGAGCACAACAGTTTCCAGTTGCTACATATTCATCTTTAGCAGTGGAAAGTGCTACTGAGTGTAGTTTCTTACATGAACAAGAAACTAAGGAATATCATAAAAATGACATATTATAGATGTACTCTTTCTATCGATTCTACAACCGCTATCCATGTACCAAATATTCTTGTTGGTACACTTCTTATTTTCCAGAAAAAGAAACAATTAGTCTTCTGGAACCCAAAGTTGTTTGGATCTAGAAGGGTATGATAAAAGAATTTTAGGAATCCACAATTGTTTTGAAAAATGAGCTTTATAAAATCCTAAAGATTGAGTTCTGTTAAGAGAACAATTTCTTTCCCAGTGTCCACCACATTGACACTTAATACGGAAATGATCACTTTGAGGAAAAAAATATTTATTACTAAAAATTGGTTTTGAACTAGTATAACCAAAACTAGAATTATTCCTTAGAGGTCGAATTTGAGAATACATGTTATAAAAATTTTCTTTACCTAAGGTAATGTTTGATAAATACTTCCTCAAGTAGAACATTTTTGACTTTAGTCTAATAACTATTTTCTTATATTCAACGAAATTAGTTTTAGCACTAGAGTTAGGCTTGAAAACATTTTTCTTAGAAATTAATTTTTTCTAGATCCATAGAAAGTTTATCCTTCTCAGAATTTAGTTCCTCAAGGTTTTTTGAAATACTTTAAAAATCAAGGATTTTCTTATCAGGATCATTAGAAATATCTAATATTTCCTTAGTAAGAATAAAAATCCTATAATTTTCCTTATGAAACTTTTTCTTGACTTTAGAATTTTCATTCTCAAGAATCTTAGCAAACCTAGACACTTATTCATAGGTAGGTAAAGTATTATCTTCATCAGAAGAAGATTCTTCATCCAAGGATTCATAATATTTACTATCACTATTATTAGCATTCAAGGATACATTTGTAATAGATTCATCATTGTGTACCATATCCATGAAACAATGATATTGAATTGGTACTCTAGCTATAATTCTAATATTCCTCTGTCCTAAATATTCATATTATGAAGAATCATCTGATGAATCACCACCACTTTCACTCTAAGAATTATTTTCCTTTAAGACTTTCTTTGTCTTCATCTTGTAATACTTTTTCTTATTTATTTCAGAATGTTTCTCCTTTATATATTTTCTTTTTAGTAAAGGAAATTCAGGTCTTATATGACTTGATTTTTTTCATTCATAACAGGTTACTTCTACGTCTTTCTTATCATTATTGTCTTTCTTTTTGAATCTGTATTGAAAGTATTTTTTCCCACAATCTTATTCATACTTAGAGAAATATTGGCTAACTCATTATCTGAGTGATCAATATCACTTGATTCTAACATAACATATTTCTTAGATTAATTTTGATCTTGTTATCCTTTCAGGTGTTTTAGCTTTAGACGTTGTAGTAAAGGCTACACTTCCATTTCTATTTTTCATCAGCATCTCGTTTCATTCTCGTCTCGTGCTATACAAGAGTTCCATAAAGTTCATCAAGAGTAATCTGAGAAACTTTCTTGTTTTCATCAATAGATTTCCTTTTTTATTCCCATTCGTTTGGCATTATATCAATAATCTTGTCTACAAGAACATCATCATCAAGAACATTTTCTCCCATAGACTATAAACTGTTTACAATTGTCATAAATCTTTGTTGCAACTTACTTACTGGTTCTCCATAAAGAAAAAGAAATCCACGATATTCTTCTCGAAGAATTGCTCTTATTGTTTCTATAACCTTAGATGTATCAAAATGTGTGATTTCCAATTTCTTCCAAATAGAATTGGCTGCTTCACATGATGATATCTGGTTGTATATATTCCTAGTCATAGAACATAGCAAAGTATTGTGTACCTTGTAATTCAGTTGATATTCTTGCTTTTCTTGATTAGTGAAAGTACTGACTTCTTTATCAGGGATTTTGTAACCTCCAGTAAGCATAATAAAATTTTCTACACCAATATTAATAACAAATGTCTTCATTTGATCTCTCTAGTACTCATAATCATTCCCATCAAAAATAGGTGTTCTAGTTGGCTTTAGATTTTCAATTGATCCAATATTCATTCCTACCATCTAATAAAACAAAATATTTTCCACTCCACACGTTAGTGCAGTAAGTAGTTATAAACATAATTATATTTTAAAAGAAATATAGAAAGTAATAAAAATCAGTGGAAACCTTCTCTGATACCAATTTTTAGATCAAAATACAGATGTATATGAATATTAAATGGAACAATACAAGAGGGGGGGTGAATTGTAGGTTTAAAAACATTGTATTTAAACACTTCAGAAATTAGTTTAAATGATCTTAAACTAATAAAATTCACAATCAATACAATTGACCACAATTGTATTGGATATAAAAGGTATGATACGATGTAATACTATAAGTAATGTAAATCAATTGTATTCAAAATGAATACAATAATCAGAGTAATACAAATGTGAAATATTCTATCATAAAGCGTATAGAATATATTAATATAATATGTAATAGAATAAATATAATTGAAACAATTACAATTGAATATAGAATGAAAGAGGAAACAATAATATTTCCTTTCTAATACAAACAACATCGGAAATGTAAAATTATTACAATTATTTTATCCCAAAGAGAAGGGTATCCTTTCACTTAGGATAAAAGGAATGTCTTACCACCACCTTGGTAAGCCCTCGATACGATGATCAGTACGTCTGTCTTGTTATCCCTGCAAGCCCTCGATTTTGCAGGTAATCAGTACCTCTATCTTTCAATCACTTAAAAGCCCTTGATACGAATATCGGTAGCACCATCTTCCTATCCCCAGAAGCCCTTGATCGTTATCACCTAATTGATCACACAAAGAAAAACAAATAAATTATTTAAATACAAAAACTAAGAACGATCCGTTCAAATTTTGTAATCTCAAGGATTTTGCATGAAGCAAGAGAGAAGTCACAATGTCTCTCTCTTGAACTTGATAGAAGAAAAGAATGATCAAAGTCTCTTAGTTATTTTATCAGCTTCAAATGACCTCTTATTTATAGGCCTCAGGTTCCAATAGTCATATTTCCTCCAACGGTCATATTTCTCCAAAAAACTTGGAGGGACTCGGACACCTGGCATTATAACGTTTATATTGAAATAGAAAACACGACATTATTTTGATTAGTTTATAACTAACTCCACGACATAGTTTTGGTTAAAAAAAGATATATAAAAAATATCTTCATGAATACGATTGATATAAAACATGTGTTTTGATAAAAGGAAAAAAACATGCTTCTGATAAAAGAAAAATATGGGTACTATTAGTATTACTTAGTGCAATGTATTGATATGATGCAAAGTGAGTATGATGCACAATAGTTAGTACGATTGATAGGGTCAGTACGATTGAAAGATTCAGTAAGATTGACAGAGTCAGTACTATTGACTGAGTCAATATGATTGAAAAAGTTAATATGATAAACATAGTCAGTACGATAACCATAGTCAGTATGATAAACACAGTCATTGCGATAAAAGAACATAAACAGATTTGTGATTTCCAAACAAAACACTTAAAATTCAAAAAAGGACTTTTGATTTAACAAATCTTGTGTAAAATGAATTTAGAAATCATAGTATAATCTTAAAATCATTCGTGATTTTTTTAGAAAATATGGATATGAAAGAAAAAGATTCCTGCTCGAATAGTAAAACATGGTCGGTTTTCCTTTAAAACATTATTTCATTCTATTCTGTGCTAAAATTAAAGAAATTGAAAGGGAAAAAAATTAATTATAAAGAAATAAACTGATTAAAAAAATTAATGGGATTTATTAGTTACAAATCATTTAATTTCCTTAATGAAAATTCAAGTATAAACAATCCCATTTAAAATAGGGTTGAAACCTAAATCCGTTACCTCAAGTCTCACCATTTCTCATTAATGTTAGAAACTCTTGTATAATAAATATTGATTAATTATAATTTTAGTCTAGAACCATATTCATTTCTATATTAACATGTGAAATTTATTTATGATAACTTATCACTCTTTTATTAAAAATTTATTATTAAAATTATGGTCCTTGGTGAATTCTGCATTGTTTTTCAAGCATGTTTTAGTTTAGAAGTACCATTCCTTGTACTTTGATTATAGTTATATAATTTCAAGAATGTTAATAATGGTATAAATATAAAATATATTCCTTATATTCATATATATATACTCATCCATAAAATTTATTTATAGAAAAAATAATTACATTGTTCCTGGAGACAGTAGGCCGTATCTGTTCAGGAATGTTGTTTTCACTTTTCAAAGGATGGAAAGAAATAAAGGTAAATAATAAATAATAAATAATTAATTATTATTTTATCATATAAATCATACATATTCATAAAATAAATTCTTATTACCATTCATAAAGAATAGAGATGAAAAACAAATCACACCACTTTGTGGAGCTAGTAGTCCACACGTACGCACGAGCGACGTTATCATTTTCCAATGGTTTGGAAGATATGAATGTAGATATGATAGTATAATTCTAGAAGTATAATTAATTCATTAATATCAAATATACATATTAAAACCATCATAATACTCATCCATAAAATATGGTGATGGAAAATGAATTGTATCGATATGTTGATACGGTAAGCCATATGTACACACGAGCAATACTTTCACTTCCCATTTGATAGAAAAGAGGGTGAATAAATGTATTTTCATAATAATAATAAAATATCATTATATTTAGGATACTTATGTTTTTACTTAATTAATAATATAACATATTTATAGGAGGTAAAATAAAAATTAAACATGAAGTGATCGATTAAGGAGATTACCTCTTCATTGAAACAACTCCTTTAGATGTCAACTTAAGGACTCTAGGATTGATATTTGGGGAATAAAAGAACCTTTATAATTTATATAATGAAGTTTATAAGGTATTTTATCATGGTAAGATCTATATTTAAGGATCAAGTGGTGTTAATAATAGAAATGATGGATTCCCTTTTATAATTGACGTGATGGGCACTTTTGAAGATTCTTAAAAGAATAAATTATAATAAAGTCATTATCAAGAAACATTATTCAAAATGTCCCTAGATTAAAATATAATATAATATTTGGTTTAAATAACATCAAACAATAATAATTTTATAGTTTAATTTCATTTTTTAAACCTCATATTTTGGTTTAGAGCCTTAGCCAACCCATTTTAACCTTAACCATAGTAACATATTTTCACTCTTAATGGGTTTCAATTTTACTTATAAGTTGATAATTGGATCATAAATGGAAAATATATGAAATTTTTAACCATATATTATACACTATTCCTTTTTTTATATTTTTATGGTTTTTAAATATTTTAATAATATATTATTTTGATAAAATATCATTAATGTCAATTTTGTCACTATTCATGTAATTTGACTTAAAAGACATAAAGATAAAGTTGTAATTAAACTATAATACTCTATCACAAAACTATTGTTTCACATTAATATTTAAAATCAATTTAACTACATAAATAACTCAAATTATATTAATTTTAATATTTTTAAATTCATTTATTTTATTTTTCTATAAATTTAATAAATACTATATGAGAATTGCACATGAATTTAAAATGATTATTTAATTAAGAAAAATTATAAATAAATTATCGTCATGAATATAATATTATTCTTCACAAAATGGACATTTATATTCATTGACAACTTTCTTTATTTCCCAATGTGGACAAATAAGAGATATTTATATGTAATAGAGTGACATTTTGTAACTTTCATTGCTTTAAATATTATAAAGGTCATTTTCATGGTAAAGTATCCATTAAAAAAATTAATCTCAAGGATAATGTGATATAGTTTTAATTTACTTCATAGAATAATAATTAGTAAAAAATTAAGGTCTTATCCCTTAGTTTTATCCAAGATTAACCTGATTTACCCTTTACTGTGGTGATAAATTTTACCAGAGTTACTATTCATAATACCTAAAAATAAAAGGGAACTATTTACAAAATTATAAAATGATAATTAAAAATATGGTATCCATTTTATAAAATTAAATTTCTATAATTTTTAAGCATTAATTTTAAAATAAGTTCCCAAAACACGATGAAAATCATTTTTTAGAAAAATACAGTTTTAAGCATAAAACCAGATTTTTTCTTATCCCATGCATAGAAAATATATTAGATGAATAATAATTTTTATTTGAATATATAATATAAAAATTTATTTTAAATCGTTCAAAAATATAAACAGATTTAATTTTTAAGACAAGAAAATGTTTTGCGCATAAAAATAGTTTTTTTTTCAGAAAAATGTCTTTTTACGTATAAACCTACTTTATACCAGATTCAAATATAGAATTGATTACAATAAACTTAATTAGATTATTTAAAATATAATTTAACAAATTTTACTTTTTAATTATTTTAAAATAAAATTAAGATATCTAAATTATTGGAAAAAATATAGTTTTCAATGAAAAAACTATTTTTATCTATTCATTAAAAAAATAAATATTTTAAGAAAATTCACAAAAAGTCACACTAGGTTAAATTTTGATTTTAGTATTTTAAAAAACTAAGTTTTTTTAACAAATAAATTTTACAAATGTGTAAATATTTAAATATAATATTTTCTCAGAAAAATAAATAAAAATCATTATTTGGATGAAACTATTTTTTAATGCCTAAAATAACTTTAACAAAAGTTAAGTTATTTTTCCTTAAGAATTTGGAAATAAATTTTTATTGTTTAAGAAATATATATATTTATATATATACATATATTTTATAATTCAGTTAATCCTACTCATTATTTCCAATTCAATGAATAAGTTATAACAGTGACTTTTAAATAATAATATTTCAGGGTTCATTTAAACTAAGTGTTGAGTGTAATAAAATCCATCAAATTATTTAAAGAAAAATATATTCTAAAAAATTAGTGTGTTAAAATATCCACCCTATAATAAATTTTATCCTCATAATTTTTATCATGGTTAGAAATCAAGGGTTTAATATTTGAAAATAACTTTATGGAAACCCACATCATAAAAAAACCTAATAAAACATCATTTTTAATAGAGGGAAAGAGAAATATGAAATTTATCTTGAATAACACATATCTTGGTTTCTATATAGGTGAAAATTATTAGGAAGTGAAAATTTGGACATGGAAGAAAAACACAATTTTTATATAATTATTGAGAGTGACGGAGCACATTGACCACAAGAAGGTGAATGATTATGGTAAAGTTAAAGATCACAAAACCATAAATCGACGAGGTGTGAAAATTCCATCAGTTCATCAGAATTTAATGTAATAGGAAATTATTATTTTTACGATCCTTTTCTTAGAGTTGAGAATTTGTTTTCCATCAAGACTAAGAATATAAATAAATATACTTGAATAGTCAAATGTCAACCTTTATCAAATTTTCACTAAAATATCATATGCTTCTCCAAATGATGAGTATTCAAGAGGATTTTTTTATTCCTGAAGCACAAAAATAAAATTCTAATCGATCATAATAGTGTATCAATATATTCCTTATGTCCTTAAACATTAAACAAAACCAAATTAGTTAGCATAAAGTAAGATAATTTGAAAAATTAATAAACATTCATATGAATAAATGATACATTTAACTTCAAAAATGTCCACAATAACTACAAAGGTTACACTTATATCATTTCATATATAACCCTATATTATAAAGAACCTTAATAAAGTCAACACCAATTAATTTTTATCCTCAAATATGATCTCATACCTTTCATATTACATCCCAAAAATTTAATTGCATTCTTCCCAATTAATCTTTCATGTTAAATCACATGTTAATACTAAAGGTTACATATACCTTAACCCAATAAAATGTCCACCAAAATATCATCAATAACGATGATAAATCACTATATAAGCTAATAATATAGTAAAGTTCCCCAAAATATCAGGAATATAATTTAGATACTAACCTAAATGGTATTCATTAGCTTGACCATTAATATCTTCAAAATATTTCGTTATCAGTGAATTACTTTAAATAATCAAGATTATCTATATACCACTTCCCAATAGACCATAATTATCTTAACATCAAATAATTTACTAACCCAAAGTGTTATTTAAACCTCAATAGATTATTCTTCCTAAAACCAAACAAAATTTTCAAATCACTTTAAAATACCATCACATAAAATGTTAAAAATGGAGTGTCTATGCCTTTGAACTCATGATAAACATATAAAACTATGATGGTATCCAAAGCTATTAAGTTAAATTCCCATAAAAACTTACATGCTTCCAAAAACTAACATGATCTTAATTCCTCAAATAACATTATAGACTATTGAATATATTCCATAAAACAAAAAAAGAAATAAAAATCATTAAAGATGACCTAAATCACTTGGAAATAAAATCATTACCCTATTTATAGGTAACCAATATTATCGCATTAATTGAGTTCATCTATTTATACAATCTAAAAAATATCACCATACCACTTAATCAATTTTCCTGGTTATTAAAATCATTCAACATATGTTTTCAATTCTTTAAAGAAAAATATTAAGGCATAGTCCTTAGATATATGATGATTCTTATATCCAAAATATAATTAATATAATTCTTGAATCCAAATACATAAACACTTTAATCCTTTCACTTAAAAGAGTGACATATCATAGGTTATTCCTTGATTTAGGAGATAACCATTAGATTTGGTAATTGGCTTGGATAATTCCCATATTCCCAACACATGATACATTAAACTATAAATGGTACCTTAGGATGAAATTCATACCCCCCATCAAACTCTTCATTTTTACTTGGAAATTAATTTCTATATACCCTTATTATCTACATATAAAACATCTTATCATTCCTTTCAATCCTTATATTGAGATATTTTTACAACATTAACAATATATAGGAAATTGAATATTCTTTCATCCACTGTCTCTACCACCTTAGCTCTTATAGAACTCTATCCTTGTCTTCTTTGGTGAGTCATAGAGTTGGTTATGGTTTAAGTTGTTAATAATATATCATGATAAATCATTAGTAATAATAAAAATAACTATCACTACATTTATAATCCTATTTGGTTTCTTATCAAAGCAATGGCCAACACATTCAATGTTAATTACGTTCCTTCTGATTCCTTCTATTGAATAAATATAAAAATCATTGGTCCATCAACAAGAATCACAGTGTAAAACCACATAATCATTAATAAGATATCTAAATCACGAAACTATAATTTCAATATATATAAACTTATGTTTGACCAAGTTAATTCATAATCATCATCTGTTAAAATCCTTTATAAAGGGTTCTAAATGAAATGTGCATCGAACCAATAATATATCTTAGGAGTGTCAAACCGGGTGAATAGTAAGGGAACACTCACTATTCACTATAATGATGGAAAATATATACTCAACTGAATACTTTTGGGGTTATTACCCCAAGATTCATATGTGCCAAAACAAAATTCATAGGGGGTTTATTGATATGAAAATCACTTAATCTCTTCCTCACTAAAAATTTTGGATGATATCCTATACGTAGACTTATCGCCAAGGTTTTCACTAATGTTTTATAATCATAACCTACAAAGATTGAATAAACCTATATTTGATACCAAATATAAACATCTAGGAATATCATACATAATATTATATATTTTAAGATTAATATTCCATACATTCCAAAAATACACACCCTAGGACTGTAAAGGTTTAGTGCCTTTGGAGACTAGGTACACAATCTTCTTATTTCATGGAAGACCTTCAACAACACCCAAAAATAACTTTCCATTTTGAAATATTCAAATACATAACCCACTTAATTTTTTATTCATAACCCGAGGAAAATAAATATAAAAAGGGTTGAGATTGGATGATAAGTTATGTTAAACATGGGATATATTAATCTACAATCATATAAATTCATATAATAAGTATATGGGTAGGATATTATAACCATAACATAAAGAGATCATACCTAATCTGTAAAATATCATAAAAACAAGTCCTGTTATAAAGAATTATCATTTCAAAATACATGAATCAAATTATTTAGAAGACTTCATAAATCCATAATGAACCATAGGTTCATGTTATAAAGATGTGGTAGAATCATAAGTATAAAAACCATTTCATATATCAAGATTAACTACCAAGTCCATCAAATCATAACAGATCAAAACTCAACACTAATTTCTCATAGTTTATAGTGCACATTGACTAGCTTCCCATAATGTATTAAGCACATAATTTTCTTTTATATGATGGATCAATCACATTGAATTGTTTCATATAATTTATCAAGAAAATTGACCTATTTACCTTAATGGATCAAACAAATAGGCTTGTTTCTTTAATAGATAAATTACATTGACTAGTTTCCCATAATTATTTCACAAGATATAATACTTTACCTAATTCATTAAATAGATATATAATTTTAGGCCCAACCATCACATAATGAAAACCATACATATGTGTTCCAAAAGATAATAAAAAATTCATCATATCATCATATCATAGCCCATGAAAATAAAATAGGTTTCATAAACATTTTATAAGATTATTATACCATAACCCTTAGAAAATAAATGTGTTTCATAAATATGTCATCATCATAATCATATACCATCCAAATAAATAATAATGATTTTACCATAGTATTATATCCCTAGTAAAACATAAGCATTATCAAATGTTTTTGTCATTAACAAAAATAAATACCATTAAAACATTCTTGAGGAAAATATCATTTCGCTTTTGAAAAAAATTATTTAAAATTTAAAAATTTCCAAAATATTATGGAATTTTTTTTCTATGAAATGAAATATGGATTATTTTAAGGTAATATTCAAATAATTTAGTTTTCATGATGGTGGGAAATTCTATTCATGCGGTATAAGTTAAAAGAAAAAAATTCCTTTCACACTTTTGAAGAAAAGTAAAAATGTGACTCAATTGAAAAATGATAAGAAGATTAATTTTAAAACATTTTTTAAAAAGTAAATCATGGGTAAAAATGAATTTAACAATCATAGGATAATCTTAAAAAAATATGAAAATATTTTTTAGAAAATGTGGATATAGAAGAAAATGATTCCTATCAGAATAATAAATCATGGCCGGTTTTACTTAAAAACATTATTTCAGTATCTTATGCACTTAAATTAAAGAAAATGAAAGGAAAAAAATTTATTCTTAATAAATAATCAGATTATCAGAAAAATTAATGGGATTTATTAGGAAAGTAACATATAATTTCCTCAATGGAAATTCAAGTATAAACAATCCTAATTAAAATATGATTAAAACATAAATTCCTTACATCAAGTCTCTCTATTCCATGTTCACATTCAAAACTACTATATAATAAATATATATTTATTATAAATTTATTATAGAGACATATTCATATTTATGATACAATTTATTATTTATTTATGATATATTATCACTCATTTACTAACAATTTGTTATTAAAAATACTGTTCTAGGTGATATCTGCATCATTTTTAAAGGAGGTTTCAGTTTGGGATGACCTATCCTTATAAATTTAGTATAGTTATATAATTTCTATAATTTTAATAATTATATAAATATAATAAATATTAATTATATACACAGATATATTCATCAATAAAAATTATATATAGAAAAAAATAATTACACTTATCATGGAGATGGTAGGATATACATACACATGAACTCAATTTTCAATTTTCAATGGATGGAAAAAATAATAGTAAATAATAATTCATCCTTAAGAAATAATTATTATATCATATAAATCATATATATTTATAAAATACATAGTTATTACCATCTATGTAAAACAAATATAAAAAATCAATCACATTTCTTTTTGGAGTTGATAGTCTACACATATACACGAGGAACATTATCATTTTCCAGAGATTTGGAAGCAAAGAAGGTAGATACGATATAATAATTATAGAAGAATAATTAATTCATTAATATCATATATAAACAATATATCCATCTTAATTATCATCTATAAAATATGGTTATGGAAAATGAATTGTATCTCTATTTCAAGATAGTAAGTCGTACGTATGCACGGGTGATAATATCATTTCCCATTTGATGGATAGGAGGGTGAATAAATAAGTTTTCATAATAATAATAATAATACCATTTAAGTATATTTAGGATATTGGAATTATTATTTAATGAAGAATATAACATATTTATAAGAAGTAAAAGAACAATTAAAAATTAAGTGATTTGTTAAGGTGATTACATCTTCTTTGAAAGTAATACTTTAGATATCCTCATAATGACTCTAGGGTTAGTATTTTGTGAAGAAAACAACCTTTATAATGATGATAAGGAAGTTAATAAGTATATAAAATGGGATGGCTGAGATATAAGGCTCAGAGTTTTTGTGAATATGAGAAAGGAGGGGTGCCCTTTTATTATTTAGGTGAGGTGCACTTTTGGTATTTCTTTAAAGATTAAATTATAAGAAAGTCATTCTCAAGAAAAAGGCTTACATATGGGAATAGATTTTAAAATAATATGGGATTTGGATTAAATATATTCAAAAATAAAATAAAATTTACACTGGTTAAAGTGGTGTTTTAAACCTCATTTTTTGGTTTAACCCCTTAGTTAACCCATTTTTTCTGTAACCACAATAACATATTATTTCACTCTTAAAGGGTTATAAATTTACTTATAAGTTTATAATTGGAAAATAAATTTAAAATGGGTGAAATTTTTGAATGTATTATCCAAATTTTCTTATTTCATGTTTTTTATAATTTTTTAATCATTTAATAAAATATTATTTTGATAAAACATCAACAATGTCAATTTTGACACTTTTAATTTAATTTAGCTTAAAAGACATAAATAAATAGTTTTAATTATAATATAATAATTTATAAAAACACTATTATTTCATATTAATCTAATAAATTCGTGTAACACCATAAATCATTAAAATTATATTAGTTTTAATATTTTTAAAACAATTTATTTTATTTTTCTATTAATTGGGTAAAAATTGTATTAGCATTTTGTTTACATTTAAGGTAACTATTTAATTACTATTTTTTAAATAAATTAATATCATTAATATAATTTTATTATTATCATAATATAAATTTATATTCATTCATAACTTGAGTTTTCCATATATGAAAAAATAATATATATTTAAAAGTATGAGAGTGATATTTTGAAACTTTCTTTGCTTTAAATATTATATAGTCCATTTTCATGGAAAAGTGTACATTAAATAGATAAATTTAGAGAATAAGCTGATACAGTTATAATAAATCTCATATAATAAGAATTAGTATGAAAAATTATGGCCTTTCCACTTATTTTTAACCTATATTAACCAGATTTACCCTTTACCAAGGTGATAAATTTTATCATAGTTACTATTCATAATGCCTAAAAATAAGAGATAAATTTTTAAAAAATTGAAACTCATGATTTAAAAAATGGAATCAATTTTATCTAATTTAATACATATAAGTGGGTGAAATTAATTTTAAAATAGGTGTGCAAAATGCGATGAAAACAATTTTTTAGAAAAATACAATTTTAAGTATAAAACAGGATTTTTTATTATCTCACGCATAGAACAAATACTAGATAAAATTTTGTTTTTTATTGAAAATATAATATATAAATATCATTAACAAAATTAAGAAATAGTTACCAATTTAATTTATTAAGATAAAAACAAATTGGGTGCGAAAAAACATATTTTCCAAAAAATGCCTTTTTTATGTACAAAAATACTTTTATACAAAATTAAAATATTAATTTTATTGTAATGAATATAATTGTATTATTTAATATATAATATTAATAATTTTAATTTTAAATTATTTTAAAATAAAACAAAACTCTAAAAATGCATGGAAAAAATAGGGTTTTCAAATAAAATATGTATTTTTCACTAGTAATCGAAAAATAAATATTTTAAAAAAATATCAAAAATTAACATGAAGTTAAATTAAATACTATGGTTTCAAAAAAAAATTATTTTATCAAATAAATATTATAAAATTGGATAAAATTAAATATAATATTTTCTCACAATTTTTTTGAAGTATACATATTTTTGAAGCATAAAATTGATTTACTAAAGGTTGAGTGATTATTGATTAAGAATTAATAAACAAATTTTTATTGATTATTAACTATATATATATATATTTAATAATTAAATTAATCCTATCCATACCCTCAAATTCAATGACTAAGTTATAACCATCACATTTAAATAATAATATTTTGTTGTTTGTTTAATCTTGGTGTTGTGTGTAATGAAATCCTTATAATTATTTAAAGATAAATATATTATAAAAAATTGGGGTGTTAAATTTATTTAGGAAGATAAAGAATGAATTTGATGAGTGAGACTTGTGGTAAGGGGTTTCTTAACTCAATTTCCATTCATTGGGTTATATTTCTACATCATTGACTTTTTTATGTCATTATTATGTATGAAATAACTTTTCATTATATTAATTTATATTTCCAATCATTTTTTGTGGATCTAAATTTGTTACACATAATCACTTCATTGATTAATTCTCACTCCAATTATACAATCTTTATAATGGATTTTTATCTCATTTTTATTTCTATGAGATACATGCCATATTCACCACATGTTTCTTTTATGTGGTTTATATACTACCCATGAATGAATTTTATAATGATTTTCATTTTAATTATAACTATTTATGTATATATATAATGTTCTTTCTTTCATGGGTCTTATGATTCAAAAGTTACCAAAGTGGTAAGTGTTTTATGTTACAATCTCATTGTTCATTGAGTTTTTTATGGTTATATTATATAGATGAAATAATATGGTCTAACTCTCAAGAATCCCATGATTGTTATTATCCTATATTTATTTATAGATAATACATTTTTACTTTCATTTCTCTTTTTCCGAGAACTTAATATATCGAAATAATGTTTTTAAGTAAAACCAAAATCATTTCTCTCTTTGGTCAAAAATTATTTTTCTTCTATTTCCATCTTTTCCAAAAAAGTTTTAAATAATACTTTTTAATATTAATTTATGATTTTTAAATTCATTTTTACCCCTCATCTAATTTTAAAAAAATATTTGAAAAAGGAATATTCTTTTCATTTTCTAAATGAGGTACTTTTTGTCCTTTTACAAAAGTATGAAGGATAAGTTTTATGTTACCTTATATGGATTGAATGGAATTTTATACCATCATGACCACTAAATTATTTGAATCCTACTTCAAAATTTTCCAAGGTTTTTTCAAAGAATTTTTTTTAATGTTTTTGAAATTTTAGATTTTAAATATGTGATTTCAAAGTGAATAGTTTATTTTCCTTATGAAATGTTCCAAATGATATTTCAAAATCATTTTCCATCAAATATGACATGAATTAATGTTTACTAATATTTACTAGGGATATGATCAAATGATTCCATCCTTATTATTTTTCAGGATGGGTTACGATTATGATTACAAGATATTTATGAAATCAATTTATTTTATATGGGGTTTTTCATGGACAAATGTTTATAAGGGCCGTTTCTTTTATTTAATGCTCTTTTAATGTTTTTATTTCAAAATAGAAACCTTATTTTGAGACCCACAACTATTTACTTAGATATTAAATTCTATAATATTAAATTCCATTAACTATTTGGAATATTTATGAAATTTAAATTAATTATGATATGAGGTAAGATTATGAAACCCATTTCATTCCATAGCTAACTCTTACAATTATGGAATATGATAAATATTATTTTTTGGCACACACAATCATGAAAATTTTATGATGGGTGCACGCAGATGGGGATCCATTGAATTGGGTAATGTTTTTATCTAATGAGACATTATGTATGGGATTAAGGGGTAAACCTAATCCATGATGGGATTTAGTCCACCATGTGATGTTGTCTAGGAATTTATCCTTGTCTTATGATTTGGTCATGTTTTGTGTTTCCTCCACATTTTATCTATTACCATGATCCTATGTGATTTCTCATGATGCTTTTATTTTATAATATCATGTTATACCTTTGAATCACATGTTATTATTCCTTATCATGTTTATTACCTTATTGGGTTTTTATCTCACCGATTTTGTCTATGTATTCTCTAAGTTATATTGTGTAGGTTTAATAGATCAAAGGGATTTGGAAGCTCATTATAGAGATTAAAATAAAGGCGTTTTATTTTTATATCAATGTTTTTTGTACCTAGTCTATTAAAAAAATAGTCTTTTCAATCCTTGTATTGTGTTTAATGGATAATTATGTTAAAAGTCATGAAATAATATGTTTAAAAATGATTGGGTATCTATATTCTATGAGGTATAAAGATTTATATATTTTATCCATAATTAAACTCTTAAAAGTATTCTCATAAAATATCCATATTTTAATTCTTAAACCCTTTAAATACTATTGACACTACTGGAAATACAATTTTTCCCAACGGTTCTGAACCATTGGTAAAGGATGCAGAACCGTTGGTATATGTTATACCAACGGTTCTGCAAATCGTAGGGAAGTAAGCCTTTGGGAAATCTTTTCCCAATGGTTTACAGTGAACCTTTGGGATAGTTGGGGAAAAATTAACCTATCCCAATGGTTGTGCCGAACCATTAGGATAGTTTTTCCCAATGATTTGGCTCCGTTGGGAAAACCATGCACTATCTTCTTTCCCAATGGTTTCTAAACCATTGGGAAATTCTTTTACCAACGGTTCTATGAACCTTCGGTAAAAAAAACTCAGATAGGCTATGCCAACGGTTTGAAACCGTTGGCATAGCCTATGCTATGCAAATTGCACAGCAACCTGCAATTTTCACAGCAGCTCTCATTTTGTGCAATTTGCATCGCAGGTCTCATTTTGTGCTTTCCCTCTCATTTTCAATACAATTATTGTACCTACAATAAACTGACACATACAGATACAATTATTGTACCTGAAATAACCAACTAACACATACATATAGAGAACAAATTCATACACATTTAATATATAATGCATCCTGGAACTATACACATCCATAATTAAATTATAATTCATAACGTAATTATAAACATACATAATTCATTCAAAATTCAATTTAAGATTTAGATGACAATTATATGTGGAATCCGGAATTCAATTCATAATTTGATCGGTTTTTCGTATACCATATATTTTTACCTAAAATGATGTCCATTTTAAACAAAATACATACACCTGGAGTGATACCAGTCACACCGTGCCTCAGATTGAGGTGAGGTTAACTCGTACACGTCACAAATGAACCATCAATCATTTTCCTAAAGTATCAACATATTCTGAAAGCGTTTGGTTGGTTTTCTGAATGTCAGTTGTTGTTTTCACTTAAAATGAAGTTATTTTTAAATAAAATAGAGACAATCGGAATCGTGTCGGCCACACCGCACCTTGGATTGAGTCAGGGTTGACTCGTAGACATCACAAATGACCCATGGATCATTGTGCTAAAATATCAACACAATCAGAATCCGTTTAGTCAGTTTTCCGTATGTAATTAAAATATTGTCCATTTTAAACATAAGAGAGTCATTTTGGGTGGTCCCGGCCACACCGCAACTTGGATTGAGGCGCGGTTGACTCATACACGTAACATATGACCCATGGATCATTTTACTAACATTCCAACATATTATTAATGCATCTAGTTGGTTTTACATATGGAAATTGTTTTTTTTCACTTATAATCATGTCCATTTTAAACAAAAGTGACACAGTTAGAGTGGTACCGGCCACACCGCATCTCGGATTTAGATGGAGTTGACTAATAAACTTCTTAAATGACCCATGGATCATTTTCCTAAAGCATCAACACAATTTGAATGCGTTTGGTCGGTTTTCCATATGCCAGTTGATGTTTTTCACTTAAAATGATGTCCTTTTGAAACAAAAGACAGACACTTTGAGTGGTTCCAGCCACACCACGTCTTAGATTGAGGTGGGGTTGATTTTTACATGTCACATATGACCCATGGATCATTATCCTAAAGTTTCAATGGAAACCGAATGCCTTTGGTCGGTTTTCTGTCTTTACTTAAAATGTTGTCCATTTTAAACAAAAGAGAGACACTTAGACTGATCCCGGCCACACCGCGACTCGGATTGAGCCAGGGTTTTCTCGTACACATCACATATGACCCATAGATCATTGTGATAAATTATAAATAGATTCTGAATGCGTTTGGTTGGCTTTCCATATGTCAGTTGTTATTTTCACTTATAATCCGGTCCATTTTAAACTAAAGAGACACAGTTAGAGTGGTGTCGGCCACACCGCGCCTCGTATTGAGGCGGGGTTGACACATACACATCTCATAAGACCCATGGATCGTTTTTCTATAGTATCGACACAATCCGAATGCGTTTGGTCAGTTTTCTGTATGCCAGTTGATGTTTTTCACTTAAAATGATGTCCTTTTGAAACAAAAGACAAACAATTTGAGTAGTGCCGGCAACATCGCATCACATATTGAGGTGGGGTATATTCGTACACGTCACATATGACCCATGGATCATTGTGCTAAAGTATCAACACAATCAGAATCCGTTTGGTCAGATTTCCGTATGTACTTAAAATGTTGTCCATTTTAAACAAAAGAGAGCCACTTAGAGTGATCCCGGACACACCATGCCTCAGATTGAGGTGGTGTTGACTCTTACATGTCACATATGACCCATGGATAGTTGTGATAAATTATCAACAGATTACGAATGCGTTTGGTCAGTTTTCCATATGCCAGTTGTTCTTTTCACTTATAATCTTGTCCATTTTAAACAAAAGAGACACAGTTAGAGTGGTGCCGGACACACCGCGTCTCGGATTTAGATGGGGTTGACTCGTACACATCTCAAATAACCCATGGATCATTTTGCTAAAGTATCAACACAATCCGAATGACTTTGGTTGGTTTTCCATATGCCAGTTGATGTTTTTCACATAAAATGATGTCCTTTTGAATCAAAAGATAGAAAATATGAGTGGTTCCGGCCACACCGTGTCTCAGATTGAGGCAGGGTTGATTCATACATGTCACATATGACCCATAGATCATTCTACTAAAGTTTCAACAGAAACTGAATGAGTTTGGTCAGTTTTCCGTATGTACTTAAAATGTTGTCCATTTTAACCAAAAGAGAGACACTTAGACTGATCTCAGCCACACTGCGACTCGGATTGAGCTTGGGTTAGATCGTACACATCACATATGACCCATGGATCGTTGTGATAAATTATCAACAGATTCTAAATGCGTTTGTTCAGTTTTCCGTATGCCAGTTGTTCTTTTCACTTATAATCCTATCCATTTTAAACAAAAGAGACACAGTTAGAGTGGTGTCAGCCACACCACACCTCGTATTGAGGCAGGGTTGACTCTTACACGTCACATATGACCCATATATCGTTGTGCTAAGTATTGACACAATCCGAATGCATTTGGTCGGTTTTCTGTATGCTAGTTGATGTTTTTCACTTAAAATGATGTCCTTTTGAAACAAAAGATAGACACTTTGAGTGGTGATGGCCACACCGCATCTCAGATTGAGGTGGGGTTGATTCATACATGTCACATATGACCCATAGATCGTTCTCCTAAAGGTTTAATGGAAATCGAATGTGTTTGGTCAGTTTTCCGTATGTACTTAATGTTGTCTATTTTAAACAAAAGAGAGACACATAGACTGATCCCGGCCACACCACGACTCGGATTGAGCCTGGGTTGGCTTGTACATGTCACATATGACCCATAGATTGTTGTGATAAATTATCAATAGATTCCAAATGCGTTTGGTCGGTTTTTCGTATGCTAGTTGTTCTTTTCACTTATAATCCTGTTTATTTTAAACAAAAGAGACATAGTTAGAGTGGTGTCGGCCACACCACACCTTGTATTGAGGGGGGGTTGACTCATACACGTCACATATGACCCATGGATCATTGTTCTAAAGTATCGACACAATACTAATGCGTTTGGTCGGTTTTCCATATGCCGGTTGATGTTTTTCACTTAAAATGATGTCCTTTTGAAACAAAAGACATACACTTTGAGTGGTTCCAGCCACACCATCTATCAGATTTAGGCTGGGCTTATTCGTACATGTCATATATGACCCATGGATCGTTCTCCTAAAGTTTCAATGGAAATCGAATGTGTTTGGTTAGTTTTCCGTATGTACTTAAAATGTTGTCCATTTTAAACAAAAGAGAGATACTTAGCCTGATCCTAGCTACACCGCAACTCGGATTGAGCCCGGGTTGGCTCGTACATGTCACATATGACCCATGGATCATTGTGATAAATTATCAACAGATTCTGAATGCGTTTGGTCGGTTTTCCGTATACCATTTGTTCTTTTCACATATAATCCTGTCCATTTTAAATAAAAGAGACACAGTTAGAGTGGTGTCGGCCACACCGAACCTCGTATTGAGGAGGGGTTGACTCGTACATGTCACATATGACCCATGGATCGTTTTTCTAAAGTATTGTCACATTCGGAATGCGTTTGGTCAGTTTTCCGTATGCCAGTTGATGTTTTTCACTTAAAATGTTGTCCATTTTAAACAAAAGGGAGCCACTTAGACTGATCCCGGCCACACCGCGACTCAGATTGAGCCCAGGTTAGCTCGTACATGTCACATATGACCCATGGATCATTTTGATAAATTATTAACAGATTCCGAATGCGTTTGGTTGGTTTTTCGTATGCCAGTTGTTCTTTTCACTTATAATACTGTCCATTTTAAACCAAAGAGAGACACTATGAATGGTGTCAGACACACCATGCCTCGGATTGAGGCGGGGTTGACTCGTACACGTCACATATGACCCATGGATCATTTTACTAAAGCATCAACACATTTCAAATGTGTTTGGTCGGTTTTCTGTATGTACTTAAAATGTTGTCCATTTTAAACAAAAGAGAGACACTTAGATTGATTCTGGCCACATCGTGACTCAAATTAAGCCCGGGTTGGCTCGTACACGTCACATATGACCCATGGATTTTTTTGATAAATTATCAATAGAATCCAAATGCGGTTGGTCAGTTTTCCATATGTCAGTTGTTCTTTTCACTTATAATCCTGTCCATTTTAAACAAAAGAGACACTATTAGAGTGGTATGTTAGTTGTTTATTCACATTATTCAAATAAACTATTTGAATATGGGTCTTTAAACTAATTTATTTATGAAAAAATTACATTTAAAATGATAATATCAGAAAATTAATAGAGGATAAAACTTTTACTAAAAATCCTTGTGGAAATATTAAGGTAAACATGATTTATGGGAATCCTCATGTGTCTATTAGTGGAATGGTATTTACTTAAAATATTGTGGAAATTTATATAGAATATTTTTATGTCATTCTTAGTATGGATTAGATTTTAGTTTATCATGATATGAAATATTTCAGAGCTAACAATGTCATGCCCAATGAATACATCTCTTTTATAACATACCAAGAATCTATGATATTGATTAGATGTGTAAATGTGATTTACATTGATTATGATGAAAATAAATAAAATATACATTATAGATTTCCTATTAGTAAATGAAATTAAGGAGGGTGGGGGGGATATCTGGGGGGGGGTGTCTGGGGGGGGGGGCTGTCCGTGGGGCTGTCCGAGGGGTTGTCCGGTGGGTGTCCGGGGGGCTTCCGGTGACCAAGGATGAGGGTGGGGAGGGTGTGCGGGGGGCTGTCCGGGGGGTGTTCGGGGGGTTGTCTGGGGTCCAAGGAGGAGGGTGGGGGGGGGGGGGTGGCTATCCGGGGGGCTATCCAGGGTCCAGGGAGGAGGGTGGGGGGGTGTCCGAGGGGCTGTCCGGGGGGGGGGGTGTCCGGGGGGCTGTTCGGGTGGCTGTTCGGGGACCAAGGAGGATGGTGGGGGGGATGTCTAAGGGGGCTGTCTTGGGTCCAGAGAGGATGGTGGGGGTTGTTCGGGGGGCTGTCCGGGGGGCTGTCCGGGGTCCAGGGAGGAGGGTGGGGGGTGTTCGGGGGGTGTTTGGGGGGGGGGGGGGGCTGTCCGGGGACCAAGGAGGATGGTGGGGGGGCTGTCCGGGGTCCAAAGAGGATGGTGGGAGGTTGTACAGGGTCCAGGAAAGAGGGGGGTTGTCCAGGGAGTTCACAAAAACAAAACCACTAAAAGACATCAACATCCATGAAAACATGCAATATATAAATATAACTCAACTGCAATACTATACTATAGGTTTGGATAAAACAAAAAACTAGAATAGATTAAACATCAAATCTCAGTAATATTAGTCAAAAATGTAATGGATCAACTTTTCCAAATCACCATCACCATCATCATCACCCTCGTCCTCGTCCCCATCATCTTCCTCGCTCTCGCCCCCTGCCTTGCCCTCACCATCCGCCTCACCCTCCTCCTCTCCCTCCTATTCCGCATCAGACTCCTCACCATGATCATCGTCAGCCTGGACATTGTCTTGACCACCACTGGAACTACCACCTGGTTCTCCATATATAGAAAGTATCGATGACATATATTCATCAAAAGCTGGGCTAGCCTCTGGTGGAAGTGTCGGACGTAGAACTTCAATAAATTTCATAAATGCATTGTTTGCCCTAGCAGACTATTCTTCCATCTCTGTGGCCCTTTTTTCATCCTATTCTGCTTATTCCCTAACTTTCTGCAGCTCGGTGGCACTAAAACTCATACCTGAGGAGGGCCAATACCTCGTCGGGGCTATCTTAGTTTGGCAGCGTACTCTACCAGGATGCTTCTCTCCCAAAACCTCATGTAAGTGATCAGTTGGCCCAAAATTGTCTGGTTCTTGGGCATCGAGGGCCTCTAAACCAGCCTGTTACAAATATAAATATATTATTAAGTTACAAAATAGATATTAAAATATAAAATCAACAGACTAAAACTTATAATCTGCTGCTGAGTCACTTCGTTGATTGCACTTCCATCCTTTTTTCGTTTACTCAAGCAAAACAGTTTTGCTCGAGGCACACATCCTTCAATATTTTGTATTTTCCTCTATAATGACATTGAAAACTAAAGTTATATGAAAACTTTAGAAAACTATTAAATTATTGAGGAAACAAAAGAAAGTGTAAGTTGTAAAGAAAACTTATAAACCATTGTCATACCTGCTTCCTCTCATGATCATGCATCGTAGTGCGTCCCAGTGTGTGGAGGTATTTTTTTCATCAATGTTGTTTTTATTTTTTCCAGATGATTCCTAAATAAAATTCAAAAATGAAACAGATAATATTAATTCAAAACATGAAATTTATTATTTAAATACCTCAAATGTAATTAATACCATAAACTGGGTACTCATCCAATGAGTAATCATCTGACGATACTGCTCTATAAGACAATCATCCAACACTGGTACCGCCTCTAACTCAGTGCCAACACTAGAAACCCATCCAATATACAACTCATGCTTGTAGGCTCTCTAAATCTCGCCTAAATCCTTTAGACGTTCCTGCCGTGCATCCTCACCATCGGGAAAATTAAATCGAAGATGACATCAAAATATTAATTCATATAAATAAAAAAACAATTCATGGAATTACATAAAATATATTATTTTACCCATATCTCTGCCGAAGCTCTACCCTTGACCTCATGTGGAAAATGTCTCCATGAGAGCGGGCTAACGGGAATGATGTCTGAGTATTTGGCAAGCATCGCAAAAAAACTCCGACATTACTGCCCTGTTTTCTCAACCATTTGGTTATCTTCATTATAATCCACTATAACATGTGTGCGGCGGTTCCACACCAAACGCATGCGTGTACGCCCCTGTCCACGCCACCTGTTAGTAGATGTTTCTTTAATGAAAGAAAAACAAATATTTTATCAAAACATGTTATAATGAAAATAAATATTGCTATAAAATTTTTTTAGGGTTCTTTAAATATACCTGCGCCGGTTTGATCGCAGAGCACCGCTGGATCCACAGAAACTGATGGAACACCCTGTGGTGGAATAGGAGTCGAAGACGTTGAAATATAGAAGCTCAGAGAGACATAAGTATAAGGAAAAGAAGATGGGAGAGCTGTCTGATTGGATTCTGACTGGGGAGTGGGAATCATCATGGGATGTGAAAATGATGGGCCAGAAGATGCAGAAGGTAGCAAAAACATGGGAGGCCTAAATATCTCGTGTGTACCTAATGACACACCAGGATCAGAATGTGGGAAGGATGACATGTCAGTGGGAGGGGCATGGTCTAGTCGGGTACACACAACTGCTCGTCCACCTCTGGTATGAACCCTCCTCATACCACCGGCCTGAGTACTAGGACCTCTACTAGTATCCTCGTCGAATAACTGTTGACGTATAGGTGGATCCTACAAAAAAATTAATCACATGGAATTATATATTCTATAAATATATCTATTTGAAATAATGTACTCACTACAGGAACTAATGATGGAATTCCCAACTCCGCCATTTGGCGATTGTTCTCCATCATTTTTTCCCTTTGTCTCTCTTCAATTGGCTGCATTTCCTGCTTTTGAAAACAAATATGTAATTAATTAGAAAAATGAAACTAATTTGTAACCCAAAAAACTAAATATATGATAGAATAGGGGGATTCATTGGTAATTTAGCTATCAATTGTTTTAGAAGATCTTGAATGGATTTAATAAATCATACAAGTTGTAATGTTCACCAAGTTAGAAATATGGTTTGACTAGGTTTGAATACAGTTCAATTCCAAATTAGAAAATGCAATTCAAATAAAACTACAACCAATAAACATTGAAAATTCACATAATGGTCAACTCAGCTAAAACATATTTTTGATCAATACTAAATCAATTTGAATATTACCAACCTTAACAACCCAACTCGAGGTAAACCAAAAGAATTGAGAATATGGATGAATGATTCTATATATTTTCAACCACAACTTCAGGTTCACAATAAACTCTGAAAATTGATCTATTCAAGTCATCAAAAGAAATAAATGGATTGGTTCTAATGGCACTAGGGACAGTGTCAATTCCATAATCACCATCATCAAAAATATGTCTTGGAATTACTTCAACTATGACACCAAATTCAGGTCGAAGTTGGTTTTTGACATAAAAAACTTGTTTAGCCATTAATGCAAACACATATGGTTCTTTAGTAGCAAGAGTGAAAGTCATATTAATTACTAAAAATCCACAATCATCAATAAATGTGCCATGTATCATCATCGAATCGAACCAATGACATTTCATCATTGTGACATGTCCATGAGAGTAATAATCCAATATTATTATTTTCTCAACAACTCCATAATAACACACATTTTCAAATCGTGGTCTACTATCTAATGCATTGACATAACAATATGTTGTGGTAGTAACCATAACACCATAATGTTGTGTTATCATGTTCTTTTCTCATTCCATGACAATAAATTTATACCCATTGATAACAATTGATTTACAGTCACGAACCATGGTATTAAGACCAAAAGACAAAGCTCTTATTTCCTCAGAGACAGAGTCAGAAGACAAACTCAATACCTTCAATATAAATGAATATTAAACTTAATTAAATATTGATATAATTATTTTAAACAGTAATATTTTTATCTTCAATTTTAACCAAGCAGAAAACTCTTTGCTATGCAAAGTCTCTCTCCTTCTCAAAGATAAAGAACGATGCTTCCTATTTATCATTGTTTTATGTTCCCTATAGATAAAAAATACTAATAGTTTAACAGATATATATATATAAGATATACATAATCAATTTAATTACTTGATATAGTCATCAAACAAATCACAGTTGAACAAAACTGTGCGATGTGCCATCTCCCGCTCTTCATGGATTAATGTCTTCAATGTATATGATCCAAGAATTCCTCCTGTTTGTGGAAGTGATGGAAAACTGGGTTCAATATGCTCATACTTTTCTTCTTTATTTCTCATTGGTCTGTTCAATCTTGTAGTAAGATCTGACAAATACATTGAGCAGAAATCCATACATTCTTGAGACAAGTAACCGTTCACGATAGAACCTTCAATATGATTTATGTTTTCGGACATAAGACTTTAATGTAAACATATTTATTTCAGTTGGATACATCCAAAAAAAAGAAACAGGTCCTTCGAGAAGTATTTCAGTGGGAATATGGATAGTCAGAAGCAGCATGAATGTGAAAAATGATGGAGGAAATATTTTCTCCAACTAACACAAAATTAATGGGGAATCTGTCAACATTTTTTGCAATAAATACTTGGACAACTTCTTAGCACAAATATCTCTAAACAAATGGAACAACCGAATAATATCCACCCTTACATTATTGGAAAAAAGATGACGGATTGCTATTGGAAGCAACTCATGTAGTAGAACGTGATAATCATGAGTCTTCAAAGATTTTAGCTTCAAGTCTCTTCTGTTGACCCGTTTAGATATGTTGCTTGAATAGCCAACAGAAACTCTAATAGTCTCTAATACTTCCAGAAATTGTTTTTTTCTATAGGTGTCATCACATAAGAAGCACATGGAAGTTTCCATTTATTTTCACTGATACGCATAGGATGCAATTTTGGTCTGATGCCCCAATCCACCAAGTCACACCGAGATCGTAAATCATCTTTTGTATTCCCATTGACATTTAGAAGAATCGAAAGCAACATTTCGCATATATTATTTTCAATATGCATTACGTCTAATAAATGACGTAAAAAATTTGTTTACCAATAAGGAAAATCAAAAAAGATACTCCTCTTCCTCCAATTGTAACAGGTTTCAATGGAAACATTCTTTCTCTTTCCAGATTTCATTTGACCCTTACCGAACGAAAAACTGAAATCTTTCAATTCATTAAGAAAATCAGTTACAGAAATACACAGAGGTGGATCATCGGTCTCTGTGGTATTATCAAATCTTCGACGATTCATTCTATATGGATGATCCTTTGGAAAGAATCGTCGATGTCCCATAAAACTGAAACTACAATGATGTTTCAGTCTTCTGGATCGTGTATTCTTCATACAAACTGCACATGATAGTTTTCCCTTCGTGCTCTATCCAGACATCATTGCATAAGCTGGAAAATCATTGATCGTCCACATAAGCGCAACACACATCTGAAATATGTCTTTCAAACATGCATCATATGTGCATACACACACATCCCAAAGAAGTTTCAACTCTTTTATTAAAGGTTTCATGTATACATAAATATCAATTTCAGGATTAGAAGGACCATATATGAGTATAATCATAAAAGTGAAATGTTTTTTCTTACACAACCATTGGGGAAGATTATAAATATGTATAAAAACTGGCCATATATTGTGCGAAATAAGCATCTGCTCAAACGGAATAAAACCATCGCATGAAAGACCTGGCCTCACATTATGCATGTCAGCTGCAAAATCAGGATGTTGAGCTTCAAATCTCTTCCATGAAAATCCATCTGCAGGATGAACCAACTCATCATTAGTCTTCTTTCTCTCAATATCATGCCATCTCATATTTATTGATATGTCATCATACATAAAAAGTTCATGGTGTCTGGGGATTAATGGAAAGTGCCACATTACTTTCCGTGGAACGCGAGATGGTGTTCCATCAGATTTTGACTTCTAGTGGGATGTTCCACATTTTATACAATCATTTCATTCCGTGGTTTCCTCCCAGAATAAACTGCAATCTTTCGGGCAAGAATGAATTTTGTTTCTTGAAAATCTAAGTTCATCAACTAACTTCCACGCCATATAGTGGTTTGAGGGAGTATCTGCATCATCTGGAAGTAAATCCTTCAAGAGGGTAATAATGTAATTGATTGCTGTATTAGAAATCCCATACATAGTTTTCCCATGAAACAATCAGATTAAAAATTCTATCCTTTTCATTTTATCTCATTGTTGATATACTGGAGTCGTGGAAGCATCATTCAATTTTTCACACTATCAATATCATCATTTTCACTAGATGCATCAGCTGTCCTCATATCGAAGTCTTCTTGAGTTGAAATCCTTTCTTTTTCATGATGACAAATAAACGGAAACCGATCATCTAAAAAATTCTCCATTCCAGTCCTTTCATTTCGATCATCACGAATTTTAGATTTCATTTTCTACCCATTGTGATACCACACAAAGTAGTTTTCTTGAAAACCATTTTTGGTTATGTGGTACCTGACTTCTTCACGGCTCAACCAAGGTCTACCAACACAATTGGAACATGGGTAGTGTATGCGACCACTATCCGAAGCATTGTGAAATGTAAAATCTATAAATCTCTCCAAATTGTTTTAAAAATCACTTGAGATCCGATCGGTTTCATACATCCAACTTATGTCCATTCTGTAAAAAGAATTTATATAAGTCATTTTGTTATAAACAATTCAACAGGATTGAACTTTAATAGAAAATACATTTATGTAAACGATTAAGGTTGAAGTTTCTAGTCTATGTAGTGAACTATTAAAATAATGTAAAGAACAAGTACTCATAAATTAAATTAAAATATATTTATATTCATTTTAATTAGGTCTATAAGAGGCACATGCCTCAGGTCCCATCATGTGTTATAGGCATCCAAAATCATTCACTCATGTTCAATAACTCATTATTGGCACCTCTATGGCCATACCATTCATTACCCAATTAATTCCCCAAGTCAAGCGCACCCCATGGGTGAATAAATTTTAGGCTTCTACACTAATAGGTTGTTCATGGCTTGTAAAAATATTTAATTTCATTAAGTATAGACAAACATATTTATTTTTAAATTTGAGATTAATAATAAAGTATGTCAATGATAACAACATTACTGAATTAAACTTTTGACTTTTCTAACATTTTTATGGATGTCTACACATGCCAGAATGGGTAGTGAAAAGCACCCCAACCTCATAAAAGATATTATTGGCCAAGAAGGTAACATAATATACATCGTACAATGAGAAACATATTTAATTGAACCTAAAGTTATATTAGTACAGTCATCTTGGGGGAAATGGAATATATGATCCTGGTTAACTAATGAATTCAAAAGCTCATATTTCATATGTTGGACAATATCTAAGGTAAGAAATCATGCGAGGATGGGTTTACATCATTCAATTTCTTACATGCTAGTGAGAATGAAGGCATGAATTAATGACTTGAGTTCACTGATTAAATGAGGGTAGAGGTTACATACGCTGTGTAAACATAATGATTATATAGGTAAATATCTCAAAATATCATTAAAACAACTCATTAATAGGCTCAAAACATAAATATAATCTTGAACCAACCATGGAATCTCTTTCACAACACATTCTCGCACACCAGTTATCTAATGTGTTACTTAATACCAAACATAGTCACATAACAAGTGTACTATAAAAAAATACATTACACAAGCCTTATTAAAAAAATTATCATTTTAATAAAACACTTTCGTCAAGATTAAATCATTTCTGAAATATCTTTCGAAATCCATTTTAAATAATAAAATCCCTTTGATCATTTTTTACAAATATTTGAAGTATTCTCAAGGCACCCCCATTTGGAAAAGTCACATTAAATGCCCAATTTCCACACCAAACCATTGAAAAAAATTAACATGAAACAATCATCGACCATAAATAACTTAACTGGAAATTAAAAAAACAGAAACCAAATGTGATATAGAATTTAATGTTAAGTTAGGGGAAATGAGATTAAATAGAGACAACAACATAATAAATGGTTTCAACATCAAAACATTTGATTAAAACCACCCATAATAGGAATGGGAATGCCTCATACACCTAATCCCTAATAAAACAAACCAAATCTCCAATTAAAACATTGAATTTAGGGTTTCCACCCCACTTGGACAGCCCTACCCCCACCCCACTTGGACAACCCAGTACCCCCCACCCCACGTGGACAGCCCTACCCCCACCCCACTTGGAAAACCCAGCCCCCCCCCCCACCATACCTGGACACCCCTACCCCCCACAACCCACTTGGAAAACCCAGCCACCCCCACCCCACCTGGACAGCCCTACCGTCAACCCACTTGGACAACCCATCCCCCCACCCTACCTAGACAGCCCCTCCCCCACCCCACCTACACACCCTCCCCAGCCCACTTGGACAACCCTACCTAGAAACCCTCCCCCATCCCACCTACACACCCTCCCCCACCCTAAATGGCCCTACCCCCACCCTATTTGGACAACCCAACCCCCTCCCCCACCCTACCTAGACAACCCCCTCCCCCACCCTACCTAGACAGACCCTCCCCCACACCAAATAGCCCTACCCCCACCCCATTTGGACAACCCAGCCCCTCCCCACCCTACCTAGACAGCCCCTCGCCCACCCCACTTGGATATCCCTCGACATCCTCCCCCACCCCATCTGCACACCCTCCCCCACCTCAAATTGAAACATAAATTCATCCAAATCAAAATCCAATTTTAAACTAAAATAAATTCCACCAAAAGTACCATATCACCCCACTAAACAAACCCTTTACCATGTTTTAAGTGTAGAACAAAAAACAAAAAACAAATCAAAGGGTTCCGTAGACAAAAACCCTAATTTAGCCTAAATCAAAACATCAAACACCAAAAAAATAGAAAAATAACACTAAAACTAAGGTAACACATACTAATTTGAAGTTTGAAATAAGATTTTGTTTTATTGAAGATGGATCTTGGCTGGAAGGAGTGTCACGTATGAGAAGAATTTAAGAGCTCGATTAGGTTTTTTCTGCAATCGGGATGAGTGGGGGTTCAGGTGGTCTGTATTTGGGGGAAATCTTTTCCAAAGGTTTCATTAAAACGTTGGAAAAACTGATTTTTTCCCATATTTCCCAATGGTTTGATGAAACCAATTGGAAAACTTATTTTCTTCCAATCTTTCCCAACAGTTTCATCAAACTGTTGGGAAAAATCAATTTTTATAGATCATTACCAACGGTTAATGCAAACCGTTGGTAAAGATCACATATACCAACGGTTCAAAAGAACCATTGGTATACCACTATTAGGAAAACCATGATTTCTAGTAGTGTGAATATGTTTCCTTCTTCATAGTAAAATGATATAAAATTTCCATTCCCGGATAAGAATATTAGTATGCATTCCACACAACTTTGGTGCTTCTCCTTCTTGTTAGTTTTGATTAATCTCACATGAGTTTGAATCTTGGATTAATATGAAAAAAAGTAGGTGGATCAATCAATAAGAAAGAATTTTAATGCATGAGATTCATTTAATGTTTATCTTACACTATGAGCCTATCCGAGTGTTTAATCATACATGAGATTCAGTTATGATAGATTGACTTGTTGTAGGGTATTCTTACATGATAGTGAATTCAAGAGAGTTACTCTTATGTGAAACATATATTGACTGAGTGATTTTGATGTAGCATTGGGTAGCTTGGTTTATATCATATGAGCGTTATATTTTTCTGACATGAGCACATCTTTATTATTACACAGTCCACTAAATTCCCTTTTTAATATTATGTATCAAATGGTGACTCTTTTATATCTTTTGGGCTATAGGGTAAATTATATGTATCAAACATTTGAATCACTTATGTATGGGATTATGACCCTTACATATCAGTTGTTTCATGAAAGACTGATGTGTTTGGTGATCCTGGTGTGTGCAAGAAATCATATGGCCTCCTTCTCTCCCAACTCTTCCCGTCTCTCCCTCTACTCTGCCAAGGGTTTAATCAAGAAACCCTTCATCTTAGATCAGTAGAGCGCCTACTTCCTCCAAAATATTTCCCTCTTTCACCTCTTCCGGGCTTCTCCCTACTTTTTTAGCACTGCTCTACCATGGGATCTGAACCTTATTGTTCTTCCATGAATTCACTTTTCTCGTTCCATATTCTCTCTTCCATACTTTCTTAGTCGCTCTTGCTGGTGGGATAACTTATGCCTTTCACCTCCCCTCTTTCAACCTTACCATACACATTAGACTTCCATGTCAGGTATATGTGTGGGTATTTCATACATTTTGGGTTAGTGATGGTGGTGGCGTTAAATGTTCTTCCTCTCTTATTCCCTTGTTTTCCAACCAATTGGTATCAAAACCATCTTGGCTAGGCTCAATGAGAATTTTGGGACCTCTTGGGTTGGTGTTGGAGTGGAGGAATGGGTAGTCTCAGTGAATTGTCTTATAAGGAATTAGTTTTCTTGTATATCTAGTTATTTTTTTCTCCTTAGATTATCTGGTGGTTCTCTCTAGAAATGTATCTTAGTTCAACTAGTTTTATTTTGGATCATTCTAATGTTATTCATATGTTTTTTCTGTGGTTTATTTTTTGATTTTCCTATGGTTTAGTTTTCACATTTGGTCCTCTACGACAATGACTTTGATGCTGCACATGTTGGACATGATTAAGACGTTATGAGTGTTTGTGAATAATGTTTCTATGATATAAAAACTTTTTGGTGTGGTGAAGGAAAGGGTGAAAGATAACGATGATAATGTGATCTTTAGTGGGGTTCTCATTAGCGTGGTGACTCAAGATGCGATGGATTGACGTTTGGTGTGGATGGAAACAATATGTTGATGACGATGGTGTTGTGATGATGATGGAAAAGGTGTGTTTCTTGAGAAACATCATGATTTGAAGGATTTTTCCCAAATACTATGGTTCCCACAACGATGCATGGCATTTTTGAATTTTCATTTTTGGACCTATTTTTGAATTTTCAAATTTCAATTTGTAAGGTGCAATTAGTTATGTATGGTTCCCACTTTTCCCTAAAAGTGTATTTTTCAATAAAATAACAAAAAAATGATTCATAGACTCTTGTGTTTGGTTGTATCTATAAATTAGGATTTCCCTTGCTTCTAAACTTCACCTTCTTCAAACATCATTTTTTATAGACTGCCTTTCTTTCCTTGATTCCACACTTTTTTTCTTCTAAAACCCTACCTAAATATATAAAAAACCTAAAATAATGTTTTTAATGTTAATAAAATATAAATAATTAACAAAATAAATTAAAATACTAAATTTATACCATATTCACAATAAAGTAAAAAATATTCCTATAAACAAAATATGTGAAAATTTCCCTTAAATTATGAAATTAATAGGAATTAATTCATTAAATTATAAGAAAAAAATAATGAAATATTGAACTTTATAAATTTCCCTATGAATATATATTTTAATTCTGTACAATCAACATATATCAATATCAGAGTTCGCATAAAAATAAATAATGATATAAGTTTCCAAGATCTTTTCCAAAATCTGATTTTTATCAGGTCTTATTTATGAAAAAAAAATCATTAAATTTTATTACATCACACTTAAATTTATTTAACCTGAAGATTTCATCCATGATTCAATCACAACCTATATCACATAGAAATTCATGTTAATCTTCACTCAATAGATACTAAACTAGAGTTATGCTCGTACTTGAAAAAAATAATGTATCATAATATTCAGGTAAACATCATTATTTCTCTACATTGTGATATACAAAAATTTATTCAACCATGATGAATATTTTAAGGTCATTTTGGTGGATAAGGGTTGATGGGAAAATAATTTAAAGTTTTAACTTGAAAATAGGTGTTTAAACTATTTGATATAATGCATAAATTTTCTTGTAAAACTACTAGAAATATACCTCACTCAATTCCCCATTATGAATTGTGACACCACACTCCACTTTTAATGGTATGGTCTATGAGTCACACAATAAATTCAATGAATAATTTCATCCTTGTTCTTACCTTTTTTGAATTTTCTATTTTTTAATCATTTTCACGGGAAAAGGGTTGATAAAATAATATAGTGAATGGATGCTAGTTCATGCCATTTTATCTTTGAGTATGTAACGGGTCATATGATTATAATCATAAAAAATATTTAAATTGTATAATTATTTCAATTAAGTAGTTGGAAGTATGAATCATGATGAAATATTTTTAGAATCATTAAAGAATTATTATTGAAGTATTTTTATACGTTTTGAACTCATAGATAAAAGTTCTTAGACAAATAGAAGGCTTTTGAGAATCACGGATTCACCACTATGAAATACTCTACACCAAGATGTAAAAAGTCATAGAACATGAATTACAATGTTGTAAGAAGAAAAACACCACAATGAAGATCAGTCTGACTTCATCTTCTATATTTATAGTGAAAATCCTAGATATAGACCGTAGTCAAATATAAGATACTACAAATCTAGGAAAGGCCACATTGTACGGTAGATGTATAAATCCTAGATCTTATATATAGGAGTCTTCCATGATGAAACAAAATGATTATTCCATAGCTACCTATATATCATAAATACCTCCAAAATGATTCTATAAGACTCCATGTTGAACCTCTAATCCCTACACTACAAAAAAATACCTCTATGGCGCACTGAAGTCAACCACACCACAAAATGTTGTGATCCAAAACATTCCCAAGAGCATTTATTGATGATCAAAATGTTTTTTCTTGACTCTTTAATGTCCCATATCAACCCAATAAATACTCATCACTCATGTAGGCTATAAATAGACCCCTTGGGGGTTTGGAAACATACTTTTACATCCAATCGACAACTACAATGTGATATTATTACCTATTTTCTCTCAAGTTCTATCATTTTATAAATGCTCTCTCATCTTATTAAGAGCATGTTCTTATTATAAAAATCATCTCACACTACCAAATTACTCATTCTCTCGTAGTATTTCTTCTTATTATTTTTAGAGAATCAAGATCATTTCTAAACGTGATTGCTTATATAAATCCTATCTTCTACCTCTTTCTTCTATCGATAATCACTACCTTTAAAGTGAGGGTCTTAAGTTTTATTTTTCTAACCACTAAAAGGAAATGACTATTTTAGTTTTGAGATTTGTAGATATAATCATTAAAAATATAGGTTTTATTTTATTTATATTTCTTGATATAACCAAAAAATAAAATGAGTTTCCTTATCTTGACTACCATTAATTCCTATGTACTAATACATAAAATACTCAATCTATTGAGGTGGTAGATATAGGGTCTCTTCTTGATATATTTCTAAACATAATTAACAAATTGTGCACCATATTTACTTTCTTTATCCTCATTTATCTATCACTTTTTACATCCAATTAATCAATTGTTTAATCCACCAATATGATTATTTGTTTTAGGAATCAATATTTCTTTAATACTTCCACTTTTATAATCACAATAGCTATATTTTTTTGCATTCAAATTTGTTTTATTTATTATTTTTTAAGTATTCAAAAGAGTATAATTATATTAAATCTTCAAAAATAATTTTTTAATATTTTAAACCTAGATTATTCAATTTGATTTTAAAGGTAAATTCACCACCAATCTTTGCTTTTTACCCTTATATGACCTATATATAGTATCAAAATAATTTTTCATTTATTTTTTTCAATTTATTTCAAATATCAATTTGTTTCATAATATTTAACCAATTTTTTAAGAAATTTATAAATGGATTTTTTAAACAACCATGGTGTCCTTAAAGGACGCTCTATGGGTCATGCTCTATTTTTATGGTTATTTGAAAACTAACATCTCAAAATTTATTATATATTTTTTTAACCCATATAGAATATAGTTATTCATTATTATACTCCTATTACCAAAAATAAGATAAATAGACTCCAGATGATATCTTTTATTTTGAATTTAATTATAAAACAATGAATTATTTGAATTTTGGTTCAGATAAAAATTAATTTAATGAAATTTATTTATGAAAAATTAATCATACAATTTGGAAAATTTGAGTAGTAACTCATGAAGGAAAAAAAATCAAATATAATATTTTAGATAAATTTATAAAATACTTTGAGAGTTTCTCTATGAATCAAAATTAATCTATCACTAAAATGTATACTCGGTTCACTGAAATTTGTAATAGTTAAAATGTTATTAGTGAATATCTTTCAAATGATAATTCATTCAAGAAAATACTTTTGGTTTTACTAAGAAATTGGGAACCGAAAGTCACAACTATATTATAATATAAATACATAATGAATATGGTGATTTGGGAACTCATTAGGTCTCTCATAACATATGGGATACCTATAAGAAGAAATGTCTAAAAATAGGAAAAGGAGGTCAAAATAACTAAATTATTATTTATTTCAAATAAATCAATTGAAAATCATCAGGAATAGAAATTTAGATCACTAATCATGATAAGAAGATGAACAAGTACATGAAAAATAAAAGATAAACTCATAACTTAAAAATGAAAAATCAAGAAGTGAATGTTAGTTTCATTATTTGGAAAAATAAGAGTCACATTAAGATTGATTAAACCTTGAATAAGAACAAGTATAATGAAAATAATAAAATTAATAAATATCTAAAAGTTTTAACATAGAGTGATAGTGAGTATTTACATTCAACATACGAATCAAATGATGAAAATCATATGTTCCTCATGGATGATATTGAGGTATTTAATGGAGTAAGTTATGCATGTTATATTTCTTACTAATATAATTATTCAACATATTTTTTATGATATAAAGATATTATTTATTCTATAGATCAACTTTTAAATGGTTTTTGTGAACTTGTTTTGAAATTTAAATATGTTAAAAATAATTACAATGTAGTTGTTTTAAAAAAATATCAATTATTAAAAGAAAAAGGTGATTTGGTTTTAAAACTAAAAGAACAAACCAAGGTTGAGAATTTGGAATTTTAAATTAATGATATTAAAAATATTATTTCTCATTTCACCCAAGTGGAAGAAACCTTGAATATGATTTTGGTATCTCAACATGTTATTAAAAGTAACTTTATGATTTTATTTTCAAAACAATATAGTTTTCCCAAAAATTCTAAAAAGACTAATTTTTTAAAGGAAACTTCCCAAAATAAATTTTCTAATTTCTATAAGAATTTTTTTCATCTTATTTATGAATGAAATTGTAAAAATTAATGATATGGTAGATGAAATAACATTAATATCTCATCTCATATTTCTAATTGAAATACTTATTCGAAAAAAGTTTAGATTCCAATGTATTTATTGGATAACTTAATTGGTCCCAAGATATGGGTACCAAAAGAATTAGTCTCTTAATATTTTTTAGGAAAAGTTTCTTGAGAGAAAAACATAAGAATATCCTTGGTATATGGATAGTAGGTTTTAATGTCATATGTTTGGTGATTCATCCAAATTCAATAATCTTGAAATCTTTGATGGTGGTTATGTCACTTTTGGAGATGATTCAAAAGGTAGAATTACCGATATTGGTTGGATCTATTTCTCAAAATCTATTTTACTTAAATATGTTTTATTTTTTTATACCATGAAGGATAATGTAATAAGTACTAGAAAATTAGGTGGTAGAGGTTTAAAAATTAATTTTAATTTTTTTCATAATGTTTCTAATTATAAAAAAACATTTTATTTACCACATATTATTTTCAAAAATTTTATAATATTGATTTAAAATATTTTGAAAGTAAAAATGTAATGTTTTTAATGATACAATATTATGAATCTTGGCTTTAGAATTAGTTCCTAGGTCCTCGTAATATTTATTATCTTGTTAGGATCAACCGCAACTGACTAGTAGGAGATTTACTAAAATTGTCTTTCAATGATAACAAAGTTTGTAAACCTTTTCAACTTATCAAGAAACATAAAAATTATTTAAAATATAAAAATGATGTTTCCTAATATAAATTATTTGAACTAGTTAATCATTATCTCTTTGGACCAACTAATGTTTCCTATATCAGAGGTAAAAATTACACCTTTTTAATTATCGATGACTGTACTAATTTTATATGGGTTTTATTCTAAGCTCATAAAAAAGAGTATTGTAAAATTTTTATTAAATTTTCAAGGAAATTTGAAAGTAAAAAAGTTTTCAGAATATTTTCCCATATAATTGACCATGGTGGAAAATTTTGATAACAAATAATTTAATGATTTTTTTGTCTCTCAAGGTTATAACGACTCTTTCTTCACTCCCAGAACACCTCAATAAAATGGGGTTGTAAAAATATAATATAAGACCCTCCAAAAAATCTATAGGAATATATTGAATGAGTTTAAACTCCAAAACTTATTATGTAAAGAGGTGCTGAATATCTCTTACTTTATCCATAACCATGTTGTAATATGACCCATCTTCGGAAAAACCCATTATGAACTTTGGAAAGGAAAAACAACTATAGTTGGATTATTTAATGTTTTTGGTTGTAAATTATTTATCCATCATACTAAGGATAATATAGAAAAGTTTAACCCTAAATAGGATGAAATTATCTTTCATGCGTAAAAAAATCAAGTAAACCCTACCAAGTCGTCAATATAATTACCAAGACCTTAGAAGAATCAATTCACATCAAATTTGATGATAATTTTCATAAACCTCATACTTAAATTTCAGACGACGTTGATCAAGACAATTTAACATTAGATAAAACTAAATCTTCTAAAGTAATTAAAGATTTTAAATATACTCAATTTAATCTTTTACCCAAGGTGTAGTTTGAATGAAAAATCCTTCCCACTGATAATGTTATTGGTGGATTAAAATTCGGAACTCATATTAGATGATCAATATTAAATGAGGTTGAACATAAATATTTTCACTCTTTCACATTGATCATAATTCCATTGATGATTCTATTAATGATAAAAATTGGATACATTCAATGGAAGAGTATTTGAAACTATTTCAATAGAATAATGTTTGGACTCTCATGGAATAACCCAATAATAATCCTATTATTGATACCAAGTGTGTTTTTCATAAAAAATCTTATGAAAAATGAAATATCAACCCTAATAACGCTTGAATTATTAATAAAGGCTATAATCAAGAATAAGGTATTGATTATGGTAAAAATGTTACACCTATTCCTTGACTAGAATCCATTAGAATCTTGTTGTCATTTTCTGGTTATTTTAATTTTTTATCTTTTATCAAATGGATGTACAATGTGATTTTATAGATAGTTTTATTTATGAAATTTTTTTCTAGATCAACCACATTATTTTGAAAATAATAAATTTCCAAATCACGTTTTAAATTTAATCATGTCTTTTTATGGTTTAAAACAAGACCCTTGGACTTGGTATGAGAGTTTAACTAAATTCTTTTTATGAAAAAATTTTAAATGGAAAAAAATAATTCCACTATTTTTATAAAAAAATTCAAATGATTTATTATTTTTTCAAATTTATTTTTATAATGTTATTTTTGGATCAACTAAAGAAACTCATTTTAATGAATTTTTCAATTTAATGAATAATGAGTTTGAAATGAGTTTTATGGGAGAACTGAAATTTTTCTTTGGTTTTTAAATTTAATAAAATTTGAAATAATATTTCCTAGACCAAAATAAATACACTAAAGAACTTATAATGTAGTTTGGAATTTATCAATAAAAGAAAATTAGAGAACCCATGAGTAAAACTTGAAAGCTTACCTTAGATGAATATAGTCAATCCATTAATAAGAAACTTTATCGATGTGTGAATTGAAGTCTACTTTACCTTACTTTGACCAAACAAAATATCATGTTTAGTATATAAATTTATAACTATTTTAAATAAAATCCAATGGAATCTCATTTATTATATCAAAAAATAATCTTTTAATATATGAAGGAAACAAAAAACCTTGGATTATTTTAACCAAAAGTAAACTTCTTCTGAACTTACATGGTTTTCTGATGATGATTTCTGAGGATTCCAAAAATATAGGAAAATTAAAAGTGAAAATTTATATCTACTAGGAAAATCCTTTATCTCATGAAGTAGTATAAAGAAAAACTCTATTTCGCTTTCTACATCTGAAGCAGAATACATATTTTCTAGGAGTTTTTGTTCCCAAATCATATGGATGTAACATACTCTCTTAGAATTTGGAGTTATATATGATAAAATCCTAATCAATTGTGAAAGAACTAAAGTGATTAGTATCAATAAAAATGATATCTAACATTATCACAGTAATCACATTGATCGGAGACACCATTTTCTATAAGATCTCTTTCAAAAAGGCGATAATGTTATTGACTTTGTTTGTAAAAACCTTTGAACTACCAATATCTTCATTAAATTACTTACTCTTAATCACTTTGATTTAATAAAAGGAATGATGGGTATTATTATCAAGTGAAACATATATCTTAATCCTAGAAATCTTTATAAATTTTTTATTTTCTTTTCAAATATTTTTATTTTTTTCAAAATAAATTTTTTTATAAATTTTTTTCAAACAATAAAATGTTGTCAAAATTTTCATAATTTTGGTAAATTAAAGTGAGTCTGATACTCCATGAAATACATTTATGTCTACATACAAACAATTGTACGTGGTTCCTTCATATATGCACCTAGAGGTTATTACCATGAAGTGGGATGGTTGGATTTTTAATCTGATCTTCACTCTGGTCACTAGTAGTGGTCCATTAATTCAAAACCGGTTTAGAACTCTTAGGTAATTTCAAATGGTTTATTAACACAATATTTTCTAAACCGTAATAATATAATGTTTTTTGTATTATTTCCTGAGTTTTTTTGGATCATCATATTTATGATGCATTATTTCAGGGTGATCTAATCTTATATTTACTGAAATGATCCTTGAAGAGACACACTTTTTGTAAATTTTTTTTTAAAATTTTATTTAACTATTGAGATTATTCAAAAGCCTTTTCAAATATTTATTTATCTCTTGAGAATTATTTTTAAAAATATTTTGTTTTCTATTATATTAATTTTAATTGAAAATATAAGTTTCTAAATTATAAAGTTTTCAATTTTTTCAGTTTTTTGGTCTATGTTGAATGATCATTAATGACGATAAAAATAGTTTTAAATTTTATTTCTCTTTATTTTAAACCCCATATATGAATTTTTTTTGATAATCTCAAAGGGGAATAAGTTTTTGTTTTTTTGAAGGGGGAGATTTTTTTTTGTTTTTTTTAATGGGGATAAGTTTTTATTATTTTTCAAAGAGGGATAAACATTGGTAATTATATTTATAGAAATTAATTATTATATTCTCATTATATTATTATTTTATTAAATTATTATTCATGTTTATGTGATTATAAAAAAAGTGGGATGTTTTTGTGATTCTCTTCTAATTAAGTTTTAATGATCATAAACACTCTTTAAAGAGTCTAAATAATTAACTTAAGTTGTTAGTAATAAGAATCATGATGATTGTAGAGACCCAAAGCTTAACGTACATGAACATTACATTACTTTTGTGGAATAATTAATACATAACAAAAACAGACACACAAGGACCGTAATAGTTTAGTGTCTTTGGAAACTTGGAATGTAATCTTCTAATCATGGTGAAAGATCTTCAAAATCTCCCATAAAGATCTTCCACTTTTTGTTTCCTTACCTAAAACCTTTATTTATATCCTAGGGAAAAGAAAACATAAAAGGGTGAGCTCAAATGCCCAGTAAGGGTAAACAAAAGAAATATCAATCACATCATATTCATAAGAACATAACAATTTGGAAATCTTACCCTGAAAAAGAGATCATAATTTCATAACATGGGATAAATCATGGTAGTGAAATGTAATCCCAATAATCATAACATAAAACATGAAACTTTTGGCATGCACACATAATCATAGAGAATAATTTATTATTAGTCAAGACTCATTGCCAATACTATCTTAGTGGACAAAGTCTATTTCTGAACCGAGTTCACTCCTCGTTTCAGTCCTATTTTACTGAACCGGTTTAACCTACCGTTCCAGCCATTTCTATATCATGAGATATAAAATCTTTACCCAATGTATTGGAGGGTGATATAGGTCCCACCCATCTCATAATGAAACCATTCTTATGTGTGCCACAAAATCGTAAATCATACATCATTGCATAACCCATGTAATAAAAATGGGAATCTTAAACATCATGACATCATAAAACAATTCATATAAGATAAAAGAATTCATAAAAATATTTCCATCACAACATAATAAAATCCATGTAACAATAGGGATAGAAACAGAACCCTATATTATCTTAGATGGGAAATAATTTTGATAAAACTCTTGAACTCCATTCTTGAGGAAAATATCCTTTCTACTTCAAAAACATTTTCCTTTCTTAACATGTCATACAATTTTAAACTAAATGAAGTTGATTAAAAATAAACTTGAAAACTTGTAAAGGAAGCTTCTTGGAAATAATGTTTTAAAAATCTATTCATGCCGTATAAGTTAAAAAAACATTCTTCGCGTACTTTTGTCGGAAAAGTCAAAAAGTACCTCGTACGAAAAATGACAAAAGATTCCTTTCATATATTTTACTAAAAACTCACCGAAGGGTAAAATTGGATTTAAAAAATTGTAGGTGTATGGAAATAAAATTACATATTGAGAAAACATGGATGCGGATGATAAAATACACCCCAGTAAATACCAAAGTATAAACAATTTCGGATAAAAATGAGATTGTGATATTTCTCTTACCTTAGGTCTGATTTGCTTCATAAGTGTCTGAACCTCCTGTATAATGATTTAAATAATGTCATTGACTTATTCCAGAATCATACTCATTTTTATGATATCATATATGGTTCACTTATGACTTTATATTACCGGTTCTTTTGTAAATTCCATGTTAAAGAGCGTTTTGGGTAAAATTGTTTCATTTATCGTCCGTGTTTTGACTTGTAATTATTCATATGATTACTTAGATCATGATTACTTAATTACAGAATATAAAACATGATTTATATATAATATATATTGAGAATATACATATATATAATAAATTAGTAAATGGAAATAAATATACCGTTCATGGAGACAGTAGGCCGTACGTACGCATGAACGCTGTTTTCGTTTCCTTATTGAGTTGAATGGAATTAAGTAGATGACATACATATATATACACATAAATCCAGTATCATTATTATTTCATATATTTCATGATTACTTATTATATATACTTTATAATCATTCATGAATGGTTAACGTGGAGAATGAATCTCATCGCGTCGTGGAGACGGTAGTCCGTACGTACGCACGAGCGATGATATCGTTCTCATGATCGTGAGACTATATTGGAGTGTATGTATAATATTTCAGAATCAATATCACTTTAAAATAATCATATATAGTTATTATTTACACCATTATACCCATCCAAGTAAGGTGGTGGTGGAAAATAGATTACACCACGGCGTGGAGACAGTATTCCGTACGTACGCACGCGCGGTGATTTCATTTTTCGTAGGATGGATAAGTGGTGAAATAGGGTTGTTTCATACTTATAATAAAATATCAGTATATTAGTGATACTGATGTTTTTAATTCATAATTAAACAACCTAAGAAGAAGAAGTGGAAGAAGAAATAAAGTTGAAAGAATCGGTAACGAATATTACCTCTTCTTTGAAGTGGCTCTTTGAGTCCTCTTCTTAGGGCACTAAAATTGGTCTTTGAAGAAGACCAGGACCTCTAGTATATTTTTAGGGAAGTGGGGAAGTGAAATGGGCAGGGGTTGTCCGAGATTGAAGGCTCAAAGTGGTGTGAGGAAGAGGAGGAGGAGGTGCCCTTTTATAAGGGAGGAGAGGGGCACCTTTGGAATAACTAAAAATATTATTTTATTATAAAGACAAATTCGGTTTTAAATATCTCCAAATTGATTTATTTAGAATCTAAGGTGGGGATGGGTCAAAATCATCTCATCCAGTATAATTTAGACAAGTTTAGGTCATTATACTAACCTTATCTTTTAGTTTTAACTCTTAGTTAATTAGATTGACATTTACCATGTCACTTTGTATTTTTATATTATATAGTTAATAAACTTACCATATACATCCAAGAGACCCCAAAGTGGTCCATTAATGATACACCTATCATGATATAAGTATCTTGGGTGAACCTTAGATTTTTAGGAATAAAATAACAATCAATAATATAATATTTGTTTTAAAAATTATTTTATGTCAATTTGGACACTATTCAATAGTTGATTTTTGTGAAACTCATAAAAGAATGATTACTTCGAAAAAAGTTAATTAAATCAATACTAACATGCCATATTAACCTAGAAAATTAGTGTAATTCATAAAAAGTCTGAAATTATATTTATTTGGTGATTTATAACATCAATTATGTCAATATTTCATTAATAAGATAATTACTGCATCATCGTTGTGTCATAAATAAATTAAATTATTTAATGTCTAAAAATTACAAATAAAATACTATTATGTAGGAAATCTTTTTAGATTTCTAATGAATATTAATAGTCGAATTTATCATATGGATAACCCTATATTAAAACTTTTTTAGTAAATAAACTTTGATTTTAACTCTTTTAACTTTTCTTTGAATTAAATAATAATAAATGTCCTAATCTAATCCCAGTGGGAATAAATGGTCATATTTTATTCCTAAGGTTGTTTTTGGTCGAATTAATCTTATCCAATAGAATTAGGACATGTGTTAGGGTAATAATAATATCATTTTTACCCTTAATTACCCTATTTACTTTTAACCGTGGTAAAAAAAGTAAAAAGTTACTATTCACTAAAAATTATTTTCATCACATTGAACCAAATTTTACTTACTGACATCAACCGTGTCACTCGGATTTTTGAAATTCCACTCACAGAAGCGGTAAAATTAAGTTTTATGAAAAAATCATTTTTTTAACTACCACTTAGTTGTTTCACTATTCATCAAAAAATGAAAGTTTCTAGAAAAATACCAAATATTAGGCCTAAGCTATATTTGATATTATGGACTCAAAAATGATGTCTATTTTACCAAATTCAAAACATATCAGTTTCATTAATTAATTTAAAAATTAATTCCCGTCGTCAACACAAATAGCGTGTTCTTAAGAGATAATAACTATCAAAAGATTGACACTTGTTTATGTCTGGTTTAAATGTGAAATTACATCCAATGACCAACATTGTATTAAATTGTAAAAATATATTCTAAATATACTTTAAAACCACTAAAATTAATAATTTATCACTATTAATTATTTTGATTAAAAAAGTTGTTTTTAATTAAAATTTAGTAATTTTTACTATTCATCAGAATATAAAAGTTATCTGAAAAGTACCAAAATTTCACCCTAAGCTAATTTCAATATTCCGAAACCAAAAATGAAGTCCATTTTGAAAAACAAAATTTAAAAAATTTCAAAAAGTGGTTATTACTATTCATAATGGCTAGTTTTAATAATATTTTAATAGCATATCGTTGTTTAGCGAAACTTGGTATTGCGTACAACACACGCTATCGTGGAAGGCCGCGCTTGCGTGTAATACAAGCCAAGTCAGGGATGTGTGTTGTGTAAGCTCCTTTTGGTGTAGCATACAACACAAGACATTAATGAAATTAAAAAGGATATTTTTCGTAAAATCTTGGGGTGTTACAATGATATCTTGTTAAAATCATTAAATATGTCTTTTTGAAGTATTTTTTATCTTGCTGAACTCATAGAGTGAATTTATTAGACCAATAGAAGGCCTTTGAGCTTCAGAACTTCACTATGATGTAACACTCTGCACCATTCCATAAAAAGTCATAGAACATAAATTATAGTGAGGTAATAAAGACTACGATGCATTATAACTTAAACTAAATTCTTATCCATGATTTATAGTGAAAATCCAACTTCCATTCCATAGTCAATTATTAGATCCAAAAAAATTGGGAAAGGACACACAATAATAAAAACATATATGCCACAAATTTTCTTTATTGGAGACTTCCACACTACATATTGAGGGGTATGCCGCAACTACCTCAGAATTGGAAGAATGTCTAAATTGATCCTACAAGACTGCTTGCCATATCTCTAAGCCTTATGCTGAAAAGACCACCTACACTATATATTGAATTTAACCATTCCAAAAAATTATATGATCTAGAACTTTTTGAGGAGCATTTAGTGATGGTAAAAAATCTAAGATCACCTCTTTCATGTCTTGAATCAACGCAAGACTTCCTTAACACTCATGAGGTCAATAAGTAGACCCATTTGGGGTATTTTCAACATAAATTAACATCCAATCAAAAATTAAAATGTGTTACAATTACCAATTTTCTCTCAATTGATCTCTCATCCTATCAATAGTGTCTTCATATTGTAAAATTCTTATCACTCAACCATATTTCTCATTATATCAAAGTATTTCTTATTCTTTTTAGAAAATTGATATTGTGACTAAATGTGATTTGTTCTGGTAATACTATATTCTTCTTATTTATTCTATTTATGATCACTACATTTAAAGCGAGGGAATCATGTTTTATTTGCATAACTGCTAAAAGGAAAGAGAACATTTCTATTTTAAGTTTATTACTTCAGCTATTAAAATATATTGTCGATTATATTACATTTATTGATAAAACCTAAAAATAAAGGGAGGTTTGATATCTTGGATACTTTTAATGTCAAGAGACTAATATATTAAACCCTTAAGTCATTGCAGTGGTATAAATAGTAACCCTTCTTGAGCTATTGTTGAAATTTATTTATAAATTGTGTGTTTTGTTAACTTCTTGTATATTAATTTATTTATCACTTTCTTTCATCCAATTAATCAATAATTTAATCCATTAATACAATTATTAATTTTAGTAATCACTCTTTATTTTATACATCTACATTTATAGTAATATATAGTTATATTGTCACACTTTCAACCTTGATTTAATTTTTCTTTATAAATTCATTAAAACCTTATAATTATATTCAATATTTAAAAAACTAAATTTTTAATCTTTAGACATTTTATTTTTTAATTTTATTTTTTAATTGGAAATTCACCACATCTATAATGTTCCTGACCCGATGGCCGCTATATCATATTCTTTGAGCTAGTTCATCACATGACCTCAGGCACAACTCCTTATATTCTAATGTTGGGGAGATTATACCCACTTATCAGAGTATTGAAACAATATTAATAATATAAATAGATATAATAACTAGTAGGAATACATAAATGGACAACAGGTAGAAAATTCCAACTATAACAAAGAAAGACTAAATACAACAATGATATATAAACTCTAAATAACATAAAATTATACAAATAAAATCCAAAAACCAAAACTACCAAAAGACACCAAACACATAATTGTATCCTAACTTGGTCCAACCTACCATGATATAACCCATCATTCATGAACAACCAAACACCATGTCCCTATCCTAAACCTGTATTGGAAAACAAGTAGCATTTTTTAGGTACCCAAGTACCATGGTATCCCGAGAGGGGTGTGAGTACAACCCAGTAGGCCATCACCAATGATGTATAAAACAATATCCAGTCTATAGAGTAGTGTATGTAGATAAGAAAAGTTCACAAATAATAAGGAAACTAAATATATATAAATATGACTCATGTTTTGGAAACTAACAAGTAACCATTTTAGTCTTTAAGTTATCAAGGGGTATCCACCCAACTGAACTACCTCTGGTCACACCAGATACCTAAACCAAGGAATAATTGGTTATACACTTTTAATCATAAGGGAATACACTATTCATAATTTATCAACATACCCCAGAGCCTCAATCCGGTAATCATTCCATGTCCATGTGTTTTGGAAGTATAGATCCTCAGTCTAACATCTCAAACCACATGATGTCCATAAGTTGGGAATCAAAGAGCCTCAGTCTTACATCCCAACCATAAATTTCATAAAACTTACCTCAAACCCTCAGTCTAGATAGTCTCACCAAATACAACTATTAGGGGACAGACTCTCAGTTTGAATCCCTAACCCGTGAATCATAGGGGTGAGTTTTATTGCCTCAATTCATCCCAACCCATGGTCATGGAACCTTATGTGAATACTCCACATACCACAAAGCCATGTAGACACGTTTCTTTAATCATAGCACATTTTCCAAACACAGACCATAACCATTAAAAACATTTATCAGTAAAAAACACAACTTATTAAAAATATACCACCTATAAGGAATAAACCATTAATATATATACCATTATTCAAAACACCCCCTTCTGTTATGTCATCAACTAAACACATTCATCATTTGGTTTATTTCATAACCATGTTATCATCAAAACATAATAATTATGGATTATATCTCACTAAAACACATATCATTTCAATTACTATGGTCACAACATAACATTAAAATGATATCATGTGATAAAACACAATTCAAAATACTCATTTTAAATAATCTTGAAGATTCCTGTTAAAACACGAGTCTTCCTATTTGAAAAACTAAAACATGCCCCGAGGCTTTCAATTCCATTTAAAACCATTCAAAACAATCATTAAACATTTTCAAAAGAAAGGGGCCACATCCCCATTTAAAAAGATATTTTGATATATCATAAGAAAACCCATTTCTAAAATACATTGAGGTAAATTATTCCTTTTTAAATGTTACCCATTTTCAAAGCATCATTTTACTTCATTTAAAACCATGATCAAATCAAAATCCAACACAAACCATTTAATCCAATTTCAAAATCCACCTAGGAAATTCCAAATGCAAGCATGTGAAATATCAATCATCCCCTTAACCATTCCCATTATCTAAATACCAACTATTATCCATTCATTCCCATAATTTACCTAACTCAAAATTTACCAATTCATTTCACCATTTTCGAAGGTTTGTCATACCCCATGGGTAGTCCTAGGATTGGTCTCGTTGCAATGAAAAACCCAAAAGGGGTCCATGAGAGGTCTTACACCTCTATCTAAGGTCCAAATTACTTCCCTTAACCACGGAAATTTAAATGAAACAAAGTAGTGAATTATCATAATTACATACACATATAACACATCAAGACTATGGGAAAACAACTCTAAGGCCACCTACCTCACGATCATAAAAAACCACATGGTTAATCTGAGCATTTAATTTGAAATCTAGCACCCTTAAAATTCCCAACCTAGAATCTCCTTAAAAAATAAATTTTTAGGGATTCTAAATAATTAGAATGATTCTACGAGCCCTAGTACAAAAATAGAATGGGAGAGGAGTGTTAGGCTCACTTGGATCTTTGATTCACAACCAAATGCACTCAAAATGACCAAGAATCGAAGGAGAATCACATAAAGAATAGGTGGGGGATATTGTTTTGTCACCCAAGATAAAGGGGGTCATATGGGGGAATAATCATGGAACAAACATTTAATCCTGAGAGGAAAAAATGGGAAATTCTAACTTTTTAAGGGCGGTATGGTTTGGCTGCACATCTAGCCAAACTATGCGCTAACCATGGGGCTCCATTTTTTCAAGAGGGGCCAAGCCACATAGTCTCCTCAATGAACCGAAATGGTTTGGAATACCATGATGTTCTTGTGTTCCAAACTATATTTGAGAGGAGGTATGGGCACACAGTTTCCCTATCGAGGTACACAGTTAGTATTAACCATGCACCAACCATTCACTGCACACTATTTATCATCTTTTCCTTCTCCTTTAATGTCTCAAACCCCCATGACACCCCTGAAACTCATCATACACCCAAGAAACACTTCATTATCCAAAACAAAGGAAGTTTAATCAAAATTTTAAACAAGGAAATACCTCTATGAAAGACTGGGATCTTATAACCTCCCCACCTTATAACACCTCATCCTCGAGCCATACTTCCTAGCCTCACTAAGACTTCAAGACCAAAAGAACTAGTCATGCACTAAAGAAATTTCCACCACCTAGATCCACAATCACAAACCTGATGCCCCTCTAAAGACGCATCAACCTCAAACTCTTCATTTCAATCATCAAACACAAGAGAAAATTCTAGGTAACATCATCAAACCACCACATAAGAGTTTACCAACAAAACACTACACTGCCATGGGAGAGCCAATAAGAAATACTTTAGTCTGATCCTATAAGAACTCATGGACCAAATTACTTGGTTCCATCTCACCTAGTTATTTCAAAGCTCTAATAGTGACCCAAGATCCTCATCCCCAAACGGAACACATGATTTTTCCATCCACATTTCCCCAACATTTTTCGGTCCACAACTCAAGGCTCAACTGTCTTGCTCACACCATAACACTCAAAAAACAACTCAAAAACAACCTTTATCTCAAGGCACTCAACTGTTCAAAGCCCTATCCAATTCTCATTTACAAAACTAAAACACCAAGATAATTGTCACCTGATCCCATCCCACCCAAACTACTACTCACGTCATCAACCATCCACATTCCCACTATGGTTCTCCCCCACCATACACTTTATCTATCCACAACCACATCCCGATGTTGGGAACCAACACCATTGAAAAAGAGACCAACATAACCTCAAACTCAAGATTGAAAATGTAACTGATGTGCTTCACAACTCATTGTACTCAATCATCCATGTGAAATCCACCCAACAATGGCATACAAGCATTCTATAAAAACCACCCAAACTAGACATTAATACACACTCCACTTGAATAATAAGAAAAACTTAACCTCTCTCAAGTTCTCCTTCATCTCTAAAACACACATTCTATTAAAATATCAAACTGTAGGTATCTCAAATATTACCACATTTTTTAATTTTACATTTTGCGTCGGATAATCCTTAACTTACTTGTCCCAAAAAAACCCCTCTTTGACTATTAACATGATAACCCTTACACCTACCCACAACACCCTCTAAATTAATTCATACCACCATTATTAATCGCACCTACTAAAGTCATTCACCAAATTTAGGTAAAACTACACCATCACAGAATACAATACTCTTCAAACCATTTTAATCCTCTATAGAACGCATCAATATATATCAAATTTAATCATTCAAATTACTTTTAAAACTAGTCCAAGCTCAAAGCCATCACTCGGCTTGATCGAACACCACATCCAAATCTCACCCAATTTTCACAAAGGAATCCAACTATTTATCTCAAAGGTTTATCATTGGATACCCAATGAAAACACATCCACTCCGCAACCTAATCCACACATCCATGACTGACATACCCCTCCCCACCATAGGAGTATCATTTTCACGATTTTCCTCAAGCAATTTTGACCACTACAGCTCATCCTTCGATCAAAAAAAACCCCAAAAACTTAAACATGGTCATCAAAATTCCACTAGAGTAAAAAAAACATCACATACTATTCACTACCATCTTCCAAAAATGGAACCCATGTAATTCGTTGACATTTGGTATATCCTGAGGACCTCTCTTATAGTTATTCGATAGTGTAACCCCCACCACAAAACTCCAAATATAACTCCCCATGAGCGTAACCTTCAAGGGGCCCCATATCCAACCAAAAAAACATTTTCGTAGCTAGGTGTGAAGCCAAAGATCTCTTAGAATACCCAATAAAATTTCAATATATGTTTCATCATCATCACTTGATAAATGTACACTAATAAATCATCAAAGTACACCACCATAGACTGTACATCATTGATGTCACCTACCACTATGAAAATACCATGTCCTATAAAAACTATCGACCTTCCATACCCATCAACATCTCATAAACTCACAAAAACCAAAAATAAAATGGGATTTACCACCAAAACTCACTTCCATTAGATGATCCTTTTCCAAGTGGTCATGACCCAACATTCCCTTTGGAACCATTAGCATTTCCACACTCAAGTTCTCCCACCATGAATCTAGTGACTTAGAAAATAAACACAATAATAAATCACATGATTCAAAACCAACGATCTCTTGTATAACCATGATTACCACTATGGTTGTTTATAAAACAACACGTGCTTATCCTGACCCACATATTCACCCATCCCACATGGTATTGTACCTTCCCATCACATGCCCACATTTGAACCTCATAAAAACCCTCAAGTCACACACTTTACTATAAACACACTCTGTATTTGAATCTAAATCTCATGAGTTTTACATCACTAGGGATAGACCCAACACCCACTCACATGGATAAAAATGCCTCCTAGAACATCAGACTCATTGGAATCGAGGAATTCTTGATGTTCTCATCCAACAACCCAACCATTCATATAAATAAGCCCAACCACATGACCACCACTCACCCCGGGTGTAACTTCAATGTTAAAAGAGTCCATCTATGCGTTGGCCACCCTTGCCTTTTCCATACAAGAACAATACTAATTCCTCCATTATTACTTGTCAAAATAGATGGTTCAAACACCCAATGATCCATCCCTTTCTGACACTAACCTTATAACCAACCATAAGAAATAAAGTGCTTCCTACAAAAGATACCAAGGAAAAACCATGTATAGATTTCCCCTCTAAAGAAACCACCCATGATCAACATTATAAGAAACCTAAAGCACTGAGTCAACCTCCCCCAAGGTTAGCCTTAAATTTTCCACCAAAACTGCAATCTCATAACCATAAATTGAGCCACATTTCCAAAACCATTAACTTTTTAATGTAGCCCACCAGACCAAAAATTCATTATAAATCACTCAATTTGAACCATGATCAAACCCAAAACATCCACCTATTCTGAACACACCCACAACATTACCAACCCGATTGACCTATCTTGCTGGTCATCCTCAAAGATCAAACAACACCAACTCCCAAACCAGATTCACATATAATAAAGTCCATTGGATTTCCTTCCTAGACATACACATCAAACCTCAAAAATATAATTGATTACTAGTGGTATTCCTAAGCCTATTCGAAGACAAACTACATATAATGCACCTAAGAAGACATTTGCTCACTATTTCACACAAACTATACCCACACATATACACCTGAACTGTAATCCAAACACCCACTCCAGGGTCCAAAAAACAAATCGCACAATCATTACCCACAAGGGTTACCAAAATTACCCTTCTAGACAACATATCATTAACCAAAGGATATGATCATATTGAGGGTACAATAAGATAATCTATTTGAACACACATCAAAACCCATCGAAACCTCATAACCCATAATCTAGGTCACAAACTAGGGAACTATCACTACCAAAACCACCCATACATAGGGTCCAAAACCAACACAAGGGATTCTCACCACCAGTGTCCCTAAATTTCTACCATTTCACATTCTTCTTTAATCAAATTTACATTTTTTAAAACCCACAAATTCAATTTTCAAAACATTCCATTTGATAACCCCAAATATTTACACTTTCCAAAACCATTTTTTAACCCAAAATTAAAACAATTCATGATTTATTTAAATTAATATTTTAAAACATCTTTCATTTAGAATCGTTTCTAGGAAAGAAAAATAGGAATAAACTAAAAAAAATAATATTTCACTACTAGTATATGAATACCAAGGAACTATCAATCACAGTCCACATATGGACGACTTATCAATCCTACATGCCAAGAATGATGCATGAACACATAAACCCCCTCTTTTCATACCTTTCCAAGAGATAAACCCTCATAAATCAATAACATCACATCTAACTAAACCACTCAAGGTGGAAATATCAACCGACCATAAAAGAACAGACCCAACATCATTTCCCACCCCTAGAAACACGGGGTTTCCCTCATACAAGGGACTCGAGGCACCATAAAAAGAGTTAATTACCAAGGCCCATAAAAATCCTAGTCTCATATATACAATACCAAAAATAGTAATAAAAAATAAATTCTCTGATACCACATTGTAATGTCCCCAACTTGTGGGCCACTATATCTGTTGCCATGATCCAGGTCGTCACATGACCTCAGGCATGCCTCCTCATACACCAGAGGCTACTGAATTGTAGTGTGAGTCTATATAGAAACATGTAGTAGACTATACCTACTTATTAGGGTATTTCCATAGTAGAAATAATATTAATAGATACAATAACTAGAAAGAACATGTAAATACAAAACATGAGATAAATGGAAACTATAACAAAGGAAGACCTGATACAACAATGATATGTATACTATGAATGATAGGAAGTAATACATATGAAATATAAAAACCAAAACTAAAAAAAGACCCCAAACAAGGACCCAAGTCCCAACTCGGTCCTGACCTACCATGCTCCAACTCATTATCCATGCACAACCAAAACCTAGGTCCCTATCCTGAACTTGTACCAGCAAACTAGTATCATCTTCTCAGGAACCCAAGTGTCATGGTGGCCCAAGGAGGGTGTTAGTACAACTCAACAAGCCACCACCAACAATGTCTAATATAATATAATGTCTATAAAGTAGTGTATGTAGATAATGAAAGATCACAAATAACAAGAAAACTAAAAAAATATAAATTTTTCTCACATTTAGGCAACTAAAAAGTAAATATTTTATTCTTTATGTTCTTAAGGTGTAACCAACCAACTGAACTAGATCTGGTTACACTAGATACCTAAACCAAGGAATAAGGGGTTATAAACTATTAATCACAAGGGAATCCACTAATCATAATTTATTAACATAACCCAGATCCTCAGTATGGTAATTAGGCCATTTTCATGTATTTGGGAAGTATAAAGCCTTAGTCTAAAATCCCAAACCGCACCATGTCCATATTCTTGGAAGCATAATACCTTAGTTTGATATCCCAACAATACATTATATAACACTTAACTCGGAGACTCAATTTAGGTAGTCTCATGAAATGAAACCATTAGGGGCATAGAGCCTCAATCCAACTCCTTAACCCATGCATTATAGGGGTGGGGTTTAGAGCCTTAGTCCAACCCTATCCATGGGTGTAGAACATCAAGTCAATTACCCACATACCACCAAGACATGTGCACATGTTTATTTAACCATAACTCATTTACCAAACACATACCATAACCATTAAACAGATTTATCATTTACAATCATAACTCCTTATACATATCCCACTTATAAGTCATAACCCATTAAAACATATACCATTATACAAAACACCCCCTTATGTTATGTCATCAACTATGAAAATTTATAATTTAGTTCATTTCCTAACCATGTTATCATAAAAATGTACTCTTTATGGGTTATATCCCACTAACCCACATATCATTTCTATTACTAGGGTCCCAAATGACATTTAAAATGATATCATGTCATAAAAAATTCTACATACTTATTCAAAATCATATTGAATCCACCCTTTAAAACATGGGTCTTACTATTTGAAAAACTAAAACATGCCCCAAGGATTTCATTTCCATTTCTAAAAATTTAAAACAATCATTAATAGTTTTCATAATAAAGGGGACACCATCCATTTAAAATAATAATTTGAAATTTCATAAGAAAACCCCCTTTTAAATCAGATTGAGGTAAACAACTCCTTTTGAGATCTTACCCACTTTTAAAGAATCATTTTCCTTCATTTAAAACAATAACCAGATCAAAATAAAATGAAAACCATTTAAACCATTTTCAAAAGACACCTAGTAAAATTACATTGAAAGAATGTGTCATTTCAATCACCCCCTTAACCATTATCATTAGCTAAATACTAACCCCTACCCATTAATTCCCATAATTACCCTAACTCAACATTTACTAATTAATTTCATCAGTTTCAAAGGTTTTACGTACCCCTTTGGTAGTCTTAGGTTTGGTAACAAATCATTTAAAAATCCAAAATGTGTCTATGAGTGATCTCACACCTCCATCTAACATCAAAACTACTTTCTTTTACCAAGGAAATTTAAATTAAACAAAGTATAAAATTATCAAAAATACATAAACTTATAACAAATTAATACTATGAGAAAAAAATCTAAGAAAATCTACCTCATGATCATATAAAACCTCCCACTTAATATTAGAAATTTATTTGAACTCCAACACCCTTTGAATCCCCAATCTAGAATCCACTGGAAAAAGTGGGTTTTAGGGATTCATAAAAAGTATAATGATTCTAAAATACCTAATATAGAAAAGGGAAGGTATGAGAGTGTCATAATCACCTAGATATTTTATTCACATCCAAATACAGTCTAAATGGACAATAATTGAAGGAGAATGACTTAATGAAAAGGAGGGGGTGATTGGTTCGTCACTCAAACTAGAGGTGGTCGAATTGGAGGAAAAATTAGGGAGCTATCATTTTTCCTGATAGAGGAAAAATAGGAAATTACTTCTTTTTAAGGGACACATGGTTTGGACACAAAGTTATCCAAACCGTACGCTAACCATGTGGATCCCTAGGTCCAAGAGGGTCTATGAAACATAGTCTCTTGGAAGTACCCACACAGTTCTATAAACTATGTAGTGACCATATGCCAATATCTATATGAAAGGATGTCCGACCACATGGTTTACCTAGATAGGTGTATGCTTAGAACTAACTGGGTGCTAACCAAATGTTGTACACTGTTTGGATTACCATTTATGAACTTTTATCTTTGAATATGTCATAATTCATATGAGTAAACATGGTGAATAATTCAATCAGATTCCCATTTTTTTATATCTTTTCCTTTTTAAGAGAGTTCAATGAGAATAAATTATGTAAAATGTATAAAATTGACTCATTACCATTCCTCTTCTAAAATTTTAGAATAGAGACACATGTCTTACAATTTTATTGCGATTCACTATTTTATTCCACCCTTATACTAGTATATTAACTATTTTGGTATTGAAATTTCAAAGATTAATAATAAATTCCAATTATCATTTTATTTAATTAATTGATTTTAAATTAAATTGAAAAGATAAATGAAATTTTCTTTACGACTATATCATATATAGAGCTGATTTTGAAATCCCAAGATGAAGTTGAAGTAAATTGGGCCAAACTGCATGGAATCTCAATCATATATGTGCAATAATTTTCACATTTTTTAAACTTTATCTGTCTAATTATGCTGAAATTTTATGTATGGATCCATAAATATGTGGGATACAACTATTTATAAGAAACATAGGCATGTTTCATCCATCCATTAGACCAAATCAAGTAGTATGTTTAGAAAACTAAAACTGCTTGAATCCAAGAGTATAAATGGGTATTTTGAAAATATCACCCATTATAGAACTAAATTAGTCATAGAATTTTACCAAAATGATATTAAATAGTTCTTCAAACAACTCTTAAGTTTTTTCAAAGGTGATATATTCCTATATTATAGACTAAAATTGAGTGATAATTGGTATTTTGAAATTTGTGTGCAAAAACCATAACCTCTCATTGCCTATAAATTGGTACCATGGGTGCCTCATTTGTAATTTCATATAAGGGGGAGAATTTATACTTTTTTATATATTTATATGGTTCTTATAATCATATTACAAGTTTTGGACCTCCCTATCCTTATATATAGAGTATAAAGAGAGAATGAGATTCAGTCAAGCCTCCTCATCCTCTTAATGGTGAGCTAAACAATTAGTTATAATTGTGAATGAATGAGTTTTACTACTTCTTGGATGTATCTTGTGGTTTAAAATATTTTCTTTAATTTTATATTATTTTTTTATAATTTTAAAGCAATATTTTGATATTATCAAACTTATTTTTTTTTCAGAATCGATCATCCTATGATTTTAAGTGTATTTTTATATTGTTCTAATTATAGAAAACTTGATATTTTTTATATCACACATATAAAATATTAATGTTATTTTTTATCCCTTATTCTATGAAAAATATCTAAACTTGAATAAATGGTTATTTTTCAATGTCCAGGTTTAGATGTTCCATTTAAATTAATGGGGGAGAATTAAGATCTTGGTTTTATTCAACAAGTTTATTTCATTAAACCAAATAATCATTTCAAAATAATTAACTCAAAAATATATGTAGTAACATTTCAATGAACTCTTTCTCATTTATCTTAAAAACCTCTTCCACTTTCCAAATTTATCACACACTTTGTTTTAGTCTTTTATTTTGTTTTTTTTACTTTGAATCATTTCGAAGCCATCACTATTTTTTCTATCTTTTTGTAAAACTTTTCTAAAATTCATATTTTAAACATTAAAATATTCTTTAGATATGACCTAGGATCTTCCCTAAACTATAAATATACTTTGAAAACATATTTAATATGATGTTTCAAGACAACATAATAAAATTTGATGTCATTTTTGGGGAGAAATATAAATTTAATGTGTCTGTTTTTATAAGAACTGCATTGATTCTATACATATTAATTTATCTATTTTTATCCTCAATTTTTTGTGTAAATTTTTTCTCACCACATTTTGTTTTTAGGTTTTTTGAATGAAACATTCTTCTTCAAATAAATTTATACCTTTCAAACTTGAACTAGAGAGGTTCTAACATCATCGACTTTGAGACATATAGAATGATCTTTTAAAGAAGGAAACAAAAAAATTGAGAAAATTTTAAACTCTAATTCTTCAAGTATTTAATTCAAAACAAAAATTAACTTATATAACATGGAATAAAATAACCAAAAATTAGAGGAACTAACTTTTCCTAATGTTGATATTCATCCTACATATATTCAAATACAAGGAAATGCACAAAAATTTGAACTAAAATATATAATTATTTGTTTATTTCTAAAATTTTGTGTACTTTATAATGAAATCCCAAACAAATACTTAAATTAATTCCATTCAAAGAATTTAACATTAAAATCTATAGGTGTGGATAAAGAACATGTAAAATTAAAATCTTTTCAATTATCTTTACAGGACACTATAAAGGATTGGTTATACAATGTGAATGCCTCATTTAGTGGATAGGTGGACATGGAAGGAATTTTTCTTGAAAAATATTTTACACCCTCCCAAACCATAATAATAAGAAAATAAATGTATTGAATAAGATAATATAATGGGGAAAAAATTCATGAATACTATGAATGTTTTAAAAGAACTTTTGTAAGTTTTAAACATCACCAAATAAGTGATCCAATTTTAATATAATATTTTTATTAATATTTATTCCTATTGATCATAATTTTACATATTTAGTTGTAGGTGGTGATAGAGTTAAAAAGACTCTGATCACCATGAATTCCCTCATAGAAAAAATGGATTAGAATACTCAACAGTTTGATTCAAGGTTTTGTGTACCCATTAGAAGAGTCTATGAGGTGCATAGTTCTGATTTGAAGAAGAATATGTACAAATATTTTAAAGAGTAAATTACCCCACTCTTTAAAATTATGCTTTTATATAGGAAAACCAAGCCTTTTTATTGAGTTCATTATAGTTTTTCTTCCATCTGCACCCACTATTCTGAACAATTCCATCAATTGAGAGACATTTCTAAGAGTTGGGAGGAAATCTTCTCCATATTCCAGTATAACCAACCCATTTGGTAAGAACCGTACTATCTATCCAACTCTATATCAATATATAACCAAGATTATAGGCAAGGGGTATTCTAAAAAACCTCAATATTTATAATACTAGGTAGGGTATTTATCCTCCACCACCACCAAAAAATCCCCAACCACCATAAATTCCTTTCCATTAACCCCCTCCAAAACTTGATCCTAGAATAGAATAATTATTGAAAAAATGACTAAAAATAACCTCCAAATACAATAAATAATCCAAGTTTCCATACAAGACCTAAACACTTAATTAAGAAAACTCGCCTACTCAATGGTGGAAATCCAAAGTCAAGGGTCAGATAAACATCCTTCTCACACTATATCCAACCTAATGGATAAAGGGAATATCATTTCCAACACCCTTTAAAGTGGAAAAAATCTAAAAATAAAAATAAACACTCCAACAGAGTCGTCCCATCTCAAGGGATCCACCATTCCAACTATCCCTAAAGATCCAAATAATGAAAATCCTTATCCTGAGAGAAGTCTCGCCAATAGAAAGAGATTGACTTTTGATGATCCAATTAACATAACTATTTTTATTCCATTACCCTAAAATGACAACCCACCAAGGAAAACAAAATAAACTAATCTTGATAAGAAATTATTGGAAACATTCTAAAAAGTTTAGTTTAAGGTTCCCTTAATTGATTCTATGAAACAAATTCCACAATATACAAAGTTTCTGAAGGATATGTGTACACACCGAAAGAATCTTATATTTAATGAAAAGGTGATATCGGGGAAGAATTTATCAACATTGATCCAACCATAACTTCCCATAAAATTTATGGATCTTGGAACAATCTTTATTCCATGTACCATATGGGAGTATTTATTTTTTGAATCCATGCTTGATTTGGGTACCTCTATAAATGTGATGCCTCACTCTATTTTCTATTAATTACATGTTGTAGAGATAAATCCAATAGCAATAATTGTTCAACTTGAAATCCAATGTACTACACACCACACTGATATGCTAAATGACGTTCTTGCAAGGGTTAAAAACATAATATTTCCTGCTTATATTTATGTGATTAAAATAGAAGATGATATGATGAAGGGAAATTCCCCAATTATATTAGGGATATTATTATTAGAAACAAAAAAACCTTAATTAATGTACATAATCTAACATTATATATTGATTTTTGTGAAGACATTTTCCACTTTTACATCCTTGATTCCATGAATCACCCCTCAAAATAACATTACCCCCTTTAGTTAATTTTTTTGAAGCACTACCTATCCACACATAAAATTATCTTATTTACCTTATCCCCTATCTATGTTTTCATCAATGATATATATGATAGGTAATGATACATGTTCTAAATTTCGTAATGTTTTGAAAAATTTCCATGCAATTTTATTAATTAATGATTTATTATGCTTTGAGGAAACAATGAACATCGATGATTCTACTTAGATTGTAAAAGAATACTTCTCATCTGGGGATGTTACCATTGAGTAGTTATATGATATCATGGCCACTATATTTCTCATTACCTCCCATAAATCCAAATTTCTATAGAATGGGAACTTAAAACATTGCTTAAATTTTTTAAATATTCATATATTGTAAATATAAACAAGTTCCCGCCACCATTAATAGTTCACTATCTTTAAAGAATAAATTTTTATTGCTTTCCATTTTGAGGGAGTATAAAAAATTATTGGGATGGAAACATGTAGATATTCCCATTATTATCCCAAAAATTTTCATGCATCATATATTATTAAATGATGAGGCTAAAATGGCATAGAAGTAACAATGTATACTGAACCTAATCCTCCTTGATGCCATTAAACAAGAGGTAATAAAATTATTCTCTACTGGAATCATTTAACTTATCTTACATAGATAATGGCTCAATCCATTATTGGTAGTTACTAAGAAAACTAGACTAATGGTTGTAAAAACCTTGTTTTTTCCTTTTAAGACTTTGAACTATATTGAGGAATATATTTTTAGATCCAGGCACTGAGATGACTTGAAATTCCAAGGATAGGTGGGCCTGAAATTAATTTTATAAAAATATTAAATATAGTTTATATCACATGCACGTGGTTTCTTTGAAATAATAAAATTTCTCCTAAATTGAGTCTTAAAATGGAAACCTGTGACCATAGTTAAATCCAAATCACGCGGTTTTCCATAGCTATGACCTAAAGTTGGTCGGTGAGGGATGTTTGGATAAATCATCCATTAGAGGGTACGTTTAGTGGATTAATTAATTCATTAATTTATTTAATTCATTAAATGAACTCAACCAAATTTACTCAACAATTATCCAATTATGGTGAATCTCCAGGGTTAGACGCTTAACTATGGAATCATTGGGAGGAGTTTCTACCACCCATCACTTGTGAATTGAGATCAAATGATCGAACGAAAACCGAATTAGGGAAAATCGAGGTGAAACAAACATAATAGATCTTCCCCACCATTAAAGATCACATTCTTCACCAATTAATGATCTGATTTTTTGTAAAACTCATCATTTTTGGGGGTTTACCTATTTATTAAACTATCTAATTATGTATTATCAATCTTCTTGTTGGTATGTGATTAATTGGAACCTCATCATGACCCCCTTATCAAATAAATTTGTTCATTTGATTTACCTTCATGTTGTGTCATATTTTATCACCTTGGATATCCTCAATCCAATTAATTGGATAATAATACTTGTAAAATGATTGTTTCACTTTTTTTCGTGTGATTTACCCTCATTGTTCTTCATATTATTCATCATTAGCCTATAGGGACCACCGTTCGACATTGTTGGATGAGATCAAGTATGACTGTACCCCCAGATACATGAAAAATTAACACGTGATGATCAGGATAATAATTTGAGGATGTATTGGGATGGTTTTTGGGTATCTGTGATGTATTCATGAATCTAGAATCTGAATCCAAAAAGTCACTGATAGGAGGTGATCATGGTGATGGCAGATTCATGCGGAAGGTCCGACGATCTGATTTTCGTCCACCGGTGGGCTGAAATCGATGACTAGAGGAAGAATCCACAATTTTTTGGTGGTAAAACGGTGGATTCAGTGTAGGATGAGCTAGATGCAGAACCACATAAGGATTCCATTGGTTCTCTGAAAATCCTAACTATACTTAATGAATTTCATAAGAAAACCTAACATATTCTTTGGTTTTTCGGTAGCTAGGGTTTCCAGGGGAGATAAGTATCACCTTCCATGTAGGACCCCCACCTGTTGTGTGACCTAGAGCTGGTAGACATTTCTTTTACTCTGGGTGTACATGATATAGTACATGACTAGGGTACATGGTAACAGACACGACCATGTACTCAGATACAGGCAGGGCCCCAGGTGGTTGATGGATTCCATGTAGTACCCCTACATAATGCATAATACTTCATGGAAAATAATCCATGTTTTGAGCAGACATGAAAAGGTAATTAAGAAAGGTCACACATTGTGTGGACCCCCCACATGTGGTGTACTTCATGATGAATTATCCATATCCCATATCTTCTTTGTTTAGACTTGGATTTTGGCCCATGAATAACCTATCCGAAGTATTTTGTCATGTAGAACATAATGGTGTCCTCTCTAGTGGATTTCAATATTTGATGCATGATGTTCTGATCATGGAACTTCCTTAGGTGGCATTCTATAATGATCGTGATTGCAAATTATCATTAGATTGGTACCCCCACCCCCCACCGATGGACTAGGGTGTGGGTCCTATACCTAACGAGTGGTTCCCCCCTAATAGACTGGGGCACGAGTCTTCAATCTATTGAGGGGTACCCCCTTATGGACTAAGTCATGGGTCCTCTATCTACTAAGTCATACCCCTTGATTTACTATGGATCAGGTCCTTTATCTGTGGAGTGGTACCCCTATCATACTAGGGTGAGGGTCCTCTATCTTCTGAGTGGAACCCCCTACCATAATAGGGAATATATATTCTATTTATGGAGTGGTATCCCTATCATACTAGGGTTTGGGTCCCCTATCTACTGAGTGGTACCCCCTATCGTACTAGGGAGGGGATATCTCATGCGCTGAGTGGAACCCCCTAATTCTCAAGGGTGCCTTTACTATATCAATTGAGTGGAACCCTTCTGACTCACTAGGGTAAAGTCCCTCTACTTGGAAATTATGCCCCCTCGACTGTATGGAATAATGGATAGGTTTAGGGCATCCACATAGTAACTTTTATGGATTGACATGTGAGATTTTGTGCATCATTTATGGACCCTTTGGAACTATTGTAAGACTTTTATCCTAGGTTGTACTGTGAGATAGAGATTCTATTTCCCTCTCATTAAAGTTTGTTTTATGAGAATATATCCTTATTGATTTTGTTTTTTCATTTCTCTCTTGTAATTGGTTGATTTTTGTTACTTATATCATGTCTCCTACTACCCCCTTCATCTTTTTGGGAATCCAATTGGGTATGTATATACTCTCCCATGTGTAGGATTTTCTCGCATGTGTTGTGTCTTATGTAGATGAAGTACATGTCGATGATGATAATAAAGGATCATAAGGATATCCAAGTGTATGTGACCACATAAAATGGTAATATCTTAGATATTTAGAGATAATATCTATTAGAATTTAATTTTCTAGTTATTTCTAGGTTGGGACATATTTCTTGTTGGGAGTGTATTTTTTCCTTTACTTATCATATTATGCTGTTGTGATCTTGTATTACCTAGAGGTTGTTACCTTTATGGTTTTTACTCAAGATGTTACAATCATTTATATTTATTCCTATACATTTATACATGGATATGGTTTTTTGTGTGTGTATAGGTACATTAATAAAATGCCTCTCATAATAGTTATGCCTTTTGTTTCTTACTTCAACCCCCTAGCCTATAGAGGTAGGCTTGGGGTATTTGTGACTCAAGCCCCATTGGGCCAGGACGTGATAGATTGGTATCATAGAATTTTATCACTTGGGATAGTTTTTTGATTTTTACCCTTATGAGGATTTGGTTGGGACTTTGGGAAATAGTATCAAAGTGTTTTAAAAGATGCTTTTAGTCTAGGGAACCCAGTGTTGGTGTGGATGATGACATATCCATGCATAAGGACTCCGAACACCTTCTTGTTGACTCGGTATAATTAGACATTGGTTGTAGGGAATATTGGTACATGCATCCTATATGATTGGTTCTTGAACTATATTTATTTATCTAGATCCCCATATATATATGGGGATCTTATCATGGTATTTCTTGATTAAATTTTTTAGATGCCTTTGTGAGAAAACCAACCAAGTTACTGAATCAGGATCATGACGATGATTCAGTGAGTGATGAGGACTTGGTTAAGGATTTAGCATGAAATATAATTCTTCCAGGAACATAGTTTATAGAACCACTACCTAAAAATATAACATAGTATCAATATAGAAGTATGAGGATGCGTACAGGCTTATCTCACTCTGCAATTTTTAGCTCTAGAGGCCGCTGAGGTTCCATGATGAGACAGATCCCCAGGTGATGGAGGATTGGATAGAGTAGGTGATTTAAGTTTTTAGACTTATCTAGAAACCAAATGATAAGGTGGTTGCACTAAAAGCCACTCATTCCCATGGAGTAGTTGGGTGATGGTGGATTCTTGTCATCTAGATGCATGATGGGTTGATAATCTCACATAATAACGTACAACAACTATTTTTTGAGGAGTATTACCCCTTAATTCTTAAGCTCAATTTGGATTCAAGATCTTTTGGATATTTATAAGGGATATATGATATTTTTTTATTATGTTTTGAGGGTCAATAACCTCACACGGTACTTCCTAGACATGAATCATGGTGGTTATTTCTGGGTGTGGAAGGTTGAGTAGGGTATCAATAGAGACATCCATGCTAGTGTGGTACCCCTATGCATTCCCACTTATGATGGAGTGTTGGAGAGGGCACTAATGATAGATAAATTCCCATCATAGGTATACTATGCAGCTAGAGATAAAAATGGGTTTCCTGGGGACGAGTTGTCTGTTGCATCCAGTAGGCACCAATCAGCAGGATCTCGATGTAGGAGACCTCCCCATGAATAGACTTAGACATGTGTTCATGTGGAATAGGGACTGTGTAGAGGATCGGGGAAGCTCTAAGAGGGGTGGTTCTATGCATGTTATGGTTTAGGTGACATGTCATGTGATTACTAGACCCGATTTGCTAATGAGGGTATATAGATAGTGGATGGACAACCACGATAGAGGTAGTTCCATGATAATGGATCTCCCAGGGGAGGATATGTGACCCCATAGGATGTAGAGATGGAGGAGGAGTATGTAAAGATTTTGGATGAGGAGGTGTGGGTGGTGGATGCCATTATGAGGCACTTACACCACTACCACCATGTAGCCCATGCCGAACTCATGGAGCTCGCGGTTGGGTCTATAGACAACTATAGGATATGGAGGATTATGACCTGGTAACCCATGAGATGATTTGAGGTATGGTATATGTTTATTATAATCTTGATTTATTACTTGTGGATAAAATTTTGAAAAATTACTTCATATATTTATTCTTAGTTCAAGAGATTTATCTCCCAGTTGATTATTTAGTACAACAGGGTTTCCTTGAGGTTCTTATGGGGAACGCTTCTTCATTATATTTTATCTACAAGACGTGTGAGTTATCACTTGGTGGAGAGAGTTTCTCATCAGACCTTTTGGTTGTCTTGATGATACCTTATGAAATCTTATTAGGTATGGATTGATTTTCCATGGTCTGAGACCAGATTTACTATCACCATAGATGATTCAGATGCCTCCGTACTAATGGAATGAGGTTTTCCTTTGTGAGAGAGAGATATCATAGTGGAGTGAGTGGGTCTTGTGAGAAGAATGTTAAAACCCATCACCCATCAGTTGGTGAGTGTAGCCCTTATAATAGTAGGATATTCAAGCCTCTATATTCCTTTAATTGTGGAAGATTTTATGGAATTATTCCCTGAGGAAATTTCAGGACTACCTCTAAGGCTGGAGATGTAGTTTTTCATCGAATTTCACCCAAGGACCGCTCTGATATCATATTCTGCACATAATATGGCCCCTATCGAGCTCTAGGAGATGTGGTTGTAGTTGTATGACCTCAAAGAGATGGATTTTATCATACCCAATGTGCCCCCTAAGCAGATCCGTTTTTGATTGTGGAAAATATGAATGAGATATTGCGGATTTGTGTATATTATCATCACTTGAACTAGGCCATGGTAAAGAAAAAGTAAACCTTGGCAAGGATTAATGGACTCTTTCATCAGTTTCAAGGTGTGAGATGGTTCTAAAAGATTGATCTTAGGTCCATATACCGCAATTTGAGACTTTTTGATGGCTAATATTACAAATTTGGCATTCCAATGTCACTAAGGACACTGTGAGTTCCTGGTGATTCCTTTCAGTGTGATGAATGTCCCCAATGTGTTTTTTTCATTGATGAATCTAATATTCCAACCATAATTGGACCAATTTTTTGTTGTCTTTATTGATGACATAATAATATTCTATGAATCAGAGGAAGATCATGTAGAGAACTTGAGGATGGTCTTGGACTTTCTTCTGTGGAACCATATTTATGGTAACCTCTTGATGTGCCAGTTCTGGATCCACAAGGTTCACTTTCTCAGGAATGTCATTTCTGAGCATGGACTAGTTGTGGAACTAGGGAAGATCAATGAATATCTTTCTTGGGATCCATATAGGAGTGCGTCATAGGTGTATGGTTTTCTTGGATTGTAAGGTTACTAATGGAGGTTTTTGGTATATTTATCTAGTATTTCACCCCATTTGACCATCCTAGCAGGGAAAAGGAAACCATTTACTAGGACTTAGAAGTTTTAGAGAACCTTAAAGGAGTTGAAGTGAAGGGTGATGAGTACTCCAATTTTGATAATACCATAGGAGGGAATAGAGTGTGTAGTTTATTGGGATTCCTCTAGAATGGTATTAGAAACGTTTTAATGTAGAGGCAGACATTGATCACGTATGGGTTGAAGAAGTTGATACCCTATGACCAGAACTACATGAAACATGTCATGGTGTTGGAAACGTTATTCTTTACTATGAGGATGTGGAAGAACTATCTTTAGGTGAGTGATTTTTTTACTTAAACGGTCACATTATTAGGTATGTCTTCACATAGATAGACCTAAAGCTGAGACATAGGTTTTGGTTGTATTTATTGTAGGAATATGACCATGAGATAGTCAATACTCTTGGAAAGGGAAAAATGGTATTAGATTCCATTAACAGTAAGTCCCATGCTCTTTTAGTGCAGGAGGAATCCCCATAGTTGGCTTCTTTATAGTTGTCCCTGGTTGAGGAGGAGGGTGGAACTTTTCTTCAGTTGATGTTGTTGAATGCTTCGCTTCTCTAGTGTGCGAGGGAGACCAAGTTGGGTTACATCGACTATGAGATCCTATTCAACCATATATCATTAGAAGATTCACCAGATAGATTTTCTTATGGTGGGAATCATGTTATCCTTTTCCAAGGATAGATGGTGGTCCCAGCCATGATGATAGAGGAGGTTATAAGGGGGTTTCACAATTCTCCTTGGGCAGTACATCCCGATTTAGGGAAGATGTACTGAGACCTTTTGCAATAGTTTTGGTGGGCTTTCATGAGGTGGAGTATCGCTGAGTTTTTCTCTCGGTGCCTCATATGTTAGTAGATAAAGGTTGAGCACTAGGTTTTGGATGGGTTAAATTCTATAAAAGATTCCTTTTAACATTACTAGAATAGACATTTATCAGCATTAGAAAAGAACTGTCAACTACAGAGTGGTTAAAAGACCAGGTTTGTATCAGTGCCAAAAAAGCACTGATAAAGTGGTGATTTATCAGCGCAAAACAAGTGCTGATAAATCAATAATTTTCATCACTTTTAGAATAACTGATAAAATAAACCATTTATCAGAGCATTTATTTAGTGTTGATAAAGGGCTTCTTTATTATCCCTTTTACAAGTATTGATAATGGAATTGTTTATCAGCTTTAATAAATGCACTGCTAAATGATATATTTATCATTGCTATTAAATTCACTAATAAAGAGACCCTTTATCAGCACTACTAAATGTGCTGATAAAGGGGGCCTTTATCAGTTCTTTTAGAAACACTGATAAAGGCACAATTTATCAGATCTTTTGGAATCACAGATAAAGGAATCCTTTATTAGTGCATTTAATAACACTAATAAAGTAGAATAATGTAGTGTGATGCTACAACACACTACAACACCAGAAACATGGCATGAGATATGCTATAACAACACACTACATCATTAGAAATAGAAACAGAAATAAGAAAAATCAGATACAAATACAAAATTTAAATGAAATAAAATTTCCAATACAAATACAGGAAAAAATACTATTATAGAGTATGTCAGTTATTTTTTTACTAAAATTAATGTCAATTATAAATAAAAAGGTGCACTTAGAGTCATACCAGTCACACTATGTGTCGGGTTAAGGTGTATTGGATTCCTACACATCAAAAATTACTTATGGATCATTTTCAAAAATTACAAAAAATTATCTGAATATGTTTTCATGTTTTTGACTATGTCAATTGTTTTTTTATTAAAATTAATATCAATTGATAATAAAAAGAATCACTTGGAGTCATAACAGTCACACCATGCATTGGATTAAGATAAAAATGATTTCTACATGTCCCAAATAACTTATGGATCATTTTTCTAAAGTATCAAAACAATATGAATGTGTTTCTTTAGTTTTGAGTACACTACTTATGTTTTTTTTACTAAAATGAAATTTTAAACTAGAAACAAACAATTTGAGTGATATATGTTTTATTATGTGTGGTTTTGACATGAGACTGATTCATACACATATCAAATTAATTATTAATCATTTTCCTAAATTATCAAGATAATACGATCATGTTTTCTCAATGTTCAGTTAGTGACACTTTTCTATTAAAATGTCAATTTTAAACTAATAATAGACAATTTGAGTCATTACGGTCATAACATGAGTTATATTGAGGTGTGGGTGATTAATAAATGTCAAAAATTAAAATTTAATCATTTTGGTAAGATACCAAAATAATCTGAATGTGTTTTCTTAGTTTTGAGTATGTTAGTTATTTTTTACTAAACTTTATGTAAATTTTGAATAAAAAGACACACATGAAGTCATACATGTCACACCATGAATCAAATTGTAGTATGGTTGATTCCTAAATGTCCCAAATGTATTATTTATCTTTTTCCCAAAGTGTCAAAACAATCTGAATTCATTTCCTTGGTTTTTACTATGTCACTTATGTGTTTCACAAAAATGTCATTTTAAACTGGAAGTAGACACTTTGAGTCATACAGGTTGCATCATGTGTGCTTTTGACATGAGACTAATTCCTACATGTCAAAAATTAATTATGAATCATTTTATTAAATTATCAAGACAATCTAAGTTTGTTATCTGGGTTTTCAATGAGTGACACTTTTTTTTATTAAAATTCCAATTTTAAACTGATAACAGACAATTTGACTCATATTGGGCATATCATGCATGATATTGAAGTTAAGATGATTAATACATGACACAAATGAATTATGGATAATTTTACTAAAGTTACAAACCAATTATAATGCATTTTCTCATCTTTGAGTATTTTAGTTGTTTAATTCACTAAAATCAATGTTAATTTTGAATAAAATGACATACTTGGAGTCATACCGATCACACCTGGAATCAGATTGAGGTGAAGACAATTAATAAATGTCCCAAATAATATATGGATATTTTTCCTAAAGTATCAAAACAATATGAATGCATTTCCTCAATTTTGAGTACGCCACTTGTGTTTTTTTTACTAAAAAGTCATTTTAAATCAAAAACAGGAAGTTTGAGTCATAGAGGTTGCATCGTGTGTGTGTTTGACATTAGAATTATTCCTAAACATAAAAGATGAATTATGAATCATTTTACTAAATTATCAAGACAATCTGAGTGTATTTTCTCTGTTTTCTGTGAGTGAAAACAGAGAAAATGCATTCATATTGAGATGAAGATCATGTATCATATTGAGATGAAGATGATTCCTAAATATCAAAAATGACTTATAGATCATTTTACTAAAGTACCAAAACAATAAAAATGTGTTTTCTCAATTTTGAGAGTGTCAATTGTTCTTTTCACTAAAATTAATGTCAATTTTGAATGAAAAGATGCACTTGGAGTCATACCAGTCACACCGTGCATTGAATTGAGGTGAGGATTATTTATAGATGTCCCAAATTACTTATGGATAATTTTACTAAATTATAAAAACAATACTAATTTGTTTACTCAGTTTTGAGTATTCCATTTATGTGTTTACTAAAATGTCATTTTAAACTGGAAACGTGCACTTTGAGTCATACAAGTTTCATCATGCATGGGTTTGACATGAGATTCATTACTACATGTAACAAATGAATTATGAATTATTTTAATAATTTATCAAGACAATATGATCGTGTTTTCTTGGTTTTCAATAAATGACACTTTTTTATATTAAAATGTCAATTTTAAACTGATAACATACACTTTAAGTCATATCAAGCACATATTGTATCATATTGAGACGAGGATGATCAATACACCTCAAAAATGACTTAGGGATCATTTTAATAAAGTAACTAAATAATAATAATGCTTTTTCTTAATTTTGATTATGTTAGTTATTTTTTCAATAAAATTAATGTCAAATTTGAATAAAAAGATGTACTTAGAGTTATATCAGTAACACTGTGCATGATATTGAGGTGCAGCTAATTCATACACCTCTCAAATGACTTATGGATAATTTTTTTAAAGTATCAAAAAAATAAAACAATTTTCCTTATTTTTGAGTACTCTACTTGTGTTTTTTACTAAAATTATATTTTAAAATAGAAACATACCCTTTTAGTCATACAGGTTGCATCATGTGTGGTTTTTACATGAGACCAATCCATACACCTCAAAAATGAATTATGAATCATTGTGATAAATTATCAAGAAAATCTAAGCATTATTTCTTGGTTTTTAATGAGTGAAACTACTTTCTATTAAAATGTCAATTTTAAACTGATATTGAACACTTTGACACCAACTCTCCTCGATGACTATGATATTTTAATGCTATTTTTCATCCAATGGTTCTATCATAAACCTACAGACTATAGTGGTTGATTACAACATTATTTATTCTAAAATTTATGTTGGATTATATACATGTTTTATGATTGGTATTTTTAAAGATGTTGCTTTAATAACAATAATGGATAAATTGAACCTTCTGATATAGAATGATCTGATAGGTTGATTACTACCCTATATTAAATCAGTTAAAAAAGTGGTGAGAAAAATAATTTCAATAATAAACCTAAAAAACATTCACAATGGATCTTATATTAAGTGATAAGTGTTGTGTGAACTTTTCAACAATTGTTCTCAAACACAATCTCAATATGATACTCATTCTATATCACTGCCAAAAAAAAATTACTCTCAAGCTAGCACTTCATCTCCTCTTCCACCATGGTATCCACCTCATTTTCCACCTATGCCTCCTCCTACAAGTCAGTATCTGACTTCTACTCTACCTCTGCCTCTATCTCCACCTCTACCATTTCACAACAATTTTTTTTTGGTCAACGCTTCTAAACAAATTGATTTCCTCCATTATACTTCTCGTTTATAAAGAGATCAAAAATAATATATAACTATTATGATGCTAATTCTTCACACCCTAGATATATTTAGATGCTCATAAATCATAGTAGATAACAATCATTGTAGGTAAACACCTAATTTTTTTTTCGACATACATTCTGACAAAAAGTGTGCTACCCACTTGTCTCTAAACAAATTTATTTATTTATTTGAGTATCTAGGTTATCATAAATCATTATATCACTAAGAAAATATAGAAAAACAAATTATTATAAAATATATTTAATGGAATTGCAGTTATATTAAAAAATCACATGTTGGGGCATACTATTATTTTCATGATTTATGAAATCTCTCAAAAATTTGAAAACATAATATCCACAATCGATGTCATTATATTCTTTCAAAAACTGCAGAAACTTTGAACAAAATAATTAATTTATTTGAAATGTTTTGATAGTTAAATATTTCTATATATACCTTATTTTTTCCATTTTTAGAAATCCACAGGCTTATCTCTTCATATACTGAATTTTTTCAATGATTTAAAATATATTTAGAGACCACCCTATCATAAAAAAAATTCTTATTAAAACAAATACTAAAACATATAATTAAATGTTTACTTATAAAATATTGGTTGCAGTGTATTAAAAATCCACAATACACTTCATGCGTGGTCAGTTGGTTGGATATGCATGCAATAGATCCAAAAAATAAATATTAGGGTGTCTATATTGATTGTGATCAACATCCAGTTCACCCTAAAAAAAACTATTAAGTACTGAAAAAAGAAAAAATATATTTTATGCGATTAGATTGTAGAGTTTTACTTTTTAATTGTATGTATCAAAAATATTATGTCATTTGATAATTTTTTATTAAAAAATTCATGTAACTCATCTTTTTTCTTCTTAATTTCGTCATCTAAATTATGTTTTTCCATACAAATGATATGGGGATTGACGAATCCAAATCATTCTTTTCAATGTCTTCCCTTTATATAGTTGAAATATAAATAAATGTTGAAAATATGAATAATTATTTATGTTAATAAATATATTATCTCACTATTTTGATAGATGTATTATAAAAATGTACCTTATATATGTGTTCACAACTAATATTCCCAACTACTCATGATTGATAATCTCATTTAGAGTCTTGAGACCAATTCCTTATGTCAAGGAATTTTTATATATTTACTTTTCATGTTCAATTTAAGACATAGATTTATCTTTAAATGTGGTCTCTGCATAATGTTGTAATGATAATAAATGTCTCTCTGGAACAGTCGAGGAGAATCTACTCTCAGAATATCATTTTGTTTTCTTGGTCGTTTCATTATATTTTCTTATCCCGACCTTCTGTTTCTCCACTACTTTTTCCATCTGTAATATCATACCTCACTTTAGACCGTTAATCCTCAATCGTTACAGGTTTTTCATAATAATGTTTTTTGTTAAATACATACCTTATGTATCTTTATTTGATTAGGCAACCATGCTATGAAAGATCCAATAGCATCATTGACTGTTGTAATATATGGATCATCAAGTGGAATATGAAACTCATTAATCGACACATGAGATACCTCAATCACCACTCTCACGTTATCTTTTTGGAGGTATTTATGGTTTATGTTTTCTCCGTGATATTATACAATGTACCCATCACAATAAAGCGGTGCATGGGTGTCGATAGATACAAATCACATACAAATTTACCCTATACAATTTTATTAATATAAAGTTATTAGAAGTTGTTTGATTCAAATTTAGGATAAAATGTAATGAAAAACTGATTACTATGAGTAAGGTATGGGGCTTGGAGAAATAACTAGTCTCAAAGCTAGTGGGATCATTTAGTTTATGTGTGGATCCATGCTCCACCACCAGTTCTCTTTGATCCATTATCATACATTGGTCTTCCAAACTAGACATAACAATAATATCTTGTAGTGAGTCTATTTTTGTCTACAATAATCTCACCATATTATATGTCTATTAATGCGGTTTTATCTTCTCAAAATATATTTTAGGAGAGACTCCAAAACCTAATCCACTGGTGTGACCATATTTTTCAGGCCACTTCAAAGCTACTGAATTTATATTTTCTTCTTATACGGTCATTTCTGATTCTTATATCTAAACCATATAAAAAATATATGAAAATAAATATATTTTTTATGTAATATTGTTGTACATAATAATTTATTACAATTATGATATAATTACACATGTTTCCCGTACTATTTTTTGTGTTTTCATAAACTAATTTTCATTACTTATTTACAGGAGCCTCCTTCCATAGCACATGATGTGGGATGGAAGTGGATTTAAATTTTTATTCATAAATCTATATATAAAAAATGGGACATATTTTGTTTTGTATCACATAATTAAACTTTTATTTATGATTTAAAATACATACCAATTTCTTCTATAATGATGAGTACCCTATCCTTACTTTATGATAGGGGAACATTGCTTTTGATGCATGCCTTTTATTTTCAGAACTCTTTTATTGTTTCATAAATTAAAAATTTGATTCAATTTACATATACTAAATAATTTCAAATAATATATTGTCAACTGAAATTCACTTGAAATGATTTATCATTGTGACGATTAATGAAATAAGTACACATTCTTGCTTTATAATGTTTACATAACTAATTGGTGTGTGGGGCTTTACTATCCCCTCAACATCCCTAAGATGTAACTTCATAATAAGAGTCTAGAATCCTATATGGGGTCTTCCAGGGGCCATTAAGATAAATTTATTATAGAAATATTCTAAAATAAATGAACTCTTTATGAAATAATGAAAATTAAATCAACATTTCATTATATAATTTTTTAGTAAAATGAAGAAAGTATATCGTAACATTATCATTATATCATTCCAACGGATTTCCTTCATTACATATTGGACATTTCACTATGATTCAATATCAATTGACACATTCATCTTCATTGTGACCCCAAGCCAACTAATGAACATTGACTTACTGGGGTCAATAGTTTGTCCACATTTATTCAAACCAACCTCAAATTTTATACCCTTAGTTCCTACCTTGGTAATTTTATTCAACACTGTGATGTTGTGTCATTGTTGTTTTTTTCATTAACATGCTATTGATCCCCTAATAATTCTGTAGTTTCATCATCAACAACCTATTCTTAATTGAGATTGGTAACAACCTTATGTGCAGAAGACATTTTCTCTAGGAGTATTCAAAAATTTAATTTGTCTTGAATAAAAATAATACAATACACTCCATGATAAAAGTCTACATTTTCATGCATCTTGTAAGAAAATTGTTACTATCTTGAATAAACATGTAATACTTTAATACTCTAGTACAACTAACCTCAACTATCTCTATTTAATCCGTCCTGAAATGATTTATTGCCTTCCAACTCCTGATGATGGATTTGACTCCCTCTTTCAAATTAGCCTTCCTTTTATCAATATGGTTCCAACGTTCCTTGATGGTATACCACCCAAAAATTATTATTTCATTTTGTTACTTGATATCCATCATCCATTTTTTTAGACATCTACCTATGTTTCTTGAAATAATATAAAAAAAGTTTATCTCATACCTGGTACTGGTGATCATTTTGGATGAATACTACTCAAAGTAGTTCAAACAACATAGAATAGATGGGGGACGAGTCTTAAGAAAAAATGCAATAATAACTGTTCCAGAAATGAAAGGTCCCTGACACTTCCATGAGAACATCAACTCATCCCCACTGAGCTTCATTGACTCTAGCCTATGTTACTAGTAATTTTCCCTCACTTTTACATCAAATATAAAAGCTCTATATCCACTGAGGTTCAAAAATAACTTAAATGAAATTTTAATTTTGGATTCTAATATATTTCATTTCAAAAAATAAAGGAATGAAAATTAAAATCCATATGAATTCCACTCACAGTCATTCAATTACACTTAAAAACATTTACTATTTGTCACTTCCTCTGAAATGTTTCGTTTTTAGGAAGGTTTTAGAGGAGATACAAAGTTGTGGTGGTATTGGTGTGAGGCAGATGAGAGATCTTTACAACCATCCATTTCTCTAAGATTCTAAGAGAATTTATCCTAATGATTAAGCCTAATGCAGGTCCATAAACCTCTGCTCTTTTTTGAAGGAACATTTTCTATAGTCTGATTGGAACCCTTTTAAATTTATCAAGGTTAAAGGGGAACATAATCAAAATATGTGTTTGGCATGTTCTTTTTCACAAAAATGTGAAACATGAGTATTTTCATGAGGTCACCCATTGTAGTAGTATTATCATCCAAGAATTCCTAACTATGGAGCTATAGTAAGATCCAAATTGACTACACCAAAATTAAAAGTAATTTTTGATGAAGTGTTGTGAAGAGTAACCAAGTGAGTCTTATAATAAAATTCATACAATGAGACCAAACAAATTAATTAATTATGTTTTGATTAAGTTTTTGATTTCATTTTTTGTGTTCTATGGAATTAGTAAATGAGGAGGATGAAATGTTGGAAGAGTTGGAGAATGAGTTGGGAGATGTGGTATTCAAAGCCAGGGTTGTGGCTTTGATATAGATTGATGAATACAATCTGAGCAGGAGGTATGTCATCAAAGAACTTTGGAACCACAATGATGGGAGGAATTATAGTTTGAAAGAGGGAGTCCAATCCATCATAAAGATATTGATGGAAATCAAACAGATTAGGATATATTAAATAAAGGTAGTTAAGGTTAGATGTACTCAAGTATTGAAATATTATATCTCTGTCTAAGATAGTAACAATTTTCATGAAAGATTTATGAAAATGTGGACTATTATGCAGGAAGTGTATTATATTGTATATCTGTCTTACAAAAATGAATTATTATTAAAAAAACTTATTTTTGAAACCCATGGCCCTTTTTTATGAATAGATATTTATGTTTCTTATGACTATTATGTTTTGAATTATTCATTAAATAATCATACATTAGGAATATTTTCATAAAATAAAAATGAGATACATGGTTTTCATATGGATCAGGGGAATGAAAAATCATCAAAGAAAACCTACCTTGTTACTTTACATAACCACTTTATATTCATCTTGGTGAAAATGTAAATGATGTTTCCATAGGTTTAAGGTTTCAAGGATTTACAATTTATTAGAAGGGATAGAGTAAATGATATCTAGTGGGGACTTGAGGAGTTTGTGTCATCAATTTTTGGTTGGTTATTCATACTGGGTTTTATTTTTACCTTGGATTTATCAAATTTTTATTGTTTTTATTCCTGTAGGAATTTATATTCATGGTATTATATTGTGTACTATTTTACATAGATGAACTTGTAATGTGAGTTGTTATTTAACCATTTTTCATGGATCATGTTGAATGCTACATATTTATTGTCAATACATTGGAAGTTGGTTTATGGTTCCAAGGGTTGAGTAACATTTTGATTCAGCTTAGGCCGGGTTATGAATAGTTGGACTACATTGTGATATTACAGTTTTATAAAAGATAAATTTATTGATAAGATAACACACACACACAAAATCAAGAAAATAAATTTTCTTAAATCAGGTCACTTAATCAAAAATCACTTCATTTTTAGAGAGGAATTTATTTATAAGATAATTTGATAGAAAAGTAAACTCATATATAACATCTTCTATAGATAAGGCAATATATAGAAACTCTTATACTAGAATCTGATCTGGTGTGTTGTGATATGAGATGTTTTCATTTATAAATGTAAAATAAAGTAAATTCATAAAATATATTTACTATTAGTTTATAAAAATTTAAACTTTATTTTAACTAATTATAAATTTAAAGTATATGGGAAGTTATTGGAAACTATTCATTGATAATGGAAATAAATGGTATCTCCTTTAATTATCTCCCTGAACCATTGAATATCATCTTCTCTAATAATTGTAATGTTTTAGTGAATATATTTATCATTAAATGTACTAATAGTAGTAACCTATAAATCAATTATAAAAAACCTCTTATTGATAATACATCACAATTTTAGAGTATGGATCAAATAAAATACTGAAAAAGTATGCTTATTTTTATTTCAATGAAAATTTAAATAGTTTGTGCCTCATTAAATTAAATCTATATAACATATTGATATCATTAACCAATATAAAATGGAAAATTTAATCTTTTGTTCACTAAATTAGAATAACCCATTCACATTAAAACAATATGTATTTTAACCACCTTTATATTATTCATATCAAAAAATATTCCCTCTAAAATTAGTCCAATATAATGTTAATTTTTTTTCATATTCATGTGCAAGTCATACTATGTAAAAAAATTAAAGAAATGAAAAACCAAACTATCTAAAAGATAATAAGAAATAATATAATGGAAACATAAAAAAATCACTATCAGTTACAATAGCGGATGGTGATGCGGTTCACAGTGGTCTTGTATGAAGGTGGAGTGAGTTTATAGAGTAGGTGTGGTGTTGTGTAGGAATAGGTAAGTGAGTGATTGAGGGAGAGAGAGAGAGAGAGAGAGGAGATTCAAGTTTCTTCATGGTTAAAAATAGTGAAGAAATGAAAACTGAGGAACCTAAAAAAATCAAAAAACAGGGGAGGAAAATGAGAAAATGACATACATTGGATTCTAGCATTGATTTGTCTGAGAGAAGATAGAAGAGTAGCTCCAAAAGTAGGGGAGTTCTATGAGAGATTGAGAGTCATGATTCAATGAGTCGTAGTTATGTTTCTTTTAAATAGATTAAGAATAATTTTATCAGCACTTTCAAAAAATCACTCGTAAAGATCAAGATTTATCAACTCTAAAAAAGCGGTGATAAAAGACATCGTTATTTGTGATAGTGTTTTAGCATTGATAAAATGAATGTTTATCAGTGATAAAATATTAGCACAAATAAAGGATTTGTAATTATAATTATAAATGAAAAATTTGTAAAAATATTTATATAATTATATATTTTTTTATTATAATTTTATAATTATTTAAATATATATTTATATATTTATAATTACATTAACTATTTTTAAAAAATTTTATTTATAGATATAAATATATAATTTTATAAATATAGTAAATATAAATTTATAAATAAATTTATAATTATTTGTCTATAATTATAAATATATATTAGGTGCTTGGGGGTATAATTACATTAAACACACACACACACCACACACACAAGCCAGAAAGGTAGTCTATAGCCCCCCTAAGGGATAGTACACCCATCAGGCCTTATTTATTCAGTACATGGATCAAAGGACCAGTGGGAATGAAGCCCATTATATGGCCTAAAGGCCCACAAACTAACCTAAAGGCCCAATGCAGGGTCATGCATGCATCATGCTTGTGTCACCGTCTGCCTGCTACTTATGTCACCACCTACCCGTGTCATGCCTATGTCACCACCTTCTTGAATCATGCATGTTTCTATACGTACCAGAGTCATGCCTACGTCACCATTATCCAGTATAAAATTTCTCCCAGTCAGATATGAACCAGGGTCTGATACAGGATTACAGGGAACCTTTACGACTCAGGAAAGCCCCCAACTGAAAAAGGTGTGTATGGGTCACACTCTTTGGCTCATTGGGGGATCCATGATGCAATAGTGAACTGCACATTCCCCAGCTATGAAAATGGCATTGAATACCCTTATTCATAATATGAGCAGTGTTCAAGTTTGGTGGGACTTGAGTCTGTACCAGTTCCCCTAGACAGTGAGATGGACCAACCGATAAACCGGTTGACTAAAACCCTGGGGGAAAATTTTTCATTTGGGTAATGAGGTATAGGTTGATGCCACCCCACTCTTTTCTTGGGCCCAATCAAAAAGTGTTATTTGGGTAATGAGGTATAGGTGGGCATCACACCATGCTAGTCTTGGGCCCAACCCACCACCTGTGTGCCACACACCCCTTGCTAATTTCAAGTGTGGAAATACTTGAACCTCATCCAGTATTGTTGTCAGGGAGTGGATGCCTTACACAATACCTAAACATGTTATTTGGGTAATGAGGTATAGGTGGGCACCACACCACGCCTTTCTTGGGCCTAACCCCCCACTTGCGTGCCACGCGCCTCTAGCTAATTTTGAGTGTGGTAGGAATCGAACCTGAGCCAGTTCTATTGTCAGGGAGTGGCTTCCTTACATGGTACCACTAAGCCAACTACAGTCAACAAAACTTTTTTTTCGGGTAATGAGGAAAAGGTGGGCACCACACCACACATGTCCTAGGCCCAACCCACCACCTACGTGCCACAAACCCCAAGCTAATTTGAAATGTGTTATTTGGGTAATGAGGTACAGGTGGGTGCCACACCATGCATGTCTTAGGCCCAACCCCCACCTGCGCGCGACATGCCCCCAACTAACTTCAAATAAATGTGTTATTTGGGTAATGAGGTATAGGTTTATAAATATATTAATATCATTTTATATATTTATATATATATATATAATATATATATATATAAATATAAATATAGTATATATATTCTTTATTTAAAAACATTTATTATAATTTTATAATAGTAAATATATTTATATAATTATAAATATATATAAATATATAAATATTCATTATTTAAATATATTTGTTATAATTTTATATTTATTTAAATATATAATTATATATATATATATATTGAAGAAAAGATGAATATATGTTGAAAATACTAAAACATAGTAAATAAATATTTAAAAATAAATTATAGAAAATGATAAAATTCAAAAATAAAATAAAAAAAATTAAAAAAGAATAAATAATACCATACTATAATAATATTAAAAATAAATAAATAAAATGAATGAATTAAAAACAAAATATATTAAATGAATCATATTATAATAAAATTCTAAAATATACAAAAATTTAAATAAATTACACAAATATTAAGTGTATATGTTTCTATATATGATTTCATAAATTATGTAAATATTTGTGTGTGTGTGTTGTATATAGAAATTAATTAATTACATATATGTATGTGAAATCAATGTAACACATGACGTTTAATATATGTTAAATTGAAAAATCAAATAATGTTAAAAATAAATAAGATATTAATATGTTTTTAATTATTACATTTTATTCAGTTTCTATATATTTATATTTAATATATGTTATTTATTACTATTTATAATTAATATTTATATATTACACTTATTCATTTTTATTAATAATTGTTTCATTAATAAATTTTTAAATAATTTTGTAATTTATTAATTTATTAATTATTTATTTAATTATTAAAATTTAATTATTATTATATATATATATTTAATATATAATATTTATTAATATTTATAATATATATCTGTATATAAAATTTATTCATTTTTAACAATATTTACTTAACTAATAAAATATTTAATATTTTTCTTAATTTACCCATTTTTAATTTTTATTTGTTTCATCATGTCATTTTATTCATTTTACATATCTATATATTTAATATATATTATTTTTTATTTTTTATAAATTATATATATGTATATTCATTTTATTCATTTTTAACAATAATTATTTAATTAATAAAATTGTTAATATTTTTTTATTTGTTTAATAATTTCAATTTCTTCTGGACCTTTATCTGTACTAATAGAGTGTTTATAAAGGCTACCCTTTATCGATGCAAATCATAAGGCGCTTCTAAAAGTTACCTTTAATGAGTGCTAAAATAAATAACTAACAAAGGGAACCATTTATCACTGCTTCTTTTAGCACTGATAATGGTAGCCTTTATTAGTGTTTTTTCTAGACCAGATAAATTCCAATACTATTAATGGAATCTTTTGTAGTAGTGGTTGTTACAGCATCTTGAGATCCTGGAGTAGAAATGAGACATCATGTCTGTGGATTTAGTGATAGGGATTCTACAGAAAGTGAGAGGCGATGATTCCATCAGCATGATAGTTGACCAGATTATAAATTCAACCCACTTCTTTTCTATTAGGGAGTATATTTTGGTGGATAGTTTGGGAAAGTTGTACATACGAGTGATCTTCCACCTTCATGGGGTGCTCTCAATGATTGTCTTCGACCATGATGTATGGTTTACAACATGGTTGTCGAGAGGTCCACAAGAGGTATTTTGATATCCACATAAGGATGATTACAACATGTCAACCCTAGGTAAATGTCTAGATGGAGTGAACTATCCATGTTCTAGAGGATATGTTGAGGTCTTACATGTTTTTCTTTTTCCAGAGTTGGGAGGATCACTTAACATCAACATAGTTTTCATATAATAATAGCTACCACTCTACTATCAACATGTCACCTTTTGAGGCCCTGTATGAGAGACCCTTCAGGTCACCCTTATGTTAGAATAAAATCAGTGAGACATCTCTTTTTATGATGGAGATGGTGAAAGAAATGACCGAGAATGTCTAGGTGATCCACAAGCAGATGAGGATAGAACATAGTAGGTAGAAATCTTAGGCATGTTAACATTGTAGGCCCTTGGAGTTCAATTATATAAACCATTTTTTACTGAGAGTCACCCTATAATGTGGATTGTGGAGGTTCTGTTCGGGAGGCAAGCTATCCTCAAGGTTCATCGTATTCTGTATGATCTCACAAAAGGTTGGAAAGGTTGCCTACCTCCTTGCCTTACCCCCATAGTTAGAGTGGGTGCAAGACATATTCCATGTGTCACAGTGGAGGAGATATGTCAATGATCCCACACACGTTATTGGCCAAGAAGAGCTAGAACTCGAGGATGAACTAATAGAAAAAAGGTCTTTAACCTCATGGTTTTTTTTGACGTCGGTTTTTAACTGAGGTTGAAGTCTCCGATTTAAAAAATATGACTTTTTACGTCGGTTTTTTGTAAACCGATACCAAAAACGAATTGAATTTGTTTTTTAGCTTCGGTTTTGTAAAAAACCAAGGACAAAAAAACTCATCGACATCATTTTTGGAATTTGTTTCTTAAAAAACCGACGCCAAAATGTTGAAAAAATAGTATCGGTGTCAGTTCTTTAAAAAAAACCAAGGCCATAAATGGGAAAAAATTATTTTTGGCATCGGTTTTTAAAAAAACCGATGTTGAGAAGTAAATTTTTTTCTTTTATGTTTTAGATCATTTCCTAAGTTTCGATTTGACCGGTTGTGGAGCTAGAACAGAGTTACAGATCAAAAGTTATGTCCGTCGGAAGTTGAACCTATCAATGTTTCGATTGATACAACTCATTGTAAAGAAAACATGATAAACATGAAATAATATCACATACACCAAATTATATAAAATAAACATAATAATTCAAACATATTACAATGGTTTTTGGAGATTCCATTGAATTTATGTGTTGTTTATCATTATATCTCTTATATATAATGTAGAACTCATGCGATAATTAAAATAATGATCGATTATTAAATTTACACTATGGTTGGTAAATCTCATCTGAATGTTTTATATTTTTAACTCAATAATATATGTAAATAATCATTATAAGAAAAATAATCGAGTTTATTATAAATAAAGGACAATAATAATAATGAAAATAAATGAATAAAATAGGTACCGTGATCAAATTAACAATTTTATCCGCATTGAAAACATGATTGAATCGAAGAAGTTGAAAATGATGAACGATGGAGAAATGGATTTATATATTAAATAAAAATATTTTTGATTTCCTTGTATGAAAATGTAGGTGGGATTTTAAAAAGTTAAATACACGTGAAAAAATTGAAATTTTGTTCCCGCGTATTGGCAAATACTCTTTGGCATCGGTTTTTTTGAGACTGATGTAAAAGAAGATTTACATTGGCCTTTTGGCATCAGTTTTTTAGAAAACTGACGCCAAAAATTCAAATCGATATCATTTTTGGAGTTGGTTTTTAAATAAACCAACGCTAAAAAGTTAAAAAAAATATACTTTAAACCTCGGTTTTTTTAAAAGCTGATGCAAAAAAGTAAAAAAATTTTTATTGGCGTCAATTTTTAAATAACCCGATGTTAAAACTTTTTAAAAAAACTTTTCACATTGGTTTTTTTAAAAACTGATGGGAAAGTGAAATTTAAAACTATTTTTGGCATCATTTTTTAAATAAATAGATGCCAAAAATTTAAAAAAAACTTTTTGAGTCAATTTTTTTAAAAACCGACGTGGAAAACTAAAAAAATGTTTTTGTGTCGGTTTTTATGAAAACTGATGGAAAAAGTTAAAAAAATAACCATGTTTTAAAAAATTCCTTCAACTTCTATTTGACTGGTCATGGAGCTAGAATGTAATTAGAGATTAAAAGTTATGGCCTTTGAAAGTTGGAATTATTTAACACTTCTCTTGGAGAATATCAACTTCCAACATCTATAACTTTTAATCCGTAGCTCTGTTTTTGCTCCACGACTAGTCAAATCGAACCTTAGGGAATTCTATAAAACACTGTAATTTTTTTTAAAATTTTGGAATCCGTTTCAATAAAAACTGATTCCAAAACATTTTTTTATTATTTTAGTGTCGATTTTTTTTAAAAACCGGTGCCAGAACAATTTTTTTAGTTTTTTGCCTCGTTTTTTAAAAAACCGATTCCAAAAAGTCTCCAAAACATATTTTACTTCAATTTATAAGAAACCGACTTCAATTTGATGATGTTAAAAACCATTTTTCTACTATTGATGGGTCCACTTTCATGGAGAACTCGATGGAAATTGAGGATTTATAGGATATGATCTTGCATATATGTTCTATTCCCTTGGTTCATGTGTTATGGAAGCATGAGATCATATAGGAGAGCTCCCTGGGAGTGGGAGAACCAGATCTGAGCTTAGTATCCCTAGATTTTTTCTTAGTTTTTTTCTTTTATAGGATAAAAATATTAAAGTAGGGAATAATGTAGATGATCTATTTTTTCCTTGTGATACTTTTAAGTATATCAAGAAATATATTTTCAGAGCTAAATGATGAGGCAACGTGAGATCCCGCAGCCCGGTGTGCCCAGAATTAATTTTTAAAAATTATTAAAAATATTTTATATCATGAAATCAATATTTTATAGAAATAATGGAATATCACATAAGAAGAGTCTCAAAAAATAAATCTGAGGCCATGGTTGAATTCAGATCATGAGATTTACCCTATGCGCGACCTGAAGTTGGTTGGGGTGGGATGTTCGGATAAGGAAACCATAGGTGGATACATTCAGTGGATTAATTAATTTATTATTTTATTTAATTGATTAAATTTCCTAAAACTAATTCCCTCTATAAGTATCATGTTATGGAGAATATATAGGGTTAACAACATAATTCTGGGACCGTTTAGAGGAGGTTCTACCACCCATCACTGGTGAATTGAGATCAGGAGATCGAACAACAACCATATCAGAGAAAATCAAGTTTGTAACATGCCGACCTAGATTCCACTAAACTAGTGCTCCAAGTTAGTTTGTTACATGGTCCCAAAAGAACCTCCCCATAAACCAGATGCCTCTAACTAGTAGTTAGGGTCTTAAGGTGGTACATTGTAGAGACTATACCCTCATATCAGGGTAATGAGGTGGAAATAACCAGATATCAACCATAATAATAATAAGTGGTGTGCAGAAGTAGTAAATAAATTGAAATAAAACATACTGTAATAATAAATGAAATTTTTTAAAATCCCTAGCATCCATGTCATACATAAAACACTAGTTACTCACTGAATCGAACATATATGTAGGAGTACATAATGAAACTAAAATAAAATACATGGATCTACTGTTGAATATGTTCTTGACCACATACCTAATCTCCAGAAACTATTGGACTACATCATCCCCATTATAAGAATCCACATGATTGGCCCCACTCAACCATATAACCTAGGGCCTCAAACCTATCCACCATGCATTTTTACTCAACCTAAAAATCAAACATATGGTATTTGTGTAAACCGAGGTTCATGTACAGGGGTGAGAATTTAATCTTATTAGGCTACCCCAAATATGAAACTATTAATCTATTTTCATAAGTGCATGCTCATGAAATATACTCATCCTAGCTGGGAAATGATTGAAATAATAAATAAAATAAATAATGTGAAACCACAATCGATCCCAAGGTTCATAATCCTAGTCAACCAGGAAATGTACCATCATGTATATTTATATTTATATGTGTGTATATATATATATATTCCCATAAATATACATAGACACATAAATATAAATATATATGAGTAGGACTGAATAAATAAAATAAATCATTATCAGTCGATTCCTAGGTCCATAATCCCAATTGTTTGGACATCCAATGAAAATGGCATTGATTTGGCTGTCGTACCACTAAAGTTTTATATCATTATTGTGATCTCTTGGTTTTTAATAATAATTGACAATACCTACGTTGGCCATCATCAGAAATGTATCTGATCAAGCTATATCACCATAGGGGGATACATGTACTAACCTTGGGTTCACCCATACTTACCTTGAACTGCTGTAATAAAGGATTCTGGGGAATGAATTTAGAAATCCTATAAATATGACACAGAGATGGATGCAATACCCCACTCATCATGTAAATCAAGTCCAATATTTGAGCAATAGGTCCTAGTCCATAGGCGGCCACAACATTGTGACTTGGTTAAACCCTACAGATCTGACCCTTAGGAAGATTGTAAGGAGAGATCAACAGTGAGATGTAATGACCACCCCTCAGGGTATCTGATCAGGGAGAGCGCAATTATCCCAATCACTCGGGAGAGTGTAATCATCCATTAGCATCCAATGATGTGAAACACCATGTCCAAAACTGTATCCAAGTAATCAACCAGGGAGATCATAATCATCCCAATCACTCATGATAGAATAATTATCCATGAGTATAATGATCAAATATTCTATGACTGTATTGATTAGAGTGTAATAATACTCCTCAAACCACAATTCATGTAGAGTATAATAATCATCATCACCCAAGAGTGTGTAATCAAACATGAGTATCATTATTAGGGAGTCCATGCCCATATATCATAATAAACATAGGCTAACAATCAGATCCTATAGAGAACCTCTAGAGATCCCAATAATATAATTATCAAACATATAGGCTCAAAAGACAGATCCTAGTAAATACATGTGGGCATCCTAATAATAAAATGAACAACATGAAACAGAATATAGATCCTAGAAAATGCATAAACTATCCAAATAAATAAGAAATATAGATAAAAGGAAATACATCTAGTCATTATAAAGATATATATCACATAACATAAAGATCAATAGCCATAAACTAAGAATAATCTCTAATAATCAATGTTGCATCAGTAGTAAACAATTGAAAGTATAAAGAAAAGAGTGCGGGTGGTCGAATGCCTAATCCCAATAATGCAACCACATCTTCATGGGCTTATAATTTTTTGTCATGGGTTCTATGGTTACACCAACTTCCATCTCTTCCCACACCCGACATACTAGATAAGGGTTGGTAAAACATCAGGGCACCCAATGGGTCCCTCATGTCATAACACAAGAGTGGAATACTACTTGGGATCTTTATGGTCTACACATAGGAGAAGTCATAATACTAATGATCCTCATCTATGAAGTAAAATAGAGGAATCCTATATGGGATCCTAGATGGTGATAAAGAAGAGGAATCCTACATGGGATCCTTATAATGGTACAAAAGAGGAGGTTTCCTACATGGTACTCTTAAAAGCATCTTATATAAGAAGAAAAGGAATTCTACACGGGATCCTTGGAATGTTATAAATATAAAGGGATCTTAAAAGGGATTCCATGAGTCAACATATATGAAAATGTATCCAATCGGGAACCCTATATACAATCAAAAGGTATAGGTATCCTACATAGGATCCTCTACGGTGTAACGTATGGAGAGGAATCCTATATGGGATCCTCAGAAACAACTAACCTCACAGAATCCAGGGCCATAAGGGAACATCTCAAAAGGGAGACATTCTCAAGGGAAAGAAATAAAGGAATCCATTAGGGTTGTTCCATCACTATATACAATGAAAAATACTCATAATGGACTAATCATAGGTCTCGTTCTGACTCTTGGTTATGATGTTAAAAAAACCCTAATAAGAGTAGAAAAGGAGGAGTTCATGGCATGTGATTCCTGGAATATAGTGTGTACCCTCACAGCCCAACTTGGGTGTGTACTTCAGAGAAGAATGGTGTTTAATCCCATGTACATAGGGTTTTGAACCTGTACATGGCATGTACCCAACATGGGATGATTTCCCATGTACCTCACATGGGATGGACATGTTCTTTACCTGGTCTTGTACCTCTACATAGTGTGGAACCCACATAAGGTCTGGTCGTGTACTCTGCACGACCATGTGCCCCTACAAGGGTTTTCTGGACAGGCACTTAGCTACATGTCCAAGTCATAGTACATGGTGTGTATACCCTACACATGGTGTTTACTTTGAAAAGATCATATTCCTCAAATAGTAAGAATACATGATTTGTGTTCCTTGAACTACACACCGTTTGATCAAGATTTCCGAATAGGAAACCCCTAAAATCGCTCGAAACCCCCACCCCCAGAAGAAATAGATCGATGCTTAAAGGGTCATAATAAGGATTAATAGGGGACTAAAACATTAAAACAATATATATACAAGGATTTATGGAAGAACATAAACATTTATTACATTTTTGCAGAATCTGTCGAAGATTTTCCCGTTTCCACGCTCCACAGCCACCGCACGATGATCTGGTGCATGCTAAGATTTACGGTGGTACACCTATTCCTCTATATCTATTTCTATATCTACCTATACCATTTAATATAGGTAATGGTTTAGAATATCCCATAGGGAGATTCATGATAATACATGTTTGAATGAAAATAAAATAGGAAAATAAAATAAGAAAAAGAAAGAAAAAGAAAAAGGGAGCTCGGCCCAACACAGGTGCCCGACCTATGTTTATGCACCACATAGGAAAAAGTCCAAATTATAGACTCAAGTACAAATATGGAATCTCAATATGATTATTCTTTCAGAAGATATATCTAAATTAATACAGGTGAATAGATTAATATGTAACTAATTATATTTTAAATATTAATTATTCCATGAGAATTCAAACGGTTCAAAATTTAACGGATCTTCTATACTAGGGTAAAACCCCAATTTCAGGATCAATAGAGTGGTCATAAAAATTATTTGAGATCGTCTTCTATGGTAAAATGACTATTTTACCATTTATAAGATTTTTGTAGAAAAAAATTAATGTTCTGTTCAAAATTCCCATTTGATAAAATATGGGTCCTCACATTCTTTCCATTATAAACCTTCCCATCCTCAAGATGCCTTGGTTATTAAATTAGAATCCATGATCTCAACCTGAGCATATTCACAAACTATTTATCTTGAATATCCAAGGACCAGTCTCATAGATTAAACAATTATCCTACACTAGATATGTTCAACAACATCCAATATGGTACTCCCAACTATTGGAATACACTTATCATCATCTCAGTACCAAAATTTGATCCAAATGGCCCATGAAAAACACTAAATTTCAACTAAAAACAAGGATCAATGCTCTCAAATTGTCAATGGTGTACTCCCCCCCATATGGATCAACTTATAGAACTCCTCAAGCATAACTTCAACATGTTACTTTATCAAGCTAAAAAAGGCATTTAAAAGAAAACTTTCGTGACATCAATCTGGTGCTCTCTCAAAATACTCAGAACATTTTCAAGATCGAGAATGATCATCTCTAACTAGAATTACACTGAGATTCCATAAAAATAAATGTACATATATCATAATACATGATTATATCCAATGGGATAACACTCCTTTAACTAACACTAGACACCACATCTCCCAACAATGTGTGCCCAAGTTCAAACATGGTTTAACCATCACATTATACTTGAATCATACTTCAACGAGTCATCCATTACAAGGATAAGCTTACCGTTCGACATGACATGTCAGTATAATTAATAAAACATATCCCTTATAAATCCTATTCAAAATAGAGCACCTCACCTATAGCACAATTTATTCAATGACCACCCATCACCCAACATCATTCTAGTCATGATCATCTACCCATGATCTTAGTACATTAGCAGTAGTGGAAACACTGGTCAATAGGTCCAGGCACACAAATAATGCTACCTTTTGAAGTAATTCTTGATACCAAAGCACCATAGGTGCTTCTTCAAAATAGAAGGAATCACTATGCCTATATCACAAAACATGAGAACCTCCTTCTCATCAGTCTCAATATGAGTACACAACCAAGATCATTGCCTAAAAGGTCATATACAAACCTGTTCCGACCTCCTTCATAGGTTTCCCTTGATCAAAAAAAAAATAGACCTATAAGGGGCTGATTCAAAACTAGGGGCCTCTATGTCTCCAACCTAGACCTACTAATCAATTCAAATAACTAGGTCTTTAGGTCTAACAACATATCCCAAAGGATAAAACCCATATGAGAGTGGTAACAATTCCAACGACCTACAAGGGTTAAAACCATAATCATAGCCTATAAGAGCCCTGATCTTCTCTGAGAATCCTTTTAAGGGACGACCCCTGAAGTATATTTATACCAACATAAATTAGATAATGAACTGACACTCACCAGACATCCATATACAGTAATACCTTCTCAAGGTACATTCATGAGAAACTTCTTAGTTCCTATCAACATTTTGCTCAACGATCTGACTAGATAACCATAAATGAAGGTTGGTTGAGTATAATGGAATTCCAATCTATATAATAAAACACTATATAGTTTAATACTGAAACTTTAAAAATAAATGAACCTAAGAAAACTACACCCTTTAAGGGGGCCAATATTTGGACATCATTTGCCCTATCAACCTATTAGTGTCACTAAACCACCAGTGTATGAGGAATGAGTCATCATACTCATCACCAAATGTCTCAGCATAGATCCAAAAACTCTATTATCAAAAAGGAATATATATATATATATATAAGTCGGCCCAATCAAGTAGAATGCTACCAAAAACCTATACAGTAAAACACTATTTAGGTTTTTTTGACACATTAATGAATTGGGCTCTATCGTTAGAAATAATGAAACACTAGCGGTCCTATAACATGTGAGTCCTATGTGCCAAAGATGATGCATGAGACACCTCTTTACCTTGTCGTCCAAGAGTCAAAATCAATCACTATCATCTTACCAATGGGCCAACAGATAGAAATCCATCAATGACCTCTTACTAATGGGTTGAGAGACATATATCCATAATAAATAATAAACTCCACACGACATGTTCATTTATAAAAATAAAAATCATCTACCACTGTAACATCACAGATCAGAAAAATAATACCATATCCCTAGAAACCAGTACTTCTCCCTAAAATAGGTTTTATCAATGCACTAGATCTATTTCCATTATAGGCTCTGAAATATTCCTAATAATATTGTATATCATATCTCAAATATTATATAAAAGGAAAATTAGAAGCTCTGATACCACTTTGTAATGTCCTGAACCAGATTCCACAAAACCAGTGCCTAGATCTGGTTCGTTATGAGGCTTCAAGGACACCTCTCCATATTCTAGAGGTTGATGATTAGCAGTGATGTTATAAAGGTTGTATTGTGGGGAGAATATACCCTCACATCATAGTTTCAAAGAGAAACTAAACAGATATCAACCACAGCAGAAATAAATAGATTGTGGAAGTAGTAAATAAACTGAAATAGAAAATGTTATAATAATAAATTAAATACTATAAAATCTCTAACATCCATTTCATACACACAACACTGGTCACTCACTGGGATGAACATACATGAATATGTACATAAATAAATTGAAATAAAGTATAAGGCTCTACTTTTAACTCCGAGCCAAACCACATAACCGATCTCCAGAAACTATCAAAGTGTATTAGCCTGATCATAAGAATCCACATGAACATCTCCACTCGATAATGAAATCCTGGACCTCATCCCTATCCACTAAGCATTTATATTTAACAAAAAAAGGAAATATAAGGTCTTCACACACACTGAGGTGCACATATAGGGGTGAAAATGTAATCTTAGTAGTACACACCAATGTTGAACATATAAATATGTTTTCCTAAGTGCATGGTCATGAAATAATCTCAACCTAGTCATGACACAACTGGAATAATAAATAAAATAAATAATGAGAAACCATATTCGATCCATGGGTCGATAATCTTGGTCAACTAAGAAATGTTTCATAATATATATTTATATTTATATACATATATATATTCCCATAAATATACATATATACATAAATATGAATATATATGAGTAGGGTAAAATAAATAACATAAATTTATAGTAGTTGATCCTTGATTCCATAATCTTGATCACTGAGATATCCTGTTTTAAGATAATTGAGATGGATGTCATACCAATCAAGCCATATATCATTAAGGCGATCTCTGGGTCTGTAGTCCTAATCAACAATACCTGATTTAGTCAATTCAAAAAATGTATTCGAGCAAGATACTCCACAATAGAGGGATACATTTACTAGCACTAGGTTCACTCGTACACGCCTCCAATCACTATAATGAAGGATACCAGGGAATACTTATAGAGATATTGTAAAGATGGAATGGATCTGGATGTCATACCATAATCTCCTTGTAAATCCAGTCCAACGTCTGAGCCCTAGGTCCCAATCCATTAGTGTTCATAACATTGTGACTCAGATGAACCGTAAGGGTCTGACCCTTAGGCATATTGTAAGGAGAGATCACCGATGAGACATCATTCCCACCCCTCAAGGTCGCTGATCAAGGAGAGCATAATCATCCTTATCACTCTGAAAAGTATAATTATCCATGAGTATCCAACGATGTGAAATTCCATGTCCAATACTATAGCTAAGTAATTCGTTACAGAGATCTTAATTATCTCTATCATTCGGGGGGCTCATAATCATCCCTGATTATAATCATCACATTATCCATGCCCATATCGAGGATAGCATAATCATCCTTCTTAAACAAAATTTGAGGAGAAAGGAATCATCCTCATCACTTGGGAGAGTGTAATAATCCACAAGTATCATTATTAGGGACGTCATGCCTATATGTCATAATCAAAATATCCTAGAAAAAAGGATCCCAGGGTGAACCTATAGAGATCGTAATAATATAATAATCAAATATACATGCTCAACAACCAGATCCTTGGTAATACCTCTAGGTATCCCAATAATTTAAAATAAAAACATGGATCAGAAGCTAGATCCCATGAAATATGTCCATCCTCCTAATAAATGATTAAATCAGATCCTGTTAGATAAATCTAGGTATAAAAAATATATATGTCACATTGTATCAAGATCTAAAACTATAAACTCAGATGCAACTCTGATAATCATCGTTGCATTAGCAGTAAACAAGTGAAAGTATAAACAAAAGAGTGAGGGTGTTTGAACACCTAAACAAAAAACTGAAGCCACATCCCCATGGGATTATAAGTATGGAACATGTTCTATGGTGACACCCACTACCATATCTACCCACACCCAATGTACTAGCTCAGGGTCGGTCAAATATCTGGGCACCCACTAGGTCCCTAATGTCATAACACTAGAGAGGCATCCTACTTGGGGATGCTCATAGTCTATATATTGGTGAAGGATTACTATTGAGGATCCTCAGATACGAATGAAACAATAAGTAATCCTACATGGGATCCATGATGGTAAGCAATCAGAGGTATCCAATATAGGATCCTCAAAATGGTACAGAAGAAGTGTTATCCTACATGGGACCCTCAAAAGCAGCATACGTAATAAGTAGTGACATCCAAGATAGGATCCTTATAATGATATATAGGTAAAGGGATCCTATAATGTATTACGTAAGTTATCATATAAGTAAAGGTATCCCACAAGGAACCCTCAGTAAAATTATAAGGTAGAGGCATCCTAAATAGTATCCTCTAGGTAGGAATGTAAGTAGAGGCATCCTACATGGGATCCACAGAAACAAATAACCTCACGGAATCCTGGTCCCAAAGGGAACATCTCACAAGGGAAACTTCCTAAGGGGAAAACTAAAAAGGTAGTAGTAAGTAGAGATGAATCATGGATTATTTCAGATCAAAGTCTCATTCCCAGGAGACAACTAGATTCAATTATTAGAGTAAGAACCACTCAATTTAGAAAAAGAAATGAATGATTCCTAAGAGTCCTTAAATAAACTTTAGGGTTTTACCATCATGATCTATATGGAAAATACTTAGAATGGAATAATAATTGGAATAGTTATGAATCATGTGTGTGAAGTTAAGAAAAACCCTAAAAGGGGTAGCAAAGGAAGAGTACAAGGTGTGTCTGCCATAGCGCACGACATGTACCCTCACAACCCCACATGAGTGTATACCTCATCCATACATGGAATGTAATCCCTTTTACATGGAGTGTTGATCATGTATATGTAATTTACCCCACATGGGGTACCTTCTTATGTACCTCACATGGGTGATCCATGTACTTTTCTGGGCCATGTACCTCTGCAGGGGCGTGCAACCCACACAGGGTATGACCATGTACTCTACACGACCATGTTCCCCTATACTAGACATTTGGTTAGGAAATAAGCTAAAATATAGAGTATTAGTATAGGGAATTTATATCCTATACATGTCTTGTACTTTGAAAAGATCCACTTCTTTGAATAGGAAGAACACAAGATCTATGTTCACTGAACTACATGTCATGTGATCGGGATTTCTGAGCAGGAAACCCCACAAATCGCCCAAAACCCCTATTTCCCCCCAAAAGCAATAGATCAACTCTCAAGGTGTCCTAAGTAAACATAATATGGGTTTAAAAATTTAAAAAAGTAAATCTATTGGGATTTGTTAAAAAACATAAAAATAGACCACCTTTGGGTGGAATCCGCTAAAGATTTCCCCGTTTCCACACTCCATGGCCCCTTTTACTATCACTCCCTCTTTCTTTATCTATCAATATCATCTTCTCTGTAGTTAAAAGTGAAAGATATACCAAGAGAAAATGTGTGAGAATACATGGGATAAATAAAATAAAATAGGATAATAAAATAGGAAACTAAAAGAAGAAAAAGAACGAAAAAGAAAATGGAGGCTCGGGCCAGCCCCGACGCCTGACATGAGTTTATAACCCTCCTAGGAAAAACTACCATTTTTGAAATAAAAAAAGAGATGATATATAAATCTAATTATCCATTAAAAATATATATCCAATGGAATGTGTGTGAATAAATTAATATTTAATTATTTATATTTTAATTATTTATTATTCCATGAAAATTCGAATGATTCAAAATTTCACCAGACTGCTATAATGGGGTAAAAAATATATTATGGGACCAAAAAAGTGGTCCAAATAAATTTCTAATATCATATTATATGGTAAAATTACCATTTTACCCATTAGTATAATCCGATAGAAAAAAATCAAATTTCTACTCAAAATTCCATTATGAAAAAACACAAGCCCTCAAAGAGGTGTAGGAAAAAAAATAGATCTTCCCCATCATTGATGAATGTGTTACTCTCCAAAGAAATATCATATTGAGGTAGGAATATTAATTTCTTATTTTCATCATCTTAATTAAACCTTTTAGTCTTGGATTATCAAACTTCTTATTGATCTATTATTAATTGGAACCATTGCATGAGCCCCTTGTTAAATCAATTTGATTATTTTATTTATCTTCATATTGTGCCATATTTTCTCACCACATATATCACCAATATAATTATTTGGAAACTAAATATTATAAAAAAAATTCACCTTTGTTTCTTGTGATTTCCCCTACATTATTCCCCTTATTAATCATTGGCCTGTGAGGACCATGGTTCAAAATTTTCAGGTGGGATAAAGCATGATCAAACACCAAAATTCATGGAAGATTCACATGTGCTGACCATGATTATGATTTCAGGAATTATTAAGATGGTTTTTGAGTAGTGATGATGGATTTTTTGATATAGAATCTGAATCCAAGATGACAGCCATGAGAGGAACTCATGGAGGCAACGACTTCTTGTAGAAGGGATGAAGATCAAATTTTTGACCACCGGAGGGATACAATAAATGAACTAAGAAATATTATATCTTTTTTGGGTGGTAAAATTTAGTATTTGATGGTAGAGGTTCCAAATATGGAACTGTGTGAGGATTCTATGGGTTCTATGAAAATCCTGAATACATGTCGTGTAGTTTGTAAGAAAACATTGTGTGTTTTTCAGTTTTTATTATGACTATGGTTTCTAGGGGAGGTAAGTATCATTTGACAAGTACGACCCACACATGCCATATGAACATACATGTAAGGCCCATTGTTTACTCTGGGAGTACATGGGATAGTATATGGTCGAGGTACACTATCACAGACACAACCATGTACCAGGACACATGCAGGGGATCGAGTGGCTGAGGCACACCATAAAGTACCCTTAAATGATGTGTAATACTACATGGCCAGAGATCCATGTTTTCATTAGACACATCCAGGTGATGAGGTAAATTCACATACCATGAGGACCCCCTCACATGCCATGTACTTCTTTATAAGTTTTCCATCTCCTATATCTTCTTCGTTTGGACTAGGATTTTGGCCCACGTGTGGCCTATACTGATTTTGTTTTCACTTAGAACATTATGTTTTCCTTAATAGTGGATTTATAGATAAAATTAAATATCTTCCAATTGTGGAAATTATTTAGGTGGTGTTTGAAATTGATGGTGATCGTGCATGATCATTATATTTGTACTCCCCTGATATACAAGGGTACGCGTCCTCTATCAATTGAGTGGCACCACCTAATAGACTATGGTATAATTCCCCTATATACTGAGTGGTAACCCATGATGGAATAGAGAGAATGTACTCTATCTACTGATTAGTACCCCCATAATGCATCGGGTAATGAGTCCTCTATCTATGGAGTGGTACCCCTATCATTCCAGAGTGTGATTCCTCTATCAACTAAGTGGTACCCCTATCATACTAGGGTGTGGGACCTCTATATAAGGACTAGTTCCACCCATATTACTATGTTTTGAGTCCTCTATCTAATGAGTGGTACTCTATATCGTACTAAGGCACATGTCCTTCATACATTGAGTGTTACCCCTCTGACGCACTAGGGTAGGCATCCTCTATTTATTGAGCGGAACCCCCCTGACGCACTAGGGAACAAGTCCCTTACTTAGAGATTATTACCCCTTGACTATGTGGGATATTGGATAGGTATGCATCCTCCACAATATTACTTATATGGATAGATATGTGAGATTTTGGGAATCATTGTTGTACCCTTTGGAACAATTAGCAGACTCATTTCCTTAGCTAGGCTGTGAGATGGAGATCCCCTTTCTCTATCGTCTGGGTTTATTTTGTGATAATATATCCTTGTTGATTGGTTTTTCATATCTCTCATACTATGGGTTGATCTATTTACTTTTATCTTGTATCCTACTGCCCCCTTCAACTTTTGGGGAATCTTACTAGGAGATTACATACTCAGCCCTACATGGGATTTCCCTGCACTTGTCATGTCTTATGTAGATGATGTATAAGTCAGTGATGATTATAGAGGAGTATAGAATTATTATAGTGCATTTTACCACATGTGGTGGTCAGATCTTGGAGTTTTAGAGCTAGGATATCTTAGAATTTACTTTTCTATTTATTTTTATGTTGGTACTTCTTTATAGTATAGTGTGAATTTTACACATTTACTTTTCATATTACACTTTCTTACTTTTATATACCCTGGAGGTTGTTAGATGAATGGTTGTTACTCTAAATGTTACAATAGTTTATATTTATTCCTCTGAACTTTTTCTTGGATATGGTTGAGTGTGTGCATACAAGTACATTAAGAAAAAAGGCCTCCCATATTAGTTATTCCTTTCAGCACCTGTCACCAGCCCTTGTCCTATGGAGGCAGGTTTGGGGTATTTGTGGCTTTAACCCCATTTTAAGGTTATAACAATGATTATAAAAATTTAATATAATAAATTTTAACCAAACTATTTATATAATTACATTCATGTTTTTATAGAATATTTCTTCCTAAACTACTATAACAGGAAGTACCTTTTCCATTCCAATTCATTTACAAGATGCTAAAGAGGTCAGTGAAGAAGTTCCACAACTATTTCTTATATAGTAATTCTAGATATTTTCAGATCTATTTTACCCAATGGATAAAGAAAAAAGGAAACATTCACTTCCCCATTTTTATAAATACAAATATAAGGATGTCATTTGGTCTATGAAATAATCTAGATACTATCCATAAATGCATGTTTAATAGTTTTAATATTATTCAGATAATTTCATGGATGTTTTCTTGTATGATTTAACTATCTACAATTCCTCTTTTAATGAGTGTTTGTGTAGTTTAAGTGTTTTCTTTCATTACTATATTGGAAATAATCTTGTATCAAACAATGAGAAGTTCCATTTAATGGTGTGATAGGGGACAATAATTGGACATTTTATTTCTTTATAAGGTATCTAATTTAATAAATAAAATTATATGTCATTTCATCCTTATAATTTCACATAAATGTGTAGAATGTACCATCGTTCTTAGGTCATATGGTATTTTATTTTCATTTAATTAATTACTATATTATTATTTCACCCCCTATTTTGATCACTCCAATTTGAAAAATAATTTGTGTTTAATAAAAACTATAAGAATCCTTTTGTTAAATTTAAATTTAGTCTCACGACACCCATGATAAGCTACCACCAGGGTGGGATTCTTCATTTGAGACCATATGTGAGGCTTTAAACTATATAGTTGGGGTATTATTATCACAATGTGTCAATAAAGCTCCAAATTTCATTTCATATAACTCACATACACTGGACCATACCAAGGAAAACTATACCATAACTGAAAAATAATTTCTTTACATTTTTTCCCATGGATAAATTTTCTTCGTATCTTCTGAGGTCCCAAGTGATTGTGTATTATGACCATGAAACTCCTTGATATATCTTTAAGAAACCGGTTTCCAAACCACATCTCATTAATTGGATGTTACTTCTTCATGAATTATATTTATAAATTATAGATAAAAAAGAAGTGGATAATGTGTTGGATACTCATATCAATAGGATTCTTACATCCTTATACATTGGATCATCCTTCTATATTCCAATAAATGATATGTTTCTTGATAAAATTTTTTATTAAGTGCATGATGGTATTCTTTGTTATACTAACATTATAAATTATTTGGAAATATCTTACAGTCCTTCTAATTAAAAAAACCATTTTAATTATCTTAAACCTGAGTCTTGATAGTGTATTTGGCCTAAAATTTACCTTTGTAGATAATATAGTGATCAATTCCAAAGATGTTTTGTTCCTAATAGTGTTTTTTTGTCTATCATTGGGTCATGTCACACTCTTGTATGTGGGTTCCACATTGGTCCACAACATGATTATCATAAGGTACTTGATTCTATATTGTTTTGGGAAACATCAGTTAAGGATGACTGAGTTTTTTGTAAATCTTGTCCTCTTTGCTAAAGGATATAGAATTTCCCTAAAATAATTTCAATTCCACAAAACTACTACTTTTACATTAAATTTTTTAATTTATGGGGAATTGAAGTTATAAGGTTGTTTCTTAATTCATTTTTAAAATTTCTCATTCTTCTTATAGTGGATTATTTGACTAAATGGGTAGAAGCATGAGCTACATAGAGAGTTGACTCAAAGTTAGTTTTGGATTTTTTATGAAGAAAAATATTTAGTAGTTTTTTATTTCTCAGGTTCATTATTAGTGACTAGGGTTCTCATTTCTTCAAAGGTACAATACAAGAGAATTTTCATCCGTATGTGTTGGGAATCTTGTTTATTTATCTTATCACTCCCAAACTAATGGTAAATATGGGGTGCCTCATATAGAGGTAAGAAAAATCATAGAAAATGGTCCATCATAGTATAAAATATTGGAGTCTCATAATAGATTATGTATTGTGGGCTTATTGTACTACTTTTAAAACTCTCATTGGAATGTCACCTTATTTGATTTTATTTGTTAAGAGTTGTGAACCCCCCCATTGAGATAGAGTAGCAGGTCTATTAGTTGATTAAATAATGAAATCCTAATATTTCAAGTGTATATTCTCAAAGAAAATTATAGATTTAATATTTTTTAGAATTATACAGAAATTATTAGGATAACACCCATATCTATAAAGAAATAACCAAGGTTTTTTATGACCAACTCATCTTTCTTCATTAGTTACAAACTTGAAAAAATGTATTCCTTTTTAATTAAATCCTAAAGTTTCACCTAGGTATGTTTCATTCCCACTAGTTTGTCCCATACACCATTACTATTTTCTATCATTTTGGGCTTGTATATAATGAAAACGAATAATCACAACAGACATTAACCGTCAATGGAAAATGGATAAATCACTTACAAAAAGAAATCAACCTTTAAAAAGGCATATATCAGTGAAACCCACCAGGTAACCTATCCCTCACACCCTCTCTTTAATTACCACGAGGACACTATAAATTATAGGTGTCTATGTATGTGTGTGTGTGGGGGTGATACTTTCTCGATTTAGTTTGTAATTTTTTCATCTTTATTATTTTTATCTCTTTTATTACTATATGGTTTTTTATGATTTTTTTATTATTATCTTATTTTTATTATTCTTTTTTCACACTGTTTCACCAAAATACTCATATTAAATGGAAATATCATCATGGAATTTTTTGAAAATTCATGATTAATTTTCCTATTCCACGTTTTTTAACATTTAAATATACTTTAATTTGCTAATGAAATGTTAATTTGAGAAAGAATTTAACATTAATGAATTATTTTAATATAATTGGTCATTTTTAATGATATAAATGATTATATCATTACAAAACACTGGAGATGTTGATATTATATATGGGAGTTTTTTCTTTAGAAATTTGTGTCATTTAATATATCAACACATCATTGTACACAACCAAGAAATGTGAATATTTATTACATAATTAAAGGAATATATTAGTTAAGTTAATTTTATTCATTATTCAAAAATGATATTTCTATACGTTCATTTATTATCTAATCAGATCATCACTATGCCAGATTTACCTAAGGTTGATACATAATGTTATTGAAAAAAAACTAAAAAAATATAATAATAATAATAATAAAACATATAGGATGAAACCAAAAGTAGTTTTAATTTAAAAAAATTTTATGTGAGTGATTTTTGAAATTTGATTTCAAATGATATAGGGATGGTTTGGTAGAATGCACTAGGTAAGATGGAAAATTTTAAAATGACATAATTAACTAAATACAAAGTGAAACGATAAGCATAAAATGGTTTCCACACACATACATGGGGATATATTGGAATTTTTTTCTCATGAATTTATTTTATAAGATTAGTATCAAATATCTCGTTTAATTTCACATTGATATAATTAATGAGGCATTTCATTCGATGCTTACTCTGATTTACTACTTGGTGTAGTTAATTATTTGCTCACATTTCTAACAAGAATTTAAATTCCTCTAAATATTATATATTCATGAAAAAGAGAATATATTATTTTATAATTTCCTAAAATGTGACTTTTCATTGGACTGTAAATGGTTAGTTGTGGGGGAGTGATCACATTTTGATTTAATATTTTATTCCATCCTCATACCATAGTTTTAAACGTTTTCTATTGAAATTTCCATACATACTAAAAATATTAACTTCTAATTTTAATGAAGTAATTAATTTTAAATTATTTTAAAAAAATAAATGTAACTTTTTTCGATGTTTACATCATAGGTGGGGGAAATTTGGAGATCTCAAGATGAAGTTGAAGCAAATTGGCCCAAACTGTATGGAATCCCAAGCACACTTGTTCACTGATTTTCACATTTTAAAAACTCTATCTATAAAATTAGGATATTTTTTTTGATGGATAGCTAACTAAATGGGATATAACTTAGAAGAAACCCAACTTAGTTCATCTATATGATGATACAAATAAATTTATAAGTTCATAAAATCGAACCTTCTCAAAGTCAAGAGTATAATTGGGTATTTTGATAATATATCATAATATAAAATTTAATTTTCTACCAACATTTAGAGGAATAAATTATATGTGTATTAAAAAAATCATTTAATTTTTAACTGTCATTATAAGGTCATTTAATGGAAAAAATGGGGCTAGAAATTGTATTGTGAAATCTATGTGAAATAACACTACCTCTCATTTCCTATAAGTTATCATCTTGGGTGCCTAATTTGTACTTTCAGATAAGGAGGAAAAATGATGAATTTTTAGATACTTATAGTTTTCATATCATAATATTATAGGTTATATATCATCTTACCCTCAAAGGGATAAATGAAAAGAATAATTATAACCACTCGAGCCTCCTCCTTCTCCTTATGGAGATCTAAATGGTGTGTGATCATTGCAAGAAAACTACACACATGAAGTGGGAGTTCCGATGCTTTTTAAATACTAATTTTATGTAATTTTTGAAACAAAATATTTCCTTTAATTTTATATTAACATAATTTATATTTTAATTCAATTTTTTGATATGATTGAAAGAAAAACTTTTTTTATTTCAAAATCAAATTTCTTGAGATTTTAAATGTATTCTTGTGTTGTTATGATCGGAGGAAATAATAGATTTTTTATATCAAATTATCATATAATATAAGTTTTATTTAGTGTCCCACATTACCTAAAAATTATCCAAATATTGGAAAAATGATCATGTTTCAATTTATAGATCTATATATTCCATTTAGAAGGATAAAAGAGATTTGTGATCTTGGTTTTCATCTATTAAATAATTTCATTAAACAAAATAATCCTTTTAGAATAATGAAATAGACAACACGTGTAGTTAAATTTCAATGATATCCTTATCATTTATCTTTAAATCTATTTACACTTTCCAAATTTCTCATGCACTTTCTTTTAGTCCCTTTTTTCAATGTTTTACTCTGAATTATTTTCTAATCACCCCACTTGTTTTTTCTATTTATAAAAATTATCTAAAATTCACACTTTAAACCTCAAACACTCCTTGAGATATGATCTAGGGTCATACCTATACTATAAATATTTTATAAAAACATAATTAATTTGAATTTTCAAGATATGTTTTAGCTACTTCCCTAGGAACACACAAGAAATTTCCTTTCCCCATACTCAAACATGAAATAATCATGAAAATACATTAAGAGTGAAGGTAAGTAAGGATGAATCATCTTATAATGTGTCTTAAACCTATAATAAAATTCATGTATTCTAAGGGATAAACAAGGGTTTATATAAAAGGGTATGTCTCAAGTTAAAAATTTGGATTTCTAAATAAATGCCTCTATTATATCAAAAATGTTTCATGAACACTAAATCATTAAAGGAGAAATAGATACAAGGCATAGTTAACACAAATATCCAAGTTTCTATTCAGAAAGTCGATGAATTAGGAATAATATGTCAAAACGTTTTAGAATATCTCTCAATAAATTAAAAATAATTTGGGTCAGTGTTTCATTGACAGGAATTTCAAAATCGATAAAACTCATAAAAATATTTTAAAATCTAATTCTAGGAAGAAAAGTTTCCATATAATAAATATTTTTAATTTTTTTTCAAAATTAAATTTAAAATTCACAAAATCAATTTCATAGTGAAAATGATAATGAATATTCATTAAAATCAATGTTTCTGAAAAATTAAAAAGAATAAGAAAAAAAGAAATTCCTAAAATAGTTCAACAATATCTCACACTTAAATTCATATACCATTTCTTTTAACTAATTCATAATTAAAAGACCGTGGAAATAAAACTGTTGATAAGGAGACATACAACCTAACTTATTGGATAAGGTTATCTTGAGTTACACTCCTAGTTGTTTCCTTTTAATGACCTCAAAGAAAATAAAAGAAGTCATGAGAAATTTATTGAAATAAAAATAATTAAAAATAAAGAGAAAGGGAAAAGAATACTTGGTTTGAACCCCCATGTGGATAATATATTTTTACTTCCATTATCCATATAGTTCAGGTTTTTATCCCAACTCCAGATGAGTATTTGGATTATGTGATGTGAACCACCACATATTTTTTCTTCTAGTGATCATCCAAATTCACTAGGTGTAGAGATCCCCATGAACAATGTACCGTAGATCCACCCCTCTCTTAATGAGGTATAACTTATATGATTGGGGTGGAAGAATTTAATAAAACTCTTCTTTATTTTTTTCTACGCTTACTTCTATAGATTCCTCATCCAACTCATGATTTATTAATTTCTTCTACAAATGTTTTATTAATGTGGAGATTAATAAATATTCCACATTGAATGAAATTAAAGTGGGGTGAATTTTAATCTAAAATGTCTTCCTCATTCCATGAAACTTCATTCTCAATATATTTGGTCAAGGTCACTAGAAATGCTTCTTTATTAATCGCCATTAAATATTCAATAAGTCAAGGGAGATTTTTATATTCCTCAACAGGTGGATTTTCTTCTTCTTCATCACTTACTAAGGATATCCCTTGGTTGGCTGAATATTCAATCTCAAAGTAATGGTAGTTAGTGAAAAATTAATTTTCAGTAAAATTGGACATAAATGATTGTGATAATATACTATCTACCTATATTATCTCTACTTATAATTATTCTTCTTTACTCAGTACCTCCTAGTTGTATGTTGTCATGGATAGAGGTAGGTAGTCAATCCTCTCAATATTTTCTTCAAATTACACCACTTTTTTAATGTTTTCTTCCAAGTATAGATAATGGTAGAGTGGTAATAAATCTTCTTATTCCAATATATTTTGATCACTTTACAATTTTTCTTTTATAAAGTTACTCGAGTATAAATCAAAATTTTATTTATATCATACATGTGTATCAACTGAAAAGTTTTCTTTAGGATAATCTATTATAAAAATGGTAGAGTGGGGTTTAATAGTATGTGTTAAAATTATTCCTTCTTGTCATTATCATGTTATTAAATAATAAATACCGATGGAAAAATATTTTCCTCTAATTATTAATACTCTTACAATTAAAGTTTCTATTAATATGATGCTTGAAGGTATTCTTCTAGCTAGTAAATATATTTCCTTTATCTCCCACATCCACCCATTCTATTCTTGAAACTAAGCTTCTATTTCATCATAAAAATATTCTTCATTTTCCTACAAGTAATTGTTCCATACATAGAAGTAATCTTAATTTGAATACATCATGAAAAAATTCACTTTTTTTAGTTTTTTTATTAAAAAATGAAAAATAATTTAAAATATAGAAAGCAATAATAAGTGACCATATTTAATCCTTACAAACAATTAAATATTTTGATACACTTATCATGGGGTATTATAAAATAATATTTATTTTCTCCAAGTATAGTATAATGAATGAATGAGGTCATATCTTAAGTATCCTTCATTATATCACTCACAATTCCAATCACTTTATTAATTTTTTTAGTTTATAAAATATATATAAAAAGTGTAAATTGATGGTATTTTGAAAATAGTGAATTCATGCATACTTAAACTAAATGCATAAATGAAAATACATAAATAATTAGCTTAAAAAATGTGAATCCATGGTTTGTTTAAATGGTTTCTTTCAATATAAATTTAGAAAATTTATAATTCATTTCATAACACATATTATTATACATGAGCTACCACTATAATATCATTTTTCAAGTTCTAGTGCACTTAAGATATCTCCCCAGAACACCAAATCTTGCCTTCTCTAACAGTAAAGAAAGATAATCGGATCCCAATCGAGTATGTGTGACCATTTTAAACCTGAATCCATCATATATATTTTTTATCATATGAACAACCTAACTCTATCATAAGATGGGATAACTATGAGATGGTATGGAATTATTTTTTTTGTTTTAGAATGAAATAAAATATGGTACAATATCTTGGAATGATATAAAATCACCACATCGACCCTCAAAACACCAATTTAATTACTATTAAAATAATTAAAACATTATTAATTGAAGAAAAAAGACTTTATAGAACCATTAAAACCTCTATCGATATCAATCCATGTGTAATATACTCACTATCAAGATTATTAGAGGGAGGAATGGTGGAAGAACATAGAAAAATTTAGATAAGAGAGAGAGAACTACTCTATTAAAATAAAAAAAACTGAAATTGAATTACAGTAAAAACATATATAATATCATAAGTATGAGGGCCAAGTTATGAATGATAAAATTATGTTAAATGGAACAAAATCATCATTTTCAAAGGTGGGAACACATTATATCTAAAAGTAAGTGGCCTCATCAAGATTCAAAATATGTATAGGTATGGATTCTATACATGAAATGTAGGAAACCATATATTCCCACTTAGTAGTAAGCTTATTGGACATTCCCTAGTTTTAATGTCCTTGAAATATTCTCATAAAATTTAAATATTTTAATTCTTAATCCCTTCAAATATTATTGATTTTGTTTTGTTCTTATTGGTCAAAAAGATATAAAATATTATTTCCTTTATATGAATATTTGGACACATGCCACACAACTTCGACATTTCTTTTTCTCATGAGTTTTGTTTAATATATAATGAGTATTTATTCTAAGATAAATATGACTCAAGGTAGGTGGAGGGAGTCTTGAAGTGTGTGGAATTGGTTTGGTGTTCATCTTACACAACACACCTCACTAGAAGTTTAATCATATATGGGATTCAGTCATGACAGATTAATCTGATATGGAGGATTCTTATAAGGTAGTGTATTCATGGTAGTAAATATTACATGAAAATCATCTGGACCAAGTGATTTTGATATAGTATTGGATAATACAAATTTATCTCACATGAGAGGTGCATTATTCTGAAGCGGAATCCTCTATATTCTTATTCAGACCATTGAATTCCCCATTGACTTTTACATATTAGTTAGTAACACTTATGTATTACATTGGTTGTGGGGTAACATTTATGTACCATCATTATGAATCTATTTTTAAGGTCTAAAAAACCTTATATATTAGTTGTTTAGTGGATAACTCTTCTGTTCAGTTGTATCCATACATAAGGTCTTCCCCTTTCTTTTAGACTGTTCCTTCTTCCAAAATTAATTTATTCCAAACTTCCTTACTCACCTTTTTTATAGAATTTGTTGCTTTTAAAACCATGTTTAAACATTAAAACACCCAAGAATAAAGGTAAGCATGGTACAAAATATGAATAATTAAAAAAATCAATTAAAATCATGAATTTATAAAAATTTCACTATAAGGTCCAACATATTCCAATAGTATTAATATTTGATAATTACAATTAAATTATAAAATCTTTGGGGATTAATTCGTTATATTACAGGTAAAAAATAATTATATACTATTCTTTACCAATATTATGACTATCCCTTAAGAGCATCTTCTTGAAAGAAATTATCATGTATCACATCTACCATAAATTATCCCCATTGAAAAAACCCCACTCACTTAAATGAGGATGATTTCACTAATATATGGTGCATTTGACCCCTATTGCCACCCTCTTCTATATCAGGATGAATCACATTAAGCTTCTCCATTTCTATATAAGAATATTTGGACTCTAAAATTATATCTCATTATGAATTCCTACTCAATTCATTAACAACTAAATTAAATTTCCCTAGGGTATAAGAGGTATTAAAGTTACAGTGTTTCAAGAATTCAGCCCAGTTGGTGAGGACTCCTTAAGTGCATCCAAGAGACCCAGGATCAAATCCAGGTGGAGGATAATTTCTGGGGTACTGTAGAAATACTATAGTAGGTACTTGTAGCAGTACTGTAGTAGGTAATATAGTAAGAACTGTGTAGAACTGTAGTAGCTATGGTAGTAGAAACTGTAGCAGGCACTGTTTGGCACTATAGAAACCAGGAATATTCCCCCATTTGGGCCTTCGGGCCACCGATTTGGTCCCCGTGACCTTTAAGGCCTTCGGGCCACCTATGCCTTTGGGTCATTAAGGACTTAGGGATTCCTCATGGCCTTCGGGCCACCTTAAGTGCAGATGCAAACTAGACAACCTATAAGGAACAAGCTTCAGAAGGAGGAGGAGCAAGGATCTTTCACCATAGAAAAAGCTAAACAGATTGTAAGAATGAGAGGGTATGGCACCTGCCATCGGGAAAATCCTATGAATGCATGAGAAATCCTATTCGAACAACCATGCGAAGGTGGAGAGATAATTTCATGATGAAGATGTTGGGGAGGATCAGTTTCAAGTAGTTATTCTGGGTTGTATGTAATGTTTGAAGCCTATGGGAAATAAATTTCTATAAGGCCTACAGGCCATGTAATACTTACACCTACGAGCCTTGTAAGGGTTCCACCTCACCCCTTGAAAGGTGTATTATCAAAATATATAAAAAATTAATGCCTTCGGGCCATTGTAGGAGAAGATATACCTCAATCTATTGTGTTTCGTAAAGACCACAAAACATTCACAAATGAGGTATTACCTCCACAAATTTAGTGGAAAATCCACTGATGCCACCTCGAGATCAAGGTAGAATATTTATACTCATGAGGACATGAATTTTCAAACCAATATGAGGTAAATTCCACCCAATTAATCAATATATAACCCAAAAAATGAGAGTTATTGTAGAAAACCTCAAACATAACTCTTTCCTCTGAAAAATGAAGGATACGAGAACTAATCAACTTCTCCATCAGGTAGTACAAAGTTTTCTAACACTCATTAGTCCGTACAAAATCTTAGTCCTTCTTAGATAGGGATTTTAAAGGGGATAAAATCCAAGATAAATAATACAATAATGTTTGATAATATATTGCAAGAAAAAGGACAATATATTCCTCTATAACATTTTTGGGTTCTGGACAAGTGAAAACCACTTCAAACTTTGAAGGATCGATTTATAATCTCTTTATAGACACTAAATTATAGAGAAAATACACCTAAAATAGCTAAAAATTATACGTATATAACTTCCCATAGTGAAGATGGTGTTGAAGGAATTGAAAAAGAGTTCTAAGAAACATAATATTATCCCCCTCTTAATTCGATAACACAAGGATTTCATCATTGAACACTACAATAAATTGATTCACAAACTCACAAAACATATATTTCAAGAGTCCTAGGAAAACAATTGAGGAATTTTTGAAAATAAACTACATTACTATGATCTATAAGTTTAACTAACCAACACTTGAAAGTTTTCTTCAATATTTCTTCCTCCTTCACACTCATCTAATGATGCAACGATCACAAATTTATCTTCATTAACCAATCAAATTCCTTTAAATAGTCAAATAGATCATTTATAAATTGAATAGGAAAATGGTTCTTGACCATCACCTGATTAAATCACTAATAGTCTATGAACAACCTCATATTACTATATGAATTCTTTGAGAACAACACTAGAGCACCCCGTGATGACACATTGGGATAGATGAAACCATTCTACATAAAATTTTCCCTCTAAATTATCAACTAACACAAATAAGATGGTTATATCTAATAATTATCCATTCGATGTATATACGCACTAGGATACAACTCTATATGAGACTCAATATCGCTTTGAGGGGGTAGCATCATGACCTCTTTGGGTAAAACATCAGGTAACTCCCTAATAAATCTATTAAACACCACCATCTATGTACCTATTGAATCCATCAAAATCTATACTAATTTAGAAAAAAGATTCTTTGAATTACTTTGACCTATCTAATGGTCTCACTCACTAATTAACACCACACATTGGTCATCCACATCATATAATTTAGATCATCTTTATATGGATTTTATGAATGAGCACACAAAATACAACAAAAATATTCAATATTAGGGGTATAAAAATAATCTACACCCTAATTCACAAGGTGTGGACCAATGAAGGTGAAATAAAAGAACGTGAAGCTCTAGAATTGAATAAATAAAATTCCACGGTTGAAGATAAGAATATGGTACCTTGAATGATCTTTGTACCATCAGGCTTTGTCATATCCATGGTGTGAATCTTTCTACACCTTTCTCCTCTATCTCACTAGCCTTGATGATAACTACATCCATAGCTACACTCAACCCCAAGCCCATAAATATGGAGGAAATCATGAGGCTACCCTCTACCTTCTCTATCTACCCTAAAATACTACTAATGCTATTGCTAATAGGGACTCTAATGAAACTATTACTGAGTTTGAAATGGTAACAAACCACCTACACCACACCATCCAATGAGAATGGTCAGGCACTTGAAATCACAGTGACTAAGACCTCCAAAAGAAATACACTCTTTAACAGAGCTCCCAATATATTTTTGAGAAATACTAAATCCTAATAAATGAGAAGAATATTTATAAGACTTACTCCCCTTCAGTTGAAACATTAACAAACACGTCATATTAGATCCTCTATCTATAACTCTTCTCCTCATTAAGTTCAGATAAATCCCCTCTGAAGAGGATATAAACTGCAAATATATCATATCGGTCACCTCTACATTATAAATCACTTCCAGATATATATACAATGTAAATTTGGTAACCAAATACTGGATATCTTGACACAAATCCTCTTCAAAACATTTCACCCTAGTACCTTAATTTGGAAAAATTAGATCCCAAGGGAGAAGGTCCTTGAATGAAACTCAAGAACGCACATGCTCATGCTCCCCTACTGAAAATAGAGAAACTCACACCTATGTTATTCCTTCATCTCCAATAAAATAAACTTTTCATGAAAAATGCCTTTGAAAATCATCCCATCAAACCTCTGACTCCTCGTATTCCACAAGAAATATCATCCACCACTGGAAGACAACTCCCATTAGTTATCTAATAGCCAACGAGACCCAATCCTCCATCTCAGAACATGTCAAATAGAATAAGATATCTAACATATCTAACTAGAACTATATCTCAAAATAAGATACACTCCCCACACACTCTACTAAACTCTAATTTTGGAAATTATGTTTTATATTTCTCTAAGAATCATCATCCTCAGCTAGATCAACCCTTTTATGGTCAACAAGATCATCCAAATACACCTCACCGATCAGACCCAGACATAATAAATAAAAACAACTATATTTGTAAGTGAATAAAGGAAACTCTTAATTCTAGGATCATGAAATTTATTAAATATAATTTAATTTAAATTAGTTTAATTTTCATATAATCACCTTAATTCTACTACAGTATTATAAAAACACGATGCATGAACCTGGTAACATCCTGCCTTTCCAAATTGGATTGAGAAGAGGTGGTGGTGTTACTGTGTGAGTGCCTAGGGGAGCTGTGAAAAGTGAAATAGAGGAAAAAACATAGTTGGTGATTTTTTTTCTATCTGTGTGATCTAACCATGCAAGGGGTTGTCTTGAGATATTATCACTACATGGTTGGAACACAGTTTTCTGAACTCTCTAACTACTTATCTTGTCTAGTAGCACATGCATGGTTGGTGCACAATTTTAAAAATTGTGTGACCTAACTGTACGACTTATAATTAATTCCTCGAAAATCTTGGATCGAATAAAATTAATCCTTGTAATCCTCTTTAGTTACTTAATCTCCCTGGATCAATAATTCCATTTAGAGATGATTCCTTTTAATCTGAAAGTGATTTTTAGGTTGAATTAAAATGTGTTGGAGATATGGAATCCTCAGTAAGTAATTTTTCATCCTTTTTATTCATAGATCCATTATTATTATCAATATATGGACCTTATATTTGGTATTTTATGGATAAATATATGTTTTGTGACATGTATCTTGATAATATCATGTTGAATTTATTAAAGTAAAAAAAGAAAAAAGTCTGGTTCTAGAATATCTTGGTATCATTATTCATTTTCACCATTTATTGAGAGGTTTGTGGATTCTATCTCATATACATTGTTTCTAGAACTTAAAGGATTAGTTTTTATTAAATGTTTTGATTTAAATTTTTGTGACATCTTTTTCTGATTCTTTATGAAAATTATTTTTGTTTATAACTTTGGGGATGGGGTCATAGAATGGATTTATACAAATCCATTTGTATATAATATTAAAATCATGGTTTTATAATCATGGAATGATTTTGTGAACACATGGTGTTTTATAAAATATTTTAAATAAGGAATTTTTTATTTTAAAATGGTTTGGCATGAGTTTTGGAATATATTGTGTCATGTGTTCATTTCTTTTGATGTGACCCTATAGAAGGGGTGTGTAAAATTGGGATACCAGGATGTGACTCCGAATATGGAATGTGTGCCATTGGGGAATAAAAATATTGGCCACCTAGTGATGACTTGATAAATAGATGAGATACATCTTAGTAGTATGGAACTATCCCTTAGCATTCATGAATGTTTGTGTGTTTGTGTGTGTGGGTGGATGTGGATACACGAGAATTGGGTATGTAAAATTTTGAGATAGGATTTAAAGGCTTGTTTGCTATTTTTCTTGGAACTTTATTGGTTTTTATATAATCTAGTTAAACCATTTTCTCTAAATTGTTTTATATAAATTTGTTAACTAGATATTTTACTAGTGGCATGATTTGGGAAGTCTTTGGGGGTAAATCTTACTGAGTTTATACACACCTACTTCAGAGGGACTCCAGTTCATTTTTAGATATCATATATCTGGAAACATGTAAAGGAAATGTATCTCACTTCCTTAGTTATGATTCTTGATACCATGGAGAGGAAAGTGGAGTTGGATCTTGGAGATGGTTGGGAGTTGATTGTGTTAATTCTAGTTTGGTTTCCTCGGGTCCAGTTGAATTTTTGTCTTTTTTGGTAGATGTCTTTTATTTCCATTATCACTCTATTTTTTGTGATTTATTGGGTTTTATTTGAGATTAAATAGTTTTATAGATGAATCATATAGTTTTCCTGGATGTTTTAGTTTAGTGTTAACATATTTTTTTATCATTAAATGGAAAACTTTTCCCCAATGCTCTTGAATCCCTTGTAATTTATTTCTAGACTTCAGTATCATGGGGATGTCAACTATGGCTAGTAACATTATCGCCTCTTTTAAAGATAACAAGGTGGGGAGGGATGTTAAAAACCCTTTATAGGTCTATATCTCCTATCATAATTATATCACCTAGGGTGCTTATTAATATTAAGGTCTTTACATTAGATCACAGGGGGTCCTAATCACTTATGTCTTAGAAGGTATCCCTTAATACATCACACACTAAGTTTGATTAATACTATTTCCCTACCAAAACCATTTAATCATCACAAATTCGCAACTCCAGTTCCAACACTCATTATAAAACAATGATTTATCCTCACATAAATTTATCTATATATAACATATCTTTTCATAAAAGTGAGAAATTCCAAAAAAATATAATGTTTTACTGATATTAATTTCAAGTACAAACATTTATTTTTTCCAACAATTATATCTATTGATATTGATCATTAAATACCAACAAATATTTTATAAATAGTTAAATATTTTCCTTTATCATACCAATACCAACATTTTTTTTACTAACACATGAATCATATTATTAATAATAATTGTTAATAAAAATCATTTTTCATTAATAAAAAATATTACAACAAATAATTAAATAACAAAAAAAAATCATCAATAACTAATTAAGAGGATATTTTTTTATAACTATTATTATTTTTCTATCCAAAATCAGTATTTATTTCATGGGGATTTATTAAAAATATCTAATTAATTGATTTTAATTTTAAATTTTCTCTAAATATCAACATTGTTTTTATATTTCAATGTTTTCATTTAATAAAATTTTTAAACAAATATATAAAAAACATTTTAAATGATTATAATATTTCATATATGTTTATTTTTAAACTTTCCAACCATCCTACTTGACATTTTCCCATCTTTATTCTCAAATAACACCAGTGATCCCTCTCCCCAAACTTGGATTTGATTTATAATACCACCAATAATTTCTACAACTAATCCATTTAGAATGATATCTCTAGAAATGTTTTTAATTTTGATTCTACTTTGGTTGATGAGTTTTTTCTATCCACTTACCCCATACTATAATGTGGATAATCATTTTTAAATCTTCAAAGGTATGTTTCAATATATATTTCACTATCCGAAATTTTCAAATCTCTTTTAGAGGATACCGTTTCAATTTTGACCATGAGAACACCTTAATTCCACTAACAAAAACCCTAGTTACCTCTATAACCCCTTACAGTCCATAAAAATAATTCAATATAATGAATATGATTTTATTCCCCTCTATTATGGTGATATACCACCTTTTGTGGATGATAGTTTTCATCTTTTTATATTTTAGTCACTAATATTTCATCTTATAGTAAATAATTTCTTAAACTACAAGTTTAAAAAAAATCTTTTTCATATTGTAGGTAGAAATCCTTGTCTCAAAAACTATAGGTGTTTCCCTAAACTCTTCACATTTGTGATCCCCTTATAATTGAAGGTATATCTCTATTTTAAGTGACTACTTTAAATTTTTCGTAGAATTATGACATCAAATTACTTAAATTATGATAAATATTTTATTCTCTATATATTTTTCTCACTTTATTTTCATTTTTTATAACTCATCTCTATATTCACTATGTAAATAAACTAAATTTCTATACTATAATACTAATTCCATTACCACATATGTGTTCTAATTCGATCCATTATTTTTAATTTTTTTATGTGTTTCTGAGTTATGTCATTATTGTTCTCCATTTTAACTATATCTAATTCATATTTCACTTATATCAATTATAATAAATTCTGATTAAAATAAGACATTTTTTTATTTTTTTCAAATATTATTATCATTTAATTAGATCCATTGGTACTTATTATTTTCCTAATATAAAAAAATTCTTATGTTAGGATTCACCCATGGAATGTGTGATGAAAAACTTCATTTCAATTAAAAAAATTATTTAATTTTTTGGAAATTTTTATTAATTATAATTGGGATTATTATAGGAAATTAGTTTCAACAATTTAAAGAGAATATAATATTGATTCAAATCTGTTCATCCATGTTTAATTATGAATTTAGTGTTTTTATATCCTCTTTATTATTATATTTTTCCATTTCATTTTATTTTCTTATTTACTTTAATTTCCTTTTATATTTTTCATTTACTTACTATCATTTATTTTTTTATTGGTTTTTTGGATAGATAATGAGTTTTCCAATCTTTATGTTTTTCCTCTACATTTATATTAATCACAATTCACTTCATAGGCTTCATTGATTTATCTCATATTCCTCTAGTTACTATGAACAATACTACCAGTTGTATTCCACTATTCATATTGATTGCTTCTGGTCTCAATCCCTTTTGTTGGACTTCTAATCCCCTTCAATTTGAATTCATCCTCTATAGTCATATTTTAAACTCATTTTCCAAATATTAGGTATTAATAATTTTTTCATTTATTTTGTTTTGATTTAGTTAATTCAATTTATATTACTAATTTATTTTATTATTATACACCATGTTAATTTTTTTGACTTCTCATATTTAATTGACCATTTCTAAAAAATTTTCCCATTTTATATCTCTAATTAAAATATATCTTAAATATATTATAATAGATTATCATAACTATGTGTAAATTAATCTATGTATAAACTAAAATCATTATATTTGAGCTATTATTTTCTCTCCACCAAATTTATATATGTTTCCTTAAAACATCTAATAATACCTCTAGTTTTTTATATTCTATCACCTAAGAATGTGCCTTAATCTACATATAAGCTAGATTCACTGTCTGTGAACAATTAGGTATTCTCTACCAAATATTTCTATGTTTTCACCAACAATAGTTAATAATCTATATTTTTTCTATATTTCTTTATTCAAGAATATTCCATGATGAAAAAAATTAAACAAAAAATAAACATATAAGTGAATATCCTAACCTTTCCTTAAATTTAATTGACATGTGTGTGATGAATAAAATACATGCATTCCTAAAACCCCTAAAGATTAGCTAAAGAATAAAATGAGATAAAACTAATATTTATTTAAAACAAATAACATGTATTAATCAAAATATTAGTTTCAGAACTAATATTACTTTAGAATATATATTTATTTTGATCAATATATATTAGGTAAATTTATTTTGGTCAATAAAATTTAGTTATGAGCTAATATTATAATCTAACATATATGATAACAAATGTTTGAACAATTAAAAATACTAACACTATTATTAATATATGTACCAAAATAATATTATTATTTTTGAATAACAAATACTATATTTATAAACTAATATTGCATATCACATATATATATTTTATTTGAGAATTAATATGTAATATGCATAAGTGATATGTATTTTTGGATATATATGTATTGTTCATAATATTAGTTCAAAACTAATATAAGTTTATAACTATTACTAGTTTAGAACATATATTTATTTTGATAAATACATATTATAATGAAGGTTATTTATATATTTTGATAAATAATAATTTGGTTAGAACTAACATTATCATATGAAATATGTTTAAATTATTATGTGTACAACAAAATATATTACATATATGTATTTTGATCAATATATATTAGATCACACTATTTTTTCCAATATTACAATATTAAAACTTCAATTAAAATATATGAATCGAGACTATTATTGTATATTATATATGAATCAGAACTAATAAAATATATTCATTCTATCCACACATATGTTCTTACAGATTTTATCTTGCATTGTAGACCTCCATTATATACTCCATGAATCATTATATTATCTACTTGAACTTGTTAACTAATTTTTTGTGATTTTATGCTCATAAAATGCCTTTGGTACCTTCCAAGGATTCATTAGATTCCTTATTTTAGTGTCTCTTCACCATTTTCATTCTATGACTTAGAATATTTTTTCAATTACCAGTTTTTTAATTATGATAATTTCAATGGGACAATGTGTATATTTCATAAAATGATAAGTTTTTCAATTAGAGTATAAAACAGAAATATCCCAAATTACAGTATATTATTAATGATATTATTATATTCTTACTTATAAAAATTAAATCCATATATATGTTTATGTTACATGATTTTTTAAGTGATTTAAAGAATGCTATGATGGATGAAAAAAGGATCTGATACTATATGAAGTACCTTTCCATAATGAAAACTTTCATCAAGTGTGTAGAATCCCTTTAATCTGTTAATATATTTTATACATCCATATGTGGCTAGATCTTTTGGTAAATATAGATGTAATGTGAAAGGGGTATTTTTAATAGGAACTCTTGGACAACAGTGAGTGGGAATCTATATAAAATTATAGGTTTAGTTTATATTTTATGGGTTGATATAAATTCATGCATGTTTTAATGTAACCAAATTTTATGTGGCATCTTTATTTCTAGATAGAAAAAATATAAGGTGATTTGATTCCATATTCAGGTGATCATCCTACACATGAATGAAATTTCTCTCACAATTTCACAAATTTTTTAGATTTAAGCATAATTTAATGTTTTTTACCAACCACCTGTATGCTTTGTTTTTTTAGTATATTGAAGTTCCTAAAACAGTAATAATAACATGTTAAATTATAATATTTCGAAACACTATAAGTATATCACCATAAATAGCTTATACATATGGTTCATCAGGCCATAGTTATTCTTTATGGATTCCAAATGTATCATTACTACCACTATTGTATTTCTATTACAACTTGATGTCATGTTAACCTAGATGTTGTTTAGTTTCTATTGATAGTTCTACCCATTTTCCCTGGTGTTTATTTTTAACTTATTAGATGACATGTTTGTTAGAGTTAGTGGCCTAGAACCAACCACTTTGTACTTTATGATAAACTTGTATTAATAAATACCTTATCACATCTTGATTGTTCTTCTATGTGACAATGCATGTGATAATTTCCTAAGGATCGTTATTGCACTAAAGGGTTATAGTGGATCCCTGCTATGATGAGAATCCAAAAGTGACATAACACTATTCTTGAATATATGTCCTATGTTTGGATGATGTTATTTTAGGGAAATAAATAATATACGCCATTTGGGATGAGGACTCATAAAACATTGAGGCACCTTCTCATGGTGTACGCCATTGGTAATATCGAGGAGGATATTATGATAATGAGACCCTCCAGTAGGAAATCCACATATTATAATGTCATTAGATGTTCTTATCTACGGACGTGTGTATTGGTCCTTAGAATATAAGATTATTATTAATTGGTATTAAAACTCACACACTTAGATGTATTGAAGAAAACTGTGATGATACACTATTCGCAGTGAGGTAGGATATGTTGGGTGTGTCACGAGTAATACTGCATTAATAGATAATGTGATAAAATATTTGTCCCTTCAGTTCCAAAAGGGAAGTTGATATCTCAGGACCTTTGATGGAATTGGTATAGTCTAAATAAATCCATGGCCATGGTAAGGAATAGGAAAGTGCAATTTTGAGAAGTCAAAGAAAGAATATTCAAGCACATGGGTTGATGGCACTAGCATGAAACCCGATTTATTAATGATATCATGAAAATGGGATAACATTACGCGGAATACATTCATAGGAGTTGAAATGTCATTGTGGAATTAACTTCTTTCTATTTGGGGGACTTGACGTGTTGCTAGATGCTAACCTTGGACTTTAGGCCAGCTTCGCCTAATTCCACTGAGAATGATGCTTAGAGGGTCACACACTAAGTGTTTCCAAGTATCTCAGTTAAATATTTATTTAACAAATTGAATAAATATTATTCCTGATTATGGTTTAATAATTATTTAGGGATTCTTGATTTCATTTATTTTGACACTAGTTATTTGAGAGAATATATTGTGTGATAAATAATATATTAATTATTGAGTAATGAAGTGATATTTATTTAAGAAATAAATATTAATTATTCAAGGTCTAATATATGTGGTGGAGAAAATAAAATAAATAGAAAAACAAAAATACACGACATGTATATTAATATACACGTCGTGTAGTTTTTTTTGGTATTTTTGAGAAATAATATTATTTATTAAATTAAATAATTTTAGGTGTAATTTTTTAGGATAATTTCATGTAATAATAATAGTCAACTGTTATTATTATACATGGGGTTTTTCTATGAATTAAATGAAATGAATAAATGATTTCAGGTAATTAATTAATTTTATTATTCTAAGTAATAAAATTCAAATTACATTATTCTCATCAAGCCTAGACATTATTTGTGGTTGTACACAACAGATCTGGAAAAATATCTCAAGCTAAAAGATAATTCCTTTGTGTTGCAGAAGCCTAAACTTGGCTTCTGCGACACAACGATGGATTACATCAGATCATAACAGGAAAAATTAATGGAGAGATAATTACATCAATGTAATTCTTGTATTTTAATTAAATTATTTATAACCGACATATGATGATTCTATCTATGGTTCTAGGACTCCCCTTTTTTCTTTTTTTTATTCATTATATTCTGAAGATCTAGCATTTTATCATCATGAAAGATCTCAGATTGATCATTGTTAATGGAAAAATTAAAGTTGGGTGCACCCATCCACGCTATTCTGCTTCGCCCA